>OX637464.1:51302071-51925305 GCA_951799995.1 Trifolium subterraneum | reverse complement strand
TTAGTTCTTATTAAATGTTAATTTATTATTTAACAGACTTCAGGAATAAAGATAAGCCAAATTACTTATAAGAACATTCATGGAAGTTCAGCAACAAAAGAGGCAGTAACATTTGATTGCAGTCCAAGTAATCCATGCCAAGGGATCAAATTGGAAGATATAAACTTAAATCACAACAACAAAGCTGCTACTTCATCATGTAAGAACATTGGTGGGACTAGCACTGGAACATTGGTGCCAGAAAGTTGTCTATTAAATTAGAAGCAATATTCTTTTTAGAAGAAAATATGTATCTTGCATAATTAATTTGTTGTCATTATATTATATACCTGTATAGTTGTATATAAATTTATATCAGATATGGGTGAGTAAATTCAAGATGAAACAAAATCTGAGTAGGTATGCAAACTGCATGTGAAGCTCTATAGTTTCTAGAAAATTTATGAAAACAGCAACTCCATAATATAAAAATGTGAGATGTGTATTTCAACAAATGTGTTCTCTTTTGCAGTACTATCTTCATATTTTCTTTCATATTATTTTTATTTGATTTTGGGGATGTGGAACAGAAGAAACAGAATCTTGATTTTAGGTCAGCACTTTACAAACAAAAAATTTAGGTCACCATTACATATATAACTTAAAAAGATAAAAATATACCCTATCAAAGATAAATTAAAAAGTTACAATTTTAACAAATATGTGTAAGCTTAGGCTATTTCTTAATCAAATTTATTAAAGCATTTGGTATCTATAGACATTCATTAACATCTATCGAAGTGTAACAACTGCAAAAGATTTACGCGAGTTCCATGGTCGTAGAAAACACAATCAGCATTTGGTTCCAAATAGTTTTGGATATCTAAACAGGCACAAATGCACCAACGCAGACATAGAAGAAAATAAGGAGATGCCGACCCTGAAACAGGCAAAGACCCGGATTGCCTACAGTCACTTGAACCATGACCATTCGAACAAGAATGTATGGCTCCGATTATAAACTCAAATCATATTTAAAAAGAATTTAAAATCTACATGTTGAGTCATCTAATGAAAGATTGGGCAGTATGGAAATCAAATAACAAGGTTCTCAAAATAAAAGTTTCATCAGTGTCTGCTTAAAAGAACAAACTATCTATTACGTCGATCCAAATTTCTAGAAGCATAGCATGCCAATAATAATACAAATAAACAGTTTTTGCTGCTTACTCGCATTATTTTAGTGCAATTTCTGGAGATAACATAAGTTATGTGCTCTTCAAGTAGAATCCCAAAATGAAGCCAATAACAGCAACAAGAAGAACATACGTAATCGATATTCCACCACGGCTTCTACTGACTTGGCGCCTCAAGAGCTCCTGTGTGCAAAAGATCCAACATCAATCCATCATATTTCTTGAGAAACATAAATTTTATAATTATTTACAGTATGGTCAATTACTTAACACTTATATGTTATTCTTCCAAACAAAGTTATTTTCAATTATAATATATTTTAAAAAATCATAACTTTTTTTTAAAAAAAAAAAACCCTAAAGCATATTTACAGCTTTTTCCACAATTTAAAATAGCTTCTGACAGAAAGCAGTAGCATAAAGTGTATTATAGTAACTTCATTTAAGCTTAAGCAACACGTGCCATTCATGAAATGAGAAAACAAGGCAAGTAATCATTACAATTGAAAATGAAACCTTTAGAGTCAGTTGACTCGTGAGACTACGAAGGAAGTTAAGAAGACACCCAAGGTTTCATTATATCACATACAGAATTCAATTCATAAAACAGATTTCAATTCAACAAAGGAACATTTCATGTCGAAGGAAACTTAGTCCAAGTTCATTCAATGGTTTCCGTGTTTTTCTCTCTTCCCTATTTCTTTCTCTCAAACCAAACACACCTTACATTGACAAGAATGGAATCCAGGCTAATTGTTTAAAAAACAATTCTATTAAATTGTCATTCTTTCTCTCTTCCCTATTTCCACTTCAATTTCAATATGGAATCCAGGCTATACCAACGACAATGTAACATAAAACAATAATAATAGAAGCGAAAGGCCATAATTTACACATAATAAACCATCTAGAGCACCTATGAAGATTTTAAAGATCCCTAATTATAAGTTTAACAGCAAGCTTCGGAGATATATATTTGTATCGATTACATACCAGTTCTTGCTGAAGCCTTCTCTGTTGGTCGATAGCAGAATTTCTCTCCTCGGTCACTTTTGAAATATGAGCCGATGACTAAAATATTAAGAAATCAAAATAAGAACAAATTTTTATGGTTAATACACAGATACAAATACAATTATTAATGTAAAATATAATGAAACTGCTGAGTTCGTGAGATTTTAGGTAAAATGAAGAGAGAATAATAAGAGCTCTGAATTTTATATATTATGCCTGAATGCATGATTCCGACAAATATGATGGCTAGGGTTTCGGGATCAGATTTGGACACCCAATACCCAAAATGAAAAATAAACTAGGGTTAGCCTTTACAGTGGATGAATCCGAAGACAAAAACTAGGATTTTGAACCTTGGTCAGAAAAGAGAAAACTAATATTATATTTAGGGACAATTGTTTTGTCAAATGGGTGCTTATATTTAGGGACAGAGAGAGTATATTAACAATAAATGTCATGGTCAGTGATACAGCCGAGTAATATAATGAGAATACTACAGCTAGAGAACTTGCAAACTTATGTGTTCCTAAAACATTTCAAACGAGATGAGTCAAAAAACATTTCAAAGGAGTTTACAACTTCCTAAAAGAATGGTTTGATATATCTATGAGTCTATGACACGACATGCAAACTTAACTTGTAGAAACTTGTAAGAAGGGCATAATCAATGACATGATAGCATGGCAATCTTGTAGATTTTCTCAAATCAAGAACAAATTTGTAAAGCATACAAGTTCTAGCATGAACTATTATTTATATTGGTTCATAAGCAACCTGGCCAGTAACTACTAAACCAATTAACAACCCTATGAACCATGGAGAAAGCTAATGTCATTAACAATCCAATCAATCTCAGTTACATCTCAATGTGTCGTCAGTATGTATTTTTTGCATAAAGCAATCATTGTATTTGTTGATAGATATTGTGTTGATTCATATTTGATATGATATTTAAACATTCCCTATTTCCATGTATATAATTCTGATGCAATTAGGATTGTATAAGCCAGATTTAATTCAAACCTCTTTTTAAAAAGATTTACTAAATACCACAGGTTGGGAGCTAAGCATTCAAACCTCTTTTTCAGTTCCAATGGGAAGAATAAATTTAGCAACATTTTTTAAACATAGTAATGTGAGATTTAGTAGGTCTAATTATTTTCTATACACTTTAAGACTCTTCAAAACTATTGGAATGGAGACGAAAAATGGAGAGAGTAAATGGAAAGGATCCTAACTCCATAATTTCATGGTGATTGTGACTGGGAAAATTAGTTTACAAAGGTATCAGATGGAATACCTTGGACTTGACATTTCAATAAAGGGTGCTTCTATGTACTACACTATCGTAATTTTGTTGACATGAAAGCTTAACTAACTTTCTTTTAAGGTAGTTAGAATTGCTGTTAGCCGGTAGCATTTCTATCAGTTGTATAAATACTTTACTCTATATCTCAAACAATCAATGAATAAAAGCATTTATTTACAGAAATCAATAATCATTTCAGCATATTAGCGTATACCATACAGCATAATCATAGAAACTAAGTTATGCACACAATATAAAGCATTTGATTAAGCACAAGTCATAGTTAAAACCTTCATCACCATGAGCCACTTTGAATTTCACCAACAGGAACCAAATAACAAAATCAAAGATGTAATTTAAACACATTACCTCAAACGTAGCACCCTGAGATTCATCCCGCTCGTTGAAAGTTCTTGAAGCCTACAATACAATGCATGGTTAGTACAACAAAGAACTAAAATAACAAGGTAGAGAATCATCCTTTGAAGATACAAACGAAATCACAGATTACTCACAGCCGTAAATTCAGTAACATTTGAATGTCCATTTTCCGATACAGAATCAGGTGAAGACTCCTCATCAGAGCCTTCTCGAACAGGAGACGGTGGTCCAGGAGGAGCAACATAAACAACCTTCAACTTGTTCTCTTCAACATTGTGACCAGCCTCTCTACTAAACTGCATGTAAAGAAAGAGCATAGGTAAGTGATCACGTGCAAAGTTATTGATTCCATCAACAAACATTATCTTTATTTACAGAATAATTACCATTTCAGGAGTAATATCTTTTGTGGTAGTTCCATTACTTGCAATCACGCTTTGAAGGAGAAACTTGTCCTTGCAGTGCATGTCAGAAGGGGCCTCCTTTTGCGCTTGCATTGTTACTAATGAATAAACAAGACACTGACAGAGTTAATAAGTATGCAAAGAATGGTGAAGGAACTGAATCTATAAAAGGGTATGAGAAAGAAACCTATAACATCACATGTAGACCTCGGCAAAACAACCCCACTGTTAGGCCTGACACAATACTTCTTCGGATTTGTAGTCTTAACCTGCACAAAGAAACGAAACCCACATATTAAAATCTCCTATTGCCCAAAAAATAAACCTTGAGGGTATGTCTGGAATTTGGATCAATAGATTTTGGAGGAGAGCGAAAAATACATTTTTCTTTTCTAAACTAAGGAAGCTATAAAATGTTTCTAAAATTAAATTAAGTGTGACTGAAATGTCATATGACCATTTATCAAATAAATAGTCATTTTGGTCATTGAATGTGCCAGACATTACAGCTATAGTCCCAAAATTCACCAAATGTAGAAAAACATTCTCGAATTTGTTTCTCATTAGTCAATATGGTTCTCAGACGTGTTTTACCTTGGTTAGTTAGATCCTTAAATATGTCTTTGATTAGTCAATTTGGTACATCAAATTACGATAACACCGCCTCACTATGAAGCACAAACACAAACACGGTCACCAGAAATGACACAGACACTACCGATAATAATTTAAGAAAATGACATTATTCAATGTAATGTAATCATGTGTGTCAGTGTCAGACATGCCTAATCCCAGGAGTGTTTGTGCTTCATACATGTTTGTGAGCCAATATGATGGTTTGTTTACTCTCTATCATGTTATTCTTTCAATTCTATAGAAATCTCAAATATATACCAAAATTATATCATAAACTAAATTAAAAACAAATTAATCAAATCAAATCAAATTCTAAACGAAAGGAAAAAACAAAACCTTAAAAGCCACATAGTTGTCGGTCTTGTTAGACAACTGTAGAGAACAAGAGATCTGTTTCTTCAATTCAACTAATCCACAAACACAGAAATACAAAAATGGTTAAAAAGGGAAAATCGAAAATTGCATGTTAAATTAAAGCGTTTGATTTGAAATCAAAGGAAGAATTGAATGAAATGTATTACAAGGAAATTGTAGTTCCTCAGGTTGGATATCAAGAAGCTCGCCGGTACTCATGATTGATGAGATCGCCGGGAAAAGGAATAGCAATCTCCGATATAGACGATGAAATTCCGGAGAAAGCTTTGGAAGATGAAGGCTGAAAACAATTATTGAATGAGCTGTATGATGCTTCACTTGTTTTGATCTTCGTGAATTTCGAAATCATCTTAGGTATGGGTAGTTTCGTCTTTTTAACTAATTTCTAGAAGATTTCTGATGAATTGGCAAAATTTTGGTACGAAATTAAGAATGTGTGACGAGTTTGTCGCATAATAGTTTTTTTATTTCTTTTACTAAATTGTGGGATAGAAAATATATTTGAAGATTAAATAATTAAATAAACACAATTTTGAGATCCAATAGCATTTAGATGAGATGGTAGTCTCTTCTAACCTTTTCTAACTTAATTAACATTATGAGTTTGATCTATAGATTAGATACACAGTAACAATTTACCATTCATTTCAGTCTTACAAGATCTAAGAAAGATATTAGAGCATCCACAATGGAGCTCCTCAAGTTTGAGATCTTAATTGTGTTTCACATGTACACATCACTCATTTATTATTTTTTAATAACAGTTCTTAATAAACACTCAATCCCCCCAACCCAGCACCTCTTCAAAAGTTCTAAATGAGTCCCGTCAATAACTTCACATCACAATAACTTATTATTTAATAATTCATAAAAGTAAGCAGGTCCCATAAAATTTTTATTTTAATGAAAACTAAGGTGGGCCCCCAGAGGAGAGAGAAAACTCTTATTTAAGAATCGATTCCTATTAAGAATTCAAAAGTGTACTGCTCCAATAGTAGATCTTATTAAGAACTGGTTCTTAATAGTATAAGATCCACCATTGGAGATGGTCTTACTTTATACAGTTGCATGTAGATCATATTTATGCAACAAAAAAAATCAGGATAAAAAACATTTATGAAAGTGTTTGCAGTTTCGTTACATCCATAAACTGATGAGAGGGAATCCTCTCAATTGGAAAAGCACTTGTGAAAATAATGTGTTACATTTAGACTTTAGAAATATAAAATGAAGAATTTTATAATTTAAAATAAATGAAAAAAATTGGTTTAAAGGGTTAAGATTGGACTACTGGAAAAAACTTGAGAGAAAACAAATTTATGAGATTCCTTTCTTTAAACTAATATAGTAGTGAATTACAATTCAGATGTCCTAAATGATGAAATTATATCATTCTTTTTTTCAAAATGTGTTACTAAGACAATCTCTTAAAAATAGTTGCCAAGGAAATTATCTTCCTGTTAACCAAATACTATTTTTCTCTTTTTTTAAAAGTAGTGCATTCAATACTTTAATATTTTTTTTTTAAAATGCATTGAAGATGCTCTTACATTTTTGCATTGTTGGATGCCACATATGATTCGAAGGTCTTACGAATCACAAAAGCATGTGGAGGAGCATAAGTAGATGGAGCAGCTTCAGGTGTAGCTAGTAAGCAGTCGGGAAAAAAAAAAATGATATTCCATCCGTTCCAAATTACTTCCTCCGGTTATATTTATAAGTAAAAAAACACCTAAAATTTTGGTCACTATTATAAGTAAAAGTTAACTAATTTTAAACTAATTAATATTGTTATTCCTAATATATCCTTACTTTTCAAAAGATACATGTCATTTCCAAGAAAAAGAAGGGTACAATATAGTAAACTTATTCATTTTTTATATTAAATCAAGAATATTAATTACACTTAACTAAATTTCTTAAACACCGCGTAAGTAGTTTTTTTGCTTATAATTGTGACCGGAGGGAGTATATGTCACTTTAAAAAAAAAAATTGTACCAAATTATATGTCTTTTACATTACCAATGAAACATTTAATGCAACTTTTCATATTATACCATTAACTATTTATTACTCTCTCTTCTTTCAATTCTTCAATTTATTTTTTCAATACTATAAATGAAGGACAATTTTGTAATTCAACTCATAATTTCTCTTTTTTCATACAACAATGATTACATTTCTTAATATGCGTAAAAGTGTCAAAGTGAAAATCATTACTGCTATGGTATTATTGTTCCAAATTTTGCTTGATGGTTTATTTATCAGATTGCAGGACATTAATATTGATGATAACTACCCAACACAATTTTTTTTGTCCTAACCTCTTAACACACAAACGAAGTAAATTAAACATTTACACAAACAAATAGAAAATATAAAATAAAAAAGTGATCAATTTATTTTTCTTTCAACAAGTATCTTCTGCAGATTATTGACTGTTTATAAAGAAAAAACCGTTCTCTGAGCCAAAGAAAGGGACAAGGTTGTAGATTGTGTATGAAAATGTGTTGATGTTTTCATTTGAATTTTTAATAAATCTAAACCATTGAATAAATCTAATGGGAATTTTTTAATGGGAATTTTTTAATACCTCACCGGTAAAGGACTTAGTTGAACCATCACCCGATAAGTCACCGTATTTTCGAAATAATTAAATTATATAAATTTTTAAGTGAGTGTAATTGAATAGAGTGACCTTGTGACCATATAAATATTTTTCCTCATGAGGTCTAATGTCAAGCTAAACTATCCCACATTGTGGTTTTTCTTAAGCGAGTGTCACGTCTACCTACCAATCATTTATAATTTTTTAATACTCCCTCCGGTTTTAAATATAAAAAAAAAATTCACTTTTTAGATACATTGAAAAATTGATGTATCTACCATATATTAATGTATATAGACTATAATATATGTTAGATACATCAATCTTTCAAAGTATCTAAAAAGTAAATTGTTTCTTATATTTATGACTAGAGGGAGTATATTAGTAATAACAAACATTACATGACCCCATGAGCATAACTCAATTACTAAAAACATTGCATTTCATTTTAAGGGACATAAGTTTAAATTCTGGTACATCCACTTATTCATCTTAAAAGATGAAATTTCAACCACAAGCCATCTTGACAAACAAAATAATAAGGACTACATTTCTCCAACTCAACTTCTCTAAAAATATTATTGAATGAGTCCCGCAAATAATTTTTTATATTATTACATTTCAACGATATTCGTTTATATTGATATTAAAAACGCAGAGGGCCACCAACAAAGAGAATGCTGATTAAAACTTCTCTATTCCCAATGACACTCTCTTTCATTCTCTTCAATAAAATACCTATATACAAATATTAGTGCTTAATTTTAGAACGAAGAGTTGGACATAACTCAACCTTACAAAACTGATTTGTAAGGTGGAAATTACTCTCAATTATAAACACATATTTATGTTGTGTCGCAACCGATATGAGACTTCTTAACACTCTCTTGCGCTCATCGCTCTGAGCTTTGGCAGTGGCATTGCCAGGACCGTAGGTCAGGGGGTTTAAACTTTTAAATTTTAATTAATATGTGTCACAAATTACATTGTACTCGATTTGTATTATACACTTTTTTTAAAAGTAGTGTAGTTGCTAGAATTTCACTTTTAAGGTAAATAAATCGAATCTTCAAAGTTAAAACTCCGATCCCGATATATATATAATGTGATGTTACTACCAACTGAAGCTCATAGAGACTCTTGCATTATACACTTTAGTTGTAGTTATAAACAATATTTAGTCATGGAGGTTTTTCCGCTTAAAACATGAATGGTAGATTCAGGATCCATTCAACATCTGTCACAAAGCAGGTCAACCTCCACCTTTCTGAATTACCGTCATGTGAACAATTTTTTTAACATTTAACTATTAACATAAACTCTTATTTTTTATTTTAAAAATCTCATTTAATTGAGAATCTTTTTATTTTGAATTGAAACCTATATTACTCCTATGAACAGACTTCATGTACGACTCTTGAAGTATAATCATAGGAGAGTTTATGTTAGACTTGTATTTTTTCTTCAAAGTTAATGGAGTAATAAGCAAAAAAGAAGCTGAAAAGGAAGTTGACTAGCACTCAGGCCTGAATAAGCAAAAAAAAAAAGGGGAAGTCATTGGATTATTCGCTTTGATAGGATTGTCTCCTTATGTGGTACTCGACTGGCTAGACTAAATTTAAGGGGGTTCATTTAACAAAATGATATTATTATTATTATTAGCCTAAAATAAAAAATTCTAGGGGGATCACTTGAATCCCTTGACCCCAACGTGGCTCCACCACTAGGTTTGGGACACTTGATATAAATAGTGGATGATCGGATCAGAAACTTAATAGCAAGTGGTCCAACTAATCGTGGAGAGACTCTGATATTATCTTGCAATTGAGAGTTGAGCCTAACTCAAACCTATAAAACCGACTTGTAAGGTGAAGATTGCACTCACTTATAAACACATATATTCAAGTCATCTCGTAACTAATGCAAAACTTCTTAACACTTTAACCCTTAATTGGTTAGCCTTTCTAGAGACCACTTGGTTAAGTGATATTTTTTTTTTTTTTTAATTGATAGGTACTTTTTTCGTGGCTCGAACCAAGTAAGAGATTATTTTTTTAATTTAGTGCTTAATGAATTAAGCTCTCACCATCTTAAACCGCTAGTATGCAATTTATGGTTCGTTTGGTATGATGGAAAGAAAGTGAGAGGAAATAAAAATACAAAAATTAATGAATCATTCACTAGTTTTTATAATTTTTTTTTCTCCCTCTTTCTTTACACTAAACCAAACACATATAAAAGAATTAATTCGCTGGTATTCAATTTAACAAAGGAGTTAAATACCGATCGATCATTTGTTCCCAAATTCTAACTCAACTAACAGAAATTTTAAAATTATTAAACTGAACGCTACGACCGGAATTCGAATCCCGTTCCTCTACTTCATATGTCTCAGTTTTCAATAACTTGTGATTTTGTCTATCCATTAAAAATGAAAAAAAATAAAGACCAGTCACTTCGTTTGTAAGCAGGAAAGCGTAGCTGCAAATCTATAACTTGTCCACAGTTGAGAGTAGGTAAGCAGAGAATCGAAGTAAGGGACACAGATTTAAACTGCGTGACGCAGTAATGGTTTCTAACCGTCCGATTAAAACGGATAGTTGTGATTAAATAAGATTAAATCTGATTGATTGTACTGTAGCCGTCTGATTAGAAATCTGTGGCCCTGATCCTTTACTGCGTGTAACTGTGTGAAGCAGTTACAGCAGTGAATCCAGGTCCGTAAGGGACACGGATTTAACGCAGTAACTGCGTGACACAATAATGGTTTCTGACTCCAAGTAAGCATCTAAGCCTCCTTATATGTAAATTTTTGTATAGTATATTAACTTAACTTACCCTACTACTCTCATTTAGAAGATCTCTTTGGTGATAATGGCTGCTTTATCTCTTGTTGATCCTGAAGCCAAGGCTGTTGCTACTGCTGGTGAAGATGAATACAACATCGTTCATTTCAACTATAAGAACAAAGACCTAATCGATCCAAACGGATGAGACAATCCAAATCGGTCCAAATGGAATTAACTTAATCAATCCTAATAAGCTTTAACCAATCACGAATTAGTGAATGTCTACAAATACCAACTTAGTTCTAAAAACTTACGAATGAACGATTGTCAATGCAGACCAAATCACATACCCATCGAGATCGGGAGTTAGTGTCTAGTGATATGTTTATGGGTCGGATTGATGTCTTCTCTGGTGGTCTGAAAACCGCGGAGTGTCTTTCTAAAAATGATATTAGAAGTAGACCTCTATTAGGTGGTGTAAGTTTTGATATTTTTCATTGGTGTTCCGCTTCATGCGGCGCTTTTGTTTTGTAGTTTCTCTTTAACGGTCTCTGTTCGTCTTGTACAGAGATCTGATTATTAATAATAACATTATATTTGCCGTTCAAAAAAAAAAATACCTACAACCACTTGCGATGAATTGAATCACAACAAGCATTCAAGACTCTTTCGAGCCAAACAGTCCTGCGTCAAACCGAAGGTGTGACATGGATATCAATAAGACAGGAATGACACATTGGAGGCAAACCCGAAGTATTGAAACCTGTAAATCTAAACAGATCTATAATATTATAGAATCAGAACGAGTACCCAACTATGTCTGAATCTGATCATCAATACCGATGTAAACCGAAACATTCTCTTTTTTTATTATTAGGCTTAATTGCAGTTTTAGTCCATCTATTTTTATTATTATGCATATTTGGTCTCCTATTTTAAAATTTGGCAGTTTTGGTCACTAATAATTTTTAACTATAAACTAATGATGGGAGATGTTTTAAATGACGTAGCATATAATTTGAAGATGAAAAAAATTCCAACATTTATGAAATTGTAAGAAAAATTATTTATAAAGTTGATTTAAAACATGTTGTATCATCGTATTTTAAATGAAATATATTTTTAGAGGGACCAAAATTGTTAAAATAGAAGACTAATTTAGCAAAAAAGGTGAAAATAGGGAGACTAAAATTGTATTTAAAAATTATTATCATGATTAAATATATTTTAAGTCCCTACAAAATAAAAACATTCTAAATTTAACGCTTACTTAATTTTTATAGTACTTTTAGTTTCTGTTGCTATTTTTCGAACACACTTTTTAATCTCTGATAAAATCAAATGTGTTTTTTTTCTTCTGAAAAAGACAAATTAACCCACTCAAATTGCCACGCAAATTGAAAAACCAAATGTGTTTGATTAATCTTAAACTATTATACGTTTGAAAGATTTTTTGGAGGCATGTTTCGCTCTTTATAAAATGTTCATTTATTTTTATCCAAAAAATAAGTTTATTAACTAATTTTTTTTTTTAATATGAGATACATCAAATATACATTTTTTTTTAAAACTGTTTAAGATAAAAATAAAGTAAATCTTGTTCTAAAAATTAAATTTTGTGAATGAAATTTTTATAAAATTCGAAACATAGCTGCAAAAGAATCATTCAAAATACACTTCTATTATTAAGCGGTTTCAGTCCCTTTCCAATCGCAATTGCATAATCATTCAAAATACACTTTGATTCAACAAGACTAATTAAAAATAAATTCATGATGATTTTGTAGGATAAAAAAATACAATTATTTTTTAAAAAGGACTAAATTGTTAAGTTTTTATTTTATAGGAAAAAAAATCTGTTTAACTTTTATTATTATTTTTAACTAATTATTATTATGATTATTGATTTCATAGAATATTCTAAAGTTACTTGTAAGTTTCAAAGCAGAGCTTCGATTTTTGGCTTTTTTACTATAGGAGCACTATTTTCACAATTAAATACTAAACTAACACCCTTTTTCAATTAAGTACCAAACTACCATTGTTTTGAGCCGGTTGAATATTTGCCTTGAGAAATCGCTACCTGCAAACACGATTTCTAAATAGAGTTTAATTTTTTCAAAATTGTAGTAAGCTTAGAAATCGTTACGGAAAACAACGATATATCAACAGGGTTTGAATTTTTATTTTTTTAAAATAAGAAGAGAAATCGCTTTTCTGCAAAACGATTTCTTAAAAATGAAACTAAATATTTTTACAAATGGCCTTTGAGAAATCGTTGTAGCACAAAACGATTTCTTATCATACCCATTATTTTTTTAATATTTAGGAAAACAATTTTTTGTTGTTTTTGTTATGATTAAAAATATATTTTCCTAATTAATAAATAAATAATTAAAATAAAAGGGGATACTTAAAAATTTATTATAGGTTACGTCTTTTCCTATGCCGTGTGGTAAGCCTGTCTGGCATAGTAATTTACTAGATCATGATTTAGACAACTTGTCTAGACTCCTTTAAAAAAGGGCTTATTGTCGGCAAATACCCAGTTTATCCCTTCTCATCAACGTATTTGAAGCATTGATGAAGGGTGGAAGGTACCACGCTGTGGATCCAAGCAGGAAGCAGGAGCGCTCTTTCCCTCTCACCAGTACTTACTAGTTGGGGTGGGGCAACCGGTTCAAGTAATCCAAGCCAACCCACATTACTGACTAACGGTGGATAATCATATTTCTTAGAGGTACTAAAAACAACTCCATGAATGAGCAAAATGGAGGTTGCATTAATGATAAAGATCTCTGGGGAAACCGCTAAAAAAAGATTGAACATGTGGGAGGATCCGAACGAATGTGGGCGGACGGTGTAGTTCCCCCTTTCGTTGTTCTCGGTACTAGGGCCGATCCCATCCAGTCAATCCTTATTCTTATCTATAGTCACGAATTTATCGATTCCTGAATCTGAAACTCTCGTCATCGAATCTGTCAGTTAGGGATCGAGTATTTGAATTTTTGTATTTATTTCATCAGCTGGGATAGAAAGAATAGGCTGTTTTCGGGACAAATGTCACAGAAGTCAGAGAAAAAGCTTTTGAAACACTAACTAGAATGCGAGTTATAGCAGTCCTAGGGAATTTGTTCGGTGTATCGGAGTTGAAATCTTCCTATTAATGATTGTGACAGCTTTTACAGGATACGTACCACCTTGGGGTCAGATGAGCTTTTGGTTCATATCTTTAAGTTCGATCATTGACAAGGTTCAAAGAAAGGGTGGGCCATTGATAAAGAATCGATTCCAAAGCACAATGCTAGCAAGGGTAGCTATACCCTTTTTTCTTTGGTAGTTCAACGGACGGTCGCCCCTCCAACAATAAAAGGTATAAATATGGAAACTTCTCTGCCATTTGGATCGGAGAATTTATGGAGGAAATCGGCTTTTAAATTTCCCAACACTTACTCTGTCGAAAACACGAGGCGGGAGTGCGTCGAAGCATGAATTGACCTAGCGACGTGAACCCTGGGTGAGGTGCACTAGCGAGCGACTTCCCCTGGCCACAAACAAACAGACCGACGAAGGACATACGTGGCATACTTATCTGAGTAACGTAAAACTTATCATGTTGCATTTCTTTGGTTTGGAAGTTCCAGAATGTTGTCTGTGGATTTCTAAATGGAAACTAAGGGCCCAAAAGCATAGAGATGGGACGGACTCTAAGTCTTTTTTTATGCTGGTTCGTTGCGTCTGACTGATAGTCGCCGTTGCTTGTTTGGGTCGAGCGGCTTCAATCAAACCTTAGCCGCCTATCTATACTATAGTAAGGGGCCTTTTCTTGCTCGTTAGCGTGGGACCGATAGCAAGAAAGGACGGGGGGCAACCATGTTCTCGACCGTGTCTCCGAGGGACAGTTGAACTTCCAGATCTATAGTCACCATCAGTGTTAGATCCTCTAGGTGCAGGGGAAGCAAGCACCGAAATTGGTGCCTCTTCCTTTCCAGCTCCTCTAGTAAAGAAAGGATCACCTCCGCCCAATAGAGCCTAGCCCGAGAGAGGAGAGTAAGCAACTTCTATTAGCGCCGGACCTTGAGTCGAATTGATCATCAATTTAATTTTTCAATACATTAGACGCGTAATCTATTATATAATTTAATACTACATAATTTGGTACATTCGATAACATTTAAGTTTCCCGAGTTATCACATTAGGACAATTTTATTTGTTATGTCCAGGATTCCGACAAAGAGTGCAACACTGGTTGTCTACGGATGAATAATTTAGCAAGTGTACTAAACTGCCGTCAAGTAATAATAAAAGTAAGTAAGATCGTCTCCACAGGGATTGTGATAAATCAACAATTGTCTTTTGAGAACATATTTAGGTATATAAAAAAGGGGGATTTTCTAGGGTTTGTTGGAGAAAACAACTTTGAAATTAGGGTTTGACTTTAGAAGGAGAAGTGATTGGATCTTTTCGGTTCATCTAATTTCTATTGTCTCGGTAGTTCATGTATGTTAACAAATTACCAAACTAGTTTCACGATTTGATTAAAATAAATAACTATGCTCAATCTCTTGATAACATAATCATCTCCCTTGATCATAAACCCCGTTAATCTCTTAGGATGATTTATGATCCGGGAGGAAGTTCAAATATATAGGCTTAGGTTACGGGCCCGCGCCCCGCGCCAACTAACAGAATGCAAGGGTTGTTTCACTGGTTGCTTGGCGCCCCGCGCCAACTGACAGATTGTTTTCACAAATTTTCTGCTTTTCTAGTGCTTTCAGAAGCCTTGTACTCGATGTAACTTCCACTTATTATTGTGCAAAAATATAATAAAAACGTACTAAAAACCTCGTACATAGGTCTTGAAATAGGTAGAAATATAGTAATGACGTGGAGTCATCATCTACTACTCTCCCTTAGATCCATTTCAGTATGAATCCGAGTAGACTGCGGACGACCTTTTGGATCTCTTCGCATGGCTGGATTGTGACACAATTCAACTCCATTATATTCTGGCCAGTATGCTGGAAGAGGAATTGCTTGGAACTCTTCCAAGTAAGCGTTGAAAACATATTGTAATTTGTACTGGGGAGACACATACTTCATGTAGTCAAGGTGAACATGTGAACAAGCGGCTATGACATGTGAACATGGGAAGTGTAATGCTTGAAATTCACCACAATCACACCATTGTTTGTCGAGATCGACCCTGAATGTTCCTCTTGGGCGTCCGCTTGTTGGACGAACCAACTCCTTGACACTGAAACTACTTTGTGCTCGGTTGTGAATGTAGACTTGATGGGTGTTTGATGCTGTTCGTTCTTTGGCAAGATTTTCCATGACTTTTTCTGAGTAATTCAGACCGGATGCCATCATTGCTTGGACTTTCCTCCCCCTCTTTACAAAAAGTTCAGACGACCTATAATAGGTTTCCTGCACCAATGAACATATTGGAAGATTTCGTGTTTCCTTTAATACGTTGTTGATGCACTCGGCAAGGTTAGTTGTCATGTGCCCCCAGCGTCGCCCTTCATCATGTGCTTGTAGCCATTGTTCCTTTGGAATATCGTCAACCCACTTCACCGCATCTTCAGACCAATCCCTGATTTGGCTCCTGTAGTATGCGATGCTCGGTTGAGTCATTGAGTAGCCTAAAGGTACACAAAATAACATTGTTAAGGACATAAAAAAAGTGTTTCTGATACGTAAAAAAAAATACTAACCCATATTTGTTACAATGTTTTTCATATATGCATTCTTGAATGTCCTCATGAAGTTCTGCGATATGTGTCGAATGCAAAAGACATGATGCCAATCAGTGTTTAGACGCCTAACAACACTTTTGATCGACTCGTGTCTATCTGATATCAAGCAAAGGCCGGGATAGGATGCGACCAATGTTTGCAAGCGTTGGAGGAAGAAAAACCATGCATCGGCTGTCTCGCCCTCCACAAGAGCGTATCCTATTGGAATGATATTGTTCCTCCCATCCTGAGCGATTGCAATTAGTAATGTTCCATGATATTTTCCATACAACCATGTTCCATCAACTGATAGAACTGGCTTGCAGTAAGCAAATGCATTGATGCATGGTTTGAAACTCCAGAAAATACGTTTGAAGATAGCCTTCCCTGGATCAACTTGGCCATCCTTAATAAAAGGCAATGCTTCGATATCGGTAATACTGCCTGGGAGATAATGTTGAAAAGCAAGCAGCCACATTGGAAGCTCATTGTATGATTTCTCCCAATTACCGTATATCTTTTCCATAGCCTTTTGTTTTGCAATCCACATCTTCCTATAACTAGTAGTATATGTATACCGCGATCTTATATGTGCAATCAACACAGAAACTGAGATTGTCGGGTCTTGCTTTACCATTTCAAGGATGCTTTCACAAATGAAAGTCGAAGAGAGTTGATGATGCTTTCTGATTGGCTGACTGTGATACAGATAAGATATCGATAACGCTGACGTCAGCTGTCCCAGTCATCGCTATCGAATTCTGACACTATCGAGTTTTGATTGGCTGGATGTGATACAGATAAGATATCGATAACGCTGACGTCAGCAGTCCCAGTCAGCGCTATCGAATTCTGATTGGTTGAACTGGATACCGCTGACATCAGCGCTTGCATCATCGCTATCAATAATTTTTCTATATAAAGGTAGCAAGTTGTATGACATGAATATGGTAAGTGATTTCACGTTGTTTCTTTTTTCATGAACTCTAACTTTTGTTTTGTTCTTTTAGTGCTAGAACTCTAACTTTTGTTTCTTAATGGCATTATTGAGAAATCAACATCTTCACAGGTCCGGAGATATCAATGATATGGTAAGTGATTTTATTTTATTTTATTTTTACCTATCAATTCCGCATCAATTGCATGACCCAAGGGCTGGTTTTGCAGAAGATTCAAATGCGTCTTCCAGTACAAAAACACAACACACCCAACGTCGTCGCCGCAATACACCACGACAACCAAGTGCCCCTATTACTGCGGAATATGAAGAGCCAGAGCTGCAACGTCAATCATTTTCTTTTACACCAACCCATCAACTTGAACCAACTAGACACTCAATTTCTTTCACGCCAATTCATCAACAATCTCAACCACCCAGACACTCGATTTCTTTCACGCCAACCCATCAACAATTTGAACCAATCAGGCACTCAATTTCTAGCAACGATGAAATTGTGAGTAATTTATTTGGTGTAGAGATGGGTACGCCCGAATCAGCTGCTAATTATATGAATACCTTGTATTCATTTGGCGTTCCGTCAAACATTAACCATCAAAGTCATAGCTCTCCGACAGTTAATGTTGACCATAATGAAGAAGAAAATATTCAAGCTCCACGTCGTGGTGGACGTACTCGTCGAGCACCACCGTGTGGAACCAGCCAGCGTTTAGGACATAAATAAGTTGTTTATTAATATCTAATGTACTAAAATGTCAACTAATGCAATCAAAAATAAAATTTAATTGTCCAATTATATTTCCATTAATTTATTTAATACTAGTAATTAAATTTGTGTTAATTATTTAATTTAAACTTTTAATAATTAATTAAACTATCAATTATATACATATATATATATATTAAAAAATAGTTTTTTTTTGTTAAAATGAAAAATTGAAAAGATAAAAAATAAGGTAGGAAATCGTTTTGTGGGGTAACGATTTCTCAAGGGTTAGAAAAATCCAAAATCAACTTTTTATGTTGAGAAATTGTGTTTGCAGGTAGCGATTTCTCAAGGTAAATATTATACCGGTTCAAAACGATGGCAGTTTGGTACTTAATAGAAAAAGGGTGTTAGTTTGATATTTCATTGTAAAAATAGTGCTCCTGCAGTAAAAAAGCCTCGATTTTTTATTTTTATTTTATATAATAGCACATCTTCAAATCTATAAGTAGTTCTTTGTGCCACAACAATATTTTCACATTTCATTCTCTCCTCCTTTTGCAACTAAAGTAAGTAATTTTTTTACTTTCATTCTAAAGTTCCTCTGCTAAATTTCTATATACACATGCAAATTTGTTTCTCACTTATACACATTACTACTTATTTTGCAGATCAGGATTATCACTTCTAATGGCTACTCCTGTTCTTGCTAATGATTCTGATGAGGTACGAAAGGAATATAACATAGTTCACAACCAAGATATAAAACACATATCCATAAGTCACATTTATAAGAAAACACTACTATCTAGATTCAACTTCATGAAAGGTTATAAAATCATAATATTGGAGAAAACATATTCTATAAGAAAATCCAAGGATGCATATTTGCTAACTAGGGATGAAATTAGAAGTTTTCGTCGCAATTATCAGTTTTTACACATTGGGTTGGTTCAATTTTCCATATCTAGCAACTATATAAGGTACAATCTAGAATCATTCCCTTTATCCTTATGTTTGAGAGATTCTAAGCACCCTAACTTTCAAGACTCTATCTTGGTAAGTATTGATTCAGATCTGTGTGTTAGTGACATAAACTTTAATTGGTTCCCAAATTTTTCATCCTCTTTATCTGTTCTAGTAAATTCAAATAATGGTTTGGTGGTTACTATAGATTCCCAAGATTCTGCATATTTAGATATTAAGTACAGGGTCTATTTTAAATTAATGAAGAAATCTCTGAAACCTGATTATCTATTTGATAATCCTGTGGTTGAGGTAGACACTGAGAAAGTAAATGTTATTGTTCCCAAAACTAGTGATCAGAGTTAAGTACAACCAATGGATTGCAGAATGTTTGGACTTTGGAGATTCTTATCAACAGGCAGAATGGGTTGTATCAACTAAAAGTTTCATTTTCCATCTAATATGCATAGTAATTAGATGTATTACTTTATGTATTGTGATCAGTGTATGTAATATGGCTAGTAATTATGGTTTGGACTCTAAATTAATGGGAGTGCATTTGGACTCTATAAATTACTCTTGTTGGGGACATAACTCTGTTTTCTTTACTCTTGTTTACTAATTCACTCTATTTAGGGCATCTCAAAGGGTTATTTTGATAAAAAAAATTGTAAATATTGAGACCGTTTTGATCACAAGTGTCAAATTTGGGGACGGGTTTGTTTATTAGTATATACAAATTTAGGGACCGATTTGATATTAAGGTTCTGTTTTTGGGAAAACCAATAAATTAGCTTATAGCTTAGTTTTCAGACACTATTTCAATTAGCGTTTGAGATTATAGTTTATAGTTTTTTTTTTTGTTGATTATTCCCCTTTTATCATCACTGTTTTTTAGCTTGAAATTTTGTTATAAAAAACTTTCACTAATTTTTTGTTTGACTAAAAAATAGAGAATATTGATTCTTTCAAATTGATAGAGTACATCAATCTAATAAAAATTCAAATTTACTAAAAACAATAAGGATAATTCTGCGAAAAAACTCAATATCTAAGTTAATAGCATAAAACAACAAATTGCACAAGCCTACAAATAAGCCTAAAAATATAATTAACCCGTACGTTCGGTATCATACTAGTTTTTTTTTTTGTCAAATCTTTTATCTATCACATCTTTTGTCTTGTATTTATTCAGGAGTCCGAACTTTTAAAGTGAATAAATGTATCGATAGTTCGAACTCCAGCCTCCATATATATAATAGTAAAATGTGCTTTAGATGCTCGCAGCTCCTGGGACAAAAATGAGATTATTTTAACAAGCAAAAAAATTAAACTTGTTAACTGTATGCTAGTAAAGTTTAAAAGTATTGATAATTTTATGAAGATTAAAAATACTAATACCCTGCTACTCGTCTCATCACACTGCCTGCCTTCTGCCTGCCCGGAGCATTGCAGTCATCATGATGGCTCATCCTGTTTCCTTATCATGTCACTTCCAGTGAAGTTAAATCACTGCCTATAGGCTATTAGATATGATATCGTTTTCACTCCTCGCCTGCTCTCAAGATTCCAGAAGCGACTTCACATCCAGTCCCAGACATTTGAAAGCAAGTAAGCAGAGAATCGAATCTATAGCTTGTCTTTCTTATTCCTCGATGCATGATCACATACTCCCTCTGTCACATAATACTACTATACAGGAAGCAAATTTTTTTTTTCCACCATTATTAAAGAATTATTAAAGAAAAATAAAATGTGATAGTTTAAAGTATGATTTTTTGTATTTTTTTCTTGAAATAAGTTTTATTAAAAGATGTAAAAAGAATTTTGATTGGTTATTGATTATTAGGAAAAAAAAGAGTGTAAATTTTATAAGAATAAGTAAAAAAGTAAACCTTAAAAATGATAAATGTTTATTTTTTTGCTTATAATTTGAGACAAGAAAAAATAGTTTTTTTTGCTTATAATATGGAACGGAGGGAGTAGATACTCCCTCCGATCACATTTATAAGCAAAAAAATTACTTGCGCGGTATTTAAAGAAGTAGGTTAATTCTAGTTAATTTTCATGATTTAATATAAAACAAGAGTAAGTTTACATAAATAAGTATTTTTTTTCTTTGAAATCATATGCACCTTTTGAAAAGTAAAAGTATATTAAAAATGACGGTATTAATTAGTTTAAAAGTATTTAACTTTTATTTATAATAATGACCGAAATTTGAACTATTTTTTTACTTATAAATTGACCGGAAGGAGTACTTATTTTTTCGCATTTCATTAGTATCATTTTGTTCTTTGATAATAAACGCTTAGATTTATCATTATCAACTGCAACAAGAAAAACCTTCCTGATTTCCAAGTAAGCATCTAAACCTTAATTTTCTGCATCTACATGAGAATTTTTGTATAGTATTAACTTCACTTACTACTCTCATTTTAGCAGATCTCATCGGTGATAATGTCTTCTCTATCTCTTGTTGATCCTTAAACCAAAACTGCTGCTGGTGCTGGTGAAGATGAATACAGCATCGTTCATTTCAACTATAAGAACAAAGATCTTAGCATAAGAAAAATACCAACCGGTAACATTTATAAGCAAACACTACTTTCTCCATTCAACTTCACTAAATCTTATAAAATTATAACAATGAAGAAAAAACTTACTATCTAGAGATGACATTAGAACTTTTAGAAGCAAATATCAGTTTTTACATATTGTTGGGTTGGTACAATTTACTTATTGGTCTCTTTTAATTTTATTTTTCTTTGGTAATTTTGTGTAATTTTGTACTTTGTATGATGTCTAGTAATTATGGCTTGGACTTGGTGAATTCTAATTTGTACTCGTTCTCATAATGGTCTAATGTTCTCAATTGTATTAGAGATTTAGATTTATATATTCTCATAGAATTAGTCTTTTTTTGGGTACATATTCTCATATTACATTTATCATGCTTTCTACCGGTAGGAAATTGGTATACGGTTGAAACTAAGTTGTTTTATACTGGGGACGGCATGATTGATAGTCTCCTTGCACAATTTTAGACAGTGTCATGAAGTGTCTTAAAAAAAGCGTAATAACGTGTGATTCAATCCAGTAATTTCGTCGGTGGTCAAAAATTATTTTAAATCGGTTTAACTCCGGTAACAACAATTTTAATTGTTGGATCAATGATGTGTGAATTGAAATAAAATTTTCGAGTCCCACATCGGGTAGTAGAACATACTATTATTTATATTTTTAAAATATAAAAGCTAAAGATAGATTCTACATAAGTCAGGATCCATTGACACCAGGTGTCAAAATTTAGTTTGACACCAAATCTTGACCTTTCATTTTATTTAATCTAAAAGTCTAGAACTATCATTAAAATAATTCATAAATTCAAAGATTATGTGATTAGGGTCACAATGATCCCCTAAATAGCATTTGTTTTTGTAGAAACCCTAAATAGCATATTTAATTTGCCCAATCTCTCTATGTATCACATCACCTACAAAATTTGAAATAAAAGTATGATCGTAAATTCATAATCGTCATGTAACCAAAAATATTCATTAATCATCATTGTTCTTTTTCCCCCTAATTTTTGTATCAATTTCCATGCTTGCTACATTCTTATGCGGGTGATGTTTTGAGGTTTAAAGTTCATATTAGTACGTTCAACGATCTCTATAAGTCCATGCCTATTTCCTTTATGTTTGTATCTATTCTGTTTTTTATGTGTTGATTCACCTTGTAATAAGAATGCGTTTTCAAACATAAGTTATGACAAAGATTTAACAAACCCAAAGATAGAACAAATGTTATGAGAGAATGATGTTAAAATATAGTGGGATAATGGTGGAGGGCGTGTTCGATGAAGATTGTCTCTTGGAATATCAGCGGCTTCGGGGGGTTAGAGAAGAGGCAAGAGGTTCAAAATTTGGTGGGGAATCAAAACCCTTTTGTGCTTTGTCTTTAGGAAACAAAATTGCAGTCTTGTGATACTTTTTTTTGTTCTTCTCTATGGGGTAACTCACCTCATGCGTTTTCCTATCGTCCCTCGGTAGGTGCGTTGGGGGGTCTATTAACTCTCTGGGACTCGTTGAGGTGGAGGTGTGGTCGTCTGAGAGCCATGAGCATGTGTTGTGGAGCCATGGTCGGTTTACTAGGATTGGTGAGGAGTTTTCTGTGGCAAATGTGTATGCGCCATGCGATCCTGGGGCAAAGCAACAACTGAGGGACCCGCTTTCTGTGAAGATCCAGATGTTAAGAGACTCTAGGGTGTGTATTTGTGGGAATTTTAATGCGGTTAGGATTATAGACGAACGATGGTCTTCTAGAGGCTGGAATCGTTCCATGGACCATATCCCTTTTAATCGCTTTATTGACGATAACTCGTTAATTGATCTTCAGTTGGTTGGTCGCAAGTACACTTGGTTTAAGGGGGATGACCTCTCGATGAGTCGATTGGACCGGTTTCTGCTTTCTGGGGAGTGGTGTTTGACTTGGCCCAATTGTACAAGTAGCTAGGATGCGAGGTTTATCTGATCACTGCCCCCTGGTTCTGTTAGTGAACATGTAGGATTGGGGACCCCGTCCGTCGAGGATGCTCAAGTGTTGGAAAGACGTCCCTGGATACAATCTGGTTGTGAAAGATAAGTGGAGTTCTTTTCAGGTTGCTGGCTGGGGTGGATTTTTGCTCAAAGAAAAGTTTAAAATGATCAAGTTGGCCCTGAAAGATCGGCATCAAGCTCACACTCAGAATATGTCGGGTCTGATTAAGTTTTTAAAAGACAGGCTTGCGACCCTTGAAGAGAAGGGAAGAGAGGAAGACCTTACAGAGTCTGAAATTTCGGAGTTGCGAGGGTTCACTTCGGACATTCATTCTCTCTCTAGGAAAAATGCAAGCATTCATTGGCAGTAGTCTCGTTCGCAGTGGCTCAAAGAAGGGGATGCTAACACCAAATACTTTCATTCTGCCCTTGCAAGCCGGTGGCGAGGTAACTCTATTTCATCCCTTCAGGTGGGTAACACTACTGTGGAGGGCGTGGCCCTTATTAGGAACACAGTGTTCGCGCACTTCGCGTCTCATTTCAAGGCTGTTATTATGGAAAAGCCTGGGGGTGGAGTCCCTTATGTTTAAACGGCTGCAATTGGAAGAGGTTAGTAGCCTCATCAAACCTTTTACGATGGCAGCTGTGTGGGATTGCGACAGTTTCAAAAGTCCATGCCCTGACGGAATTAATTTTAGTTTCATTAAGGATTTCTGGTCTGAGATGCAAGGTGATTTGATGCGCTTTATTACGGAGTTTCATCGGAATGGTAGATTGTCTAAAGGAATAAATGCCACTTTCATTGCTCTGATCCCCAAAGTTGATAGCCCTCAACGGTTGAACCACTTTCGCCCCATCTTGCTCGATGGGAGCATGTATAAAATTCTGGCGAGTCGATTGTGCCTAGTGATGGGCAGTGTGATCTTGGAATCCCAGACTGCGTTCGTAAAGGATAGGCAAATTTTCGACGAAATCCTTATTGCGAACGAGGTGGTGGATGAGGCGCGTCAGTCTAAGAAGGATCTGATGCTCTTTAAAGTCAATTTTGAAAAGGCTTATGACTCGGTGTATTAGGGTTATTTAGATGTTGTGATGGGACGAATGGGTTTCCCGACCCTGTGGAGGAAATGGATCAAGGAATGTATTTGTACGGCTACAACGTCTGTCATAGTCAATGGTAGTCCAACTGATGAATTTCCTCTTGAGAGGGGTTTAAAACCCGTGGAGGACATGGATCAAGGAATGTATCTGGAATACTATTTGCCTATGTAAGGAGTATGGGGGTTTGGGGGTGAGGCGGTTGAGGGAGTTTAATTTGGCTCTATTAGGGAAGTGGTGTTGGAGGATGTTAGTAGACAGGGATGGTTTATGGTATCGAGTGTTAGCAGCCCGGTACGGGGTGGAGAGAGGTAGATTGAGTGCAGGAGGGACTAAAGGGTCTTCTTGGTGGAGGGCGACAGTGTGTATTTGGGATGGTGGAGGTGACGTTGGGGGAGGGTGGTTCAGGGGGCATATCTCGAAAAAGGTGGGGGATGGGGTTGACACTTGTTTCTGGACTGATCCTTGGGTGGAGGGGACCCCTTTATGTGAGAGATTTGGGAGGTTGTTTGACTTGGCATAGAACAAATCGGTTTCAGTGGCCGAGATGTTCTTGTTAGGGTAGGGGGAAGGAGGGGAGGCGTGGTTGTGGCGTAGACCGTTGAGGGCGTGGGAGGAGGAGATGTTGGGGGAGTGTCAGACTTTACTTGTTGATATATCTTTGCAGGCTCACTTTTCAAATAGCTGGTCGTGGCAGTCAGACCCGGTTGATGGTTATATTGTGTGCGGTGCATACCAACTCTTGACAGAGCAGGATATGACTCCTTTGGATGCTGCGACATGTCTCATTTGGCACACTCAGGTTCCTTTGAAGGTGTCCATTCTCGCATGGCGACTCTTGCGGGATAGGTTACCTACCAAAGCTAACCTGATCTCTAGAGGCATCCTACCAGTAGAGGATCATCTTTGTGTTTTTGGGTGTGGAGCGGTGGAGTCGGCTCAACACGTGTTTCTCTCCTGTAGTTCTTTCGGTTCCCTTTGGTCTTTTATTAGCTCTTGGATTGGTTCTTCTTTGGTGACAACTCAAACGCTTTCAGATCATTTCGTCCAGTTTACGATTTCAGCAGGTGGTACTCGGGCACGCCCTTCCTTCATGCAACTCATATGGCTTGCTTGCGTGTGGGTTGTGTGGACAGAACGAAACCACAGATTGTTCAGAGGCTCAGCAGATTCTTCATTTCATATGTTGGACAAGATCAAGACGTTTTCCTATAGGTGGTTGAAAGCAACGAGAAGTTCTTTAGCTTTAAACTGCCATAGTTGGTGGTCTAGTCCTATTCTTTGTCTGAGCCTTGTTTAGTTTTTCTGGTGTGGTACTTTGACTCTTTTGTAACCTTACTTTATCTTCCTTGGTATGTCTTGTGCTAGGGGGATATTCTTGTTTATAATATATATCTCATTTTGCCTTGTTCAAAAAAAAATAGTGGGATAAAATTGGAGAGAGATTTGTAACATTGTTTTTTTTGCAGATAATTACATAATGTTAACACAATATCTTCATTGATTTTGGGACATATATAGGATTAAATAAAATTAATGATGCATAATCTTCTATTTTGGGAAGATATATGAAATACTTTTTCCTTACAATTATATTTAATGATTGTTTTTGGACATTGGATTAAATAAAATGAATAGACGAGATATGGTGTCAAACTAAATTTTGACATCCGGTGCCAATGGATTCTGACTCACTCTACATATCGTTAACACATTCTCTTTGGTATGTATATACACTGATAGTTGTTATTTAATAGGAGAAACTCAACCTCTTGAGGAAAACCCTAGTTGAGATAATAACAAATCATTAATTTATAACATATCATCTATGAAGTCTGGATACGTGATATGATACTGATACGATACGAATCCGATACGGCGATACGGGAAAATTTTCAAAATCCCCGATACGATACTGGCGCGATACGTTATTTAAAAATTAAATATATAAATGCACAATATATAAACATAACAAAAATCGACAATGATAATCAATTAACATTCAAATTACTCAAATTGAGCAAACAATTGACGATTACATACTGAACAAACAAGTGACGATTACATATCTTAAGTTAACTAAGTACTACCCAAAAATAACATAACTAGTACTATAAAAAAAAACATCATAAGTACCAAACAAAGAACATCAGCCTCTAACATTCACTATTTAAGAGGAAACACATATTGTATCAGTATGATGTCCTACAATTCTTTCATCATAGAACATTAGTTGTCTGATACTTCTCTGATACGCGTATCAGAGAAGTATCCGACACGTATCGGTAATTTTTTATTTAAAAAAATAATATTAATTGTCTGATACTCTCCGATACGAGTATCGAAGAGTATCGGTATCGGACACGTATCGGACAAGATACTTTGCCATTTTTAGAGTATCGGGGCTTCATAGCATATCATGTACGCAAGTTTTAAATAAAAATAGATCTTGAGGGATATAAAGCAAAAACCAAGCCAATCGAATTTCCTAGATCAGTCAAACGCTGCTTTAAGATCAGTCAAAATAAATAAATAAGGAAAAGTCAACATATGTTAATTCGGTGGTCTTCGTTACATTATTTATTTTTTCTTTTTAACTGTTTTATTTTTACTTTTCATCTTTTATAAAACCTTACACCCCCTCCGATCAAATTTTCATCTAACAATCGCTCGTTTTCATCTCTTGTTTTCCATTCCAATCACTCTCTATCATTTTCCATTCCAATCAATTTCAAATTGAAATTAGACCCCTACTGATTTCTCTATCGATTTGCGAATCTTCCCTCATCCAAATTTTTTCTTGTGGATCCCTCCGAATCTGAGGTATGTTTAGCGTTTTGATTTTAAATTTAATGCGAAGTTGATTCTTAACTTTGATATTTTTAGGTTAATTCTGATATTTCTTATTTCCAGGTTAATTGTGATATTTCGAGTATGCACGCAATTCTTTGAGCTTCATCGACCAGATCAACTTCAATAAGAGAATCTAAGTTATTTTTAATAAGCTTCATTTTATTTATTTCCTGCTTTGTTTTTATGTTGATTAATAGAAAATAACATGAAATGAGAATTAAGTAGTCATGTTTAAGCGAGTCACCTTATTGCTAGTTGTGCTGTCCACATTCCACGTTATAACCATTCATATCCACAAGCACGAGATTGCTTCCACCAAGACAATAAAATTAAATATGAGAAGAAATTAAGATACGTTTTTTGTTTGGAATTTCTTCCATATGATTAATAACTGCAATCCACATAGTTGTTTCCTTAGCAGTAAGTTTATCTTGTAAAACTGTTGAATTTCAAACAATATTCTTAATCTTCTCGATATCTAGAGACAAGTGTTTAATAGTAGCCGCCAATCACAAACTTTCCAAGCCTTTTTAAGATCAATTGGCTTCTTTAGTGAAGATCAAGACACCACATTACAAGAAGCCAATTGATCTCAAGAAGACTTAGAAAGTTTTTGTATTGACGGCTACTATTAAACACCTGTCGCTTGATATCGAGAAGATTAAGAATATTGTAAGATATTCAAAGACTTTGTATGATAAACTAATTGTTAAGAAAATAACTATTTGGATTGTTGTAATTAATCGTGTGGAAGACATTCCATGAAATATATATATCCTAATCTCTTCTCAAATTATAATTTCAGTGTTTGCGGAAAGAAATGATTATGATGTGGAGTGTGAATAATATAACCTAGTAAAATAAAACTCATTATAATTTTTTTTTGTTTACAAATGAGCAGATGATCAAACCCAGAATCTCATACATATTACCCAAACCCCTCACCATTAGACCAAACCTATTGATTTTATTTTTTGACAAATTAATTCCATATATGTTGCTTAGATTTTAAGTACCTAATAATCTATTTCAAAAATACATCATCTCTAGCTAACTAGTCTTTCTTAGTTTTATCACAATTATTCATTTTATGAGTCTCATTTTAATTAACAAGTTAAAATGAACGTAATGAAAACTTAAAATGATTTTAGAAAGTAAACAACCCCTTGATTTCTATATTCATATACTAAATTTGTTTATATATTATGATGATATAAATTCTTATTAATTATTTTGCAGACCAGGATCATCAATTCTAATGGCCACTCCTCTTCTTGTGTTGATGATTCTGAGAGCAACACTGAAGCCAGTAAAAAGGAATATAGCATAGTTCACTTCAATTATTCCCAACCACTTATACATAAACAAAATATCAATGGGTCACATTTATAAGCAAACACTATTTTCTCTATTCAATTTTCTAAAAAAAAAACTTATCCTTAAAAAAAAAAAACCTTTCTAAAACCTTATAATTAAAATTATAACACCGGAGCAAAGTGATTCTATAAAGAAATTCAAAGATTTATATTTACCATCTAGAGATGAGATTATAAGTTATCGTAGCAAATATAAGTTTTTACATCTTGGGTCGGTAGAATTTTTCATATCTCGCTCGTTTTCCTGATGCACTCTAGAAAAACTTCCTTAATTTATTTGTAACTTTAAGAGATTCTAAGTACTCAAAATTTGAAGATTCTATCTTGATTCTTGGCGAGTTTTGAATGAGATTTTGTTATGATCCTAGATGCCTAAATAAATGTCAAGTCCAAAATAAAATGATGTAGTGACTCATTTATATATTAGAACATGTTTATTAGTATTTTATTATTATGAAAATGATGTAGTGACTCTATCTTGTCATATTTTACTAATTTTATCATGAAAATCCCAATATAAATTTGTATTTGTTTATTCAATCATTATAAAAAATGAGAAATTAGTCTTTTTTTCTTATCTTTTTAAGAGACATTTTTATCCTCGATTCCAACCATTACATTGGTGCTCTCATTAGCTAGCTGAGCTCATAACCTTTAAAACCATGGAGACATTGCAGCACCAAAATCAGTGATATGTTAGCGTTGCACTGATAGCTAGCCGTTATCAAGGAAATTATGTCAGAGTTGCACTGATAATTGGCAACAAAGCTTGTTCCTAAAGTTGAAAGCGTTCCTCTACAAAGGAACGAGCATTTCATGTTTTGTTCAATTAAAAATCAATATATAACATTACAGGGAAATACTTTTAAGTTTTAACCATATGTGGTCATTTATGTGGGGTCTAATTGAACCCATTTTACAGTTTTTTTTTAGTTGTATCAATATTTAAAAATGTAATTAAACTGTTTAAATAATTAAAAACAGTAAAATAATATAAAAAATTGAATGAGGTTCATTCAAAGAACTCAAATGAATGTTATCATGCTATTTATAAAAAAACAATAAAAAATTAATGATATCATGCTCTTAGTGTTGAGTTGTGTTATTTGAACAATAATTTATATGACAACTTTTGAGACAACAAAAATTTTACAAAGAAAATGAGGTATTGGCACAAAAGTCAAAGCAATAGAGAGAAAAAGTAAAAACATATGTGAGTATCAAAGAGAAATTGTCATAAATGTTGTCCAAAAAATATTGTTAAAATATCATTTCTCCTTAGTGTTTAATGGGCATTATGATGCCTACTTTTGGGTGCTTTTTGTTGAGTGTTGATAAATACAGTACTGCAAAACCTATTGCTTTTGTTCTAGAAGGAACTGTCATTATCTACACTCCAGAGGATTAGGGATGGTAAATCGGGTCAAGCCCGTTGAGACGGCCCGTTTAGCCCATCATTTTTAAGGGGTGGATTGACATTTTTCAATTCACAAAAGTAGTGGATCTCGTCCCGCCTAACCCGTAAAAAAAGATAAGGCGACGGGGTGTGGCGGATTGACCCGTCAGATCTAACCAATTCTTATCTTCAAGCTAAGCTCATGGGACACATAACTATTTCTAGTAACAAAGTAAATGTTTTTTTTTTCACCACCAGTTTAATCTGGTTCGGGAGTCAGTTCTGACATCAAGTGATTACAGCCCCCTCGATCGCAGTTGCGGGAGATCGAATCGTGGTTCTCCCTACCAAATTCAGCGTCAATCATCACTAAACCAACCGACGATGAGTAAATTTTTTTTTTTTTAAATAGTAGCAAATGAATGAAAGACCGGTCAGTGAGAGACACTTGAAAGCTGATAAACAGAGAATCGAATCTATATAGGTTGTCTTTCTTATTCTCAAATCTCAATGATGACAACATATCTACTTACTTAATTTTCTCATTTCATCCTTGGTTCCCACCCAACATAAAGGCTTGCTTGGAGGCGAAGTCTAGCGTGGATGAGGCAAATAGGTCCTCCACCTGAAAAAAGTATTTTTCCACCATCAGATATAACATTAAAATATTCAACGGACAAGATGGAAGACCAGTTATCTGTTGCTACAGTAAATACCAGTTTGTTTCCAAATTGTAGTTATGCCCACAGTATTGTACTGATATTAAATTTTAGAATATAAAAGGTGGCTATTATATTTTTATAATCACCATTTTTACCCTTTATTTGTTTTTATAAAACAAAAGATATTTTTGTAAAAAATAAAAATAAAACAAAAGATATTTAATTTTATTTATATATGATAAAGACCTTCCTTTTTTCCTTAAAAAAAATACTTTTCTTTTTTCTTTAAATAAAAAGACTTTTGTTCTTCTGCAACTAATTCGACGCTGATGATGAGATCCGGGCTGATTAACCATGTGTTTTGCTTTTTATCATCCATCGGCGATGAGATCCGGGCTGATTAACCATGTGTTTTGCTTTTTATCATCCATCGGCGATGAGATCTTGCGTTACAACACCATTGTCGACGGTGGTTGTGTTATTGTCGTTACAACATTGAAGTGAGTTGATTGTCGACGAAAATCACTACATCTTGGAGTAGGAATCGAAGACGAACATAGAAGAAAGGTAAGTCCAGATTTTTATTTTCTCTTTACTTTGTTTTTGTTAAAAAATTAGGGTTACACACACAATTGAATTTTTAAATTTTGATTTCTCTTTTGTTAAAATTTTTGTTTGATTTTCTTAATTTAAATAAGGTTTATTTATTTATTAAATTGATTTATTAGTTTTTTATTTAAATATAAAAAAGACGAAATAAAGGTTCATTGACACTGTTAACGAGCGACATTTAAGTGAGGATAATTAAAATAAAATATTATTTAATTTGATTATTTTGTGACGGTATAAAAAGGAACTCAACTCTTTACTTTCCCTTCAGTAAACGAGAACAAGGTTTTTTGGTACTGTAGTTACCGCAGTCGTCATGTCTGGCGGTGGAAAGATTGTAATGCATGGTGACAGTAGCAGTCGAGTGAAAGATGTCGAAGATGGATTTGTAACCGTAAACATGAAATATGTGGTTAGATTTACATCAATGCTTATCATCATGGTTTTTTTGTTGGTTTTTTTTTATTGGTCTCTGTGTTATGATGTTAAGATTTAGTGGCTGAATGTGCTAGTCTTTGTCTTAAAGTGGGTGGTTGGTTTAGATCCTTGTCTTTTTGGGGTGGATTTTGTGTTTTATGTTGTTCTGTTGTTTCTTTGGGACTGTGTTGTGTTCCAGTGGGCTTTGTCTTATATCTGGCTGTATTAATTTCTCTTTTGCAGCTCGTATACTTGTTGTATGGAGTTAACTTAATAAAGTTTTGCTATTTTAAATAAATAGGAAAGTTACTAATCATGACTTTGCAATGAATGAATGTTCAATGGTAAAGATTTTAGTTGTTAATGCTCTTAGTTTTAAGTTCGAGGTTGGTTTAACTTAGGTGGAGTTTAACTTTGATTAGTGTTAGCATTATTTTAGCTGGTTGGTTTATGGTGTCTTGTTTAACGTAAATTATGCAGGATATAAAATGTGTTGGATTTTCAATTTGGCAATTATTTAACATTGTTTGTGTTGTTATTAGGAGTATGGTGAGATAGATCCTGAGTTTGTTGACAAATTTAAGAATGAGCTGGAAGATTTGTGGGAATTGATAGATGAATGTGGTAACAAACATTATGTGCAATACAACAAATCAGATTGCAATCCATTCATTGTTGATGGTTGGGTTAAACTTAGGGAATTTTATCAGTTGATTGCAAATCACTTAGTTTTATTTGGCTACAAGGGAAATAACAAATTTGCTATTACTGTCTTCAAGAAACCAGCTTATGATTTCAGTTACCCATCGTTCCACAGTCACAGTAGTAAGACTGGAAATATCAAGTTCATAGGTTGTCTGACCAAGGACAATGGCACGAAATATCAATTGGTAATTCTGTTAAGATATTTGTATTGTATTGTTAAATTTTATCCCAGTTATTTAAACTTTTCTATATCTAATTCAATATAAACATGTATTGTAGACATTGGATAACAATTTTGGTGACTACATGGTTGGTTACAAGTATCAGAGGGTGCTTTTGCTAGGACGGGTTAAAAGTTGGGCTGGCTGTAAGGTGTTGATCAGACGCGGAGGAAAGCCTAGTGTCAAGTTTGGGGCGGGATGGAAGAAATTTTGTGCTGATAATGATTTCAAGTGTGGTGATGTGTTGATGTTTGAATGCAAAGATGTACTGAAGAGTGGGGTTATATATGTGAATAAGGTTGTTGATAATCTTAAATAGCTTCTAGTTGTCTGATGTAATGTACAATGTCGAAAACTAAAATGTAGGTTTTGATGTGTTAATTGTGGGGTGCCTAACTTTGGTGTAGTATGTTGGACAAACTGAATGTTGGTCTTTTGAAACTGATGCACAACATAATGTTTGTGTTTGTATTTTGATGACAAGTCAATGTAGATTATTCTGGTTTTTGCCTTATGTGTATTTGTATTTTGGACCCTTAGACGTGCGTCTGACTGAAGTCAGCGTTGTTTGACATTAAAAACCATCTTGTTTGGCTTTATTTTGCAGAATATAATGGGAAATTCCCTTTCATTATTAACAAAACTGTACATAAAAATATGTTAGTGTAAGAAATTGAGCAGGGGGTGAAATTGATCAATGAGAAGAAATATTTAAAAGGCCCATTTAAATTTTTTGTTGATCAATGAGAAGGATGAAATTACCAATTTAATCTTTTTGTTGTGGAGGTAAGGCCCATTTAAATTTCGAAATTTGCTTTTTTCGCCCCCCATGATGCTCTTTAACCCCCCAAAAATCTGAAAATACCCCCAAATTTGGTTCCAGGATGATATGGTAGTTACACGCTGAAATACCTATATTCGGCAGCAGCACGCCGAAACGGCATAAATTTGAAATTTATATAGATTCGGCAACAACGTGCAACACACTTAGCTTCGGCAACAACGTGCCGAACCGTTTGAAATTCTAATAAAACGATGAAACCCAGACTCTGTTCTTCAGTTTGAGTTTTCAAACTTCCATGGGCGATTTTTAGGGAGTTTGAAAAACCAGATGAACATGAACAATCTTGCATTATTAAATACACTAATAAAACACATAGAGTTCAACAACTTCCACGAAACATATTTCATAAATTATAAATACACTAATAAAACACGGAACATTGAAAATTAAACACATTACAATAAAAATTAAGACATAACATAAATTAAAGACTTAAAATTAGGTTAATTTAACATAGCATACAAACGTCGCCCTTTTGGATCAATTAGAATTTGATTAAACATGGAGCGCACATCATCATCATCTTTCAATTGTTTCCACCCGTATTTCTTTGGTGCATCTTCAAATGAATTGCTTGAACAGTCAGCTGCCAGATCGACCCACATTTCTGCATACCCAAGTTTCGCAATTTTGATTTGTTTGCCTTATGCATAATGATACATGATTTCAATTCTATTTTTTATTGATTCAAGAGTTGTTAAACTGGTGTCCAATGCAAGGGTAAACAACTCTTTTTTACCCTGAAATTGGACAGAAAACTGATATGTTTCTACCGGATTGCGAGAACCACGAGAACCACGTGAGGATGACATAGTTAAGAATTGAAAAAACTAGTAAATAAATTAAAATTGAGTTGTGATTTATCTGAATACGCATCCATATATTTATATAATTTGTTGTCTGATTACATCCACAAAAAGTGTCGGTTACATTTCAACCACAAAAAGTGTCGGTTACATTTCAACCACATAAAGTGCCGGTTACATTTCAACCACAAAAAAAAAATCTGTTATAGATTTTCTCCTTTTTTTTGAACCCTTTGTTTCGAATTGTTTAACCAGCGGACTCAACGAAAAAAGCAAATTTCTTAATTTCCAACAACAAATATAATAAATTGAAGTAGTCATGACATGGTTAGTAAATTGAGCAGGGGGAGAATTAAAAATTTCTAAAGAAGGCCCATCCCAATAAGCCCAATTTATTTTGTTTAGTTAAAAAGGTCATTTTGATAAGAAAAAATATAGGGTCTAAAAATAAGTAAAATAAATTAAAGGAAAAAAAGGAGGCACAGTTAGGATTTGAACTGGCATCCATTAAATAATTAACAAATAACACATCCACTGCGCCAATGTAGGCTCTTTTTCTTTTTTCTTTTCTTTTAAATCAAGTCTACACATGACTTGATTTAAAAGTAGGGGGGGCAATACATAAAAATGTGTACTTCTTACTAGGGGTGTTCGCGGTGCGGTTTGGTTCGGTTATGAGCCAAAAAGTCTTTGTAACCAAACCAAATGAAACCAATGCGGTTAGGAACGGTTCGGTGGCGGCGGTTTACTGCGATATAAAATATAGGCTTAAATATGAAAATAGTCCCTGCAATTATGACATGTTTTGATTTCAGTCCTGCAAATAAAAAAGTTTGATTTTAGTCCCTACAAAATCTCAAAAGTTTTAAAATAGTCCCTGAGCTAGATTTTTTAATGACATGTTGCATTTTTAATGATTTGGCATATGCTGACTAGGATTTATTGATGACATGGTCCATTTTTTATGACGTGGATTAATACATTGATTTTTCATTTAATTTTTAATTTAAAATTAAGTTTTCCCTTTTTCTAAAAAACAAATTAAAATTATAAAAAGAAAGGTTAGAAAGGAAAAATAACATCTCCAACGCGGCGAAGTCTAGGGTGGATGAGGATGATAGGTCCTCCACCTGAAAAAGATATTTTTGACTTTTCATGTTCACTGGATCAAATGTGGTGTATCATATGATGATGCACTGTATGCACTGGAGTCCGATCGTAAAAATTCTTATTCCCAAACGTTTGTTAGTCCAATTAGAAGATATTGAACGGTCGGATCGGTGAAATTCGAATTGTCAGTCAACATCGGTAGTTTTAGTCGAACTTCACGACACTTTGATAGTAACAATGATTCCGATGAGACTGTTATTACAATTTGTTTGTGCATCCGGAGTCCGATCGTAAAATTTTTGATTCCCAATTGTTTGTTTGTCCAATTATGAGATATTGAACGGTCGGATCGGTGATATTCAAATTCTTCAGTCAACGTCGGTAGTTTTAGTCGAAATGCACGACACATTCATAAAAACAATGATTCCGATGAGATTGTCATTACAATATGCTTGTGCATCTGGAGTCTGATCAGAAAAATTGTGATTCCCAATCATTTGACAGTCCAATTAGGTGATATTGAACGATCGGATCGGTGAAATTCGAATTCTTCAGTCAGTATCAGTAGTTTTAGTCGAACTTCATGGCACTTTCATATAAACAATGATTCCGATGAGACTGTAATTACAATCTGCTCGTGTATCCGGAGTTCAATGTTAAAAATTCTGATTCCCAGTCGTTCGTCAGTCAAATTAGGTGATATTAAACAGTCGGATGATGAAATTGGTATTCTTCAGTCAACGTCGGTAGTTTTAATTGAACATCACGGCACTTTCATATAAATAATGATTCTGACGAGACTGTTATTACAATCCGCATGTCAACAATCCGTCGATGCATCCGGAGTCTGGTCATAAATCATTATTTATATGAAAGTGTCGGGAAGTTCGACTAAACTACCGATATTGACTGAAGAATTCGAATTTTATCGATCTGACCGTTCAATATCACCTAATTGGACAGACAAACAATTGGGAATTAGAAGTTTTATGATCGGACTCTAGATGCACAGGCAGATTGTAATAACCGTCTAATTGGAATCATTGTTTATATGAAAGTGTCCTTATCTTCGACTAAAACTACCGACATTGACTGAAGAATTCGAATTTCATCGATCCGACCGTTCAATATCACCTAATTGGATAGACAAACGATTGGAAATAAAAAAAATTACGATTGGACTCCGGATGCAAAGGATTGTAATAACAGTCTTATCGGAAACTCTGTTTCTATTAAAAGACCTTGAAGTTCGACTGAAACTAACGACATTCACTGTAGATTTTGAATTTCACCGATCCAACCGTTCAATATCGCCTAATTGAACTAACGAATGATTGAAAATCAGAATTTTTACAATCGGACTCCGGATGCACAAGCAGATTGTAATAAAAGTCTCATTGGAATCCTTGTTTCTATGAAAGTGTCGTGAAGTTCAACTTAAACTACCGACATTCACTGAAGAATTTGAATTTCACTGATCCGGCCGTTCAATATCATCTAATTGGACAAATAAACAATTGGGAATCCGAATTTTTACGGTTGGACTCGGATGCATAGGCGGATTGTAATAACAGTTAAATCGGAAACCTAGTTTTAATGAAAAGGGGTGCAAACTAGAAATGAGGGGTTTAAAGATCAAAATGAGACAAGGCCCAGACAACATGGCCCATTTCCGGCCCAGAACAAACCAAAGAAACAAATGGAACGATAAGGACCGCTTGATGGATCAAATGTCACTGATTTGATCACAGAGGAACGCACGTAGGTCGTTTGATTGATCAAAAGGCTTCGAATGAAAGGCTCACGGTGCACGCGCGCTGCACTCGATCAGGAGAGTATAAATAACCAAACTCACTAATTTTCTTCATTTCTTCATTATTTTCTCTCTCTCTCTATCTCAAGTTCATATTTTATGATGAACATCCATCAGAGTAGTTCAACCTCAAAAAGTTGGAGCTTCAGTGATCCTAAATTGCGGAGGAAAAAAAGGTAATTGTTAATTCATGGGACAGAAATGCTAAAGTTGGAGCTTTAGTTGATGCTGAACAAAAATGCTCCTCACTGAATCGCGTACAAACAAATTAAACCCTAATTGCTAATTCATACCCTTTTTCTATTTTTCGCTTTTAACTTTTCTTTTCTTTTTTTAATTTTAATTTGTTTTTTGAAAAATGGTAAACTTAATTTTAATTTAAAAATTAAATGAAAAATCAATGTATTAATATGCATAAATGGGACATGTCATCGATAAATCCTAAGCAGCATCTGCCAAATCATAGAAAATGAGACATGTCATAAAAAAATTCTGCTCAGGGACTATTTTAAGACTTTTGAAATTTTGCAGACTAAAATCAAACTTTTTTTTTTGCAAGGACTAAAATCAAAACAAGCCATAATTGTAGGGACTGTTTTCATATTTAAGCCTAAAATATATTAGAATATTACTAACTTGTTACAAAATAAACATAGAAATTTTTTATTTATTTTATTGTTTATATGATTTAATATGCTTATATAGAAATTCCATATATATATATATATAAGAACTTATTTTGAATACCAACAATATAGTTTTATATCGCATGAAATTATATGTTTGTACATCTTACTGTTTTATGGACTTAGTTTAGGTTGAGTTTGCTAAGTTTGACTAGATAGTAGGTTGATTGCTACTAGTTAGAGTTAAGTTAAGTATTGCGGTTTGGTTTGGTTTTATGAAATGAAAACCGCAAAGCAAACCAAACCTTGCAGTTTAAAAGAAACACGATCCGTGCGGTTTATACTAAATGCGGTTTTTTGCAGTCCACACAACCTTGTGAGATTATCCACTAAAAATAATTAAAATGACCGGCGCACGTGTGTCGTTCATCTTCCACAATCATGTTATGCAATATAATGCATGCATATAATATATGTTTAATTATATCCATGTGCCAATTACGCACCGGGCCACGTACAATTGCGAATCGAGATTTAAATACTTCTATACTACTATATTAATTAATCATTTAATTATTAATAATATATAAAAGTAATCGGATCCCGTAAAAAAAATATTTTAATGAAAATTAAGGTGGGCCCCAGAGGAGAGAGAAAACTCTTTTTTAAGAATCGGTTCCTATTAAGAATTCAAAAGTGTACTATTCCAATGGTAGATGTTATTAAGAACCGGTTCTTAATAGTATAAGATCTACCATTGTGGATGCTCTAAGGTGACTAATGTGATGAATCATTAGGTGACGTTGATTACTTTTTCCCCACAAAACAAAATGACAATTGTTTCACTTTTTTGATTTAAGTCCCTACGAAATTAGGAATTAGGGTTTCAAATTAAAACCATCAGATAGAAAGAGAAAGCCAACGAGAACGTCATAGAGACATAAACGCACAAGATCAACGAAGAAAGAGAGAAAGCGAACGTGAGATCTGTGACGACGGCGAATGTGAGATCCGCAACGAAGGACGACAGACGGCGGAGATTAATGTGTGCTGTGTGTAATCAACGGTCGTGAACGTGCGTGGATATCAGTTGAGTGACACTGCGTTTGAGGTATGCTAGATTTCTTTGTTTGTTTGTTTGTTATGCTTGTTGAGTTGTTGGAAAGTAAATGAACTTCTTTATTGAATGTTGTTTATCATTGAATGGGATTGGGGGGACCAATATGCATGTGGGTTAGCTTTACATAGCAATATTCAAGGGTTTCCATGCTTTTTCCATTCCTGTGTTGTCTTTTTGTGGTAGGGTTGAAATACATAGTTGGTTGACATCTGTAATAAAATACATTATTTTACAGGGATGACTTTAAAATTAAAATTCCATTATGGGGGTCACTTTGTTAGGGACCGTGTGTTGTATTACAAAGGGGGAAAAGAACATGAAGTAACTAGTATGGATCCTGATAAGTGGAGTTTTATTGAAGCTAAGGGTATATTGAAAGAGTATTGTAATGTTGAAGATGAATATAGGTTATTGTGGTATAAGAATGATTCTGATACTTACAAAAGAATTTTTGATGAAGATGATGCTTTTGAAGTTTCTAAATATGCTATGGAAATGAACACTGAAGTGCATTTATTTGTGGAGCATTCTAGTAAAGGCATAGTTGGCTCTGTTCCAACCCCTCTCCCTGCCCCTAACCATGACTCAAGCCCTCTGCTTGCACCTAACCAAGTAGTTGACCCTGTGGAAGAAGTAATTGAAAGTGATGGAAATGATAGTAGTGAAGATGAATGTCAGAGTAGTGAAGATGAAGCTGCTGGTATATATTTTGATGACAGTGAGGATGAGAGGGCTCTTGGTTTAGACGATGGGTTTGATGTAGTTTTAGAAAATCGACCCCCTCCTCCAGAAATGGTTGATGTAAGTGGTTCCAAAAAATCAGTTTCAAAAAAAAATGTTTCAAAGAAAGCCAAAGTGGTTGAAACTGGTTCATCATCAGTTGTTGATGGTGAGTTTGAGATGGAGGAGAATTATTCTAGTGAGGAACTTAATAGTAGTGATACTGATGCTTCAGATAGTGAAAAAGCACCAAAGTATGAAAAATTTAGGATGGAGGACTTAACTGCCAATTACAAGTTTAAAGTGGGGTTGGAGTTTTCATCACTTGAGGAATTTAAAGAGGCTATTACTGAATGGGCAGTCTTGAATCACAGACAAAATAAATATGAGAAAAATGACAAAGTTAGAGTAAGGTTAGTTTGCAAGGCTAATTGTGGGTTTTTTGCTGTTGTAAGTAAAGTTGGGAAAAAAGAAATTTATAGAATGAAGAGATATGTGGGTCCACACTCTTGTCCTATTGTTACATACAATAAAACTGCTAATGCCAAATGGATATCTAAGATTGTAGCAAAAATGCTGGCCACTAATAACAATATTAAGGTGCGTGAGATAGTATATGAGTTAAGAAACACTTACTCTGTTGCGATAACTATGAACATGGCATGGAGAGCCAGAAAAATTGCAAAGAACATTGTTGATTGTGATGCAGCAAAAGAGTACACGCTGCTGTGGAGGTACTCTGAAGAGTTGAGTAGTAAAAATAAGGGAAACACTTGTAGGATCAATGTTAATAGGATTGGATCTACAATACAACCAAGGTTTGACAGTTTTTACTTTTGTTTTGATGGCAGTAAGAAGGGGTTTGTATCATCTTGCAGACCCTTTATAGGGGTTGATGGATTCCATTTGAAGACCAAATATGGTGGAACTTTACTTATTGCTGTTGGAAGGGACCCAAATGATCAATACTTTCCCTTGGCATTTGCTGTTTGTGAAAGTGAAACAAAAGAATCATGGAGGTGGTTTATGACTTTATTGTTGGACGACATAGGTAAAGATAAGAGATGGGTTTTCATTTCAGACCAAGAAAAGGTATGATTTTTATTTATTGTAATTCTTATAATAATTACTACTTAAGATTTTTTTTAAATAGTATCTTCAATTTATTGTAGGGATTGATCCAAGTATTTGAAGAAATGTTTGAAAAAATTGAGCACAGGATTTGTCTGAGGCATTTATATGCTAATTTCAAAAATATGTTTGGGGGAGGCACACACATTAAAGAGTTGATTATTGGAGCTGCAAAAGCAACATATGCCCAGGCTTGGGAGGCTAAGATGCAAGAGTTGAAGATCATTAACCCAAAAGGTTGGGAGTGGCTGGTGAAAATACCAAAAAATTTGTGGTGTAAGCATGCATTTTCTTTTTATCCTAAGTGTGATATACTTATGAATAATTTATCTGAAGCTTTTAATAGCACAATTTTGGTTGCTAGAGACAAACCAATTTTAACCATGTGTGAATGGATAAGAAAATACTTGATGAATAGAAATGTAACTTTAAGACAAAAGGTTGATAGGTTGGAACAAAATATATGTCCTAAACCAAAGTTTAGGTTAGACAAGGAGATTGAACTTAGTGGTAATTGGAAACCACACTGGACTTGTGATGACATATTTCAGGTTGAACATATCAACAACAAATATAGCTATATTGTTGACACAGATAAAAGAACATGTACTTGTAATTTCTGGGAATTAGTTGGCATCCCTTGTAGACACGTAGTAGCTGCATTAGGATATAGGTCACAAAAACCTGAAGAATTTGTCCATGAGTATTATTCCAAAGAAACATTTAAGAGATGCTACAGTTTTAATGTGAGTCCTATTAATGGCCAAGACATGTGGCCTGTTGTTCAAGATGAAGAAATGCTTCCTCCAGCCTACAAAACATGTTCTGGAAGGCCTAAGAAATTGAAGAAAAAGGTATCATCATCATATTTTAATGTCTGAAAATTATAGTAAAGTTTTTAATATTTAGTATATTTAATTTATTGTGACAAACTTTTGCAGAGAAAGCCAAAGAAAACTGCAAGTGCTGCACCTCAACAAGGACCAAATGCAACTCCACATAATGATATTGTTGTTGATGATTGTGACAAACTTGTGCAGAGAAAGCCAAAGAAAAATGCAAGTGCTGCACCTCAACAAGGACCAAATGCAACTCCACATAATGATATTGTTGATGATGATGTTGAGTTTGAGATGCTTGCTGCAGACCTTGCAGCAACATTTCAGCCAACTCAATCTCAACCAACTATCAATGCTGTTACTAATGGGACTGTTCCTACTGTAATTGGTGTAACAAAATGTAATGCAACTGCTCCCAATGTTTATGATCCAGATTGCAATATTAATTCTTTTGGAAATGAGTACATTTTGTCACAACCTGATGCAACTGATGAGATTGTTCCCAATGAGACTGTTCCTGCCACTCAAGTAAGTGCTTCTACAATCTCATTAAATTGTAGTTATGTTAACCTATTAAGTTATCTGATTCTTATTTAACTATTATTACTTATTATGCAGCCAAAGAAAAATAAAACAAACATGATGAAGGTAGTTTCTGCCACTGATGTTTCTGCTACTGAGGCTGGTGTATCTAATACTCCTGATTGTGTTAAACCAGTTAAGTAATTTTTAACATGCAATTGATAATTAAGTATGCACTGAAAAAATTATGGGCATGAAATTGAACCATAGTTTGTTGTTGGTTATGCAGAAAAAGATAGGAAAAAAGAAGGTTGCAAAAAAATTGGATGTGAAGGGCTTGAGGAGGAGTGATAGGACACGGATACTTAGATGCAAGAATATGAAGGGGCCTGGAAGTGATCCAAGCCAGCCAATTACTATTGATGAAGAAGATATTGGAGAGGATCAACATGTTGAAACATCGTCACAACCAAGCTTAAATGATGGAAAGGTCGGAGGATGCTTGGGTTCACTAAGGGGTCTAAGGGGTTGGGATATAAGTTGGAGATTAACTCAATAGTTGGTTATGTAATTTTAAGTTTCATTCTACTACTTATGGTTATGCCTTTAAGACAAGTTAATATCCTTGCTGGCCTTCTGTATTTTGGTTATCAATATGTATCTCAGACAACTCCTATGCCTTATTGTTCATGTGCATTTTGATTATGTAAATACAAGTTACATTATTATGAAGTAAGGCGCAAATATATGACTTATTTGCCATATATGTTTTTATTTTACCTTTTTGTTATTTTACTTCATTTTCTTTTATTTGTTTATTTACCTTATTAAAAATAGGGATAAATATGTTTCTGGTCCCTATAAATATTCCGAGTTTTGTTTTTAGTCCCTCTAAAAATTTTCTTCAATTAACATTTTTAGTCCCTACTTTCAAATCAACTCATGTGTAGACTTCATATTTTTTAATGAAATTTTCAAGAAAAGTGTAGAATAGTTTAACAATGACTCACAAAACAAATTAGATTTTTTTAACAAAACATGAATTAAATATGAATTTTTAAGCACCAAACATATAAAAATTTATATTTAATATATGGTTTGTTAAAAAATTCAAAATTTTTTTTGGAGAGATTCTTATAATATTTTAAACATTCATAAAAAAATTCAATAAAAAATATGAAGTTTATACATGAGTTGATTTAGAAGTAGGGACTAAAATTGTTAATTGAAAAATTTTGAGGGACTAAAAGTTGAAGAAATTTATTAGATGGACTAATAACAAAACTTGGAATATTTATAGGGACCAGAAAAATATTTATCCCTTAAAAATATATAAAAAATCCAAAAATATATATTTATTTGTTTTTTTATAAAAAAATAGTAAAAATATCAAATTAGTAGAGCACTCTCAAAAAGGTCCTTGACTTTATAAATATTTCAAAAAGGTTCCTAACTCTGTGAAATTTTATTCAAATTAGTCCTTCTGAATGTAGATTACGGACTAAATTGATAGTATGCGGATAAAGTTAGGGACCAAATTGATGGTAAGTTATTAAAATATAAGGACTTATTTGATAGTAAGTAGCTAAATACCGAGACTAACTTGACAGATTAATAAAGTCAGAGCCCTTTTTGAGATATTTGCAAAGTCAGGGACCTATTTGAGAGTGCCTAACAAAATCAGGGACCAAATTGATGCTTTACTCTAAAATATCCTAATAAAATAACTATAGGGGGTTTATGTTGAGGAAAAAATTATTATTTGAAAATTTTTCAAACAGTGTAAGTCCAACAATGTTTTATTTCTTTAACCAAATCCTACAAATTATTAAAATAACTATATTAAATAAATATTTGTTTTTATTATATTTTTAAAATATTACGTTGTTATTATTTTTCGAATTATTAGTGATCACAGTTTTTATTAATTATCTGTAAAAGAAGAAGAGTTTTTATTAATTATTATTATATTATAGTTACTATGCTAACCAAAAATAATTATTATTATATTAATTATTATTATTATTATTATATTCCATTTACTTTGCTTCTCAATTCCGGTTTCAGCGGGAAAGTACTAGTCTTTTTGGCGCAAAAATAAGAAGGTTTCCTTTCACTAGTCATCATTATTTTCAAACTAGGTTCTGCACTTGGAGCAGGTGTAGCTCGCACACGTCATGCAGGCAACAGTTCCTTGTCTGGCCTCCTTGTCTTCCATTGATTTAACAGGTGAATTAGGAAATTAGGATGGGTGCAAAAGATCCGTTGGTGGAAGATCCGTTGGCGTTGGGAGGCAGCTGTTGTCCATTACAAAACTTGTGGAGTAAAAAGGCTTTCATATACTTGTGGATTACAAAGGCTTTAATATATTATTATTTTATTTATTTAAATTTTAATATTACAATTTTATTTTTATAAAAGAGAGAGATAGAAAAAAAATTGATGAAGAAATAAAGAGTATCGGACACCTATCGGTAATTTTTTTATATAAAAAAATATTAATTGTCGGTATCGGAAACACATCAAACATAATACTTCGCCATTTTTAGAGTATCGCGCTTTCATATGTGATGACCGAGAAGAAATGGGTAACAAACATGTTTATTTTTTTATCATTTATCTCTTATATTATAAGCTTGTTCCGTTTTGCTATTCTTAACCCTAATTTTTTTCCCGCTCTTTTTCCCTCTCATTTTACCCTAAAATAGTTAAAATAAAATGTTAAAAAAAAGCCTCACCAAGAATCGAACCCGCAACATTTAAGATTTATTTTGTGTTTTTTGCCACTACACTACATCAATAAATTTGTTATTATTTTGCAATCAACATGTAATAAATATGGAATCTCTCACCATGTTAAATATTTATTATTATTATTATTATTATTATTAGCTTTCTATTATTATATATATATATATATATATATATATATTATTATTATTATTATTATATAATAATAATAATACTTGAATACGGGTAATATGTCTAATGTCTAAGGAAAAAAAAAACTTTTGAAATATATCTCATATTATTATTATTATTAATATATTTTATTATATATATACAACACAACAAACTCTCAAAAATTTACGATCACTTATTTGATATACATACACGATAGAACCAACTCTTTTGAAATATATCCCATATTATTATATTATATATACAACATAACAAACTCTCAAAAATTTACGATCACTTAATATACATACACAACATAACCAACTCTCCAAAATTTAGGCACACCACTTTTTAATATATATATATATATATACACACTCCACTCTAAGTTTCAATTGAAAATCCGATTGATTGCGGTATATATAGAAGAAATATTCAAATTGAAAGTGTAATTTTTAACGGGTTTTTTGTTCAAAGATTGAGTTTTTATTCAATTTGTAACATGTTTTTTATCTGTTTTTTTTTAGGTGTTGAACTTTGAAGTGAAATTTAATTGGAGGTGAAAATTGAAAGTTGGACTAATGAGTACATATAGTTAAGGTTAGTATGTTTTATTTCCTTTCAATAATATGTTTTGTCTCTTCACTGATCTTCCTTTTGTTCCTTCATTCTATTTATTTATTGACAGTCGAATAGCAGGTTTCAATTGGATGTCTCCTTATTTTGACAAGAAATCAAGTAGTTGGAAGAGTCTTATGTTTCTTAATTCATTGTTACAAAGATATGATGATGGTTGTTTGAACCTTTAACTTGATATGTATCATTGTGTTCATCGCACCAGTTTTAATTCTTTTGTTATCAAATCTTTATATAATAGTAAGTAACAATAACAATTTATATGGAAAAAAAATAGTATCAACGGGACAACGGCCCAATCATATATAATTCATTTTTTTTCTTCTTCTTTAAATTGCTAATGAATCAAATATATTATTAAGTAAATTAATACAGATTCTTTCTGTTGGTATTCTCTATGCATCCTATTTCCTATATAATTTGAATTTTAGGTTTTTGTTTGTTTGCTTTTAATTTTCGAGCAAATTAATAGTGACTAAATTCTATTGGTGTTCTTTATGAGGCCCACATATCTCAAGTGCATTTTATGTCTTTTATTTTGCTCATTAATCAGGATCTATTGATAATCTATATAAACTACCATATTTCCATATTAATAATCTATATAAATTACCTGGTATTTTTTTTTTTACATTTTTTGGTTTGTTATTTTTAAATAGAATTGTGGAGTATAAATTAAAGTAAGTTCTCTTTTATATATGAAAATTTGAAATCGTTACGAAATAAAATTTTCGCCTCAATATTTGATTTATTTGTTTTAAAATGTGGTGTTTGTTAGGCCAATTTTATTTTTTTTGACTAATTGTTAGGCTAATAATTTGATTGGAAAGATAATATATTTTTAATCTCTTTTTATTTTATTTTGTATAACTAATTTAGCTAATTGTTTGCAATTTATACAAATTTCTTGACCAATTCTGTCGTTTTCATGAAGCTAATTGTTTGGAAAGAATACATCTATTTTTAATTTTTGGTAGTCAATCTATATATAATATCTTATTATTTCAATTTCATTAAATTAATATTTTGATTTTTTTTTTACTTGCAATTTTTATTATAACAATTTAATTTGTATATCTTACACTCCATAAAACCCGTGCAACGCACGGGTTGGAGTCTAGTTATCTTATGTTATAACCTTAATTTTTAACCCTAATTTTTCCCCGCTCATTTTCATTTTACTCTAGCATTAATTCAAATAAAATGTTAAAAAATACCTCACCAAGAATTGAACCAACAACCTCTAACTCACGATGTTAAATAAGAGTCAGGAACAATCTGTTAAGCATGTTGGAATATATCTTTTGTCGACGGTTTTTTTATAAGGAATAATTTTAATAAATACACATAACAATTTTAATACTAATGTTTTTCCAAATTGTTTCTTATAAAAATGACCGGAAAAGTAAGTAGTTAAGTGAGTCTTGTCTTACATGGCATTGCTTTATTGAATAATAATTAAAAAAAATTAAATTTGCATGCATGCTACACGTTACTTACTCACGCAGACTCATTATGTTCAGGTTGTGAAACTTCAAATTCAACAAACTCTTCTCTTCCATTAATGGCGCCTCATTTATATCTATGGTTAATTCATTAACTACCACCACAACCAACACTTTAATAACATGAACTGTTATGGAGTATAAAACAATGTTATCACCACTTCTTTGTTCATTCAAGAAACTGTATACACTAGTTTATATGAAAAATGCATTATTATGTTGTATTTGAAGGTAGACGATCTGGTATAACTGATTCATTGCCAGAATGTCTTAGTTTAACTCAAGGTTATAGCGGCAACAGCTACCAAGGATTCAAAAATTATGACGAAGCTGTAAAGGCATGGGTAAAGCATTGCAACTTCAATGGTCGTGATAGTCATTTCATCCAGAGTGGTATGCTTCAAACAGAGTCTATGCAGTTCAAGGACAGTGTAAAAACGTTTTCACACAAAGGTGATGCATCCGCTTCATCAAGTTTCGCAACACAAGAGTCAGAATCAACACAAAGGTCAGAATCAACACAAGTAAATGAAGAAGAGAATTATGTGGACGAGGGATGGGAAGAACAACGTATGTATTATATATCAGTATATATATATATATATATATGTAAAACGTAATTTTATTAGAATCAACACCGTAACGTTGAAATGTTAATTGGTTTATTATTTTTTTTAATTACATATGTTAAACGCAACTTTATTACTTAGTTTGACGTTTTTTTAAATATATGTAGATATTGGAGTTACTTGTTATGCAGAAGAAAGTGGTAGTAGTGAGTGGATTTTGCAGTTCAGCATGCAAGCACAACTAGAAAAGATCTGTAACTATTTAAGGATACCACAAGTTGTTTACACGACTCACAAAATCCAACATCGACGTGGCGTAACATTTGTTCGTTACGGTGCATCTTTAAACCAATCATTTGTTGGCACACCAATAACTACTTGTGTAGGAAGATTTGCTCGATCAGAGTACGATGCAATGGAAGATGTGGCCGCTATGGTAATTCGTCGTTTATTAAACGTAACTGGTCGAAAAATCCGTGACTTCAACTATTATAACGTTTGTATATTGGAAAAAAAGCTTAACAATATTGAGGAAGAGAGATTGCAATTATCTATGGAGGTTAAATTATTGACAGAAGAGTTGGAGGAAATGAAGCGAAAGGGAAAGGGTCACCGTTTTTAATTCAAGGGTCTATGTTTGAAATATTTTGTCACATAGGGGGTTTATGTTTGGTATCTATTATCTCAAATTTGATTTCATGTTTAACTAGTTGCTCTTAATGTAATCGCTTTTACATTCGATATAATTAAGTATGAACCGTAGTTTGTAAGGTATGATGTTTTTTTTCGGTGTATAATATGGACTTTGTTTGTTTGGTTTATTCCTAATTACAACTAAGTAATATTGTTTTCATGTAATTTAGTATTATTTAAATTAAATTAAGGCTTAAATATAAAAACGGTCGACGCAATTATGCCTAGTATTGATTTTGGTCTCCGAATTAAAAAGTTTGATTTCAGTCACTGCGATTATGCCTATTATTGATTTTGGTCCTCTGAATTAAAAAGTTTGATTTCAGTCACTGCAATTATGCATAGTATTGATTTCAGTCACTGAAATTATGCCTAGTATTGATTTGGGTCCCTCCTCGAGTTTAATATTTTGATGACATGTCCAATTTATGAAGATATGACTAGGGGTGGAAGCGGATCAGAAAAATTCAATTAAACCGACGATCCGAACCAAACCAATATATATATATATATATATATATATATATATATATATATATATATATATATATATATATATATATATATATATATTATTAAGTTAATATTTTCTTTAAAAAGTCTACATCTATTAAAAAATAAAACATGTTCAACTACTTTTTAAAAAAAATAAAAAAAAAGTCTTGCTCACTCAACATCACAATACAAACCCTAACTTAGAAACTATCAGACTCTCATCCTTACAGCCGCAAAGTCACAAACAACCTCACGATGTTCTCACCTCATACCTTGTTTGTAATTTATGATTTTTGTTTCGATTTACTGATTTTTTATGCTGTCACCTTATCCTCAGGCTCACAGGTACTAATTTTAGATATGACCAATGTAGTGAGGTTGGCGATCCTATGTAGGATCGGTAGGCTGGTTGAGAATCGTAAGTTCGAGATCGTAGTTCGATTCGTAAGATCCTACTCAAGGGTTAAATTGTAACTTCATATATATACATATACACGAAACACAAAAAAAATAAAATAATACTTAAACAAAATAAACTTAATTAATTAATATTTTATAGACATCATTCTAAATGTTCATAAGTTCATAACAGATGGTTAGAAGAAGCAACATTAGGGTTAAAAAAAAAACAAAATGAAAATCGATGGTTGAAACTTGAGAGTTAAAGAGATGAGCTCAGGAAGGTTTCAAGTCAAAAAAAATTAAACATCAACTTAACTTCACCGCTAGTAAAATATATTCCGGCAACGCTTGACATGAGAGTTTACTGTTTTTCAAAGTTTGAGATAAAATATATGAGAGCAGACCAACTAACAATTTGTCATTAAAAAAAAGAGTTTCTTTTAACGGAGACTTAACACTAATTTTATTTTATTTTTGGTCAAATGCATGTTTATGTCATTTAAGTTTTATATTTGTATCAGATAGGTCCTTTAAGTTTTAACATTGTATCAAATAGGTCCTTATTATTAAGGACCTATTTGATTAAAACTTAAAACTTAAGTGAAAGTGGTGCGTATGCACTTGTCCATAAAAAAAAACACACACGCCCCCCAAAAGATCCAATTTTTACTTCTCTTTTGTGGGTCTATGGCCTACTATCTGATCTAGGGAGTGATGCATTTATGTGGGATGTGATGCATATGAAAAGCTTTCACCAACTACTCTCTCACCCACATAACATACAGCTACGCCCTATATTACCTTCTTCTTCTTCAATACCACCCTCTCATCTTCACATTTGCAAACAACAACAACACAATTGAAATGGCTGGGTCACCCAGAGAACGACAATCTGGAGGGTAAATTTTCTCCTTACCTTTGTAATTATTCATTGGTTTTTTACATATGTAATCTGATTGTTTGTTTGCCTTAAACAGTTTTGATTTTGAAGAAGAATTTGAAAACATGGCAAACCAAAACAAGACCTCAACAAAAGAGGTGGAAAGTACTTTGGAGAAGCTGGTAAGTAATGGAATGCTATTTTGCTTTTAAATGCATAAATGCATTAACGTTTTGTTTTGAACTTGAAAAGTGATGTTTAATTTTTAAAATCAGCTTGCATCCCCTGTTTCTTCTTGCAAACATGGTCATGGAGAAGAAGTTATGCAAGTGAGTTGTGATGTTGTGAAAAAGCTGATTGAAGAAACGATGGTAAACACAATATCTAAGAAATATGATGTTCATTTATTTTTAATATAATTATTGGATACAAAACGTTTAAAATTTTGTTTTTCCCAGAAACTATGTAAGTGTATCCAGTCACTGGAAACTTCAAACCGGGAAATGTTCTGCCTACTTGACAAAATGGCCAAAGTTCAACAGCATCAAGAGAAGAGTGGTGCAACTATGAAAGGAAAAGAGGTAGATATGGAAAATGCCAATTTAAAGTCGTTTGAACCTCATAAGCACGTTGGATCTGCTACTGCTTCACGAAAACAACCTTCACTCAAAGGCGTTTCAACCGTCTTATTGTCTGATGATGACAACACCGATTTAGTCACGACAAAACAAACAACGTATTTCAAGGGAAGTGGTAGTGGAAGTTTAAAAGGTGCAAAACGTGTTGGCATAGTCCGAGATGATCCGATAGGAAACATAACTCGTAGATCAGAATGGAAGGTATTACATTAGTTGAGTTGCATAAAAGTTTATTTAAAAATTTACCTTCTCATCTCATTGTAATGAAATTTATGTTAAAACTATACTCTGTAACAGGAAAACGACGATGAAGATGCAGCGAACATATCAAAAAAACTCGCCTTTACTCCCTCTCCCAAAAATATTTTCAAAAGAACCAAGTGTGGAGGGGCTCAAACAAAATCACCATCTTTTAGCCCAAGTTATGTGAACTATGCTGGATCTGGAAGCAACACTTTCAAGACAAACCCAAGTGCTGCAAAAGTACCCAAGGTCAAAATAACTCCCTTATTTGAATTTTTCATTAGTGTACACTAGTTTAAAATATGTTTCAACTAACTGTTGTTGGTGGTTCTTGTGGTAGAATTTTAAATGCAAGTTTAGGCCCAATCCTAAGATGAAACTAAGCAAACTTGAAGCTATTGTTTGTGCATATGTCTTTGCTGATACTAGTGCACCTAATGCTCCTCCAACCCACCACAGGTTATCTATATTACCATATATTTTTAAATTTCGTTTTCTTCATAGTTTAAACATAAAAATTGATTCAAATATTTTCTATATTACAATTGTGCAGTGACTTAGTGTTCAATATGGAAACTTACTTTGCTTTGCGATCGGATTTTGAGTGTTTTGTTCCTGGGGGAATCATTGGACGTAATGTATGTGTTTTAATAATTTTCTACTTGTTTATGTAAATACAACAAACTATCAATGTCTAATTGTTTTGCTTGTGTTATTTTACTATAACAGATCATAACCATGACTGCTATGTACGTCACCTGGAACCAAAAACAAACCATTTCGAAACAGCTCTGGTGCTTGCCACCCAACTTTGCTGTAAGGTTTCTAATTTGAATTTTTTAAAATATGAAGGAGGTGCTTTTAGTATTATTTCAAATATTGGGCTTCTATAATTTGCTGCTGTTTCTAATTTGCGTTATTGCTGTCATGGGCTTTGGTTTCCATTTTTTCTTCTGTGTTTTTACTTTGTATACCCTCTGTTTTTACATTTTTGCACTGTTTTTACTTTAATCCAATTTTTTTTAGATGGATGTTGCAAATGGTACAAATATAACTGAATTGAGATTGAATTATGCCCATGACTGGATGCCTGCTATTCCATGTTTGAAGCTGGTATACACTTAAAAAAATTTGGTTTATTTGTTATGAAAGTGTCCCAATTTTTTATTTATAACATTTCAAAGCTTAATTTGTAGATATATGTTCCAATAGTTGATGATAACCATTGGTTTCTAATGGTTATTAAACTTGATGAGAAGAAAGTTTACCACCTTGACACCAATCTTATGACCCATAAAGTAGAGCCAAGAAGAAATATCATTAGTAGAATTGTAAGTTGACATTTGTTTTAAATTCAATTCTGTTTGGTTCTGTTTGGCACCACAACATATGCCAATAAGTATAATTTTTTCTAATATCTTCAATTATTTTAGTGTGATGCTGTTTCACAAATTGCTCTTTCACTCTATGACGGCGAAGTCCCCTATTGTGCATTTCCACAATTTGATGAGTGGGACATTGTCGAACCTAGAGGCATACCCCAATGTGGCCATAGGTAACTTGTAACTAATTTTTTTTCATAAATATTATATCTTCATATAATAGTTAAACAATTGTAATATAATGAAAAAATCTTGAATGTAGCCTCAACTCGGGATTGTGGGTTACGGAGTGGATAAACATGCAGAATGCATTCAACAATCAAATAATAAGCATGGTATGCTTCAAGTTTTTTTTAATTATTTGTCCAATTGTGTTGTTATTAGTTATAGAAGTTTTAATACTAATTTATTTTAATAATAGATGGACGAGACTTGGGCTAGAATGAAAATTGCAATGAGGTTGTTGTTGGGAGCTCACAATGAGTGCAAGGAAATGCTAGTGGCCGATGCAAACCAGTATTGGCATGATGTTATGGAGAATGTTTATGCTGGAAAAAATTGATCATGTTTCAAAGAGCTTCAAGGTTAAAGATGAAGATAGAAGAATGGTTCTTATGTTGCTGTTTTTTGATAAACAATCCAGCTTAGTGTGATGATCAAATATGCATTTTGGTGTGCTTTTAGTTATGAATTGTGTGTCTTAGTATTGTTTTGTATTAGGGGGGTGCTTTGTTGCACTTATTTGCTTTTGCTTTGTTGAACTTATTTCCTTTGAATTCTAGTTGTTGCTTCTGCGTTTAGCATGATGTTGTAAGTAAATGAATGAAATTTGCCTATAGGCATAAGTATGAATCATATGATGTTTAAATATTGTAACCTTACTTTGTTTGCACAAATGCTTCCCTTTTTTAAAACAACACAATAATACAAAGAGCCAAACATTAACCTTAACCCAATTTTGCAAACATAAAAAAAAATTAAGCCCAAATGAAGCCCAAATATAATGTCACGCCAAAACTGAAACAAAAAAAAAAATTAAGCCCAATTTTGGTAACAAAAAATCAGGATAAGCCCAAAGTTTGCAAAAAAAATTCATTTTAATCTTGTCAAACAGAATAGTCATAAGCCCACTTCTTGTGACAAAAAAAATCAATAAAAATATATGCCCAAATGTTTGTCCAACAAAATAATCATGTGACCCAATATGATGCATAACAAACTAATCAGAAGCCCACTCTTTGGAAAAAAAACGTCAAATATTTTTAATATACAAGTGACTAAACAAGATGGCTAACCCCAATTAGTTGTCCAACAAACCATACAAAAGTCTGGTCCACACATAAGCACACACAAATCCACGGAATAACACAACAATGTCAAATTAAGTTCAAAACATTACAACTTTTGGTTAAAAAACCAAAACAATTATTACAAATTTAAACTGCATAAATTGTTAAAGCCTATAGGCGCAACTGTTCCCTAACCCTATCACCACCTACATTCATCCATGTATTTCGTCCAACATCATAATCAGATTGAGATCGCATACGCTCACCAGAATTATTTTCTTCTATTTGACAAACCAACACAAGACATTGTTAGCCTGCAAAGGTTCCAAGTAACAACAACAAAAGTAAATAAAACATGAAAGCCAGATTAAAAATATCTAAATTGAATCCAAAATTAGTGTTAAATATACAGTATAACACACAGTTGATAAACTAAATAATATTTATGACAATGCCATAAAAAAAAAATATATGACAACCCATCACATTAAAAGCATGATCTCAACTTCTAAATCAAGATAAAAGATTTTGTTTACAACAAACCAAAATACTCTGAATAGGTTCAGAAAACTACAACATCAACACTCATAGAACACACATAAATGGCAATAATCATACAAAATACTTACTTGGCAAATTGGGTACATAGTGTGGATCATGGTTTACAAGTTTAAATCTTCAAGTATACCACGTCGTGAACTATAACCAACACTTGCCTACAATGGAAATACTTCATCAAACCCAAACCCAATTACATAAATTTTGTATAACATATCACAAGAATTCAAAATCTGACATTAGAATCTAATTCAATTCATTACAGTATTAACGGAAACAGAAATATACCTGGGTGTTAAGACTACCAATAAGAATACCACTGTTGTCTACCATATGATTTGAATTGTTAGTGGCACGAACCATAGTTGGATTTGTGCAGAAACGTTTGTTGTGACCGATAATACCACAATTGCCGCATGTCGGACCACGTCTACTCTTACCAGGGGTTGCATTCAGATTAGCGCCGCATCCCTTTGTTCTAACAAATGGAGGATCCAACACATTTTCATCCAATGTACCACCATCACTATTTAACCCAGAACCAAAAGTGGTGTTATTTCCCTTCTTTTCTTTCAGACGACTAAATTCAGTGTTAAGGACACCGACAAGTCGGTTGTATTCCTCCAAATCATCATATGCAATTTCAGCTACATCCTTCGACAACTTCACTATACTGGCATATCTAGCAGCAACTTGTGAATCCCAATAAAGACTTCCACCTGGATGGCATCCAATAATCGATTCTTTTGCAAACTTAGTCCACCTCTCAAGAACCAAGCACTTTGGAAGTTTATCAATATCAAGATACATCAGCACACTTATGATGTGATCACAGGGCAGTCCAAATGATTCATTTCTAAGACAAGAACACTTGAAGTTTTCAACGGGATACTCACAACATGTAACATACCAACTATAACCGTTCCCACAATATTTGGACACTTTGTAAATAAAACCACTAGTCATTTCTTGTGATTCAATAACCCTCAATAACAAAGATTTTTTAAGTATCGATCTAAACATGCAAAAAATCTCCTTGGTTAACTGCGCAGCCGCCGATCTCTCAATACCACGGAGGCTAGTTTGAATTACAGGATCTCCATAATTAGAATGAAAATCAGCTTCAATTTCTCTAAATCGAAAATACGTGAGGCATCTATGAAATTGTTGGACAAAATCATATAAGTTGATCTTAGAGTGAACAAAATGTTTTATGTGACTGTGGAGTGCCTCGCAGCGAGAAGTAGTCCTTAATCCGGCAAAGAAAAACCCCCTGATGTGGGCGGTAGACCACATTTTCCTTTTTTGATACATTTCTTTTATCCAACTATTGTCTTCTAATCCAAACTTTTGTACCATTTCAGCCCATAGTTCTTCAAACTTAGTAACCTCAATGTCACCAAGCATGCATCTTTTAAGATACGGCATCATATGAGGAATACCAACATTTGACAATGCATTTCTAAGAAGATGCCATGCACATAATCTGTGATGCGCTTTGGGAAACACTTTTTTTATAGCATTTTTCATTGCTAAATCACCATCTGTTATGACAGACACTGGAGCCTTGCCTTTCATTGCCAACAATAATTGCTCTAACAACCAAACATAGGTTTCTTCATTCTCCCTTGTAACTAGCCCAGATGCAAACACAATGGTTTGATTATGATGGTTCACACCGGAGAAAATCACAAATGGACAGTTGTATTTGTTCTTCCGGTAAGTTGCATCAAAGGCTAAAACATCACCAAATATTGAATAATTTAGTATGCTTTCGCCATCACACCAAAAAAGTCTTTCTAACCTATTTTCACCATCTACAGTGTGACTCACAAACATCAGTTCGTCTTTCTTACAGAGGTCATGAAGATATTTTACAGCAGCACTAGCATCACAGGATAATAATTTCTTTTGTCTACTTATCTGGTTGTATATATCTTTTTTTAAGAACCCTACCTTGTGATAACCTCCACATGAATTTGCAATTGTACCATACATTTGGTAGGGTCTAATGCCAGCGTTTCTATTACCTTCAATATCCTCCAAATCTTTCTTACTAATCTTTCTATGGGAGGGTAACATATTACACATCAAACCATCCAACAACACATGATTATGATCAAATTCGAAAACTGTAACGTACCAACGACGTGTCAAAATGTCTACATGGACTCTGAATTTTGCAAGACATCCGCACCTTGTTTCATTTTTTTCCTGACGCTTTCTTTTTGCCGGTGTTAGACCTCGGTCTTCTCTAAATCCCGCGCGACAACACACAAAGGTCTGCTGAATAATTTCACCGCCACAATCCCTCAAAACTACACTCTTGCGAACTGAAAACCCAAGTACTCTGCCATACCAGTAGTAGAATTGGTAAGCACATTCCAGACTAGCAAAATCAAAACTTTCCACTTCATTGACGGATATTTTCTTCATATCAATCTTCATTATATCAGCAATGCAATCTATTGGTATAGATTCTACAGCACCAGTAGCTGAATTGTTTCCATCAATGCCAACCTCAGAATCTTCATCAGACTCATTGTTTATCCTATCGTCAGTTGTTTCACTTGTTTCATCATCATAAACGTTGTCATCATCGTTGTCAAATGTGTCGTTTCCAGATTCTTCACAGATCTGTCACAGTAGGATAAGACTTAGACATTGTTGCAGTGCCTATTGGCTAATCTAGAATACAATATATTGTTTACTTACCGATTCGTCCCGCACAAATTCGTCATCTTCCTGTGATTGACCTTCCATTTGTAAAAACCTATATAAAAACCATAACTTATTAACATATTCACACAACGAAGAAGTCACATTAACTACTCTGAAACAACAACAACTAATCTTCATCGCCAAATCGATGTATATTACCTAAATCTCAAATCGGAAAATAGTTCAATTTTTTAAATCGCTGTATATAAACTAAATCTCAAATCATAAAATAACTCAATTTTTTTTGTAAGGGAAACGCAGTCGCATACGAAAACAACAACAAACAGTATATTCTTACCGATTTGAATGCAAGAGGAACTTCAACAAGACAAGGATTGTGTTGTTGTAACCCGTCAGAGAGGAACTCAATTTGGGCGTGTTTTATCAATTTGTGTTTTTGTTTCTTTTTTAATAATTACATGTGTTTTTGGTACATATATGTGTTTTTGTTTTGAGTTTAATTGATATGCACGGACGGTGTAAAATAGTTTTACACCATCGTCCAATAAATAGCTATTATTTTGCCATGTCATGTCATGAAAGTGGGGTAGAGTGGGGTGATGTGGCGGAAAATATGGTTGGTATTGGTTCACAGTGTAAAATTATTTTACACCGTCGGTGCATATCAATTAAATCCTTTTGTTTTATAGTTAAAAATAACCATTTAATAAAATGAAATTTAATAAAAAGTTTTTAATAAAATGTTTGACCAAATTTTTTTTTTTTAATAAAATGTTTTTTTTTTTTGAGAAATAAAATGTTTTTTATTAATATATAAATTAGTTATGGGCATTATGTGTAAATATTATGAGTGTGGCAAATGTATAATTACTGAAAGTTATTATTATATTATTATTATTGGTCTTAACCTATTTTTAAAGGTAAAAGGTGCTTTTTTCAGGTGGAGGACCTATTTGCATCATCCACGCTAGACCGCGCCTTGCTTGGATCCTTCAACCGGTAGAAGAAAAACCTGTCTACTTTCCAAGTAAGTATTTATCCCATATCATCTTTACATCTAAACTTAATTTCTGCATTCACATTACAAATTCATGTAAATATATTCTAACTCTATCACTCTTGTTACTCATTTAGCAGATCTCCTTGGTGACAATGGCTGAAGCTGCTCCTGCCGTGGCTGAAGCTACTCATTTTTTCAGATTTCATTAAATTATCATTATTAACTTCCCTTACCCTATACTACTCTCTAGGGACGGAGCTAGTAGGGGGACCAGCAGAGGCCACGGTCCCCCCTAAATTTTTTATAATTTTTTTTATAATAGTGTTTTGTTATACTATTTGTTCAATTTCATGTTTAGTCTCTCTTATTTTATTAAACTTATGCATATGATCCTTCTTTATTAATCCAATATTTTGAGCACTATTATAAATTTGTTGTAAATTTGATATTAGCGATTGTTTTTCCCCTTAAAAATAATATTTTTTTACTAAAAAAAGTGTCTTATTGCCCCAATATTGAATTTAATGACAAAATATCTCTTTTGAGACTAAAATTCACATTTTTTTATACAAAAAATCGCAATTTTTATGGCAAAACACATGAGTTGAGACTAAAATTATAATAAATGTGAAAATGGAAGGGACTTAAAGTTTGACTTAAAAAGAATTGCCTATAAATAAATATTAACTTTTGATTTATTTTACAATTTCTAGTATATGTTATACTTTTAAATTTAAAATTTTTCTTTAGTGAATTGAACTTTCAAATTCGGCCCCCCTAAACTAAATTTCTGGCTCCGTCCCTGCTCTCATTTAGCAGATCTTATTGGTGATTGTTGTGAATTCGAGTAAACTCACACCAATACCTTTTGATGTGTGGAGCAATACGATTAAAGTAATCAACAATTGAGAATGACAATAATAACAATAACAAGAATAAACCGCGAAAACGTAAAGAACACGAGATATTGTTTACCCAGTTCGGTGTTAATGAACCTACTCTGGGGGGAGGGCAACCCTCTCCGTTCCACTATCAATAGAATACTTGATTACAATGAAATCCCAATTGGATTACAAGAATTAGACAATTTCCTAATTCTACCCAAGTTCCGAATTTCTTCCCGTGACCAAGAAATTCAATCAAGAAGTGTTTCCCAAGGTGATAGAGTGTTTCTCCAACCCTAGAGTCTTCCCAAGATGTTACTCTATTAACCCTAGTCTTTTGTTGGCTCAAGAAACCCTAAAAACACACTTAAAACACATAAAAACGCACAGCCTATATATAGACTCGCGCATCCGCGCGGCGCGCAGGAGACTGGCGCGCGGCGCGCCAACACAGAACAAACCAAACATCTTCACTGATGGCTGCGCGGCGCGCAGGGGCAACTGGCGCGACGCGCCAAGACCAGAACCAGCTGCCCAGGTTCTTCTGCTTCATCTTCCAATTTAAAAGGCAAATTCCAACAGTGATAATGTCTTCTTTATCTCTTGTTGATCCTCAAACCAAAGCTGATGCTGCTGCTGGTGGTGAAGATGAATACAGCATCGTTCATTTCAACTATAACAACAAAAACCTTAGCATAAGAAAAATACCAACTGGTAACATTTATAAGCAAACATTACTTTCTCCACTAAACTTCACAAAATCTTATAAAATTATAACAATGGAGAAAAAACTTACTATAAAGAAGAGTAATGATATATATTTGCTATCTAGAGATGACATAATTAGAACTTTTAGAAGCAAATATCAGTTTTTACATATTGGTTTGGTACAATTTGCTATGGCTGAAACTGAATCATCTCGAATACGCTCTAATTTTTTTGATGTAAAGCATCCAAGTCTCTCTGTGTCAGTAAGATTAAGAGACTCTAAAAATCTTGAAGATTCTGTTTTAGTGAGTTATGAATCACCATTGAGTCAAACAGAGTATCCTGCTGCCATAAAGTTTAATTGATTTCCGAATTTTTCATGTTCTTTGTTTGATTTAGCAAATTCTAATGGCTTGGTTGTGACTATAGACTTACCAGATTAATTTGACGTAGAAGTTAGGTATGTTTTAAATTAATGAAGAAATCTCTTAAACCTGATTATCTATTTGGAAATCCTGTGGTTGAGGTAAACACTGAGATCACAAACTTTGTTTTTCCTCAAATCTAATAATCCAAGCCACCACAATGAAGCTCCAAGATAATGGTCCAAGTGGATTCAATCTTTCAAATGCATCATTTTTCTATATCTTAAATCTTATGCTTGTTGGTCTCCTTTTATTTGTATTTTTCTTTGGTAATTTTGTGTAATTTGTACTTTGTGTAATTATGGCTTGGACTTGGTAAATTATAATTTGTAATCGTTCTCATAATGTACTAATGTTCTCAAGTGTAATAGAGATTTAGATTTATATATATTCTCATAGAATAAGTCTTTTTTTGGATACATATTCTTGTATTACATATATCATGCTTTCTACATTGCAGTAGCAAATTGTATACGGTTGTAACTGAGCTGTTTTATTCTGGAGACGGCGTAGTTGATAGTTTGCTTGTAAAATTGTAGGCAGTGCCACAAAACGTCTTAAAGAAAGTGTAACAATCCGCGATTCAACCCAGTAATTTTTTCGGTGGCTGAAAATTATTTTAAATTGGTTTTAACTCCGGTAACAACAATTTTAATTGTTGGAACATTGTTGTGCGAATTGAAATTAAGTCTCATGTCAGGTAGTAAAGCATAACTTTACATATTATTAGCACATTCTCTTTGTTATGGATACACGCTGATAGTTGCTATTTAATAAGAGAAACTCAACCTAATCTAAAAACATTATACATCTCTTATATTATAAGCTTGTTCTGTTTACTATTCTTAACCCTAATTTTTTCCCTCTCGTTCACCCTAACATTAATTCAAATTAAATGTTAAAAAATACCCCAACAAAAATCGAACCCACAACCTTTAACTCATATGTTAAATATTTATTATGTTAAATATTAATTATTATTAGCTTCATATTATTATTATTATTATTATATCTCTTGTATTCAAAACTTGCTCCGAAATGCTAATCTTAAACTTTTTTTTTTCTCTCATTTTTCCTCTCTTTTCATGTGGTCCATTATATTAAAAAAAAATACAAATTTATCTAGAATCGAACCCGCATCCCTTTAATTTTTTTCTTTTGCGATGAATATATTAATAAAAGTCAGAGACAATCTCTTAAACATGTTGGGATATATCTTTTGTCGACAATGTTTTTACATGGTCAGTTGTATGTTGCAATTTCAAGAGTTATTTAAAGAGAATGATTAATTTATTCCGCTCATTTTTTCCTCTCATTTTACCCTAACATTAATTCAAATAAAATATAAAAAATACCCCAACAAGAATCGAACTCACAACTTTTAACTCACCGTGTTAAATATTTATTATTATTATTAGCTTCCTATTATTATTATTAATTAAAAAAAATGTTAAAATATACTTCACCAAGAATCGAACCCAAAACATTTGACTCACCGTGTTAAATGTTTATTATTAATATTATTATTAGCTTCCTATTATTATTATTATTATTATTATTATTATTATTATTATATTTTAAACTTGCTCCGAAATGCTAACCTTAAACCTATTTTTTTTCCTCTCTTTTTCATGTGGTCTATTATATTAAAAAAATAATAAAAATTTGTCTAGCATGAGAATCGAACCCGCATCCCTTTAATTTTTTTTCTTTTGTGATGACTATATTAATAAGAGTCGGGGACAATCTCTTAAGCATGTTGGGATATATATTTTGTCGACAATGTTTTTACATGGTCAATTGTATATTGATTATTGACGAACACGGTGAAAATACAAATAAAACTTTCAATGTAGTCTATAAAGAAGTATTTCGTAATATACCATAATTTTTGTTGTATGAACATTTATCCAAATTTATTGTCGAACTAATATTTAATGGTACTCGACTTTTTATATACGTTTTAATTAGTATTAAAAAATTTATATCTTATTTTTTCATGTTACGGCTAATTAGACCCGTGCACTGCACGAGTCAAATTTCTAGTTATATATAGTGTTAAGTCTCTTGAGAAAAAATGCTAGTTGAGATAATAACAAATCATTTATTTATAACATATATCATGTAAGTTTTAAATAAAAATAGATCTTGAGGGATATAAAGCAAAAACCAAGCCAATCGAATTTCATAGATCAGTCAACAACAGCTTTAAAATCAGTCAAAATAAATAAATAAGGAAAAGTCAACATATTTTAATTCGGTGGTCTTCGTTGCATTATTTATTTTTTCTTTTTAATTGTTTTATTTTTACTTTTCATTTTTTATAAAACCTTACGCCCCTCCGATCAAATTTTCATCTCTTGTTTTCCATTACAATCGCTCTCTATCATTTTCCATTCCAATCGATCTCAAATTGAAATTAGATCCCTACTGATTTCTCTATCGATTTGCGAATCTTCCCTCATCCAATTTTTTTCTTGTGAATCCCTCCGAATCTGAGGTATGTTTAGGGTTTTGATTTTTAGATTTAATGCGAAGTTGATTCTTAACATTGATATTTTTAGGTTAATTCTGATATTTCTTATTTCCAGATTAATTCAGATATTTCGAATATGCACGGTATTCTTTGAACTTCATCGACCAGATCAACTTCAATAAGAGAATTTAAGTTATTTTTAATAAACATAATTTTATTCATTTCCTGCTGTGCTTTTATGTTGATTAATAGAAAATGACATGAAATGAGAATTAAATAGTGATGTTTAATTGAGTCACCTTATTGCTAGTTGTGCCGTCCACATTCCACGTTATAACCATTCATTTCCACAAGCACAAGATTGCTTCAACCAACACTATAGAATTAAATTTGAGAAGAAATTAAGATGCTTTTTTGTTTGGAATTTCTTCCATATGATTAATAATTGCAATCCAAATAGTTGTTTCCTTAGCGGTGTGTTTATCTTGCAAAGTTCTTGAATTTTTAACAATATTCTTAATCTTCTCAATATTAAGAGACATGTGTTTTATAATAGCGGTAAGTACAAAAACTTTCCAAGCCTTTTTGAGATTAAGTGGTTTTTTTAGTGAATATCCACTTGATCTCAAGAAGGCTTGAAAAGTTTGTGTACTTACGGCTATTATAAAACACACATCTCCTAATATTGAGAAGATTAAAAAAATTGTTAGATATTCAAGGGCTTTGTAAGATAAACTCATTGTTAAGAAAATAACTATTTGGATCGTTGCAATTAATCGTGCGGACAAAATTCCATGAAATAAATAAATATATATATATATATATATATAGACACACCAATCTCTTCTCAGATTATAATTTCAGTGTTTGTGGAAGTAATATTGTGGTTGTGGAAAGAAATAATTATGATGTGGAGTGTGAACAATATATAACCTAGTAAAATAAAACGGGGTTCAATGTTTTTAATCTCTAGAACTTTTTGATAGGATAATTAAAATACAAAATAGATTTGTTTTTTTCTATTATCCAGTTGATTATTTTATTCTATATCAAATAATGGCAAATTTAATTGAAAAATAAGAGGACATAGAAAAATTGTAATTACACACACACCCACACAACATCTTCTAATTTCACAATAAGTCAAGACTAAAGTCATATATCAAATAAACAAAAAAAGTGGCTAGTTTCCCGTAAAAAAGAAAAGAAAAGAGTGTCCCGCTATACTATGTTTATATAGTCACTTTTTCTCTACTCTTCTAACCCTAGTCATCATCAATTTTTTTTAATCTTCAGAGACGGATGATTTTAAGTCAATTTTAACCTAAAATACCCTTCCAAATTGTTTTTTCCTTCTCGTTATAAATAAGTGTGATTTTTTTCACATATTTGTTTGTTTTGATTTTCCATCTTTGTACGGTATATTTTGATGTCCCGTCTTTGTGAGGTGAATTTGTATTTTTCAGTCTTTGTGCGGTGTTTGTTTTTTCCAGGTTGAAGGATTATTTTCGATCTAGTGCAAATTCAATCAATATACACTTTTGTGTCATCAACACTACAAATCTGGAGGCATGGACTTACAAGACACTTCAATATAGTCATATTCGTAGGCTTATGTAATTTACCGTTTTATACTATTAACACGGATACCGTGAGTTTGTTCGCAGATTTATTTATTTATTTTTGAAATCTAAGATTTATCCTTTTTGTTTTAGCGAATTTAAATTTGTATTCCATCGATGTACACTATCTATTTGAGTTGAATGAATATTGTTTGGTTTTGGTAAAAAAAATCTTTTATCAAAGCGAATCGTGGTTCCTACCCAATGTAGATACACACTAAAGATTTTGATCGATTGAGTAATTAATTTTGTATCATATCAATATACCAATAAAAATCTAATCCGGAGTCAAAAATTAAAAGCCTATAAAAATCTAATCCAGAGTCAAAATTTAAAATCAATACCAATAAAAATCACAATTTTTTTAAAAATGTATCTGTCAAAAATAATTTTCATAAAAAGCTATTTGAAATAGTTTTTGTTTATAAAGATTTTTATTTGAAACTTTATGATAAAAAAAATTGTAATAAAATTGTTGAGTTTTGATGATTGACTTCATTTTTGGTAAAATAAGTCTGAGGCTAGATTTTGCTCCTAATGTTGTAACATTGTAACATTAGGACGGCCAAAAAACATGCCTTTCTCTGTTACTTTATCTTGCGCGCGGATATGCTTGAAAGATTTAAAGAAACAAACTCGTGTCTTCTTTTACAACAAGACACGATATGATCTGTTGAAGATTAAAGATTCACGATGCAACAACTGACGTTTTAAAAAATAAAAACAAATATATTCATCTTTTGTGTTTATCCAAGGAGTTTATTCAAGGCCAGCTGTATAACAAATTTCGTATATCTTCTCAAGCCAAGGAAATTCAAGACTCTATATTAAGACTAAAGACCTAATCAGTTCAATACTTGAAACCATTGAAGACATTGTGTGACTGGAATTTTAGGCTTTTTAATTGTTCATTGTTCATTGTGATTCTCTCATGTATCTCATCAATGCTTGAGTAGAACTATTCTTAAGTTGTAATCACAAATCACTCTTAAGCTTTTAAGTACGGAGTTTGGTTTGTTTATTAGAAACAATAGTGTTCACCGATTGTGTGATTGAGGGGGAATGAGAGCGGTCTCATATCTAAGAGTTCATAGGTAGAAGTTTGCAAGGGTAGTTGTTAGTTGATAAGCTGTAAACAGTTGGTTTACTGAGAGTTTTGAACTACCTTTATCATAATGGATTTCCTACCTGAAGTGGTATCTCCAGAGTAGGTGTAATTACGCCGAACTGAGTTAACGAATATTTTGTATTGTTTACTTTTCTGCAACATATTTTATTTGTTCAATAGGTTCAGTGTAAGCCTGAATGTTACAACATTAGGATCAAACATTCTATCATATCCTAGTGTTGGAACATTGTGTCCTAATCGGGACCTTACGCGTCAGAATTTCAATTGGAACTTTTTTTTTGTCAAAGTAGCCTAGTGGTTAGAAATTTCACCCCTTAAGATCGATAAGTAAGATGACTGAGATTCGAACCGCGGTCCCCTACCTATAAAATGCAATATCTTACCAACTTAGATAAGTTCACAGGATAAAAATCACCCTTTTTAGTCATCCCGCAACTAGTTTTTGTCTTTTGTTTAATATATCTAAAAAAATAGTAAAATTAAAGATTTTATGTTTTGTTTTTGTATGCATGTGAAAAAACTGAAATTAATTGCGTGATAATTTTGATTTACATGATGGATTTACAAAAAGTAATACGTACGAGCTAGATAAAAAAACACATAACAAATGGGTAGGTTTTTTAAATAGCAAATAGATAAATATATAAATCTCATAAAACAGTCTGAATACAAAACATAAGTATCATAAATACTCAAAAATAAAATAAAAGGTTGCACCTCCCACTCGTAGAATGTTTGATTGTTATTTTGATTAGCTAATGAGTTTTTTCTTTTTTGTTAATTAATATAATACAATGGAGATATATGGAGATGAGATGACTATTTTGTTAAATTTGGGAGTTGATTTATTTAATTAAATTATAATAATTGTTAAAAATTAATGGTATTTTTTTCCTTTTGAGATACTATAATATTAATATGAAGTTTTTACTATTTTTAGCGATAATTAATTTTTATTTGACAACCTGTGAAATACAAAATGTAAGTTCACACCTCCCAACCAAATTAAAGGTATTATTAAACTACTAAAAGGTAAATTCTCACCTCTCAAACGAATTAACAGTATTAAATGAAAGTTTTTCTAATTAATAAGTTGATTAGCAACTGTACAATAGAGGTCACACAACAGCAGTAGGAATAGACACCTACTCATCACACTGCAGTCCCCTCCCCTCCCTCATTTTACCTTTCATTGCTGTCATGGCTCATCATCCTCTTTCATTATAATGTCACTTCCCGTTAAATGACACTATTTATTTATTTTATTTTAACTATACTTTTAATAATATATAGATATAAATATTATCATATAAAATTTTGGTTGATTTGTTTTGATGTGTATTTTAAAATATAAAGTTTTCATAATTTTTACTAATAAATAATTAAAGATATTGGTGATTAAAATTATGCGTTGACATACGTACAATACTCATACACACGTGTCAGATAAGTGTCCCCAAAAAAATTGTATTTTCTTTATTTATACTCTCCTTAGACACATATCAGACATATTTATAAGAGTTAAAGATGTGTCGAAACAACATTATTGATCAAAGATGTATTGAAAATATTACATTTTGATTACAATATTTTTAGTTTTTTCAATAGTAGATGAATAAATAAAGGTAAAATATTATCATACCTTGTTTAAATTTTTTTAACTAAGAAATAATTTCCTCAACTTAGATTTACATGTATATATTTTGATTCTCAATTTATATCTTTTATAAATATGTGGAGCGGTGTCAGTGTCCTATATTTTTTTACGTTAGCGGTGTCGCAGTGTCCGTGTCGTGTCGCGATGTCCGTGTTTCATAGCATACAACGGTTCATATTCTCCCTCTTTCTCCCCGCGACAATCTCTCTCACCAGCAACCTATATGTCTCCCCGGTGGCTGTCACTCTCCCCGGTGGCCGTATCTCTCTCGACGAGATGTTCCTATTCTCCCTTTTGTTCATCTTTCAATTTCTTTGTCAAAGATCCATGATGTTAATCTAGTTCTCGATTTGTCAAAAAACAAAAATCAAGTTCTGGATTTGACAAAGTATCTTCTACGTATTCCTTTTTTTTTTCTTTTCAATTTCAAACTTTTCTTCTATTTTTTTGTTTAAAATTGATGAGTGGTGTAAAATTGATATGAAAGATTATGCGAAATTTCTTCTATTTTTTTAATTTTAATCTTCTAATAAGAATAATGAGCATGAAGGTGGATTTGTAAGTGGCCATTGAAATTGCTGGAAATATGAACGTTGGCAATGGTGTATTGGTTCAGTTGAATAGTTGCGTGAGAGAGTATATAAGAATAGACGTAGTGGAATATATATATATACATGTTACTTATATGCTATGAAAATTCTGCTAAATTGATATGTACATTAGAAATATCAGTTTTAAGTATGAAAGTTAACTACAAGAATAGTTCTTAATTTTTTTTTGAAGAAATCAAAATGAGATATATATACTACCAACCAATAGTCACTCCAGCACAAGGTGTGCCAAGGACTACAAAAGTTTACAAGAACAGAATTTCACAACAACAAAAACAGTTACACCATGCCCAAACAAGTAAAAGGGCTCGTCCACCAGCTATGATAGTTAAAGACTAAAGTTATATTTGTTGTCTTCAACCACCAGTACGAATATAGCTTAACCTTGTCTAATAACTGAGGTAAGGTCTGTTCTGAGTTTCTAAATAAACGTTGATTTCTTTCGTTCCAAATCACCCAAACGCAAACAAGCCAAATAAGCTGAAGAAAAGAGCGTCGCACACTGAGACCACCGGATGAAAAAGTAAACTGAAGAAAATGATCAGTTAGACTATGCGGATCCACCGATGAGAAGCCAATCCACGACCTAACAGATGACCAGAGAGAACCAAAGATACTGCAAGAAATAAATAAGTGTTGAGCTGTCTCCATGCCTCCACATCCAGCCACGCAAGCCTGAGCCTCTGAAGTGATGATGCCACGAATCGCCAAATTCGTTTTAGTTGGCAGCCTATCTCTCAACAATCTCCAAGCGAATATAGACACCTTCAAGGGAACCTGTTTGTGCCAAATAAGATCTAATGCAGCGTCAAGAGGATCAGACGGATGAGAAGTCAATAGCTGATATGCTCCCCGAACTGAGTAACCACTAACAGGATCAAGGCGCCAAATCCACGTGTCGGAGAGCTGAGCCTGCAGGATAAAGTTGAAGTAGCAAAGTTTTTCACAAGAAAGGGGGGGTTTGAATTGTGAACCTTTAAAATATTCCCTATAAAAATTATCAATCACAATACACTTGAAGAAAATGATTAGATTGTTAGTTAAACCAAATAATCAAAAGTGTTGCAGTCTGGAGATCGATCTCCCAATCACTCTCTGACAGTATATATAACTATTAAAATGTGATGTGTGTGATTAGTGATTGCACAAATTAAATCAGAGTAAGGAAGAGAGAAAGCACACAATAATTTATCCTGGTTCACCCAAAATGCTTGGGCTAGTCCAGTCCCCACACTCCTTGTGAGATTGTCCACTAGGAGATGCTAATGATCTCAAGTTACACTTCCTTTGATCTAGATCCAAGATCAAATAATCTTCTAAGCCCTACAAGCTTAATCTACCTCAGTCACACTGACAATGAAGGTGTCACTCAATTAGTAGTTACGTACTAACTTGAGTCAATGGTTACAATGATGAAGGATTTTGGAATCAAAGCCTATTCACTCAATACACTTATGAGAAGCTTTGAAAATGGATGGATAAACTCTCAAAACACTCACTGGATATTCTAATCCTAAATATATATGAATTACAGATCTGAGTGAGAGAGAAAAGAAGAGCTCGTGATAAAACTTGTAATGCAAAAACAAGTGTTGAAGTTGTAGTGGAGACTCTTGCTTTTCAAAGTTGCCAAGGACCTCTATATATGGATGAGTGATGATCAGGGAGTCTTGGCCACGAAGTATATCCGTTGGAGGCTTGAAAATAACGGCTAGTTGCTCTGCAGATGACAGCTCATGTGATTTTGAAGAAAACAGATCAGTCTGAGATTGATCTCCAAAGTTTCTTCTTCTGACTTTTAAGAGAGGAGCGTACTGCTAGCTGTTGTTGAGCTGTAATGTTGTTGTACGTTGCTTATCAAACAAGTATAGCCGTTGTGCAGCTTTTGGATAACCTTTAAACAGCTGTAGCAAGCTGGTGTCACTCCAAGTGATGATTTTCTCTTTCCAGCATTGGTCTGAGATCAATCTCCCAATTCTGGCGTGAGTGACATTCTTCTTTTTAGAGCAAAGGAGCTAGAACACGAAAAGTCCAGCTGTTAAGGATAAGAACAGCAGCTGGATGTTGTACTTGATGTTCCATAGTGTCCTTGTTGCAAGTACAATTGTCATATGGAAAAAGAAATCTCCTTGGAGAATGTTCCTTCTTTATTCTTTCAAGTACAAGTCAAAACTCCTAGACCAGAATGTGCTGTCTAATTCTCCATGGTCCATATGATATCAGTTCCATTAAATGAGTATAAAAATGTCCTTGTGTTATGTGCTCAATCTTCACATGGTTAAATCATAGAACTTGGTAAAAGAAGTAAGTTCTCTATTCATGAGAGAAATCTTTGCCTTAAATGATCTTTTGGATGTGTAGATAATTCGTGAGAGAAGCCCAAGAGAAAAGTGATCATTTGTCTTGTACATAGTTGACTTAACCATAAGTCCTTTTGCATTGATTGTGTGAAAATGATGTTTGCGCAGGTCTCAGAGACCAATCAGAGACCGTTCTCCAAGCTTTTGTTTTTATCAATGTAAAAACATGATATTTGATCTAAATAGCTCAATTGTTCCTAGCTTAAGAAAAACACTCAAGAGCACTTGTTAGATACCAAAAAGATTAGAATTACACTAAAAAATAATTAAGAGGTTTGTTATCTTTAAAACATCAATTAGGGATTTTGCCTCAACAAAAGTCATGAAGTAAAACCTGACACTCCCCCAACATCTCCTCCTCCCATGCCCACAAATGTCTCCGCCACTCCCACGCCTCCCCGCCAGTATCCCACCCTAAAGAACACATTTCTGCCACCGTACTCGACTTGTTCACCGCCAAGTCAAATAAACGACCAAACCGCACACACAGAGGAGTCCCACCTAACCAAGGATCAGTCCAGAAATAAGACTCTGTCCCATCCCCCACCTTCCTCACCACTCCCTCCCCAAACCACCTACCTCCTAAGCCATCTACTCCGTCTCGGATCCTCACAATCTCCCTCCACCAGGAAGACTCATTCCTCCCCCCCTCTCGCACACACCCTCGCTCCACCCCATACCGAGCTGCCAACACTCTAAACCATAAACCTCCTCTATCCACTAGCATCCTCCAACACCATTTACCTAAAAGTGCTAGATTAAACTCCCTCAAATGCCTTACCCCCAAACCACCATGCTCCTTACTCGAACAAATATCTTTCCAACTAATCCAAGAAATTTTCCTAGTTTCCTCACTTCCCCCCCAAAAAAATTTAATCAAAATAGAATTAATAGAAGAGATAATACCTGAGGGAGCTTTGAAGAAAGAAAGAGCATAGACAGGCAGAGATGTCAACACAGACTTAAGGAGAACCAAGCGACCACCGAAAGACAGAAAGCGACTCTTCCAACCTGACAAACGATTCCGTAAACGAGTCAGCACCGGTTCCCAGAAACTCAAGCGTCTCGGATCACCACCTATAGGAAGACCCAGATAAAGGAAAGGAGTCTTTCCGACTTTACAACGAAGAGCGGACGCCGCCGCACGTAACCAAGAATCAGCGATATTAACCCCAACCAACATACTTTTATTAAAGTTCACCTTCAAACCCGACATCGACTCGAACAACACTAAAACAGCCCTCAGAGCGCGAACGTTCGCCCAACTTTTGGTTCCTAGAAGTAACGTGTCGTCGGCAAACTGGAGGTGAGACACTGAGATTTGATTTTGCGTTCCAAAGCTATATCCTGAGAAAAATTGATGGTCAACCATAGCTTGCATCAAAATATTCAACCCTTCAGCTGCTAACAAAAACAAAAACGGAGATAGAGGATCCCCTTGTCTTAAACCTCTTCGCAAAGGAAACTCCTCTGTGGGGCTGCCATTGACTAAGACCGAAGCGGATGCCGTACAAATGCACTCTTTTATCCACTTCCTCCACAGGACCGGAAAAGACATTCTCCCCATGACTGCATCTAAGTAGGACCAGTCCACCGAATCGTAAGCTTTCTCAAAGTCAACCTTAAACAACAATAGCTCTTTCTTGGTCTTACGAGCTTCATCCACCGCTTCATTCGCAATAAGGATCCCATCAAGGATCTGCCTATCCTTCACAAAGGCAGTCTGAGACTCAGAAATGACACTACCAATTAAGAATAGTTCTTAATTGATTTATGGTTTAGTTAAAGAACTCACTGAATCTCATTTCTTTAGTTTTATTTTTACATAAAATCAAAGTTATGTTTGAATGGATGGTACAAAATGAAATTGAGCGGAATGGAATATAATGGAATGAAGTAGAGCGAGATGGAATGGAACACAAATTTCGTTTAATTGTTTGGATATTCAATAGTGGAATGAAACAAAATTATCACTTCATCCTTTGGCAACTGAACGAAATGTAATAAATTATAACATTTTTATTCTAATTTTACCCTTATTTTAAAACATTAAATTATAGCCATTAACTCTAATCCACTCAAACTAAACCAACTAAAAAGACTCAAATATTAGAACTATAATGGTCTATATACTTGAATAACCATCATCTGAAGCAATTCCTTTTGATTAATATTTTTATATTTGCATCACATATATAATAAACACATATTACAGACAAAGAAACTACAATATAAGAAACAAATCTTCCTAGCATCTAATCGAGCAAGAATCAGGAATAAAATGGCAATGAAAACAATAACGCATAAACAGGCAAGAAAAAAGAAAATGCAAAACTCATTGAATGAGAAAAGAGTGAAAGAATCGAAAGAGTATGATTAAGAGAAATAGGAAACATAAAATAAAAACAGGGATAAAATGGTAATATTTTAATTGTGAAGTTTCATTCCATTCGATTTCCATACACCCCAAGTTGGGGGAAAGAAAAATTGAAGGATTGGATGGAAGGAGTTCCATTCCACTCCATTCATTTTTTACAAATTCAAACAATGGAACATAATTGCTTACCACTCTATTCCATTCCATCACATTCGATCAATCCAAACATAGTCTTAATTATTTAAAAAAAAAAATATTTTGCAAAAATTATTTTTGCTGCTAACCAACCCGCATCTTTTTACCAGGATATGTTGTGTTCACAGGAGACACAAAATATAGCTTGAAGCGATGATTGGTGATCTTGTTCAATCAAATATAAGTAGTAAATTTTGCAAGAGATGGGTGAAAATAAAATAAATATATTTAATAGAACAAAACTTACGTGCATTTTTATACATGTTGTTTTTTCTGTTTCACTCATATAAAGTTTTTGATGTTTTTTCATTTTAAAAAAATAAAAGAAAACTGTTTTTTAATTAAAAAAATATTTCTTTGTGAAAGAAAAAATAAGAATCGTATGTATGAAAATTCACGTAAGTTTTGTCCTATTCAATATATTAGTAGAATTCAAATTGTTGCAAATTTGTTTCTTAATTTGTAAAGTTTTGATAAACTACTTAATTTAGGAGGGTGTATTGGATTGAGATTTTGAAAGACTATTTTTATGAAAAAAGTCTTGAAGATTTTAAAAGATTGTGTGAGATTATATTGATTTCATGAGATTTTAAAAGATTTTTTTTTCAAGATCTTTACAATCAGGATTCTTAACACATGATTCTAAGGGATTTCTAATATAGACTTTCATGATTTCAAAGTACTTTACGGATTTTAAAGATTTTAAAAAACTCAATAAACAACAAAATAAAAATGTTAAAAAAAGTAAGTAAAGAAAATAAAAATAATAGAAATTTTAAATTTTTTTTTTTGTCAAGGAAATTTTATCATAAAAAAGTCTTTTAAAATCATATGAAATCCTGATTCAATACACCCCCCTTAGTGTTTATAGCTTACACCCTAATCAAATACTCCATTTGCCATTATTCATAATTTTCAATAATTATTAAACAATAGTAAATTTTCAATAATTATTAAACAACATATTTTATGTTTTTTTAGTACTATTGATAATTTTATGTTTACATTTTAACTGGTTTATTTTAATTTTTTGTTTTGGATTGGACTTTTGAGATGGGTCAAGCCCATTGAAATGTCCATCGACCCAATACTGCATCTTTTGGCCTATATAAACACCACACCACAACCTTACATGATAGGTCTTGCCCTAACCCGCCGCTAACTCAAGCTAATACTTGCTTGAGCGTTAGAGAATTTTTCGCAAGTACACCCTTTTCATCTTTTCTAGAACCTTATGATTATCTGATCAAATTTTCATCTAAAACATCTTCATCTAACAATCACTCGTTTTCATCTCTTGCCTCCATCCCAATTGCTCTCCATTATCTAACAATTATGAAACATCTTCATCTATCATTTTCCATTCCAATCGATCTCAAATTGAAATTAGATCTATCAATTTGAGATTCTTCCCTCATCCAAATTTTTTCTCGTGAATTCCTCGAAATCTGAGGTATGTTTAGGGTTTTAATTTTCAGATTTAATGCTAAATTGATTCTTAAATTTTCTTTATGATTATACATTGATACTTATCTTTGATATTTCCAGGTTAATTATGATATTTCGAACATGTATTGGATTATTTTAGCTTCTTCAACCATTTCAACTTAAATCAGACAATTCGAGGTTATTTTTAATAAGCTTCATTTTATTCCTTTTATGCTTTGTTTGATGTTGATTAATTAGTAAAAAATGATATGAGAATTATGATGTTTAATCTAGGCACTTGGACTGAACCGAACTAGTTTTCAATTTTTTTTTGTCTGTTTTGCTTGTTTATTTGTGGATGATTGAAGAAACACATTTTGATTTTTTTGTGTTTACATTTTTATTTTCCTTTTTCAGTAATTATCATTTATGGGAATTGGAGGATCTATTGGGCAATAAAAGATATTTCCAAAATATTATTGTAGAATCTCTCGTTCTTTTGATTTCATTGTTGATTCTTCACTGAGCATTTGCTCGTGAATCAGGTTTGTTCACTTTATCATGTTTACTAAGTTTATACATAATTGATGTTGATTTTAAGGTTAGATTCATCCGATTTTTGCTTTAACTTTATGTTTTTACAGTGAACCATTATAATTAACTCTTTATAAACACCATACAAGTAGATCTTCTCGATGCATTAGAAACCATTAAATTGTTACGTATATTCTAAAGTTCATAGGCTCTTGGGTGACTCATCATGACATGATTTCCACTTGGGTGAATCCCTCTTTCTCCTTCTGTCCCCGTCGCGATAACTTTCATCTTTCATGTCTTGATTCAGTTTCCCTCTTTTGGTCAGTTCTTCGATGGCATCCCTCAACTAAATACAATCGTTTGTTTCATGTCCATGGGTCTTATGGATCCTACAATACTTTTTCCTATCTGTCTTTTTGACTCTTTGAGCTCTCTATGGAATATGACCCCGACTTCCACGAATTCTATGTTTGCACACTCTTGCAAGATTCGCTCTCTTGAAGTGTTTAGAGAGGTGTACTCGGAATAATTACCACATGTTCCATTCGTTAATTTTTCTATTTTATCTTCTTTTTTGCTTGGACATTTGCATTTCTCCTTATCCGCCAGAAACTTTTTTCGTAAATGATGGATGGTTGAGCATGAGTCAACATCTCACTCATTTATCTTTGGCTCTTTCAATCCCAACTTCTCCTTAAATAGGGTTTCCGGCCTCAATCCCTTCTCAAAGATAAAACACTTTAGTTTGTTATCTACTCCTTTGACCTCTACCGCATCCCTCCTAAAGCGCTCCATATAATCACAAATAGATTTCGTCCTCCCCTTGGACAACGACGCTGAGGGAGGCGAGAGTTTTAGGTGGACGTCTTCGTGCATCGAAGTGTGAAGTGAATTTTTCACATATGTCTCCCCATGAGTTGATTGAGCAATCCAACAAGCCCTTGAACCAAGTCATTGCTGATCCTTTGAGAGTGGGGACGAAAAGATTGCATTTGTGAGCACCTCGTCTTCTTGATAGTCAAAGGATTGTATCAATATGCTCAATGTGCTCGTTTGGATTGAAGGGGGGTTGGATTGTATTCTTTTCTGAAAAATGCTTTCATCGATAAAACAATTTGTATGAAAGACAAGTTAAGAAAAGAGAGAAAGAGGATGACATAAGAATGCTATACTGGTTCACTCGTTAATTAGGGTTACGTCCAGTCACCTCACACCCGAAAGCTTATCCACTAAAATTACCAAGATTAAAGTTGCTCAGATGCCAAATCAAATACTTCTTGCTTAGGCACCAAGTCCAAAACTTCCTTGCTCAAGATACTATCGATAAAGAGATTTCCCTTACGCAAGATAATACTGATCTTGAGACATCCTTTGCTTTACAACTAAGAACTTTTACAATCAGAGTTAAATAGGAAAATGATAAACGATATTAATATATAAATGTTTAGAACTAAATTAGTATTATATTTATTTTATTTTGACCGAATATTTATATTTTACCTATTAGTACTATATTGATAAACAATATGTAAAGTATTAAAATTATAACTTTTATTATAATTTAGAGTTTCTTCTAAATTAATAGTCTATATATTGTTATGTTTTTTTATAAAGGTTATACACCATTAGTATTATTTTCCTAAAATACAAAATAATACATATTAAAATCTAAAGACAATGAATTTTTTTTTTATTGTTTTTGTTTGTCAAAAATAGTTCATTGATCATTTTTATGTCGAAACAGTTTATTTATTTTGACTATTTAATTTTTTTGAATAATAAACATAAATATATATATCAATATTTTAATAAATAGACATAACTTACTGTTTCGGTCTAGAGCTTAGGTTCACAACAATGATGAATCTATGAACCTTTATATGTTGGTGTTTGGCCGGAATCCACGTATTCACCCCAATGGTGGGTGTGTACCTATAAACAATATGCCGCTCAAGTTAGTGTTCACTTTAGGTAGAGTCTAGATTTTGAACGAAGCATATCTTCAATAGGGTTGATGTGATACTTATATAAGCATCACATCAACCCTATTGAATGTATGTTTCGTTCAAAATATAGATTCTACCTAAAGTAAACATTGGCTTGAGCGTCAGATTGTATGTATGTACACATACGTGGATTCCGGCCAAACAACATCATCTAAAGGTTCATAGATTCATAGTTGCTGTGAACCAACCTGAGCTCTGGACCGAAACAATAGGTTATATCTATTTATTGAAATACTCATAGTATATATTTATGTTTAGTTTCACAAAACTTAAATCGTAAAAAATAGTCAAAATATATAAACTATTTTAAAAGTTATCAATTAATGAACTATTTTTGACAAACAAAAGTAATAAATTTTATTCATTGGTAATTAGATTTTAAATGTGTTATTTTGTATTTTAGGAATACGATATTAATGGTATAACTTCTATTAAAAAACATAAAATAGACTATTAATTTAGAAGAACCTCTAAATTATAATAAAATTTGTAATTTTTATACTTTGCATATTTTTATCAATATAGTACTAATCCGTAATACATAAATATTCAGTTAAAATAAAATAAATATAATACTAATTTATTTCTAAAAATATGGGTGGAGCTAGACTTTATTATAAATGAAACAAGAAACTTCACAAACCTTTTAAGGCAACCGTCAAAAGGCCAGAGAAACAGATGGAGATTAGTTAATTAGGTAGCATGTGGTTTGAACAACTTCACTCCAAAATTACTTAGGCAGCTTAGCAATTTTCGTCCTACATCTAACTTTCTACATAATGGTTATGCTGATTCTTTCTTAAACACCATTATGTTCTGGGGTGCCAGGTATCGTCTTCTCATGTGAGATGCCATGCTCAAAACAATAAGTTTTAAATTCATATATGGGGAGTATATTCACCTCCATTATCCGAACGAAGATACTTCAAAGGTTTACTAGTTGCTCTCTTTGCAAAAACATGACACCTATTGAAGTATTAACAAGCATGGTCCTTACTCTTTACGAAGTACACCCACACCTTTCGTGAAGCATTATCAATAAACGTCACAAAATATCTGCTACCACGAAGAGTCTCCACTTCCATGGGTCAAGACACATTAGAATACACCATATATCCAATATATCATCTTTCAGTTTTGAAGTTCTACCGAAAGATACTCTACTATGCTTGCCAAACAAATAATAATCACAAGGATTCAACGCAGTACCTTTGTCCGACAGAATGAGGGACTTTTGTGACAACATTTTAAATCCTTTTTCACTTATATGAACCAATCGTTTATGCCACCAATCTGTCAAAGCATCACCCTTGACTGCATTCAAGCCAGCTTTGATCAACTTGACTTGAGTTTTGTATAGCGTCAAATCACCGCCCCACTCAGAACCGTCAACGATCCTTTGGTAAGCTTCCATATTCTATCACCAAAGTTGCTGCGAAATTTGGCTAAGTCCGAATCTTGCACCGATATTAGATTATGACGCAGATGTAGAAAATGTATACGTCCTTCAATGTTAGTGCGCAATTGGTATTTGTTTGAATGCACATAAGCTTTATTTTTCTCTTTAGCTCCGATGCTTTTCTTCTTTGCCTCTTCCTATTTGTATAGTAGCAAAAATCCAATTTGAACAACTTAGACTAATTCAAATCATGTAACTCTTATGTTAAGAATTACTACACGTACGGCATGCTTGGATTCCAAACTCCACATCATAATAATATCTTTCCACAATAATAAACACAACATTACTTCCACCAACCCAATAATTATAATTTGAGAAGAAATTGGGATACATTTTTCTAGGAATTTCTTCCTCATCAATAATAACAATAATCCAAAATGGTTGTTTCCAAAGCAGTGAGTTTATTTTCAAAGTCCATGAATGTCCAAAATTATTCTGAATCTGAATAACAGGAGACCTATGTTTAATAACAGTTGTCAAAACACAAATTTCCAAGTCTTCTTCATATCATGCGGCTTCTTGTATGATGGTTAGCCAGAATCTTGATCTTAATTAAATACCATTTCATTCCACCAAGATTCTTTTCTAGTTGGGAACCATTTTGGTTGAACGTCTCTTTCTAGTGGATATCTCCTTTGTTGTGGCTCACAATTTGCATTAGTGATGATAATAGTGACGCTAATGTTGTGTCAGGTTATTCATGCCATGAGTAAGGTTTCATTAGTTCACCCTTCAACAAATCATTCATTGTTAAAATTTCATTTTCTGCTCCATACTTTGAAATTGTTGCTAGAACAATTTTGTCAAATGCTACTTTATCTTTCCACCAGCCTCTTAGATTTTATGATGAGTCAGTCATTGGTTTCCCATCTTCAAGTATTATTCCATAGATGAAACCATGAATCTCACATTCTTCTATCATCTTTAAAAGTTTATGGACGGTGGAAGAATGTGATATTCGAGGCTTCATCTATGGAACAGTGCTTGAAAATGGTAAACCAATAAGTGGGTCATTATAAAATCTAAGAGGTTGGTGGAAAAATATAGTAAAATTTGGTAGAACAGAATTGCACCAATTGCAAAGTATGAAGAAGATAATGGAACTTCAACAATGGATGATATGTTGAAGGGTGAACCAACAACACCTTACTACATGAGCTACCTGACACAACATTAGATTCACTTTTATCATCATTAATGGAAAATTGTAAACTAGCACAAAGGAGATATCTATTGGAGAGAGGTGTTCAACTACAAAATAGTGGCTAGCATGGAAAAAATTAAACCTTGGTAGAATGAAATCAAATTTATTGAAGATCAAGACTCAACATCTTACAATAAACCACACAATCTGAAGAAGGCTTGAAAAATTTATGTTTTGACGGTTGTTATTAAACACATCCTAATATTCAGAAGATTAATTTGTAATGTTAGATATTGTAAAGCGTTGCAAAATAAACACACTGCTAATGAAGTAACCATTTGGATTGCTATTGTTAATCATTAGAAAGAAACTCCTAGAAAAAAAAATATATATTCTGATTCCTTCTCAAATTATAATCCTTGTGTTGGTGGAAGTAATCTTATGTTTGTAGAAAGAAATGATTATAATGTGGAGTGTGGGAACATAACCTAGCAAAACCACAATCGCTACCATCATTATCATGTAAGTATCCTAATACGTAGAAATTTGAACAATATCCCTATGAATACAAATTTATTTTATTACTCGATGACAGTTTGAAACACTTGCCAAATATTTCGCCACTTTTGAAGGGGTCCAAGTTTTCCACACATTTGGAAGCAACCTTTTTTCTTCTACCAAGAATATCACCTCAACAGTTGTGGAACGGCTAAGCGCCAAAAAAACTAATTTAATGGAATAGAAACCACTTGGGTCATGCTTTCAACACCATGAATCATCCGCTGTAGAGATTATTGAGTGGTCCATAATATCGTGGAGACTTTCCAGGAGATTAAGCTCCTAGACAAAGAGATCTCTTCTCAACCTCAAGTCCTAAATTCATTGACCTTCGACCCAGCAACCCATCTCCTCCACCGTACTATACTTTGGGTTGAAACTTGAAAGATCCTTTGGAACTGTGCCCTAAGCGGGGCTCCCCCAGTCAAGGATCAAACCAAAAGGAAGTCATGCGACCAATACCAATATTTTTAGTCACCCCATCTAAAAATCAATCAGAGATAGCATCCTCAGGATCACCTAATAAAGACAGGTTCCTCCACCAACAAGAGACCATCCTGAGATCCTCAAGCCTTCCTCCAAGATGAGGGGAGGGAAATAAAGATCCATATCTCACCAAAATAATATCTCTCTAGAGGCCCACACCTCCAGAGATTAGTCTCCATCTCCATTTACCAAGCAATGCTAGATTCACGGCTCGTAGATCTCTGACCCCCCAACCCTCCTTCACTTTTTGCCTTACATATCTTGTCCCAACTAACCCAAGCAATCTTTCTAGTACTCTTAGGCCCCCCACAAGAAATCCCGTTGAATTTGAACTATCTTTTTTCAAACTATGACATACATTTTCATGAAAGAAAGATAGAAAATAGGTAAAATGGTAAAATGATCAACACTCATATGAAGAATGTATCAAACTTGAATGATTTTAAAATAGTGAATCAATTTTATGGCGCGCTTGTAATAATATCATGTTTAGAGGAAAAGGTGTTAACTTGCAATCACAATATTTATATTTCCTAATTTGCGTTTATAGGTAGAATAACAAGTTTGTTTTCTCTTGTTTTTTGAGATTAATGTAAAGATCCATTATCTTGCATTTCTAGTCATTATCTTGTATCAAACTTGAATGATTTTAAAATGGTGAATCAATTTTATGGCGCACACATAATAATATCATGTTTAGAGGAAAAAGGTGTTAACTTGCGAACATATTATTTATATTTCCTAATTTTGGTTTATGAGTAGAATAACAAGTTTGTTTTCTCTTGTTTTTTTGAGATTGGTGTAATGATAGCTTCAAAGAATTGTAAGGTTTGAGTATTCCATTATCTCTTATAATTCAATTTTTTACTTATAAAAAGAAATTGTGAGTAAATTAAAAAAAAGTTGCAATCTAAGAAAAATAATACGACTTGGAATAAGCCAAATGACGAAGGCTTTGATGTTTAGGCGATAAAACATTAGTGCAATCTAAGAACAAAACAAAATAACATTATTCTGCGTATCTTTGGTTTTCCATTGAAATAATTTCATCTATTTGTCTATTTCTATGTGACCTTTAGTTTGAAGAAAAAAAACTACTACTGATTTAATATTAAAATAAGTAAAGTACCTTTAACGAAGAAATTAATAAATTAATAACCTAGTTCCTTGCTCCCTAAGATTAAGAACATACTGTATATATTTTTGCATTTCATCCTCTCTTTCATCGTTCAAGTTCAACCATTTTCTCTTAACAAGTGTCTCATATATATCAAGTTAGAGAATAGAATCTCCAACCTTTCCAAGTAAGCATTTATTTAAACTTTAAAGCTCCTTTTGCTACTCCTTTAATATTTGAACTTAATATAAAGAAGCGTATTCAAATTGACTTATTTGATTTTATCAATTATAAACATAAATACTTGATATACTGTTTAAAAGAGCTTATGAAAATAGTTTATAAAATGTCGATAAGCTATTTTCAACTTGTTTATCCAAATATTGTCTATTGCCATCAACACATCCAAGAAAGTTTGTAAAATCTTTTGAATAACTTATTTTCGTAAGCTTTTTAGAATAACTTATGAAAATGACTTATAGCTTATATAAAATCAAATAAACAATTAGACATTTCTATATTTAGTTATAAAATCAAATTATACATAAGTTATTATCTGATAAACACTTATATTATAAGCACTTAATTAAGTCGTTTATCCAAACAAACTAGCAAATTTTTTTTTTTCCACTAATATATATATAGATTTTATTTTATTCTCACTAATCTCTTGATAAATTTGTCACATATTTAACAGGAACAAGATTATCACTCATCACTCCTAATGGCTGCCTTTTATATTGTTCCTAGGAACACAATTGATGCTAGTAAAAAGGAATTAAGCATTGTTCCCTTCCAATATCCAAACAACCATGACATAAAAAAAATATCTACTTCTCAAATATATAAGCAAACACTATTTTCAATATTCAATTTCCTAAAACCTTATAAAATTACAACAACTGATCAAAATATTTCTATAGACAAAAACAAAGATGTGTATTTGCTATCAAGAGATGACATTAGAAGTCATAGAAGTAACTATAATTTTCTTCATATTGGTTTGGTACAATTTTCTATATTAAGTATCTCCACAACCACTACAGAATTAATTTTGTCAATTAGTTTGAGAGATTCTAAGTACCAAAAATTTGAAGATTCAATCTTGGTTCGTTTGGATTCAGATTTGTGTAAGGGTGTCATAAAGTTCAATTGGTTTCCGAATTTCTCAACGCGTTTATCCGATCTAGCGAATTCGAACGCCTTGGTTGTGACTATAGATGCTCCAAATAAGAAACTAAAAGTTAGGTATAGGGTATGTTATAAATTAATGAAGAAATCTTCAAAAGCTGATTATCTATTTGAAAATTATGTAATAGAGGTGGACAAGGAGAAAACAATTGTTCCAAAATCTAATGATACTTAGAGTCAAGTATAATCAATGGATTATATTATGGTTGATGAAAGCTTGAACTTCTGAAGATTGAAAAGGTGAAGTTTTGAGATGGTTCTCAATAGAAACATAGATTGAATTAGCTTAATGGTATCATTGTCTTGTTTGTGTATCTTTTTTATTTTTCTTTAATCTTTTTATTGTATTTATGAGTGTTTTGAAATATATGTCTAGTAATTAGGGTTTACATTATGTATATTTTTATTTGTAACTTTATTCTCTTTGGTTTGAATTTGTTGTACATTTTTATTAATACTTTTTTGATTAGATGATATTTTATTATATTTTTATTGATATTATATTTTCAAAAATCGCATTAAGTTATTGATATTGGGCCGGTCTGAAATCCGATGGACCAACTTGGTTCAATTTTCATATGTGCTAAATGGGATTGGAAAAAAAAACTCAATTGTATTTGAATTAACTTTTTATAAGTCTGATCTATTAAAAAATGTGGACCAATAAACTGACTCAATAATATATATGGCATATTTTTTACAGCTCTGGTGTTAAGTGGTTTTTTTTCTTTCTTTTCATTATTATTATTTGGCTCATTGAACTACTTAATTTTGTTGAGGGAGCACTTCAAAGTTCAAACATTAAGTGATTGTCACTATACATGAAAGAAAAGGGGGAAAAATCAATAATTAGATAAAGAAAAAAAATAAGAATGACGGCTGATGAATAATTTAGCAAGTGTACTAAATTCGTCACAAGTAATAATAATAGTAAGTAAGATCATCTTCACAGGGATTGTGATAAATCAACAATTGTATTTTGAAAACATACTTAGGTAAATTAACATTAATATAAAAAGGGGGGATTTGTTTGTTTGAATTTGTTGCCTAAATAAAATATTTAGACAAAAGATTTAGAAAAGATTCAAATAAAATATTTGAATTGACTGAGGGTTTTAGAGAAAGAGACAAGTGATTGGACATTTTGGTTCATCTAATCTTAATTCATCTCGGTGATTCCATGCTTATTAACGAACTACAAATTTAGTTTCACAATCGATTAATATAAGTAACTATGCCCAACGTCTTGGTAACATAATCTTCTCCCTTGATCATGAATCCCAAATCTCTAAGGTGATTTATGATCAAGTGAGGAATTCGCGCTTTAATCTTTCATCTCAATTAGTAAACCAAAATCTCTTAAGTGAAAACCAATTTTATGATAATTCCTAGATCAATAATCTATTCCTATTCTCATAGTAAAACAAATTATTAACATCATCACACAAGTGATCAAATCATGTAAAGCATTAAGCACAAGGAAAAATTGATGAAACCAACTTCGTAATTAATTAATAAACATAAAAGAAATCACATGGTTCGAGATAATTCGGGATTAGAATCCCCTAAGGCCAATCATAAGGATTTAGCCGGACATAGCTAAACGCAAATTAACAATAAAGATGAAGGAAAACATTACAAGGAGCTCTGCAATTTTCTTCCAAAAGTCTTCTATTTCTCGCCGTAAAATTCTATACCTAATTCTGCTTCAGAAATTCCAATATATAGGCCAAAGTTACGCGTTCGCGCCGAGCACAGGATTCCCGCGCCCCGCGCCAAACAACAGAATGTAAAGGTTGAATTACAAATTCGCCCGAGCCCCGCGCAGCAATTTGGCGCCCCGCTCCAAACAACAAAATGTTTTCACAAATTTTCTGCTTTTCTTGTGTTTTCAGCAGCCTTGTACTCGATGTAACTTCCACTTATTATTGTGCAAAAACATAATAAAAACGTACTAAAACCCCGTAAATAGGTCTTGAAATAGGTAGAAATATAGTAATGACATGGAGTCATCAACAGATGTAATTCTTATTTAGGCACAAACAAAAATAATTTTAATAAAAATGATAAAAATTATAGTAATTGATATGACTATTTTATTTTTCTTCTAATTTTTTTAGATTGATGTGTGTGCGCTTAAATTTTGTGCTTATATAATTGTGGCTGGGTTAGGCAAGAATGTCTCAAGAATGATATGATGGAGTCTGGCACTCCACAAAGTGACATATTTTATTACTGAAGTTCCTAGAAACAGGTCTAATCGCAATCACTTGAGTGTTTTTTTTTCTTTTTTTCATACATGTGCATGATTTAACGGTTTGATTAAGTAAATATATTAGATGATTAATTTTTTTACAACACAAGATGGACAATTCTGATCTATGAAACTCCCGTATTTTAAAAATAGCAAAATATTGTGTCTGATACATGTCCGATACTGATACTTGTTCGATACTCTCCGATACTCGTATCGGAGAGTATCATACAATTAATATTATTTTTTTATAGAGAAAATTATCGATACGTGTCGGATACTTCTCCGATACGCGTATCAGAAAAGTATCAGACAACTAATGTTTTATGATGATAGAATCGAAGGACATCATACTGAAACAAATCTGTGTTTCCTCTTAAATAATGAATGCTAGGGGATGATGTTTTTTGTGTGGTACATGTGCTATTTTTTTAGATAGTACTAGTTATGTTATTTTTGGGTAATACTTACTTAAATTAAGATATGTAATTGTCACTTGTTTGCTCAGTATGTAATTGTCAATTGTTTGCCCAGTTTGAATAATTTGAATAATTTGAATGTTAATTTATTATCATACATTATCGATTTTTATTATGTTTATATATTGTGCACTTATATATTTAATTTTAAATTTAATTTTTAAATAACGTATCGCGGTAGTATCGTATCAAAATTTTAAAAAAATTTTCATATCGGTATCGTGTCACATATCCGAACTTCATAGATTCGGATATATATATATATACACGAAATCATTCAAATGGTATATTTCATTTCAGATAAAAGATTTAATACATTTTATTCAAAATTAATAAGAATAAGGAAATACATTTTATCCTCACTGTCACAAGATAAAGCATAATAGAATCAATAAAAAATAATTAGGGTTTAATAATTTTTCTTTTCTCAACAAATTATTAAATCTTGTTTTCGACCCTACAAATATTTTATTTACATAGTTTTAATCATCACTATTACGTAGATATGTTTATTTTTGAATAATTATTTTGTAGACGACTTGTTTTGAGTAAAAAGTTCTAAAAAAAGAGACTCAATATATTTGGTTTCAAGCAATCAACTAACTCATATCTTTTGTCTTTTTTGGTTATCTTGGTGAGTAGAGGTGGGAATATGTCACGCTAACCAACAGGTGCCTACGGCCTAGTCATAGGCTCAGTCTAGACTATGTCGTTTTTTGAAATAGAGCAGAGAAAAACTTTTTAATTAAGTGTATTAGGCCGGTCTATTTAAATAAATATTAATAATATTTTTATTACTTTTATCATTTTATATTAAATTTTGAACTTTGAACTAAATTTTAATTTTATGAACTTTAGAATGAATTAATTTTTTTGCATATATAAGTGTATTATATACATTAGAATTGAAATATGATATATACATAGTCAAATTCTCTGAAGAAGTATGACGTTAAATATCAAAAGAGAGTTAATAATCTCATTTATCAATTAGTTGATTAGTCTTTTTTTTTTTGAAACAATTGATTAGTCTATTTAAATATAGATGTAATTATTTATTTAAATATATTCATATTAAATAGACTTTTAAACAGACTAACAGACCAGACTTTCAAAATGTCAGACTCGGACTTAAAAATTCAGCCTATAACAGACTGCACGCTAGGCTTAAGTCTTTAATATTTTAACAGGCTAGGCTCAAACTTAACAAAGTTTAGCTCGGTTAAACCTATTCTCACCCCTCTCGGTGAGCAAGCTTGGAAACTATTTGTTGCAGCTTTATCGAATGCTTTTGATCTTTGAACATAACTTATGTTTCTATTTTCATTCAATGCTTTTGATCTTGAGACGATTTTATCACAAATTGAAACTTAATCATCAATCTAAATAGATCCCCTACAACTGCGATTAAGAGGGGGATGAAATCACTTGATGACAAAACTGACTTTCGAACCAGATTAAGTGGTCCAATGGACTGGATACTGGTGGTGAGAAAAAAAAAATCTAAATCAGTTGATTATGATCAGTTGACACGAACAACTTTTTACTTCTTAATTAAATTGTTTCTGATGTTGCATTTGAACCGTGATTGTGACGTAATGACTCTTGACAGTTACTATTAATTCTTCATTTGTTGACTTCATATTTAGATCCTGATTCCTGACTTATGGCATCTGCATCTCCATGTATAAGTTTTTTTTTTGTTGATAATTCCGTATGTATGTCTTTTTCAACTTTATATTTAAACAAGGCTAAATAGGGTTTTATCCTCTTGTGAAATTTTTTGACCTAAGATTTCACAAAAATGATTACGTGGCATGATCAATCAGGGTGTAAACAAAAATTCGCTACCATTACAGGGGGTAAAATGATGAAATCTTAAATCAAAATTTTCCATGAGGGGTAATCCAAGAGGTAAATCTAAACTTGCCTACTTTACTTTACAGGGATAAAACCCTGTTTATCCTTTAAACGATGGTTTATTCCTTTTTACTAGCATATGTTGTATTTTCAAGAGAAACAATATAAAAAGAGGTTATTTGGAGTAGTAAATTTAGCAAGAGATGGGTGAAAATAAAATAGGATAAAACTTACATGCATTTTCATACATGAATTTCTTGTTGTTCCACTCACAAAAGGTTGGTTTTTAATATACTCGATATATTAATTTTTCTTAATTTTTAATGTTTGAATAAATTACTTGCTTCAATGTTTATAGGCTTATAGCATACACGCTAATCAAATACTCAATTTGTCCACCAATCGTTAGTTGGTTCAGTGGTGATTGGCGCTGAACTTGATAGGGAGGACCACGGTTCGATCCCCCAGAACTGACCCCCGAACCAGATTAAACTGGTGGTGAAAAAAAAAAAAAAAAAACTCAATTTGTCCTTATTTATCCAAATATTTGTCAAAAATGAATAAATAAATTACCAAAAGGCAACATATTTTAATTTGGTGGTCTTTATTATTGCACTAAATATTTTCACACATTATTTTAAATAATTATTAAATAATAATTTTATGTTTATCAATACTATTAGTATAGTACCATTATTTTTACTTTTTAATTGTTTTATTTATACTTTTTGTTTTAAACAGCACTTATGGGTTGGGCCAAGCCCATTTCCACGTCCATCCACCCAATATTATATTTATTGGCTTATATAAGCACCACACAACAACCTTACAAGGTAGGTTTTACTCTAACCTATCTCTACCTCAAGCTCATATTGGCTTAGGCGTCAAGAGAGTTTTTTACAAGTACCCCGTTTTCATCTTTTCTAGAACCTTGTGACTCTCAATCAAATTTTCATCCGACAAATCTTCATATGTTGTTTTCCATTTCAATCGTTCTCCGTCATCTAACAATTATGAAATATCTCATCTATCATATTTCCAGTTCAATCAAGCTCAGATCTAAATTAGATCCCTTTAAATCTGACGTATGTTTAGGGTTTTGATGTTGAGATTTAATGCTAATTTGATTTTAAATTTTTTTTACTGACTATATATTGATATCTTTGATATTTTTAGTTAGGTTAATTATGATATTTCGAGCATGTATTGGATTCTTTGAGCTTCTTCGACCAATTCAACTTCGATCAGAAAATCAAGGTTATTTTTAATAAGCTTCATTTTATTTCTTTTCTGCTTTGTTTTATGTTGGTTAATAGAAAATAATATCAAATGAGAACGTGATGTTTAAGCTAGGAACCTAAATTGAACTAGTTTTCATGTTTTTTTTGTCTGTTTTGCTGGTTTATTTGTGGATGATTGAAGAAACATATTTTGAATTTTTTTAAATTTTCTTAGTGACTATATGTCAGTAATTAACTTTGATATTTCTAGGTTAATTCTAATATTTTGAGCATGTATTGGATTCTTTGAGCTTGTTCGACCAATTCTTTGAGAATTGTGATGTTTAAGCTATAGGAACTTAAACTGAACTAGTTTTCATGTTTTTTTGTCGGTTTTGCTGGTTTATTTGTGGATGATTGAAGAAACATATTTTGAATTTTTTAAATCTTCTTAGTGAATATATGTCGGTAATTAACTTTGATATTTCTAGGTTAATTCTAATATTTCGAGCATGTATACTGATTTCTTTGAGCTTCTTCTACCAATTCAACTTCAATAAAAAATTGAGTCTACGAGTCCGGTCTATGAGTCGAGTTTACACACCCTCTACACACTCTTTACGAGTTTGAGTAGACTTACGAGTTTGACAACTTTACTTCACCCGCACTGAGGAAAACTTCTTGTTACTTCTAAGAACTATCTTAGGATATCCTCAACTAAAGTTCCATATTTTGAATTTAGGATTATTTTCCAAAGAGAAACGCAATTTGTGAGTAAACACCACAACCACTTAGATCCTCTTCACTTTTCTACCTGCAAACTTTATCCAACTTCACCCCTCTCCAGAGAAATTTCCTTTGGAATTTTCTCATAATCTTCCAAATATTACCTGACATTTTTAAGAGAGATAGAAGATTGAGATTTTTGCCAAAATTGAATTAATTAACACCACTTACCACCAAGGTTGACGTACATATTTGTTCATCTAATATTCCAATCTACTTTGAATAACATCAATGATTGGTTGCCATGTTGACACATGATAGAGATTAGAACCAACCAGAAGCCCTAAGGAAATAAAAGGTAAAGCATCTACCTTACAACTGAAACCACCTTAAAATAGCTTTTATAGTCCACAAATTCTCCACACATGGTTCACATATATTAAGAGGGTGTCATCTGCATACTGCAAGTGAGTGACGGGGTCGATATACCCCCCGCTGTGAAGCCTTTAAAGAAACTAAGAGAGACAGTTTGGACATCAACAAACCTGAATTTCTGTTGGATCATAAAAATTGTCTAGTCGCAAATTCTCTGTTCTGATTTCAATCAAATGCATTCATGGAGCAATCGTCGATGAAGCAATCTCATCATCGGTGGTAGAGGACTTTGATCCTCCTGTCGTTTTCGTCTCTCGCAGGCTTCAATTTCTCACTCATGATGGTCAAACTCTTAACTCTGCATCTTCCTAATTCTCTTTTTTCGTTTGATTATTATCTCTGACTTCATACAATTTCATGGCACATTAAATAAATTGACTTCATTATTTTGGTTTTTTTTCCAGCAGCATATAAAAGCTATTATTACTGCTCAAGAGGTATTGGTTAATGAATTTAATATTGTTGTGCACCGGTGTATTACTTTTTTACACATACATCCAATAATATACCAACACATCATGTATTGTGTTTAAACACAAATGATGTGTCACATTTATTAAATGATGTGGCAACACATTTAATATGCATGTACAAAAAACTTTTACAATGACGGTGCACAACAATTAAACTCTCGGTTAATATACTCTTTATTAATGCTATTTTCCAACACCATATACACTTACTTTATTATTTTGGTTTTTTAAATTGACTTATATTCATTGACTAAACCAGTAATAAAAAAAATGTTCCGTATATTTTTGGTTTTAATCATTTTTTAATTCAAAGTTTAAGATTATTTTTTTTTTGTAAAATTTGGTTTTAAAAAAAATTGGTTTTAAAAATTAATTTTTAAAAAGAAATATCTAATTTTAAGAAATAATCAGTTTTTGAACCGAGAAATAACTATTTTTTAATTAGTATTTAGAAAAAACCGGTTTTAAACCGAATTTAAGGAAATAATCCAATTTAAACCATATTTATAATCAGTTATGTAATTGGTTTATAGCAAAATATTAGTTATGTTATCGATCCAAATCCATTTAAATGGTCTTGGTTTGAATATGGTTTGGTTTGTAAAAATATCCGACCATGCACACTTCTACTAAATATCAAAAGACATATGTTTAATAACAGTTGTAAAACACAAATTTTTCGAGCCTTCTTGAGATCATGTGTTTCATGTAAGGTGGTGGGTAAGGATCTTGATTTTCAATAAAGGGTCATGCTAACTAGTGCCTCGGGGGCACTGTTTAGCATTTTCCTTCTATAAATGTCATTCGGAAACCATGGTGGTTCAACACATCTTTCCAACAGATATCTGCTTTTTGGTTATTTGTAATGTTACACTAGTGATGATAAAAGTTGATACTTAATATTGTCTCAGGTGGTTAATGCAACGAATAAGGTGTTGTTGGTTAACCCTTCGGCATATCATATCATTAATTGTTTAAGGTATATTTTCTTCGTAATACTATGCATTTGTTGTAGGACCATTTTTATCAAATTTTACTTTGTCTTTCCACCAGCCTCTTAAATTTTCCTATGAACCACTCACTGGTTTGTCATTTTAGGTACTATTCCATAGATGAAGCCTCGAAATGGCAAATCAGTGAATAGTTCATCGAAAAATTTAAGAGGCTGGTGGAAAAACAAAGTAAAGTTTGACAAAAACAGTCCTACAACAACAAATTGAAAGTATGACAAAGAAAATAAAATTTGAACAATGAATAATTTGTGGAAGGGTGAACCAACAACACCTTACTCACCGCATGAACTAACACAACATTATGTTCACTTTTATTATCATTAATGCAACATTGTGAACTACCACAAATGAGATATCCATTGAAAATATGGTTTTCCAACCAGGAAAAATTCTTGGAGGAATGAAATGAGATATAGTGAAGATCAACATCCTATCCCACCAGCTTACAAGAAGCCACACGTTGGAAAATTTATGTTTTGATAGCTATTAGAAAACTTATGTCTTCATATTATATATTTAGTAGATTAACAACATTTTTAGACCTTCGAGAGCTTTAAAAGATAAATTCACTTCTAAGAAAATGACTATTTGAATTGCTGTTATTAATCATTCAAATGAAATTCCAAGAAAAATTAATCCTAATTTCTTCTCAAATTATAATTTCAATGAAGAAGAAGTAGGATGGAAAGAGAATAACATTGTGACACCATTAGCTTATTGATCAATCCATTCTATATCTGCTAATCACAATCTCCAAACATGGCTTAAGCATTCCAAACCTTCCTCACTTTTTCCATCTTCACAACTTGAAGCATTCAACAATCCAACAATTCTAGGAGTGTTTCACTTTGATCATTAGTTTTGGGGACAAAAACATTTACTTTCTCAGTGTCGACCTCTAACACCGGATTATCAAATAGATAATCCGGTTTAAGAGATTTCTTCATTAATTTATAACATACCCTATACCGAATTTCAACATGAGCACAATCCGAGAAATCTATAGTCACCACCAAGCCATTGGAATTTCCTAGATCAAACAAAGAACTTGAAAAATTTGGAAACCAATTAAACTTTATGTCACCATTACAAACACCTGAATTAAAATGTACCAAGATAGATTCTTTAAATTTGGAGTACTTAGAATCTCTCAAACTTATTGACAAAGGGATTGGATTTTCATCGAACCCCGATCTCCAGATTCTTGAGGAAATGTAAAATTGTACCAACCCAATATGTAAAAATTTATATTTACTACGATAACTTCTAATGTCGTCTCTAGTTAACAAACATACATCTTTCGATTTCTCTAAAGAATGACTTTGTTCCACTGTTATAATTTTATATGATTTTAGAAAGTTGAATCGAGAAAGTAGTTTTTGCTTATAAATGTGACCGATTGATATTTTGTTTATGTCATCAAACTCGTTGGAAAAATTTAAGTGAACTATGCTACATTCCTTTTTACCGCCGGTTTCAATTTTGGTCTCAGAATCATTAACAACAACAGGAGCAGCCACTTGTAGTTCATGTGATGACATTGATCTGCAACATAAGTGAAAATACATGTATCATATAATATAAAACAAATTTGACATGTGAATGTTGAAATTAAGCAGCAACTGAGCGATATGGATTCCCTGCAGTAAGAAAATTATGCATTCATGCTGTCGACATATTCATAGCTCTTAGATTAATATTAAACAATTCAGATTTCAAGCAAGATATTATGATTTTTTTTTATAAATAAAAATGTGTAAAGACTTACTTGGAAAGTTAGAACTGAGGAAAATATAGATGAAAACTTTGTTGCAAAAGAATGAGACAATGAATTATGAAAATGTGTTGGGGAACAGGGACCACTTATATATTGGAAGATATATAAGTGTAAAATGAAAAAACATGATTCCCAAAGCAATTTTTTTAGCAAAGCAATACTTTCCTATGTTTGGGAAAATGCCTATTCAAACGGGTTCATAGGTTCAAACAAATGGACTAAACGTTGCTTTGTTTTTTTCAATAATAAATTAATTGTTGCTTATCTCCAAACAAAAGGGTCTGCAAAGAATAAGACTAAGAATTTGGTAGGTTGTTATTCGTCAACTGTTGAATTTAGAGTGGGCGGTTATTGTTGATGACTCTGAATTATGATGTTTGTGAAAAGTCAACTATATAACAAAATAAGTAATTAGTGATTAAATGACTGTCTTGTAACTTTTATAGAAAGAGATATTCTTAACCTCACCACGAGGTTTAATTTCACTCACATAAGTCATGACAGCAGTCACAAATGTTAGGTTGTAATTAAATGAACATTTATTCCAACACGTTCTCAACATCTATTTTCATCAATCTTTAAAATTAATTTTCTTTTTACTTTTGAAACCCTAAATGTCATTTGGTTTACTTTTTTACTCATAAACTAAGAATTCTTTTGTATGTTAAGTAGAATGAAATTCCCCTGAAACAATCTCTGGGGTACGATACCCTTTCTTATCACTTACTATAGTTTTGACTCTGTATACTTGCACATGCCTCGAACATGCAACAATGTTGTCTAGAGAATGCCATGAAGTCTTCAACTTATATCCAAATGACAAAGTTTGATGTTGACTTTAACTTTTCAAGCTTTTGCATTGCCTTGAGGTTGCTTTGATGAAATCTTCTAGAGTATGTCCAAATGATGACAACCAAATGCTTTATATAAACATGGGGGAAATGTATGTACCACGACCATTTGAGACATAGGGATATTTGAGTTAGGATCCTTTTCATTTTTTTGTTTTTTTCATTATTTTTGTCATTACTAAAGTTTTAAGAATATAAATGCAATCATGTGACATTTGGTGGGCCCAATAATTTTATATATATGATAAAACTCTTTAAAACTATGATAATGGAGAGGAAAAATGGAGAGGGCCCTAACTCGGCGTATTTATAGACTAAAATTTGCATGGATATGGTAGCAATTCTACTACGTTAGTGGAATTGAGAATAGTACTGCCAAAAGACTATTCTTGTACTACGCTTTATTGTTATTAGTTGAAGCCATGTGCCATATATAACGTTGATGCTTTGTACTATGGAGAGTTATCCCGGACCCCAAGATGCATTGAGTCCAGTCTTCTCAAATATGTTGTTATCATCAAAACTTATAATCAGAGACAATTGTTTTTTTTTTTTGGTTCAACATTATACACTTCAATGAAGATGCATTGAAAGTGTAAAATAGTTTTACACGAACATTCAATAAAAAAAACTATCAATTTATCATTCATGTCAAGAAAGTAGGATGATGTGGCGAAAAATATATTGTTATTGGTTGACATACACAAATGTGAATGTTTTTTTTACTACAAATGTGAGTTTATCTTAATAAATTGTAATAATTATTTATTATCTTAAGAGTTTAAAGAAACTTTACACACTCAACCAATCAAAATGCTTCAACCTTCCAAGTCATATTAAGAAAGTGAGGTTAAGTGAGGTGACGTGGAGGAAAACATGGTTGTAATTGGTTGACAATGTAAAATTATTTTACACTGCTTGTGCATATTCTTAATCATTTTTATTTATTATCTTAATCATTTTGTTGAGTCAATTTATCTTAATCTTAAAAAAATAATTAGTATTCCGTGCAACGCAAGCAAAACCAGATACACTCGGATTGGAAAAAAAAAAACTTTTCATTTTCGTTCTCCAATTCAACCCATCTAAGATCTTGCCCAGATCACCAATTTTCTGATTTCAATTGATCAAAACAATAATCATCAATGATTATATAGAGATTAATTAATATCTCAATGTGCATGTTGAATTTGTCAGAGGATTGTGACGATGTCGAATTTGTACGGTGATTACAACCAGAAGATCGATTATGTGTTCAAGGTTGTATTGATTGGTGATTCTGCAGTTGGAAAAACTCAATTACTCGCTCGTTTTGCAAGAAACGAATTTAGCGTTGGTGCTAAAGCCACAATTGGGGTTGAATTTCAAACCAAAACTTTAATTATTGATAATAAAACTGTTAAGGCTCAAATATGGGATACTGCTGGTCAAGAAAGGTATCAATTTTATGATTAATTATGATAATTATTATTGTTATTGTTTTCCCGTTTGTTTGAATTTTTATAATGTGATATGGTAATAATGAATTATTGGATAATTGATGTTATATGATATTCGTTTTCAATAAATTGGATATACTGCATATGATTGATAGGTATTAAATCTCACAGTGATATCTTCACATACTACTTTTGCTTAAAAAATTGTTATATGATAGACAAGTATTGAGTCTCATGAATTATGAAACATTGACCTAGACGGGGATATCAGACACAACATTAACATTGATATATAGATGTTTTCCTGCGAACAGAACTGGATGATTTCGATGGTGAGATCTGAAGTAGTTACGGTGGTGATAGAGTTCAATTATGGTGGAATATGGTGCGAAAGTATCTGCAAAATACGTTAGCACTTCAATGCTCAGTATGTGATCGAGAGAGTTAATGAAAAGTTATTGAAATTGTGTACCTTGGCGCCAAAGTTTGCCTATATATAGGTGGGACGGTTATAACCATCTGTGTCAGCCGACAATAGCTGGCGTTTGGGATGATGGTGGCTATTGAGATGAATTTAACAGTTTTGTGAGCGTACGAGGAGTATTTTTGCTGCAGGTGGTGTACAGTAACTACCGTGCCTGTTATGCTTGGCGTATGAGAGAAGCTATCGTGCCAGTCCGGAACAATGGACAACAACGATAATTAAGAAAGTGAATGAAAGTAACTATATGTGTCAGTGTTGTGCGGGTCTCAAGTGTTCATCCTATATAATCAGCAAATGATAATTAAATTCTTGACATGGTAGCATATCAGACACATCTTTAATACAATACAACATTAACATTGATATACAGACAGCAGTGATAATGAAGAAAAAGAAAGTGAATGAAAGTGATCATATGTGCCAGTGTTGTACAGTGTCAGACACCTGACACGGGTTTGATCTGAAGTGTTTGTCCTATATAATCAACAAATGTTAATTAAATTCTTGACATGGTTGGGTAAAATTAATGATGTTTGCTGGATAGGATAAATATGATGTTTGTTTTAAATAGTAGAGTGTAAAGCTCTTGGCATTTGTGTTAATAGCTTTTATTTGACTCTTAGAAATATATGAACTTAAGTGCATTGGGTGTTGGTTTAGGAATGACATAAATGCATAAGATGTATGACGATAAATGGGAAATAGTAAAACTACTCATGTTAATTCAGTGCAATATTTGAATGATTTGTTATATCTTAGTCTCATGCTTCATCCATATTTGTATGGTTCTGTCTTCTTGAACAGACTAACAAGATTGTATCATGATTATGTACCTAAGATTTGCAATAATGAATTAGGTATTGAATATGACACATTGTTAACTTATTTGTGCCCTTTTGGATTTTATTGACTTTTTCCTTCTTTCTGTTCTTTAATGCCTTGTGATATAAGTAACCCTTGTTATCTGGTTTGTTTGGTTTGGCTTGGATGTACAGCTTGGTAGTCAGTTAGTTCCTAAATATGGATTTCCTACAGTCAAATAGTGATCGAACGAAAAATCTAAACTATCCAAATTTGATCATTGATTTATAGGGATCGAACGAAAATCTCAAATATCTAAACGGCCTTCAATGCACTGATTACATGACTTTAGAGAATTCAAGTCCTTAGTTTCTGGTCTTTGATTTGTTAGCATCTTAGTCGGATCCTTGCGAAGTGATTTTTTTTTCCAATTGCAAATAATCTTTCTAGCATTGAACTTGTTGCTTTTGAATTATTAATTTGATACAATGGTCTCTAAAAATGGCCTCATGTTGTCGCTTTCAGGTACCGGGCAGTTACTAGTGCATACTATCGAGGTGCAGTTGGGGCAATGTTAGTTTACGACATAACAAAGCGTCAATCATTCGATCACATGGCCAGATGGTTAGAAGAATTAAGAGGTCACGCCGACAAAAACATCGTCATCATGTTAATTGGCAACAAATGCGATCTCAATAGTCTTAGAGCAGTTCCAACTGAAGATGCAGAAGAGTTTGCACAAAGAGAGAATCTCTTCTTTATGGAGACATCAGCGCTTGAATCAACCAACGTTGAAACATGTTTTTTAACTATTTTAACTGAGATATACCGAATCAATGCAAAGAAACCACTCAGTGGTAACGGCGAAATGGATCAAACATCAGCACTTATGAAGGGAAGTAGGATAATTGTTCCTGGTAATGAAATGGATGGTGGTGGAAAGAAGGGTTGCTGTTTTGCCTCTTAGTGTTTTTGTATAATTTGAGCATATTTTTAACTCAAGTTCTTGCATAGTTTTGGGAGTTTTTAGAGAGGTTAATTAGTTTTCTCTTTAGTTTTCCTATTAGGCATTAGCCACACTGAGGTTATGTATTTAACTATGTTAATACAACTTGACACTTCATTATTAGGAATGAAGAATGGAAGCTAACAACTTGCTTGATGTATTTGTTGTTAAGTGAGAATTAGCTAATCTTTTTTATTAGTAATGCCAATTTTTGGTTTCTTATTTGAGTAACAATCTCTCATTAGATTTCTTAATGTAGATATCATGTGATTATTTATCAATAAAAACTTTAGATTAAAGGAGACAGATTTTCAAAGCATTGTTCCTGTTTGATGGGATTTAGTCCCAACATGTAACCGTGTGACACAGTTACTTACCTCGAATGTTCCATTTAAAATTTGTCATGAACGGGATGATTTGTAATCCAAACTATACAGATTAACTACAATGTCTAACTGCGGTTTCTCAATTGCAGTGGATCATGATCCGAATATGAGATAAGATAAGAATGAAGCAAAATTATTGACCGTCAAGTCACAAGCAACACTCCATTTTATTACATATCTCACATAGATACATACATACATAACATTTTTTTGAGCAACACAAATACAAAATATATTATTTAAAAACACTTATTATGACAGTAAACTAGAACAAATCATCCGCTCGGTCACGAGGGACGTCTGAGGATCAACTCACTAGACTAAGAGCATTCACACAAGTGGAGCGGACATCTCATCTTCGCCCAAAGATTCTCAACACCTACTTTTTTGTCTAATGTGAAACTTCTAACTCACACATGATATACCAACAACATCAAAATAAATCATCACCAATCTGACATGAACTATTAACTTAACCAAAATGAAGAACCTTCTATGGCGAATTGAACATCATCATCCCGCCGAGCTTGTTTAAGATTAAAACACTAATTTTGCTCAGAAGCTTTACCCTCATCAAATACCATCACATTCTCTAGCTTCAACTGTGCTTTTGAACAAACCTTTGCCATCTATTATTTCTCAACATTCACCTTTTCATATAAATATGGAACTTCTAAGTCAGACTCAACACACCAACAACTTCTAAAAGAAAGCATCTCCAATACCAAATGAAGAGCTTCTTTGCCGAATTGAACTTTATCATGCCACCTAGTTTTTTTAACATTAAAATACTCATTTGGCTCAGAAGCATTACTCTTTTCAAATACCATTACATTCTCTGGTGTTGTAAATAATGTTGTGCTTTTGAACAATTCTTTGCCATCTAATACCACTTCTTCATTTGATCTTTCAGATGTTTCACCAACTTGAGATACCTCATCTATCATATTTTCACATTCTTTTGCAAGTGTTGTAATTAGATTTGTGCTTAAAAAATGCTCAAACATTTTCTGAAGGAATGGTAGGCGATGGAGCCCAACTGTCTTTCTGTCATATTTCTTCAGAATTTTTGCCAACCCTGCAAAGTTCAAAATCTCGGAATTGGATTTTATGCTGTAAAACTCCACACAGTTTTGACGCAGTTTTTAATCAGGACCGTCTAATCTAAAATTAACGGTTGAGATTGTTTTGTACTCCCTCCGGCCTTATTTATAAGCAAAAGTTAACAAAAAAATTTTGGCCTTAAATATAAGCAAAAGTTGTCAAAATCATCTTTATTTAATGTCATTCTTCCAAAGGTACCCTCATTAACTGTTTTATTTTTAACATAATTGTAGAGTTCCAATGTAAATTATAAGGTCATTTTAGGAATTTCAACAGAAATTAAGACAAAAAAGTTACTCCTTAATAAGTGTCCAAAAGGAAATTTTTTTCTTATAAAAGAAGCCCGAAGGAGTACTGATTTTATTAAGATGTAATATGAACCGTCCGATTTAAAAATAAATGGCTGAGATTTACTACCGCATACAACAGTGTCATTATGTTACAGCAGGTAACCATGATCCCAAAATCTCCTCCCATATAAGCAAAATATTGTTATTCAATAATGATACCATATCATGAGGAAATATTGCTCAAGAAAAAGACAATACCACATATGAATGATATCTTGAAAAATCTAATCTATACTCCATTCGTCCCAAAACTTTAGTCTTTTTAGAGTTTTGTACGGAAATCAAGAAATGCTAAAGATTGATAAATTAAGTCATTTTTACCATTACTTTTATTAAGAAAGAGAAAATATATTTAATTAATGTTTTATCTTTAATAAGGGTACAAATAGTAAATTATCACTAATTGTGCATTGGTTTCTTAAAAAAACTAAATATTTGGGACAAAACTTAAAAGGTAAAAGGACCAAATATTTGAGACGGAAGGAGTACTTTATTTTGGTACTTTATTTGGGACGGAGAGAGTACTAAAGATTTAGAAAAAGAAAAACAAGTAAAGAAATGAGTGTGGGGGTGTTAAAAGGAATGGGCCTGGCCCATGTGCTCACACCATGTGAAGACAAAAAGAAGTAAAGGGATTCATCAGATGATTTTATCTTTGATGGTAATTTTTAGGTTGTTTATTCATTATTTATTTATTCATTCGTAGTGGTAGATTTATCTCACTTGACCTATGATTTTTCATTCCCTCACAATAACAGAATTTTTATGTTAAAATTTTGGTGTTTGATATTTATTTTATTATTGTCATTATTTTACTTTGGTATTAAATTATTTTAGTTGTCAATTTAATTGCACATATGTTTTGAGAAATAATTTCAAGTTATAAAAAGACTCTTAATTAATCATATAAAAAAAGACTCTTAATTAAGTCTCATTTTTTTCAACAATTACTTCGGAATTTGACAAGATAAATAAAATCCGAACAATTTAGTTAACAATCAAAGTGAAATAATTTATATTTTTAGATGAATATATATTAATAAAACGTAGCACAAAGCCACAAACTACTTTTTAGAGCATTTAAATAAAAGTAGTATATCTGTTTATTTGTTTGGGCATGAGCTAATTTAGTATTATTGTTTTATTTCTCAGTTGACATCTTGTAAATTTTAGTGATCTCTTTTATAGTCTTGTGCTAAAGGGACTACTTTATTGGTGTTAGTATATTTTATTTTTGCTTGTTAAAAAATAAATATAAGTAGTATAGTTTATGTGGGTTTTAAGACTAATTAAGAACCAATTGTAATTTTTGCAAAGAGAAAAAAAAAACCGTTTCTAATTTTTAAGTGCATTTATAATTTGGATAAAGTCTTAATTAAACTTTTTATTTTTTTGAAGAAGTTAAATTAACATATCCAAATTGACACCAAAGAGTATCGAACCTGAGACATTGAGAAAGATCACATTCCCAAGTCCCAAGTCGATACACCAAACAAAAGTTTTAATTAAACTTAAAAGCAATGAGGGAAGAAAGATCACCTGTGTAATTGATGTTACAATAGCTTATGAAAAGTACCATTTCACCATGTAAATCAACAATATCTTTTATTAATTTAATCTTCATCTCCATATAATCATCCGTTTCTGATGGATCACTTCCATTTGTTCTCCATAAATTGATTGCTCTCTTCATATTCTGCTTTAACTCCTGCACTCACAAAATACATTTTCTAAGAACAAAATATAATTCACAGCCAACAAAAAAATATCAATTACATAATAAAATAAATACCAGCTAGTAATGTAAAACTATATCATGGTCTTAATGTACAGTTGCGGTCGCGGATGCAATTGTGGGGGTTACAATTGCAGTCATTGAGAATGTTGCAATCCATATTGGGACCGTTGCGGTCTAAACTAATTTTTAATTTTCACAAACTATACTAAGTGGCACCACCATATGTCACTATACTATTTACCCATTACATTAGACTTTTCTTAGATCTTAAGTAATGTTCACAAACTATATTAAGTGGCACCACCGTGTCACTTGCGAGACTGATAAAAGTAAAATTTTTCTTAGATCTGAAGCATTTTTGACTTGAGGCATAATTTTTTTTGTGAGAAGATTTACACAAACATATATATATATATATATATATATATATATATATATATATGGGGTTTGCTAACTTAGACCCACCTAAAAACATGAAGGTCTAAGTTAGCAATGTGCACCTTTTCACTTTGGACAAAAAAACCATTCATATTTATTATTCAAAACTAGTCAAAAAGGATAGTTTAGTAAGTTTCATTAAATTATTTAACACCCACTTGCTAACTTAGACCCACTTAATGATAAATATTTGCTACCTAAATAAACAACCTAAGAAATAAAAAAAGGACAAAATTCAAACACAATTCCTTAAAATTAACAAACTTTAACATCAAAATGTAACATATAATCAATCACATTAATTCTACCAATCACATATAATCAATCAACAAAACTAACCTGAAGGAAAAACATCGTGTTCTCTTTTTTTTTAAACCTATTTCATCATTTTTTTTTAAACCAATATTGTCACGCTTGTTTTCTTATTTATAGTCAAGCCTTACGTGAATTTAAAAAAATCTGGAACATGTATAAAAAAGAAAATTGGAATATGAAAAAATAAAACTGTAGTTCACATGAATCAATGATTTTAATTAAGCCATGAATTTGAATATATATTCTGGTTTTCTTTTTGGTACATGAGTTTTCATGTTTATAACCACAAATAGCATAGGCTTAAATAAATTAGAAAATATATTGTTTGCTTAAATAAAATTAGAAAATATTCCATAAAAAATTAGAAAATAAATTGTTTGTCCTTTTTTGATTTCCTAGGTTGTTTATTTATGTTGCATATATTTATAATTAAGTGGGTCTAAGTTAGCAAATGAGTGCACAATATTTAATAAAATTTACCTAACTAACCATCAATTTTCTAGTGTAAAATAACTAAATATCAAGGGTTTTTTTGTCCAATGTGAAAAGGTGCACCTTGCTAACTTAGACCTTCATATTTTCAGGTGGGTTTAAGTTAGCAAACCTCATATATATATATATATATATATTTATATATGAAATAGTTTGTGCAGTTATATGACGACCATATATGCAATTCAATATCACACCACAATTGCAATGCAGCAGTTGTAGAAATTATTGCATCAAGAGTATTGTGATCTCAATTGCAGTTGTAAAGTGCAATTTAAAATTATATATGCTATATATCAACACAACTCAAATAGTACAATTCAAAAACAAAAAAAAACACATTCGTATTATTAAATGCTTTGACAAATTTACACAAATTAAAAATAAGTTAGTTAATTTGATTTGTGTCATTGAATTAAATTGATCAATTTGTTTAATATGCTACCATCAACTGTATTTAATAAGGGAAGTAATAATATAAGTAGAGCTGTCAAAATGGGTTGAACTGATGGGCCGGATCATTAGCTCATGGTCTTGGATGGATCGGGCCTCAAAAAATGTAGTTCAAAATGTCATCGGTCTTTTTCGTGCCAAGTCCATTTGGCCCATATGGAAATCGGGTTGGACTTTAGGTTGACCCATTAACCCATCATTTAACTAATAAAAACACATTTTTGTAAAAATATGATCAATGAAAAAATATCATTTAATTGATAAATTATTATAAAAAATATATTTAAATGTGTAAGCTTAATAAAAACGGTATATTTACCTAAAACTGGAATTTAATTGATATTTAGTGTTGATGTAAAAATTATTTACACTTGAATCAAATAATATCTCTAAAAAATTGATAATTATAAAGTACTAATACATCAAAATGATATAAAAATATTAAATAAAAAGAAAAAAATAAAATAAAATGGATCGGGCTGACCAATTAGCCCACGAGGTCCACGAGAACGGGCCAGTGCTTGATATATGTTAGCCCAATAATAATCGGGCTGGGCCGGACTAACACATTTATTTTGCCTAGCCCAGCGAGCCAAATCGGACTGGGTTGGACCAGCCAAGCTGAGCTAAATCGGACTGGGTCGGGCCAGCCAATTTGACAGCTCTAAATATAAGACATGAATTAAATCGTACCTTATGCCGGATAATGAATTCTTCTTCTTTATCAATGAAAAATTCATTGAACTTGTCGATTTCATTGTTTAACAAGCACATAAACTCTGCCTCTGCATTTGCATCATCACCTATTAGTCTTATAAGCTTCTTCAATTCTTTGTAAGACAAGAACTTGTTCCTCCATCCTGGCTGTTTCTCCTTAATATCATCAATGTATCCCTTTGAAAACTTCATGTATAGTCTTCTTCACTCAATTTGGTCCTCCTAACTTTGGATTAATTGGATAGGTAAATAATGAAAGTAGATAGAGGTTTTTTAATTTATAGGCCATGTGTTGATAGAATATTTACGAATATGCTTAATTTGATGAAATTGAAGTTGAAAATAAGATTAAAAAATCTATAAATTTGTCTAGGGAGATAAATTCAAAGCAAAAAAATGTTTGATGGATGAATTAGATAAAAATATGAAGAGACTTTTTTCTTTCTTTCTTTACCCTGTTATTGTATAAAATTTTCATTATCGTTTAGTACTCCTTTCATTCTAAAATATATGGAAAAAAAATTCGTTTTTCTTATCTCAAGATAATGTGTCGAGATATGCTTTTGCTTATTCTCGTAAGTATTTTACTCTCTTATTTTTTTTTTCATAATTAATAACCATTAAATATTTTTACATCTTTATGTCAAAAAAAAAAAAAAAAATTTTACATCTTCATATACAACTAATTTGCAGGAAAATACAAAATCCATACTCCAAATTATTATATTTTGGTTTTTCATAATAAGTGTAATTTTATTTTTTTTGCATTATTTTTTAACTAGTGCCTCCGAGGCACTATTTAGCATTTTCCATTAAATATAATACATTGATTTGTTCGATAAAATTGAGGAATAGGATTAGTATTCCTTAAGACCTTTCAACAAATACGATCCAAAATGACTTTGGGCTTGTTTGAATTAGCTTAGTTTTTACCTTATGCAATTTTTATGTATTATTATAAATTTGTGAAGGTAGTTTATGATAAAATAACTTATAAAAATACAATTTTCACTAGTGTGAAATTATAAAACAGTATAAAACCTAATTTATCTTGCACAAGATTGAGGCCTTTGCTCTTATATATTATTTGAATAAATAACTTATTTGTAGTTTATAATACAACCTTTATCATAATAAATTAATGATTATTTATCATAATCTATGAATATTATGAACAAGATGATCAACAACATGAATATTCATATGAATTTTGGATTTTTAAAATTTTCAATAAAAAATTATTAAAAAAATAAGATTTTCTCATGTGGTTTGTCAACTCATCATATTTTATATAAAATAAAAAACGACTAACTTATACATATTTATAAAAATAAAAGACTAAAATGAGAAGAAAAAAAAAAGTATTAATATGTTACAAACAAAATAAGATAAAAGACTTTGAATATAATTTTGTCAATTAATTAAAAGCAACTATACAAGTGGAATGGACAATACATTTCTTCCTAATATTTCTCAACATCTACTTTTTCATATATATAATAAATATGGAACTTGAGTAAGAAAAATAAAAAAAATAAAATAAAAACATAAATATGGAACTTCTAAGTCAGAGTACTCGACACACCAACAACTTATAAAAGAAAGCATCTCCAACATCAAATGAAGAGCTATTATGCAGAATTTAGTTTTCTTATGCCACCTAGTTTTTTTAATATTAAAATAAGTTTTACTCATTTCAAATACCATCACATTCTCTGGTGTTTTAAATATTGCTTCAACTGTGCTTTTGAACAAATCTTTGGCGCCATCTAATACCACTTCTTCATTTGGTCTTTCATATGCTTCACCACGAGCTTCAGATATCTCATTTATCATATTTTCATATTCTTTTGCAAGTGTTGTAATTAGATTTGTGCTTAAAAAAAGTTTAAACATTTTCTGAAGGAATGGCAGCCGCCGGAGCCTGCCTGTCTTTATGTCATATTTCTTCAGAATTTTAGTCAACCCTGCAAAGTTCAAAATCTCCCATATAAGCAAGTTATTGTTATTCAATAATGATATAAAGGGTATGTTTTGCGAGATCAAAAAACTGACTTATAGCTTATAAATTAAAAGATTTTTTGGTGATAGACTTTTTACTACGAGTTTATAGCTTATTTTACTGACATATAGTTTATTTAAGACGCTATTTCAAATAGCTTATAAGCTTATAGCTTATAGTTTATCATATTTTCTTTAAAAAAAAATTAAACTTCAATTTACACAAATTAATTTATTCAGACTGTTCAATTTTTTAACAATAATATATAATATATAAGATATTATATATTAATGAATTTAAATTATTATTTTAAATGTAAATTTAAATATTAATTTGGAATGTCCTTTCATGTCATTTTACATTTATTAATTAGTTGAACAACTAATTTTACCAAATACTCCCTCCGTCCCATATTATAAGGGAAAAATGACTCTTTTTTTTGTCCCAAATTATAAGGGAAAAAACAACTTTCAATAATGTTTTTTACTTATTCTTATAAAATTAAAAGCAAATTGCATTTAATTTTTTTCTCTCCTTTTCTCAATAAACAACAACCAATCAAATTTGTTTTTACATCTTTCCATGCAACTTATTTCAAGAAAAACCCACAAAACCATATTTCAAATTCTCAAGTTTTGGTTTTCTTAATAAGTGTGTTTTTTTTCCTTATAATATGGGACGGAGGGAGTACTATAATTAGCTTATCAGCTATAAGCTATAAGCTATTAACCATCAGTTATACGCTATCAGCTATAAGTTAAAAGACCAAAAAACTGACTTATAGCTTATAAGTTAAAAGATTTTTTGGTGATAGACTTTTTACTACGAGTTTATAGCTTATTTTACTGACTTATAGGTTATTTCAAACGCTATTTCAAATATCTTATAAGTTTATAGCTTATAGTTTATCATGTTTTCTTCCTAATAAAATAAAACTTCAACTTACACAAATTAATTTATTAAGATTGTTCAATTTTTTAACAATAATATATAAGATATATTATATATTAACGAATTTAAATTATTATTTTAAATGTAAATTTAAAAATTAATTAGGAATGTCCTTTCATGTCATTTTACATTTATTAATTAGTTGAACAACTAATTTTACCAAATATTGTAATCAACTTATCAGCTATAAGCTATTTGCCATCAGTTATACGCTATCAGCTAGCTTATCAATCATTCGCGATTTTTGCCAAACGAAACCTTTTTTTTGAAATTTTTAAGCATACTATGGACTTATATAGGTTTAACATGATATAGACATATTTTGAAGAGGGTTATAATATTGACATCAAAATGAACAAAAAATAGCCATTAGCACTAAAAACAAAAGAAAAAATGTTGTTTGGATGAAAACAAGTGAATTTGTTTTTATAACGACGAAAACAAAATTCGCTAATTTTGTACGGACGAAAAATATATTGTACTCTATATTAAATAAAGTTTTTCTATCATATGTAAATTTGCACATTTTAATTTAAAAATAATAAATTTGTATTGAAACTTGTACATTTTAATAAGTATAATTTTTTAATAAATAATTATTGTTTTTTATTAAAAAGTTACTACTTTATTTGCTTCTTTTTTTCCGCCACTAGTTTAATCTGGTTCGGGGGTCAATTCTGGTATCAAGTGGTTGCAGCCTCTCCCGATCGCAGTTGCGGGGATCGAACCGTGGTCCTCCCTACCAAGTTTAGCGTCAATCACCATTTAACCAACTAACGATTGATTACTTTATTTGCTTTAACATGTACAATATTGCATATGTTAAAGAAACCCTATTAAAAATAGAATTTAATTTATATACACCGTCAGTGTAAAGTTATTTTACACATGCGTCTAATAATATATCGACACATCATGTATGATAATTAAAAATACATGATGTGTCACATTTATTAAATGATGTGGCAACACATCATTGAATGCATGTGCAAAACATTTTTACACCGACGGTGTACAACAATTAAACTCTTAAAAATAACACTTTTATATTTTACAAAGATTAACAAATTTTACTAAGATTTCTTAATTAGTACACCATGTGTGCCGGTTAGCATTGTCCTTGTAATATTTTCAAAGAGAAAAATGATGAACCGGTAGTAATGTCTAAGTGAATTTATAATTTGGATAAAGTTTTAATTAAAAACTTAAAACCAATGAGAGAAGAAAGAGCACCTGTGTAATTGATGTTACAGTAGTTTATTAAAGTTACCATTTCACCATGTAAATCAATGATATCTTTCATCATTTTAATCTTCAACTCCTTAAAATCAACCGTTTCTGATGGATTAGTTCCGGTTGTTGCGGTCTTCGTAGTCTGCACTATTTCCTGCTCTCATAAAATACATTTTCTAAGAACAAACTAATAAACTATAATTCACAGCCAACAAAAAAAATATTAATTACCTTAAAAAATAAATACAAGCTAGTAATATAAAACCATATCAAGGTTTTAAAATGCACCAAATCACTAGGTTTGGTCTACTGGTGAGGGATTTAGGTAGCATGCATAAGGTCTTAGCTTCGATCCTCTTTGCCAACATTTGTAAACAAAAATAAATAAATTTAAAGTGCACTTGCAGTCGCGGATACGTTTGCAATTGTGGGTGTTGCGATTGCAGATATTGTAATCTATATTGCGACTGTTGCAGCATGAACTAATTTTTAATTTTCACACTAATATTTACCCATTACACTAGAGTCCCAACTTGCTCTCTAAATCTTGATGAGGGTTGCTTCAAATACGCAGTTGAGAGACCGATAAAAGTAAGATTTTTCTTAGATATATAGAGCATTTTTTACTTGAGGTTTAAATTTTATTTTTTGTGAGAATATTTACACATACATGTATATGAAATAGTCTGTGTAGTTATATTACAACCATATATGCAATTCAAGATCACACCACAATTGCAGTGCAATAGTTATAGAGATTACTGCATCAGGAGTATTGCGACTCCAATTGCAGTTGCAGAGTGCAATTTGAAATTATGCTATATATCAACACAACTCAAATAGTACAATTAAAAAAAAACAAAACAAAAAAGCAGAAGCACATTCATGTATTATTAAATGCTTTGACAAATTTACACAAATTAAAAATAAGTTAGTTAATTTGATTTCTGTGATTTAATTAAATTGACCAATTTGTTTATTATGCTCATATCAACTATATTTAAGAAGGGAAGTAATAATATAACACATGAATTAAATCCATAATAATATAGTACCTTATGCCGGATAATGAATTCTTTTTCTTTTTCAGTGAAAAATTCATTGAACTTGTCGATTTCATTGTTCAACAAGCACATAAACTCTGCCTCTGCAATGAACTTGTCGATTTCATTGTTCAACAAGCACATAAACTCTGCCTCTGCATCGATATCATCACCTATTAGTCTTATAAGCTTCTTCAATTCTTTGTAAGACAAGAACTTGTTCCTCCATCCTGGCTGTTTCTCCTTAATATCATCAATGTATCTCTTTGAAAACTTCATATATAGTTTTCTTCACTCAATTTGATCCTCCTAACTTTGGATAGGTAAATAATAAAAATGTAGATAAAGAGGCTTTTTAATTTATAGGCCATGTTTTGATAGAATATTTAGGAATATGCTTAATTTGATGAAATTGAGGTAGAAAAAAAGACTAGAAAAACTATAAATTTGTCTTGGGAGATGAATTCAAAGCTAAAAATGTTTGATGGGTGAATTAGATAACAATATGAAGAGTTTTGTTTTCTTCACTATGTTATTGGTACAAAATTTAACTATTGCATAGGTATTCTGTTCGTCCCAAAATATTAAAAAAACAACTCATTTTTCTTTTTTCAACATTAGAAGAGAGAAAAAAAATTGTCATTTTCAAGATAAGTTTTTTTTTTATTCTCATAAAATTAAATACGAAGTCGTATTTAATTTACTCTCTTTCTTATATTTTTTTTCATAACTAATAATCAATTTTTCTTTACATATTCAATGCAACAAATTTTGTGACAAATACAAAAAAAATTACTCCAATTTATTACGTAGTATATTTTAATTTTTCTTAACAAGTGTGATTTGTTTTGCTTTAATTTTAGAAAAATTGGAATGGATGGAGTCAGTAGTGATTATTCTCTGTCATAGAGAATTTTTTAAGCACACCACCTGAATTAACATACACAAAAATCAGAAGAACATATATTTTTCAACTGTCCTTTTCTTTCAAGGGCGTGGAAAGAAATTGTGAGATGGTTAGGGGTTGCAGTAGCTTTTGTGAAGGGGGGTTATGATCATTATTTAATGTTTAAAGGTTTAATTCATGGTAGAACTAAATTTAAGGAAAAGCTAGGCATTCTCTGGCTTTCAATTGTAGACACAATATGGAAGACTAGAAATGCGAAGATTTTTAAAAAACGCTAACATTAATTGGGATAGAGTGGTGGAAGAAATAAAGGTCTCAAGCTGGAAAATTTTAAGAGCCCGAGACAGGAATTTTACTAGTAATCTTTATGAGTGGAATTTGAACCCGTTAATTTGTATGGGAACAAGTGTTTTAACTCATGACTAATAAGTATCTGGAGCTGTTTTATGTGGAAACTCTGGTTGGGTTTGTCGCATTTTGTTTTTGCAGGTTCTTGAAATTGGGTGGATCTCAATTTTATGCTTCTATCAAGGTCAGTTCTGGGATGCTGATAAGTTCGCAAAGGAACTTGTGGTCTAATTTCTGTAGATTCTGTGGCCTAACAATAGTAATGCTTGCTACTGCTACTTCGCTCTTAGTTGCCTGGGCTGATTCTGAATTTTGTCCGTCTCATTGAAATCCTTGGTTGAACCCCAAATCCTTGTTCTGTTGAAGCGGGGCTGTAATTGAATCCTTCAATTGCGTAATTTCCGTTCGTTCTGGAGGCAAGGGTCGGGGTCCTGAGTGGTCTCGCATTTCGGACTAAAATTCGGGTTTGGTCGTCATGAAATTATTGTGATGTTTTTGCCTTGGTACTCCAGCAAATGCTTTGGTTGCTCTGCTGCTGTTTCGGCTTGTGCAGTGTTAATTTTTTGCTGTTTTTCTGTTTAGCTGCTTTTGCTATTTACGCTATGTCAGTTCTGAGTTTGCTGCACTTGGGTAAAACTTGGACTTAGATAAAGTTGAGGCTCTTCTTATTGGTTATTTCCTAGTTATGTATCAGACTATTTGTATATGCCTTGTTTTTTTAATATTATTTGGCCTTTGCAAAAAAAAAAACATACACAAAAATCAGAGATTAGTCTCTGACTAAAAAATTCAAGATTATTACCTCTTAGATAAATTTAATGTTGATGTGATTAGACTTTTTATTAGCTTCATATGATAAATTAAATCCTGATGAAGGCTTAATTTGTTGATATCCATAAAGCGGTTTTGATATTGGATGTATCATTAAATACTCCCTCCGTCCCATATTATAAGGAAAAAAAAAATACATTTATTAAGAAAACCAAAACTTGAGAATTTGAAATATGGTTTTGTGGGTTTTTCTTGAAATAAGTTGCATGGGAAGATGTAAAAAAAAAATTGATTGGTTGTTGTTTATTGAGAAAATGAGAGAGAGAAAAAATTAAATGCAATTTGCATTTAATTTTATAAGAATAAGTAAAAAACATTCTTGAAAGTTGTTTTTTCCCTTATAATTTGGGACAAAAAAAGGACCATTTTTCCCTTATAATATGGGACGGAGGGAGTAATACATTGGTTTTGTTCGATGAAATTGAGGAATAGGATTAGTGTTCCTTGGCGTTCAATAAATACGATCCAAATGACTTTGTATTAGTGAGTAGCTATTGTTAGAGATGTCAAAAAAGCCCCATATTAAAAGGTTCTTTTTTTTGGTCCCCTTATAAGCCCCAAAATATTAGGCCCCCTTTAGTAGATTTGTTTCTTTTTTTTTTTAAGCTCAGCCCCATATTATTTAGGAAATTTTTTTTTTCTACCCCAACAATCATCTCTATACCCCTACACATTTTAAAAAATTTCAGTTATACCCTTACATTACTTTTGTATATTCTTACCGGAATTCTCCAAATGCCTCTGTAATTGACAGTGTTACGATTATACCTTTTTCAAAGTTAAAAAGAAATTTAGAGAGAAAATAGTTAGGAACATATAGGATTCAAAATTAACGAATCATGTAGAAAAATGCAAAAACTATAAAATAGAAATTCTAGTTGAAAAGTCATCTCCTAGCAATTCATCAAGTGATTGGCAATGGCATTCAACCAATAAATTTTGAGATGACAGTCCAAAAAATAGAATTTAATTAACCAATACTGAAAGATATCAATTCACAATTCCATAATATCGCAAGTTATTTATTTACCTTGACAATTGAAGCTAGTTCAACCTGATAATAAAAGATTGAATTAGGAGGAACCACCGCTAATGTGACGATGAAACATTGGGAAAATTCAAATTACCGCCGCCTATTCTAAATTCAAACAGCTCTGCTTCACCATCATTGTAGCCCTTCTTAAATCTAAATATGAAATGCAAGGCGGAAGAGAGATGAGTGAAAATCAAATTACCTGCTATAAAAATGGAAAATAAATTTATAAAAAATGCACCAAAACCAAATTCAAATATGTAAACCAAATTGGTAATTGGTGAGGGAAGCAACTTACAGAATCGTGGTTCACAGTAGTACCTGGATGCAAAATCGGAAAAAAAAAATGAATTAAATTCCACCAAAGCTGAAATTAAGAATTGAAATCCAAAATTGAAATTATGAACATCAGAGAAGAATAATAAAATGCTAAATTAAATACTTCAATTCATAATACTCCACTAAATCAAACCAAATGTTAAATCAAACAAATTATTATCCTAGTAAAACCTAACAAAGAAGAAGATGAAGAAAAAAAATGCTAAATCAAACCTAGTAAAGAGGAATCACACAGAATGGTGCATAGAAAACTTTGACCCGAACCAAACACGAACCAGATCCCAACCAGAATCCGAACCAGTGGCAACAGAACAAGGTGAATCACAAGTGAAATCGCAATTGGAACCGGAATCTGGATCAAAAACCGATCCAGAAGTCAACGACGACGTAGATCTAAAGGAAACTTCGATGTTTAGGTTCGGGTTCGGAATCAGATGAGAAGGATCGCGATGGAGATGATTCAGTTAACGACGAAGAAGATAATGACGATGAAGACGAGACAATGAAGGTGAGACGAGGGACCTGCAGCGGCGGTGGCCATGGCAATGGTAGCGGTGGTTTGCTACCGTACTATATTAGTTTTTTTTTACTAAGGAAGCATACTATTTTTTTTTTTTTTTACGGACTAAGGTTACTACTATATTAGTTAGATTTTATTTATGTAATTTATTAATTATTTATATTATTTTTTACAAAAAAAATCCAAAAGTTACCTGCGGAATTTTCGGAAGTAGTAAACTCCGCAGGAAAGTGGGATGCCAAAATCCGCAGGTAGATCCTTGGAAGGAAATTGCTCTGAGTGGCAAATTCCGCAGGAAAACCCTTGGGAATACCTGCGGATTTTACTAAAACAGAACGATCCGCAGGAAATTGCTTTGAGTGAAGAAAGTTGCAGGAAAATCCTTGGGAATGCCTGCGGATTATTTTTCGCATGAAAATCCGCAGGAAATAAGTATATTTCTAGTAGTGGTAATTTGCCAACTCATCATATTTTATATAAAAAAATAAAAAAAAACAACTAACTTATACATATTTATAAAGATAAAAGACTAAAATGAGAAAAAAAAAAGATAAAGGATCAATATGTTACAAATAAAATAAGATAAAAGACTTTGAATATAATTTTGTCAAATAATTAAAAGCAACTATACAAGTGAAATGTAGAATGCATTTCTTCCTAATATTTCTCAACATCTACTTTTTCATATATATAATAATAAATAAATTTGGAACTTGAGTAAGAAAAATAAAAATAAAAAAATAAAACACCAACCACTTATAAAAGAAAGCATCTCCAACACCAAATCAAGAGCTATTATGCAGAATTGAATTTTATTATGCCACCTAGTTTTTTTAATATTAAAACAAGCATTACTCATTTCAAATACCAGCACATTCTCTGGTGTTTTAAATATTGCTTCAACTGTGCTTTTGAACAAATCTTTGGCGCCATCTTTTTTTTTTTTTTTTTTTTTTGAACTGCAAAGAAATATTATTAGCACTAGCATAGTACAAGGAGTACTATGAGGCAAAAAGAAACAGAGAACAACAACCAACATACATAAAACAGGGGCCTAAACAAGCCACCAGCTTCTTCATTTGATCTTTCATATGCTTCACCACCAGCTTCTTCAGATATCTCATTTATCATATTTTCATATTCTTTTGCAAGTGTTGTAATTACATTTGTGCTTAAAAAAAGTTTAAACATTTTCTGAAGGAATGGCAGCCGCCGGAGCCTGCCTGTCTTTCTGTCATATTTCTTCAGAATTTTAGTCAACCCTGCAAAGTTCAAAATCTCCCATATAAGCAAGTTATTGTTATTCAATAATGATATAAAGGGGTATGTTTTGCGAGACTAAAAAATTGACTTATAGTTTATAAGTTAAAAGATTTTTTGGTGATAGACATTTTACTACGAGTTTATAGCTTATTTTACTGACATATAGTTTATTTAAGACGCTATTTCAAATAGCTTATAAGCTTATAGCTTATAGTTTATCATATTTTCTTTAAAAAAAAATAAAACTTCAATTTACACAAATTAATTTATTCAGATTGTTCAACTTTTTAACAATAAAATATAAGATATTATATATTAATGAATTTAAATTATTATTTTAAATGTAAATTTAAAAATTAATTAGGAATGTCCTTTCATGTCATTTTACATTTATTAATTAGTTGAACAATTAATTTTACCAAATACTCCCTCCGTCCCATATTATAAGGGAAAAATTACCCTTTTTTTTGTCCCAAATTATAAGGGAAAAAACAACTTTCAAGAATGTTTTTTACTTATTCTTATAAAATTAAAAGCAAATTGCATTTAATTTTTTTCTCTCTCCTTTTCTCAATAAACAACAACCAATCAAATTTGTTTTTACATCTTCCCATGCAACTTATTTCAAGAAAAACCCACAAAAGCATATTTCAAATTCTCAAGTTTTGGTTTTCTTAATAAGTGTGTTTTTTTTTCCTTATAATATGGGACGGAGGGAGTACTATAATTAGCTTATCAGCTATAAGCTATAAGCTATTAACCATCAGTTATACGCTATCAGCTATAAGTTACAAGACCAAAAAACTGACTTATAGCTTATAAGTTAAAAGATTTTTTGGTGATAGACTTTTTACTACGAGTTTATAGCTTATTTTACTGACTTATAGGTTATTTCAAACGCTATTTCAAATATCTTATAAGTTTATAGCTTATAGATAATCATGTTTTCTTCCTAATAAAATAAAACTTCAACTTACACAAATTAATTTATTAAGATTGTTCAATTTTTTAACAATAATATATAAGATATATTATATATTAATGAATTTAAATTATTATTTTAAATGTAAATTTAAAAATTAATTAGGAATGTCCTTTCATGTCATTTTACATTTATTAATTAGTTGAACAACTAATTTTACCAAATATTGTAATCAACTTATCAGCTATAAGCTATTTGCCATCAGTTATACGCTATCAGCTAGCTTTACAATCATTCGCGATATTTGCCAAACGAAACCTTTTTTTTGAAATTTTTAAGCATACTATGGACTTATATAGGTTTAACATGATATAAACATATTTTGATGAACCGGTACTAATGTCTAAGTGAATTTATAATTTGGATAAAGTTTTAATTAAAAACTTAAAACCAATGAGAGAAGAAAGAGCACCTGTGTAATCGATGTTACAGTAGTTTATTAAAGTTACCATTTCACCATGTAAATCAATGATATCTTTTATTATTTTAATCTTCAACTCCTTAAAATCAACCGTTTCTGATGGATTAGTTCCGGTTGTTGCGGTCTTCAAAGTCTGCAGTATTTCCTGCTCTCATAAAATACATTTTCTAAGAACAAACTAATAAACTATAATTCACAGCCAACAAAAAAAATATTAATTACCTTAAAAAATAAATACCAGCTAGTAATATAAAACCATATCAAGGTCTTAGCTTCGATCCTCTTTGCCAACATTTATAAACAAAAATAAGTAAATTTAAAGTGCACTTGCAGTCGCGGATACGATTGCAATTGTGGGTGTTGCGATTGCAGATATTGTAATCTATATTGCGACTATTGCAGCATGAACTAATTTTTAATTTTCACACTAATATTTACCCATTACACTAGAGTCCCAACTTGCTCTCTAAATCTTGATGAGGGTTGCTTCAAATACGCAGTTGAGAGACCGATAAAAGTAAGATTTTTCTTAGATATATAGAGCATTTTTTACTTGAGGTTTAAATTTTATTTTTTGTGAGAATATTTACACATACATGTATATGAAATAGTCAGTGTAGTTATATTACAACCATATATGCAATTCAAGATCACACCACAATTGCAGTGCAATAGTTATAGAGATTACTGCATCAGGAGTATTGCGACTCCAATTGCAGTTGCAGAGTGCAATTTGAAATTATGCTATATATCAACACAACTCAAATAGTACAATTAAAAAAAAACAAAACAAAAAAGCAGAAGCACATTCATGTATTATTAAATGCTTTGACAAATTTACACAAATTAAAAATAAGTTAGTTAATTTGATTTCTGTCATTTAATTAAATTGACCAATTTGTTTAATATGCTCATATCAACTATATTTAAGAAGGGAAGTAATAATATAACACATGAATTAAATCCATAATAATATAGTACCTCACTCCGGATAATGAATTCTTTTTCTTTTTCAGTGATAAATTCATTGAACTTGTCGATTTCATCGTTCAACAAGCATATAAACTCTGCCTCTACATTTGCATCATCACCTATTAGTCTTATAAGCTTCTTCAATTCTTTGTAAGACAAGAACTTGTTCCTCCATCCTGGCTGTTTCTCCTTAATATCATCAATGTATCTCTTTGAAAACTTCATATATAGTTTTCTTCACTCAATTTGATCCTCCTAACTTTGGATAGGTAAATAATAAAAATGTTGATAAAGAGGCTTTTTAATTTATAGGCCATGTTTTGATAGAATATTTAGGAATATGCTTAATTTGATGAAATTGAGGTAGACAAAAAGACTAAAAAACCTATAAATTTGTCTAGGGAGATGAATTCAAAGCAAAAAAATGTTTGATGGATGAATTAGATAAAAATATGAAGAGACTTTTTTCTTTCTTTCTTTACCGTGTTATTGTATAAAATTTTCATTATCGTTTAGTACTCCTTTCATTCTAAAATATATGGAAAAAAATTTGTTTTTCTTATCTCAAGATAATGTGTCGAGATATGCTTTTGCTTATTCTCGTAAGTATTTTACTCTCTTATTTTTTTTTCATAATTAATAACCATTAAATATTTTTACATCTTTATGTCAAAAAAAAAAAATTTACATCTTCATATACAACTAATTTGCAGGAAAATACAAAATCCATACTCCAAATTATTATATTTTGGTTTTTCATAATAAGTGTAATTTTATTCTTTTTGCATTATTTTTTAACTAGTGCCTCCGAGGCACTATTTAGCATTTTTCATTAAATATAATACATTGATTTGTTCGATAAAATTGAGGAATAGGATTAGTATTCCTTAAGACCTTTCAACAAATACGATCCAAAATGACTTTGGGCTTGTTTGAATTAGCTTAGTTTTTAGCTTATGCAATTTTTATGTATTATTATAAATTTGTGAAGGTAGTTTATGATAAAATAACTTATAAAAATACAATTTTCACTAGTGTGAAATTATAAAACAGTATAAAACCTAATTTATATTGCACAATATCAAAAATAATTTAATTCAAACGGGCGTTTGTATTAGTGAGTAGCTATTGTTTTGGTTAGGGTCTGGTCTGTCTATGATTTTCTCATGTGGTTTGTCAACTCATCATATTTTATATAAAATAAAAAACGACTAACTTATACATATTTATAAAAATAAAAGACTAAAATGAGAAGAAAAAAAAAGGATTAATATGTTACAAACAAAATAAGATAAAAGACTTTGAATATAATTTTGTCAATTAATTAAAAGCAACTATACAAGTGGAATGGACAATACATTTCTTCCTAATATTTCTCAACATCTACTTTTTCATATATATAATAAATATGGAATTTGAGTAAGAAAAATAAAAAAAATAAAATAAAAACATAAATATGGAACTTCTAAGTCAGAGTACTCGACACACCAACAACTTATAAAAGAAAGCATCTCCAACATCAAATGAAGAGCTATTATGCAGAATTTAGTTTTCTTATGCCACCTAGTTTTTTTGATATTAAAATAAGTTTTACTCATATCAAATACCATCACATTCTCTGGTGTTTTAAATATTGCTTCAACTGTGCTTTTGAACAAATCTTTGGCGCCATCTAATACCACTTCTTCATTTGATCTTTCATATGCGTCACCACCAGCTTCTTCAGATATCTTATTTGTCATATTTTCATATTCTTTTGCAAGTGTTGTAATTATATTTGTGCTTAAAAAAAGTTTAAACATTTTCTGAAGGAATGGCAGCCGCCGGAGCCTGCCTGTCTTTCTGTCATATTTCTTCAGAATTTTAGTCAACCCTGCAAAGTTCAAAATCTCCCATATAAGCAAGTTATTGTTATTCAATAATGATATAAAGGGTATGTTTTGCGAGACCAAAAAACTGACTTATAGCTTATAAGTTAAAAGATTTTTTGGTGATAGACTTTTTACTACGAGTTTATAGCTTATTTTACTGACATATAGTTTATTTAAGACGCTATTTCAAATAGCTTATAAGCTTATAGCTTATAGTTTATCATATGTTCTTTAAAAAAAAATTAAACTTCAATTTACACAAATTAATTTATTCAGACTGTTCAATTTTTTAACAATAATATATAATATATAAGATATTATATAATATATAAGATATTATATATTAATGAATTTAAATTATTATTTTAAATGTAAATTTAAAAATTAATTTGGAATGTCCTTTCATGTCATTTTACATTTATTAATTAGTTGAACAACTAATTTTACGAAATACTCCCTCCGTCCCATATTATAAGGGAAAAATGACTCTTTTTTTTGTCCCAAATTATAAGGGAAAAAACAACTTTCAAGAATGTTTTTTACTTATTCTTATAAAATTAAAAGCAAATTGCATTTAATTTTTTTCTCTCTCCTTTTCTCAATAAACAACAACCAATCAAATTTGTTTTTACATCTTCCCATGCAACTTATTTCAAGAAAAACCCACAAAACCATATTTCAAATTCTCAAGTTTTGGTTTTCTTAATAAGTGTGTTTTTTTTTTCCTTATAATATGGGACGGAGGGAGTACTATAATTAGCTTATCAGCTATAAGCTATAAGCTATTACCCATCAGTTATACGCTATCAGCTATAAGTTAAAAGACCAAAAAACTGACTTATAGCTTATAAGTTAAAAGATTTTTTGGTGATAGACTTTTTACTACGAGTTTATAGCTTATTTTACTGACTTATAGGTTATTTCAAACGCTATTTCAAATATCTTATAAGTTTATAGCTTATAGTTTATCATGTTTTCTTCCTAATAAAATAAAACTTCAACTTACACAAATTAATTTATTAAGATTGTTCAATTTTTTAACAATAATATATAAGATATATTATATATTAATGAATTTAAATTATTATTTTAAATGTAAATTTAAAAATTAATTAGGAATGTCCTTTCATGTCATTTTACATTTATTAATTAGTTGAACAACTAATTTTACCAAATATTGTAATCAACTTATCAGCTATAAGCTATTTGCCATCAGTTATACGCTATCAGCTAGCTTATCAATCATTCGCGATTTTTGCCAAACGAAACCTTTTTTTTGAAATTTTTAAGCATACTATGGACTTATATAGGTTTAACATGATATAAACATATTTTGATGAACCGGTACTAATGTCTAAGTGAATTTATAATTTGGATAAAGTTTTAATTAAAAACTTAAAACCAATGAGAGAAGAAAGAGCACCTGTGTAATTGATGTTACAGTAGTTTATTAAAGTTACCATTTCACCATGTAAATCAATGATATCTTTTGATAAAAAAAATAAATCAATGATATCTTTCATTATTTTAATCTTCAACTCCTTAAAATCAACCGTTTCTGATGGATTAGTTCCGGTTGTTGCGGTCTTCGTAGTCTGCAGTATTTCCTGCTCTCATAAAATACATTTTCTAAGAACAAACTAATAAACTATAATTCACAGCCAACAAAAAAAATATTAATTACCTTAAAAAGTAAGGTTGATGAGGGTTGCTTCAAATACGCAGTTGAGAGACCGATAAAAGTAAGATTTTTCTTAGATATATAGAGCATTTTTTACTTGAGGTTTAAATTTTATTTTTTGTGAGAATATTTACACGTACATGTATATGAAATAGTCTGTGTAGTTATATTACAACCACATATGCAATTCAAGATCACACCACAATTGCAGTGCAATAGTTATAGAGATTACTGCATCAGGAGTATTGCGACCCCAATTGTAGTTGGAGAGTGCAATTTGAAATTATGCTATATATCAACACAACTTAAATAGTACAATTAAAAAAAAAAACAAAACAAAAAAGCAGAAGCACATTCATGTATTATTAAATGCTTTGACAAATTTACACAAATTAAAAATAAGTTAGTTAATTTGATTTCTGTCATTTAATTAAAAATTGACCAATTTGTTTAATATGCTCATATCAACTATATTTAAGAAGGGAAGTAATAATATAACACATGAATTAAATCCATAATAATATAGTACCTCATTCCGGATAATGAATTCTTTTTCTTTTTCAGTGATAAATTCATTGAACTTGTCGATTTCATCGTTCAACAAGCATATAAACTCTGCCTCTACATTTGCATCATCACCTATTAGTCTTATAAGCTTCTTCAATTCTTTGTAAGACAAGAACTTGTTCCTCCATCCTGGCTGTTTCTCCTTAATATCATCAATGTATCTCTTTGAAAACTTCATATATAGTTTTCTTCACTCAATTTGATCCTCCTAACTTTGGATAGGTAAATAATAAAAATGTTGATAAAGAGGCTTTTTAATTTATAGGCCATGTTTTGATAGAATATTTAGGAATATGCTTAATTTGATGAAATTGAGGTAGACAAAAAGACTAAAAAACCTATAAATTTGTCTAGGGAGATGAATTCAAAGCAAAAAAATGTTTGATGGATGAATTAGATAAAAATATGAAGAGACTTTTTTCTTTCTTTCTTTACCGTGTTATTGTATAAAATTTTCATTATCGTTTAGTACTCCTTTCATTCTAAAATATATGGAAAAAAATTCGTTTTTCTTATCTCAAGATAATGTGTCAAGATATGCTTTTGCTTATTCTCGTAAGTATTTTACTCTCTTATTTATATTTTTTCATAATTAATAACCATTAAATATTTTTACATCTTTTTGTCAAAAAAAATAAAAATATTTTACATCTTTCTATACAACTAATTTCCAGGAAAATACAAAATACATACTCCAAATTATTATATTTTGGTTTTTCTTAATAAGTGTAATTTTTTTTTATTTTTTTGCATTATTTTTTAACTAGTGCCTCCGGGGCACTATTTAGCATTTTCCATTAAATATAATACATTGATTTGTTCGATAAAATTGAGGAATAGGATTAGTATTCCTTAAGGCCGTTCAACAAATACGATCCAAATGACTTTGGGCATGTTTGAATTAGCTTAGTTTTAGCTTATGCAATTTTTATGTATTATTATAAATTTGTCAAGGTAGTTTATGATAAAAATAACTTATAAAAATACAATTTTCACTAGTGTGAAGTTATAAAATAACATAAAACCTAATTTATATTGCATAAGCTCAAAAATAATTTAATTAAAACGGACCTTTGTATTAGTGAGCAGCTATTGTTTTGATTAGGGCCTGGTCTATGCAAGGTGGTGGTTGATGATAGGTTCTGTTCCGGCATATGTTCACAAGATTGAGGCCTTTGCTCTAATATATTATTTGAATAAATAACTTATTTGTAGTTTATAATACAACCTTTATCACAATAAATTAATGATTATTTATCATAATCTATGAATATTATGAACAAGATGATCAACAACATGAATATTCATATGAAAATGTATGCCTAAGTGGGATTTGTTGGATTATCACTAGTTGATACCCTGTTACACTACCTTATTTTATAGTTTTAGCAATAAGTTAGCTTTATATTTGTTCCTTCAATGAGAGTTGTTGTCATGGTGAGAGTAGTGAGATTTTGCTTAATGTTTTTGTACCTTTCAATTTGTTTTTGTTTCAGATCACTGCTACTTTTGTATAATTCCTCTCATATTGTTTAGATGTTTGGCTAGGAATATTGGGATTGTTTTGTATTGGTGTATTAGAGAGAAATACCAATATACTATTTGTAGTGAAACTGTTCAATTGTTTCATTAAATAAGAGTAATCAAATATATAAATATTCTTAACTTTTCAGGAATTTCTTGGTAACATGAGAATGGTGTTGGCTTGGCGAGCAATCCTAAGGCGTTCAAGTATTAATTGTTTGCTGCATATAGGATCATTAAGTGTGGGGAGGTGTATCACACATTTGTATTGGGCCTTGATGTCGTTATTATTTGTATGTATCGGCATAAGTTAGTTTTGGTAGGTGAAACTTATGTATTGAATATCTATATGAATGTACAATTATATATTATTCATGTTATAATGGAAAAGTACGTTATATTATTTGCTAGTTTTCAATGACAATATTTTTTAAATTTCAATTTAAGCTCCACATTACGTATAGAAATAAAAATACACACTACTACAAAATGTGGAATAGACAACACCCCTTAGACAACGCTTATTTAAAAAAGCGTTATTAAAAAGAAACACGGAACCCTTAGACAGCGTTTGTGAAAAAAGCGCTTTCTAAGGTTTAACGTTTCACAGCGCTTTTACATGTAAGCGCTTTCTTTTGTATAATTAAATAAAATCAGAAAACATAAAAATACACATTAGACAGCGCTTTCACCTTACATAGCGCTTGAAACTAAACGCGCTTTCTAAAGTGCACCCTTAGATAGCGTACTTTAGACAGCGCTTATTTACAGAAGCACTTTTAAATGAAACATGGAACGTTTAGACAATGCTTATTGTGAAAACCGCTGTCTAAAGTGCTAGTTAAAATCTAAAAAGATTTTAGTAAAGCGTTGTCTGTAACGACCCGATTTTCATTTATTCGTTATTTATATGAATATATTATTTGTGTGTAAAATAGTTTATTATTATTTACTTTTGTGGCGATTAATTAATAAGCGAGTGTATTAGTTAATTAGACGAGTTTGTGAGAATTATACAAGTGTGGGCTTATTGGGCTTTGGATGCTATTGGGCCTATGACTTAAAATTGGGGGAGCTATCAATACCCAATGTTAGAAAGAGAAAACCATTTTGTCACACATTTTGTGTTCTTTTTGAGAGAGAAAGAAGAGAGAAGGAAGAGGAGAGCTAGGGCAAGGAGCTCTTGAGGAGATTTGAAGAACAATCGCGTGGAATCGTCGATCTAAGGTAAGAGAGATAGTTTTCATAATTGTGAGTGGCTAGAGAAAGGGGAGAATGACAATTTCTCCGAACCCAAACTTTCTCCACTCATTTTCGTGGGCTTTTTGGGATGATTTTTCTTAATGAAAGTGAACACTCATGTCCATAGTATGTTTAATATACTCTTAACATGATGTATGAACAATTTTAATGGGTAAAAATGGGTATTTGTAGATGTTTGTTAAGATTTGTGAATATTTATGAGTTTTTACAAATATGTCAAGATCCATGAAAAATAAGTGATTATTAATGTTAATAAGTTCCTTTTAATGTGTTTTAAACATGTATGAACATAACCCATGCTTGGTATAATTTCTGGAACTGAAAATAAGTGATTTTGGGTCAAATAAGTAATTTTTTTCGCACAAAACGCATTTTGACAGATCTGTCTCTGGCTTGCCGCGCCGCGCGTAAATTTTCTCCTTTGGCCACTGATCTGCCGCGCGTAGGGATATTAGAATCTATGATTCTAATAAAGACGGATATCGAATTATATTTATTCGATAAAGACGGATATTAGAGGTGAGATACTCTAATAAAGACGATTGGTACCACATGCATTAGATATGTCTAGGGTGACATAGCGTGAGTTGTGGCATTAGATTGCATTAGGAAGATGTGCATATAATTTGATGATTTGATATGTGACATTGTGTGGTTTGTGTAAGTTGTGTGAGTTGCTTGATTGAATATTGGTGATAAGCATTGTTTCCAAATTGTGTTTCAATGTATATGTGAATAATCTTATGTTTGATTTAAGATTGAGAATGTGTATGTGAGTTAGATTATGCATGATAATATGATGAAGTGTTAAGGATATTGCTTACACTTGTATTTTATTGGTTATGATTTACTAACTCTCTGTTTTGTGTACTTCTGGACCGTTGAGTGGTCCAGGTTTTACAGGTTATATATTTGTTGATGCCCAAGTGTTTGGCGAAGCTCCGCTCTGAGTGCGACACGGGAAAAATGTTGTATTTAGGATATAGGGTCCTTCATGACTTAATGTATTTATTTCGGAAAATGTATATTTTATAAAGAATGATTTTATAGTTAATGTTTAGGCTAATTAATCAAATAGTTAGGTATGTTGTCGATTGTAATACCAACCAAACATTTTATAATTAAATCGTAATTTTTCCGTTGCGTATTTTGAAAAGATTTTAATAAAGTTAGAATTATTTAAATAATGGGTTGGGTGTTACACTGTCTAAGGTCTATCATTAGACAACACTTCTAAATTTACAAAATGCGCTGTCTAAGATCAAGCATTAGACAACGTTTTTAAATTGATAAAAAGCGCTGTCTATATACAGTTTTATTTTTTTTAAAAAAAAATACATTAAAAATTTTAAAATTAAATGTATGTCTCAAATAGGTCCTAATTAAAGTCACTAAGTTTGTTCTAGTAGTGAGGAATTTGAGTAGTATGCATGAGATCCCGAGTTCGATCTTCTGCTCCGTTGTAAACAAACAAAAATAGGCCTTAATATTTACTTTTGTTGTATAATATAGGTCCCAATATTTACTCATTCACTATCAATTAAATCTTTATATTAAAATAAAATATAAAAAGTGCAATATATTTTTATTACAAATTTTAGAAATTAAAATTAATTATTATTATTATTATTATAAAATAGTTAAAACATAAAACAAAACCCTAAAAAAAAAACGTCAAAAAAATAAATATAAAATCATTATAAAAAAACATATAACTTTACCAAAAAAAAAAAACACTGTATAACCTATATGTACGTATATCAAAACAAAAACGAAAAAAAGCTATATTCCAGTAGAATCACCCATACAAATCCCTTTCTCTCTCGTGAAGACATTTTTTTGACGCATGTTGATGTAGAATTTCTTCATCGTATTCCTCTCTAATACCCATCAAACCCCCACTTTCAATCGAGTTAGGAATCCCAAACCCTAATATTGTGTTCCTCTCTAATCCCTTCACTGTCTATACTTTCGATTTAGCGCTTCCTCGATCAAACTCAATCGACTGCTAAATCCTTCTCTAAATCAACGTGAGAATTTCGAAGACGCCGCCATGTGAATATATAGCGCTTTCTTAGATATGAAGCATTTTTGACTTGAGGTTTAAATTTTTTTTGTGAGAAGATTTACACGTACATGTATATGAAATAGTCTGTGTAGCACTAGTGCAGAAAGGGGATACAACTACGGGCCAAAAACACTTTTAACGTCGGTTGGAAAATCGACGTGCTTGCAGGTGTAGTTGTAAGTACAAGGATTCAACGACGGACCCAAATCCGTAGTGGAAGTCGTGTTTCCACGTCGGTTTTAGAAGCACCCGTAGTGAAAAGTGGCCATTTATATTTATTTTATTGAAAAAATAAGAGATTCCACTACGGTTCCAGCATGCTAACCGTAGTGGAAAGTACTATTTTAACTACGGTTCCAGAGTTCAACCGTAGTGAAAAGTTGGCTTTTATATTTATTTTATTAAAAATAATAATGGATTCCACTACGGTTCCAACATTCTAACTGTAGTGGAAAGTGGTGTTAACGTCAGTTCCAGAGTTCCAACCGTAGTGGTATCCATTTTTTTGTTGTTGCGTTTTTTGCATTTTCAATACCTGTAATATTTTTTTAGCATCACAAAACCAACCATTAAAGTCATGCAAATTGCATTACCTATTTTTCCAACATCACATGTACAAGACACAATTTTGCAAGGACAAAATACATTAACAATGACATACAAATTTCATTACCAAACAAATACTTGATTTTCAAAAGTTAGTGCTTATATAAGTTTAGTCATATACATAACTTTAAAGTTTTGTTATAAGCTATATATATCCTAAGTTTTGTCATATTCAGTCCGGCGAACAAATGAAAGTAATATACTCCCTCCGTCTCTCGAATCTTTAGTTCGGCCAACACAAAATCAACGAACACGAAGTCATTCCTAACCAAGAAGACACAAAATTATCGGCAACCAAATTCAAAACGGTCCAAAATTAAATAAATTTGCGGTATTGTCATAATGCTATAACTCACCAAATAAATCTTAACCATCATATATCTCCAAAAAAAAATTTGCCCAACGTAGTCGCAATTCATACAACTCATCATTTGTTAATCTTTTTGGGTCATTAAATACCTACAATAAGTAAATAACAATATAAAGTTATGCTTAATTTGCAAATACACATTAAGTTTAAATAAATTTTTATTACCTCCGTCCATGACTCGGTTATCTTCGCAGAGATAATGGCCAACATATTTTTCATGACATAGTAACCACAGTCATTGGAGTTAGGTTATTTCCTCGTCTACAAATGAATGACATAATGATAGTGAATACTTAATTATCAAAAAAGTAAATATAGAGTTAGCATTTATATATGTCACACTTACTGTGGGATAAAGCCATGTAGTAGCATTCTTTCTATTTCCCCTAGCCAATTGATCCACGGTAAAAGCACTAATTCATAAGAAAAAAAGCCACATAAATTAAATCACATAAAGCCATATAAAATATAAACTTCCTTTTGTAACAATTTTTGTTTATATAATATAATATATAACAAAAGCCCGTAAAATATAAACTTACCTTGAAACAATTTTCTTCATTGTTTCATGAAGATCGCGATGTAGTGAACAAAGGACGGCCACGGTATCAATGGTTGGACAAAGAATTATCAACTGCCAATGTCCTCTGTATGCGTGCGTATTATTAATAACTATAACTATGTGTTATAAAAAAAAAATAAGAACTTTCACAAATTCATGCAAACTTACGCATGATTAAATGGTATTAATTGACACACTTTATTTTCATTTTGTAACTTATGTAGGATGTATTGATGACATCTTTTTTGACTAGTTTTCTGATTAGCTGCTCTCCCATTAACGATAATAGTACACTCAGGAGGGTCCAAAATTCCATATACTTCTGAGCTGTTGTTTGCAATAGATAAACGATGAATATACCTGAATATAATTTTGAAGTTATGAGAAATATAACAATATTAATAGATATTGATAGTAGTAAATAGGAAAATATACTTACGTGCACCAAACTTGCAGAATAGATAAGTCAAGCCATTGATCACCCACCAACAACTCTCTTATACACTTTGCTGACACATGAAAATTAACGGCACCCGAACAATGAGTTAATGAAAACTCCAAATGGTTGTCATACATTGTCAAAACCATCATTAACAATTTCTTAACATCGTCAAAGTCAACGTTCCGCTCATCATTTTGCGCTTTCATTACCGATGCAGCAGAACAACTTCCTTTTGCGCTTCCGGTGACAACAAGTTTATCATTTTGCAATTCTGGTTCAATGACTTTATTACTTGTTGCTGAGGTTTGGGATAAACCCATAGACCTAAGTGTATTCATCATCTCCTCTTGCATCAACTTACGCTCTTCTACCAACTTTTTTTCGACCTTTGCTTCCAATTCTGCTATTTGCTCTTTCACATCTATATCTTGTCTTTGACGTGAAACTTTCGATCTTTTAAAGAAAGTGCTAATATTATGTTTTTTTCCAACACCACGAACACGACCGCCATGCTCAGGTGTTCCAATGGCTTCTGTTAGGATATCATTACGTCCATCTGGAACAAAGACACCCTTGTTTTTTTCTTCAACTAGACATTCCTGCAACATGCATAAAAATGCAATTAATTTCAATAATTTATATCAATTACATTTATATCAATCACAAGTATTTTTCAAATTTTACTTACAATTTTGTCAACAACTTGTTCACAAGCCTTTGATGTGAAACCTCCCCCTTTCTTCATTCGTGCTCTCGACCATGTCTCATGGCGTTCTAGTAGAGATATACTACGATCACCATCACTTGATTTTGATAATACCTTTTCATTCATCATATCAATCTCAAGCTTCTTATACCCTCCACGAGATAAAAAATGTAGGCCGTAAATATTCTTTGCATGATTATCCCTACCCTATTGTCTTTTTTCCTATTATAAACTCAAAAAAAAAAAATATTAATTACTAAATTTATTATGTACAACAAAAAATCGTTATGTAAAACAAAAAAAAATATAATTCTAACTAACCTTAAATTCAGGGGTATCTCGAGACTTCACAAACTCTTCCCATACGTCTTGTTTGATGTAGTTATACTTGATGTATGGAGGAGTGGAATTTGGTTGAGGGTTTGTGGTATACTTTAAAGTCAACCGTGACTTAAAATCTTTCCATCGATCCCCCGTATAGGTATTCCATGCTTTCTTCAAACGATTTTTTTTTTCATCAACACAATCTTCTGGTATAACAAAATGATCCTATAATATTTACATAAAAAAATTTGGTGTTAGCATACGACATATTTGTTAGTATATGATAATAAAATATAACAAAATGTTGAATTTAAAATACCTTAAGATCATCCCAAATAACATTTTTTACGCAGACAGGTATATCTTTCCACTCATTTATCAAAATACTACATCTTTGACGTGCAATATATCCTGCACTATCTTAAAATAGCTTTGATGTTTACCAACACCAACAACATCACAAGTTTCTGGATCAAACTCATATCAAGACGAGCATTTGCACTATCTTTTGTCTTGCCTTTAATGTTGAGAAGTGTTCCAATTACACTATCACATACATTTTTCTCCACTTGCATTACATCAATACAATGTCTTACATCAAGACTAGACCAATATGGAAGATCAAAGAACACCGACCTCTTTTTCCATACATTTTTTACTGCAGGTTGTTTTTGGCTTTTGGAACTTTCCCTTTTGGCTTTTGTCACTTTCGCTTTTGGCTTTTGGTATTTTCCAATGACAACATTAATGGTCCATTGTTGTTCATAAACTTCTTCTTCAGTTAAGGGCGTTGGAGCAACATCATTCTCTTGGTCTCCGTTAAAAGCTTTCCGCAATCTACGATATGGATGATACCTCTTTAGAAATTTTCGCAGGCCAAGATAAACAGTCTTCTTTACATTTTTCAGTTGCTTGAAATCTGTTTTTTTTCACATATGGGACACGCCAGATGCCCTTTAACGGTATACCCAGAAAGATTGCCATATGCCGGAAAGTCGTTGATGGTGCAAAACAACATGGCACGCATATTGAACTGTTCACCAGAATACGCATCAAGAACATCCACCCCTTCCTCCCACAACACTCTCAAATCATCAATCAGTGGACTTAGATAAACATCTAAGTCATTTCCTGGTTGTTTTGGACCCGAAATCATCATCGATAACATAATATATTTACGCTTCATGCACAACCAAGGAGATAGGTTGTAAATCATCAAGAGAACATGCCATGAACTATGGTTAGTACTTTGATTACCAAACCGGTTCATTCCATCAGCAGCAAATCCAAGCCTAAGGTTTTTCGACTCTTTGCCAAAATTTGGAAACAAAGAGTCGATTTTCTTCCATTGCAAAGAATCGGCTACATGGCGAATTTGGCCATCACATTTTCTCTCTTCTGCATGCCATCTAAGATTCTTTGCATCGTTACATTAGCAAACAATCTCTTGAACCTTGAAATTATTGGTAGGTACCATACCACTTTCGCGGGAGAAACCTTGTTGGTCACCTCGTCATCACTAGAATCAACATCTTTCTTTTTGTAGCGTGACGCCTTGCACTTCGGACAATGAATATAGTTTACAAACTCTTTTCTATATAATATGCAATCATTTGGGAATGCATGTACCTTTTCATACTCCAAACCCATCGGACACAATACTTTCTTCGCCTTGTAATGACGATTTGGCATTATGTTACCTTCTGGAAGCATTTGTGTCAACAATTCAAGCAATTCGGTGAAACTTTTGTCAGTCCACCCATTTTTTGCTTTCAGATTAAACAATTTTAACACATGCGCCCTCTTAAACGAATCTTCTCCAATATCACGCATCATGTCTTCCAGTCGATCATCCATATCTACACTAACATTTTCTCTTTGGGACACACTTGGCTTTGCCACTACTTCACCGTGCCATGTCCATTGTGTATAAGTTTGACAAATCCATCACAAATTAGATGATTCATGATCTCTTTCTTATTACGTTTTGGTTCTTTATTTGCACAAAAAACACACGGACATAGAAAAAGTGGAGGAATTACTTTTTCAGGAGGAGGAATATTTTTTCCAGCAAATTGTAGAAATTCCATCACTCCTTGTTTGTACTCAGCACTTAATCGATTAGCTTTCATCCAACTACGGTCCATACCTACGTTTCGAAATTAATGCATACTAAGTTAAAGCAATGACTAGATCGCTACTATATTGCGAAACACTCCTCTCGCCCTATCATTTTCAAAGCAAATGACTAGGTATTGTGAAACACTTCTCTTTTTAAGTTTTTGGTTAGGAAGTGTAACATAATTTCAAAAGTATATATCAAATTGAAAGAAGTGTAACATAAAAAGAAGCAATACCGGTACAAATTGCTATTTTGAAATAGAATCAGTACCTGTAGAAATTGTGATTTGATTTCTCTAAACTACGATTGAACTTCCAATAGAACACGAACAACCAAGAACACGTTTCAGTCGGGAAAACTTCAACGACCCTACATAATGCTGAAATTTTATTATGAATAAAGAATTCATTCTGCAGATGAATGAAAGGCTGAAACAAATACATTCATGTATTTGATTAATATTTAGAACAATTCATCATACAAATGTGGTGGCTTCTAGGGTGAGGGCCCTATCAAATCCCTCACTAGTGTACCACTTAAATCCACCGTTGGATTTAATAAACCTACATAATTTAATAATCAGTGATCATACTAGATCCAATCTCTCTCTCCCTCTCTCCCTCCAGGTTTAGCAGAAATAAAATAAGAACATTTGCACCATCCTTCACTGCCCCAAGCCCCTCCTTCAAAATTCCATTAAACATGGCAGAATACTTTCTTTTTCTTTATCAGAGTAAATCACAAAGATGAATTTTTTGAAAATAAAATAATTATAACAAAGCAAATGCAGCAAATTAACTTGAAACCATAAAAATTGATAGTAAAAGAAGACATCATCCACATACACCTACAACTAAAATTGATGGAACAAATGCTTATAAAAAAAAATTGATGGAACAATAATGGATGACATGCTTTGGAGAGATATAATGAAAGACCATTACAGTTTTATGAAAAATATAAACTACCATCGAAGCAATTGCAGCAAGTTATTTCATTTGTAGCAAGTGAGGAACTAAATGTTTCAACTTGGTATTGTCGAAAAAATCACTTTAAGGGTACCAATTTTGTGCTGGTGATGAAGAGTGAAAGAACAGAGAGAGCAAAAATGTAGGTGATAAAGAAACTGAGATCTATTAAGAGAGATAAAAAAGAAATTAGATCTAGTGTGTACATGAATTATGAGATCATGTTGGTTTATTATATCTAACGGTGGATTTGAGTGGTACACCGGTGAGGGACTTGGTAAAGCCATTGTAATTAGAAAACAGAACACAACAATACTTTGAGAAAAGATTTGATGAATGCAAAGGTTCACAAAGAGTCTTATTTATAGTGCATGAAGAGTATCATCAAATTAAATGCTATAATTTTTTGCTAAGTTTCTGAGTTTCTGTCAATACTATATTTTGAGAATTTTATACTTTGGTCATTAATGCTATACTTTGAGAATTCTGTCAATACTAACCAACAGCACAATCAAAAGATTGTTCATAAATCTAGAGTCTAAAATCAAATGTTCAATAAAATCAAAACATTGTTCACTAAATCCAGAGTCTAAAATTAAATGTTCACTAAAATCAAATGATATTTTTAAATGGTTTCCTCTATGATTTTCAGTTATATGGTTTCCTCTATGATTTCCTCTATGATATCAATCCAGAGACAAACACAAATATGGTCATTAACAAAGAAATCAATTTTTTATGATCCAGACAAACACAAATCTGATGAAAACAAATTAATATGCTTAAACCTTTGAATCCATCACATTCAACACAAAAAAATAGAAAATTGATTTCGGACCTTTGAATCCTGCCAAATTGATTTCAGAGATTTAGGGTTCACGAACTGGAGATGCCCAGCTGAGAATGGACGAGAATGGAACGAACTGGAACGGTAATCGAAGAGTGTGAGTGAGTGATTTCAGTGAACTTGAGATTTAGGATTCACGACGAGAATATATGGAACGAACTGGATCAGATGCGCAGAGAAGAATGGACGAGAATGGAACAAGAATGGAACGAACTGGAACGGTAATGGAAGTGAGTGATTTCAGTGAAGAACTTGAGATTTAGGGTTGTGAACTGGAACGGTGAAGAAGAACCAAAACGTACGCGTGAGAGATATTCATCAGTGAGTGAGTGAGTGAGGAAGGAAACAGAACGCGTGTGAGATATTCTAAAATCTCAAGGTAATGGATTCCACTACGGTGGAACCAAACATCCGTAGTGGAATATGTTAAAACAAGATTTCAATGTCCGCGTCTACTTTTCACTACTGATATTTATATATCAGTAGTGGTATCTCCTAGCCATGAACTTTTCACTACTGATATTTACATATCCGTAGTGAAATCTCCTGCTCAATTGGTTTTTACTACTGATATTCATATATCCGTAGTAGAATACTATAACCAAATGTAATTTTTCTACTAGTGTAGTTATATTGCAACCATATATGCAATTCAAGATCACACCACAATTGCAGTGCAATAGTTATAGAGATTACTGCATCAGGAGTATTGCGACCCCAATTGCAGTTGCAGAGTGCAATTTGAAATTATGCTATATATCAACACAACTCAAATAGTACAATTAAAAAAAAACAAAAAAAAGCTGAAGCACATTTATGTATTATTAAATACTTTGACAAATTTACACAAATTAAAAATAAATTAGTTAATTTGATTTGTGTCATTTAATTAAATTGATCAATTTGTTTAATATGCTCACATCAACTATATTTAAGAAGGGAAGTAATAATATAACACATGAATTAAATCCATAATAATATAGTACCTTATAACGCCCGATAAAGAATTCCTTTTCTTTTTCAATGAAAAATTCATTGAACTTGTCGATTTCATTGTTCAACAATTCTTTGTAAGACAAGAACTTGTTCCTCCATCCTGGCTGTTTCTCCTTAATATCATCAATGTATCTCTTTGAAAACTTCATATATAGTTTTCTTCACTCAATTTGATCCTCCTAACTTTGGATAGGTAAATATAATAAAAATGTAGATAAAGAGGCTTTTTAATTTATAGGCCATGTTTTGATAGAATATTTAGAAATATGCTTAATTTGATGAAATTGAGGTAGAAAAAAAGACTAAAATAACTATAAATTTGTCTTGGAGATGAATTCAAAGCTAAAAATGTTTGATGGGTGAATTAGATAACAATATGAAGAGTTTTCTTTTCTTGACTATGTTATTGGTACAAAATTTAACTATTGCATAGGTATTCCGTTCGTCCCAAAATATAAAAAAAACAACTCATTTTTCTTTTTTCAAAATTAGAAGAGAGAAAAAAAATTGTCATTTTTAAGATAAGTTTTTTTTTTATTCTCATAAAATTAAATACGAATTCGTATTTAATTTACTCTCTTTCTGATATTTTTTTTTCATAACTAATAATCAATTTTTTTTTACATATTCAATGCAACAAATTTTGAGACAAATACAAAAAAAATTACTCCAATTTATTACGTAGTATATTTTAATTTTTCTTAACAAGTGTGATTTGTTTTGCTTTAATTTTTGAAAAATTGGAATGGATGGAGTCAGTAGTGATTATTCTCTGTCATAGAGAATTTTTTAAGCACACCACCTGAATTAACATACACAAAAATCAGAAGAACATATATTTTTCAACTGTCCTTTTCTTTCAAGGGCGTGGAAAGAAATTGTGAGATGGTTAGGGGTTGCAGTAGCTTTTGTGAAGGGGGGTTATGATCATTATTTAATGTTTAAAGGTTTAATTTATGGTAGAACTAAAGTTAAGGAAAAGCTAGGCATTCTCTGGCTTTCAACTGTAGACACAATATGGAAGACTAGAAATGCGAAGATTTTTAAAAAACGCTAACATTAATTGGGATAGAGTGGTGGAAGAAATAAAGGTCTCAAGCTGAAAAATTTTACGAGCCCGAGACAGAAATTTTACTAGTAATCTTTATGATTGGAATTTGAACCCGTTAATTTGTATGGGAACAAGTGTTTTAACTCATGACTAATAAGTATCTGGAGCTGTTTTATGTGGAAACTCTGGTTGGGTTTGTCGCATTTTGTTTTTGCAGGTTCTTGAAAGTGGGTGGATCTCAAAGGAACTTGTGGTCTAATTTCTGTAGATTCTGTGGCCTAACAATAGTAATGCTTGCTACTGCTACTTCGCTCTTAGTTGCCTGGGCTGATTCTGAATTTTGTCCGTCTCATTGAAATCCTTGGTTGAACCCCAAATCCTTGTTCTGTTGAAGCGGAGCTGTAATTGAATCCTTCAATTGCGTAATTTCCGTTCGTTCTGGAGGCAAGGGTCGGGGTCCTGAGTGGTCTCGCATTTCGGAATAAAATCCGGGTTTGGTAGTCATGAAATTATTGTGATGTTTTTGCCTTGGTACTCCAGCAAATGCTTTGGTTGCTCTGCTGCTGTTTCGGCTTGTGCGGTGTTAATTTTTTGCTGTTTTTTCTGTTTAGCTGCTTTTGCTATTTACGCTATGTCGGTTCTGAGTTTGCTGCACTTGAGTAAAACTTGGACTTAGATAAAGTTGAGGCTCTTCTTATTGGTTATTTCCTAGTTATTAGTGCTCATAGTTTTGGTGTATTGGATAGGCTTTGTTTTTTCATGTGGTAAGGGGTTTATGATGCTTGGCTTATACCCTTGCTTGCAGGCAAAACCAAATAATCCATACCAATGCCTTAGTTGAAATCTCGGGCCCCTTTTTCTTTCGTTGCCTAGGTTACACCTTCGGCATATCTTATGCCTTGTTTTTTTAATATTATTTGGCCTTTGCAAAAAAAAAAACATACACAAAAATCAGAGATTAGTCTCTGATTAAAAAATTCAAGATTATTACCGCTTAGATAAATTTAATGTTGATGTGATTAGACTTTTTATTAGCTTCATATGATAAATTAAATCCTGATGAAGGCTTAATTTGTTGATATCCATAAAGCGGTTCTGATATTGGATGTATCATTAAATACTCCCTCCGTCCCATATTATAAGGGAAAAAAAACACACTTATTAAGAAAACCAAAACTTGAGAATTTGAAATATGGTTTTGTGGGTTTTTCTTGAAATAAGTTGCATGGGAATATGTAAAAACAAATTTGATTGGTTGTTGTTTATTGAGAAAATGAGAGAGAAAAAAAATTAAATGCAATTTGCATTTAATTTTATAAGAATAAGTAAAAAACATTCTTGAAAGTTGTTTTTTCCCTTATAATTTGGAACAAAAAAAAGGGCCATTTTTCTCTTATAATATGGGACGGAGGGAGTAATACATTGGTTTCGTTCGATGAAATTGAGGAATAGGATTAGTGTTCCTTGGCCGTTCAATAAATACGATCCAAATGACTTTGTATTAGTGAGTAGCTATTGTTAGAGCTGTCAAAAAAGCCCCATATTAAAAGGTTCTTTTTTTTCGGCCCCCTTATAAGCCCCAAAATATTAGGCCCTTTAGTAGATTTGTTTCTATTTTTTTTAAGCCCAGCCCCATATTATTTAGTAGATTTGTACTTTTATAAAGTGTACCGGAATGTTAACGTGAAATTTAAAATTTTTGCCTTTTTTTTTATTTTTCAACAGATATGGCGCAATCTGGCGACAAAGTCAAAACTCGGTTGATACTACAGATGTTTTTACTACGAATGATAAATTTGATACACAAGAAGCTGTTCTTAAATGGGCGGAAGATGTTGGAATTGACAACAAAGTCAGTATTATTATTATAAGGTCAGATAAAAAGAACGGCGTAAGATGAAGGAATGACAAGTTGATTTTGGGTTGCGATAAAGGTGGAAAATATGACACTTCACAAAGTTCGACGTCAACTGCATTAAAAAAGTTTAACTGTCCATTCAAACTTAGAGTCATACCTTCGATAGATGGTTCAGGATGGAAAGTTAAAGTTCAATGTGGAGTTCACAACCACGGACTACCTGACCAATATGCAGCTCATCCTCGTAAGGCACGTTTAACTGCAGAAGAAAACAAACATGTTGAAGAATTGACAAAGTGTCGTGTAGCACCAAGGAACATCGTTATTTCTTTGAAAGAAAAAAATCCAGAGTCTGTTGTTGATGCCAACCAAGTATATAGGAAGAGAAACAAACTACAAAAAGAGGAAAGAGGTCCTAGAACAGACACTCAACACTTGCTGCAATGGTTAGATGATGCAAATTTTGTCACCTGGAATAGAAGAAGAGATGATGGCTCTGATGTTTTGAGTGATATTTTTTGGGCACATCCAGATTCAATAAAGTTGTTGAACTTGTTTCCCACTGTGTTGACGATGGACTGCACATACAAAACTAATAAATACAGGCTACCACTTCTTGAAATTGTTGGTACCACGTCAACTAACTTGACATTTGCTGTTGGATTTGCTTACATGGAATCTGAGAAAACGGACAATTATCGTTGGGCATTAGAGAAACTGAGGTGTTTGTTTACTAAGCAAGATATATTGCCACAAGTAATTGTGACCGACAGAGAACTTGCTTTGATGAATGCAATTGAATTTGTATTTCCGCATGCTGTTAATTTGCTTTGTACGTGGCACGTAAACAAAAATGTGTCTTCGAGATGTTCAGTGCTTGTACCTAAGGATATGCGTGATCTAGTAAAAAAATTGTGGAATAATGTTGTATTCAGTTCAAATGAGGTTGAGTATGAGCTGAATTTGAATGAGTTTGAGCAAGCATGTGTTAATTCAAGCAAGTTTCTTGACTATGTCAAGAATTCATGGTTGAACAATTACAACGAAAGATTTGTTACAGCATGGACCAATAAAGTGATGCATTTAGGAAACACAACGACTAATAGGTATGATTATTTTTGTTTGAAAATTGTAATTATTTTTTTTTTTTTTGTGTTTAATTGACTTTTGTGTGCAATTTAATATTTAGAGTTAAGTCTGCACATTGGAAACTAAAGCAAATGTTGGAACACATCAAAGGTGACTTATGCAATGATTTGGATGCCATGAATAAAAATATAATTCTACAAGTTGGCAATATTAAGGCGTCATTTCAAAGAAGTTTTTATTATACAGAGCAATTCATAATGGTCCATTTTTTCAGAATTTAAGAAGTTTTGTCTCCAGGGCTGCTATGACACTAATTTCTGATGAGTTTGAGAAGGTAGACACTGTTGGAACTAATAAGAACCTTTGTGGTTGTGCACTTAGGTCAACACATAAACTGTCTTGTGCGTGTGAATTGAGTGGGTATACAATAAGCGGTTTACCGATACCGTTAGATTCAATTCATGGTCATTGGAAGAAACTAACTATGGCAGCTCCACTAGAGGATGACACAGAGGATGACTATGAGTTGAACGATTATATAATTTTAACATAAATGATTTATTAATTGTAAAAAAAACATAAATGATTTATTTATGTATTTAAAAACAATATGTATACATGATGTACCAAAAAAAAAATGTATACATGTGTGTCAAGTATGTGTATACATATTGTGCAATAATAATATTTCTATTCTTATTAATGGGTTGGAGATGAAATTAGCCAAAATAAAGTTTTTGAATTTTTTTTTATCAATTACTTATTTGTACTTTTATAATTATATTATATTTTTCAATATATCATCATGATAGAAAGTTGATGTAGGGTCTCGTGAGTTTCGCTCAGTTGGTAGAGACATTGTATTGTATATATCGGATATTGAAGTTTGAATTTCGGTCATGTCACTTATTCATTTTAAGAGTTAAATTTCTAACTACTAAATTACTTGACAAAAAAATTGATGAATTAGATCATAGAAACCAACTCATTGAGAAGAAAGATTCAAATGAGGAATAGTTTAGTGGTATATAAAGAAAGTATGTAAAAGAAGTGATAGATTAAAAGCATCAAATTGTCACCACTCAAAGAAATGCAATGAGTCCTAGCAAGTAGGAAGTAGTATCCTACTTTATAATGGAAGAAAATAACATAGCAACGCCATCTAGGAACTCAACTTTCCACTTTTCAATATGATTTCTAATTTGGTTGAGTTTGTTAACCAATCATATTTTATTTAAGTGATATCTTAAAACTCTATATCTACTAATTTGACCACCTCCAATAAAATACAAAAATAAAATAAAATACATCAACATAGTTAAGAAATTGTTGTGATGTCTATTACAAATTAATGCGGGTGACATAAAGTTCCTCATAAAGAATCAAAAGAACAACTTGTATATATTTTTATATCCAAAAAAAGAAAAAGATAATTTGAGTTGCGTCTAACTGAGTCAAATTTGCGTGTTTGATCTATTCATATAGCAAAAATAGCATTGGTCACGAGTAAAAATCTCTCAAATGCATCACTAGTGATATAACAAATTTAAAGTCAATCTTACCAGTTCAATCCTAACTACATACGGTTAGTGAGAACTCCTTATCATAAAAAATAACATTTCTCATCGCAAAATGTAAGGATCTGTGCTTTTTTAAAACTACATTTAAAGATTAAAATTTAAGTGATACTCAATTAACTTTGTAATCTCAACTAATTATGAAGATCAGTGTGGAAAGTTAAAATGAAAGTAGTAAATTAAAAATATGATGAGACAAAAAATTTCAAGAAGAATTTTTTTTGAAAAAGATAAGAAACTTTTAAAATATCCTAGAGAAAAAGAATATAATAACTTAAAAGAACCATATGAGAAAACCACATTTTCTTTTCATGAACTGTACAATGCTCTTGGAGAAGTCACAGAAGTGGAAGTTACTTTTATAATAATAATAAAAACTATATCATATGTGAAAATGACATTGGTGTTTTAATATTCAACATCATCAATGAATTTCTGAACAGTTACATTGTATTTAATATGAATGAAGCTGAAACAGAACAACTATACAAATTTTGATTCTCCATTAATCAATGACTATATAAATTGCTACAGATATAGAAATAGTATAATTCAGAACTGAATTAGAGCAAGATATAAAATCATTGAAGAATTATTATTATTAATAAGAGTATAATTGTATATAGAGAGTAACCATATAAGTATAACAAAATTTGCAGAACATTATTAAAAATGTAAAAAAAAATAAAAATTGTTACCTTTTGAATCATAAAGTGACCAATGCACCAAAAATTAAAAAACCATCCATGATGTTCTAACGAGTTTTGACAAATTCTGCATCTGAAACAGCAGAATTTTCAATTTGACTAACTTCATCATCATCAATTGGAGCAGGAAGATTAAGATCTATAACACTTTTTCCAACTTTTTTTGAACTAAAAATTGGAACTGTTGTTGTTGATCCATGAATAACATGTGTTCTTTTGTGTCCACCAAGTGCTTGACCCGAATTAAATACTCGAAAACAAACCGGACATTCGTGAATTTTCTTTTCAACAACTTCGTATTCTGGTTGTGATTCTTCGACTGTTATGTTCAATTTAATCTTCTTGTGACTTGCTCTATGACCACCCAATGCTTGATAAGATTTGAATACTTTATTACATGTTTCACATTTGTACCTTCCTTTACGTACTTTATTGTTATTCTTGCTAACTTTTATTAGCTCTTGAGATTCATCGCTATCTTCTAAAGATCTTTCGATTTCTTCTTCTTCTTCCTCTTCTTCTTCAGCTTCCTCGTCTTCATCTTCATAATCATCTATTTCTTCTTCTTCGTCTTCTTCTGGCTCTTCATATTGTTCATTTTGCCTATTCCAGTTGTCTCTCGACAATTGCATAAGACAAAATGCAACATCTTCTTCAGTTGTTGTATCAGAAACCGAACTAACCGGTTCATGTTCAACAACAGAAGATATTGTCTTATTAAAAAATTTAACTTTCTTCATAGCAGATTCACCGTAATACTTCGGATCAAAATCACGAATTTTCCATACCCTTTTCGATCTTCTACGAGTTGGGTTGTTCTTGGATGATTCCGTTTCGCTTTCTATATCTTGAAGAATCACGGAACTCGCATCAACTTGTGGAAAAGAAAAGTCTTGATCCACGAGACGAATGCTTCTCTTTGGATTTTCTCTAAGGCCATAACTTAGACCCTTATCATCGTCGTCGTCATCTTCTGATGACGATGAAGATGGTGCTGATTCAGCTTCAAAACTAAGTTGAATCGTTCGTGATGAATCTTCTTCTGGTTTCGTAACAAGAAGATTCATCATGTGAGATCTCATGTGACCCCCCAATGCTCTTCCATTGTTGAAGCTTCTATAGCAAAGTTTGCACTTATATTTATCCATAATAATAATAAAATGAACCTCAAAAAACAAAGGAAGAAGAAACAAAGTTAAATTTTATTATTATGAAGATTTGGTTTTGTGTTGAGAGAGAAAGAGAAGAGAGAGTGGAAACTATAAAAGGAGTAGGTGACAAGCATTCCTTTACACTAAGGTCAAAAAAATTTATAAAAAATAAACGTAAGAAAAACATAAAGAGTGAAACCTGAATGAATTTAAAATAGAATTTATTGTTATTAAATTGAAGATGGACATGCAGGAAGTGAGAGAAGAACATGTAACATGCCAGGATTGCCCGTTTCTGTATTTATTCTCCACTCAATCTTTTCTTCTTTTTATTGGTTTTTTCAATCTTTAACCCCTTTTTATTCTCCTAAGTACCCTTTTTTCTATTATTTTTTAGGAGGACTAGATTGTCATTCAATAATTTTTTATGTAAAAGGTTCTGTTTTTTGTTTTTTTTGTTAGGATTACACTTTCTAAGGTATAATTTTTATTTTTTAAGCCTACACACTACTCTTTGACAAACCATATGCAAATTCAAAAGTGTTACAAGTTAGTTTTGGATATTACATATAAATTCACTTATGTGGTTTGTTCTTATTAGTTGATAAGTAAATATTTTCAAATTATGAAGAGATATAGTAGGTCTTACCTTTTTTTTATCCATAAAAATAGTGTATTGAAAAATATATGTCGTAATATGTGTTACGAACATTATTTTTGTGAAGGAGGGTAAGACCACACACTATAATATGCATTTTTCAATGCACTATTTCTTTCGGTTAAAATTTACATGGGCCTTATTAAATTAAACAAATTTATGATAATTAGTACAATACTAAATAAGAATCAATAAATTTACAAATAATATTCACAAACTAAATTTTATTCCACATAAAATTTTATTTGTCTTTAATTTTTATTGGGTTTTAAGTAAATTTTTCTCAATTTTTCAAAACTGCAACTTGAATTTTTTTTTTGCTTTGTTTTGACTTTTTAGTTCGTCTGAGAATAAGATTTTGATAATCTAAAATTTTGCTGGATTGTAATTGAAATTTGTTCGATGAGTGTTTTAGGTTAGATTCGAACTCTTTTTTTATAAATCCGAGTTCATCCACAAGATAAGTAAAACCTAGTTAAGATCATTAACCACTTAAATTCTCTCGAACAATCCGTCCTTTAGTAAAGTTCAATAACCACTTAAATTCAATGATTTATTTTGATTCAAACTTTTTACAAATGATTAGTGTAACTAAAAATCATTAATTACTTGATTATATATTTTACAAAAAGTCAATGTTTTTAAAATCAGAATAAATAGATTAATACTTCATCAAAGTTTTAAATTTTGATAATAAATTACCATTATTTTATCTTCTATAATGGTATGATAAATTCAAAGATTCAACTCAAAATCAATAAAATTGATTTTTTTCTTCTCAATATCCGGATCAAAGTCAAACAAAATCAATCAAATTCAACCTCTATTATTTCATTTCATGTATATTATTTTAGTTATTTTTTTATTATTATCTAATAATAACATAGCAGATGGGTTTCAGCCTTCTTTTGTACTGAAAAAAAATTTAGTAGCTAGAATCACATACTATAATATGATAATGATATACCAATTTTAGAATCTATATTGATGCGAACTAATTGAATCAAATTAAACCAATTTGTTCTTCGTCTTTCAAATTCGGTAAAAACACCGGTTCAAATTAAACCGATTATTATTTATTAGTTAAGATATATTTTATTTTAATTTACAAATCAAATAATTTCAATGAGAGTTTGTTGAAACGCAAAGCAGTGTTAAACAGCCGAGAGTCTCTTCATTCAATACAAAATCAAAACGACTTCCCAAATTTATGAACGCCACTAGGTTTATGTATGTCATTCATCTAAGTGTTAAACGACAATGTTATAGTGAAGCGTTACACGTAACTCATATGATACACATGTCGTTTTGATGGCGAATGGTTTTGGCAACCACAGATTTATGGTACTACTAGTACTATTTATTTGGAAATTGACCATAATCAATAAATTTAAAAACAACAAACAAAGAATCTGTTATTTGTTGTTTTAAAATAGAATACTGAATTCTAATTCGGTTATTTTTATGCCTTTGATCTCAAAGCCAAAGGTCAGCATTGGTAGCTTTTAGCATGCCGTTTGGTTTTATAGTTAGAAAAAAATAAAGTTTAATAAATCAAAATGAAGAGTGCAAATAATTATGTGTATTACTGGATTCACAGATGAATAACATGGAGTATCAGGGTCTCGTGAGCTTAACTCAGTTGATAGAGATATTGCATTATATATGAAGTGGACTGGGATTCAACTCCGATCATCACAATTATCCACTTTAAGGGTTCAAACTTTAATCCTTGCATATTATATACAATATTTTTACCAACTGAACTATGCTCACGTAAACATGTATAGTATTGCATTATCATCATGTATTTGGAAAAACTTAACTCTCACATAAGATAAAGATAATAAGACTTGAAACGAGTTTATAGAAAGTGACATTTATAGGCGAGGTATAACTCAACTGATTTTGGAAAAACTTAACTCTCACGTAAGATAAAGATATAATGCGACTTGAAATGAGTTTATAGAAAGTTATTTACAGGTGAAGCATAACTTAATTGATTTATGCTAAGCCCACATCAGTTGGTTTATCGGTGCTGACTTGAGTCGTTGGAGTATGTTCATCTCAAGGTCTCATGTTCAATTCCCTCTGGTGCCAATTTCAGTGGGCTAGTCCATACAGAACAAAAAAATCTGGCTTTAAATTGGACCCCAACAAGTGGGCGGTGGAATTAGTCCCCATTGTATTAGTCAGTCATAAGTTCGGCTACCAAATTTTTTTAAAAAAATAAAATTGATTTATACTAAAGGTTAAAGTATTTAAGAAGTTAAAAGAATCGAGTTCAAGTTCTCACAAAGGCGAAAAAGATTAACATTAATATCTAATTATAAATTTTGTTTGGTTAAAAAAATGACATTATCCGGTATTTGTTTGTCTTGTGTAGAGATCAGTTATTATTAATAATATATTTGCTGTTAAAAAAAAAAAAAAAAAGTATAAACACTTAATATTATGTTTCAAAGGAATTACTTTTATTGAACTTCTTTATACTACCAATACTCTTGGAATAGTTGACAACAGACCCGTTTTATTTCTTTATAGTGAAATATTATCAAATTATCATAAGTCTTTGCACTTTCAACTTTTAATTTTATTTTTTTTAAAGTTTGTAGTGTGGAGGTTGATAATGAATTTCTCCATTAATTTTGGATCTTGTGTTGAATGAGTGTGTGATGATGGAAAGGAAGGGTGAGAAATGGGTAAGAAACTTAACTAACTGTCCACCCAACAAGAATTTTGCATTATAATTCTATGGACAGTAAACGACGTTTTATTAGTGGTTTGTAGACCAAGTCTCATTGGTTTCTTTTTTTTTCCTTTCTTTTTTGATAGATAATTTGTTTATTTAATTTCTACTTTCTTTTCTCGAGAGGGTACCTTTTTTCTTCTAGAGGTGTGAAAACAGTCTATCATGCTCGTATTGGGGAAGCCCAACTGAGTTGCAAGCCTATTTGAATTGGGTTAAGATAATTACTTTTATCATCCTACGGGTTAGTCGCGCACCCCACAACTTTTCCTTTTAGAAATTCTCATTTTTATAACTACAGCTACTTAAGTAGTGGACATTATAAATGTAGGGTGTTTTTGTTAAATTTGTAGGGCGCGCGCGCCAGAATTATTAGGGTGACAAAAGTAAATCCCTTGGGTAGTAAATACGGGCTAGCTCTAAGATTGGTGTTTGAAACGGAAATGGATTCAATGTTGTCGGCTAAGATACAGTTTGTGCATCATAGCAGTTTGATTTTAATTAGACTGTTCATATTTAAATGAAGTTTTTATTTTTTAAAATTATAATAATTTTGATCTTTAAATCTAAACCATCCAATCTTAATTAAACAGTCTTGATCTTACCGCCTGCACTCAATTCATTTGAGGGTGTGGTGATTCACATGAAAATTAAATATTTTAGTTTGCTGATTTCACAAAGTAAATTGGAATTCACTTAGTGACTTTGCATGCGTTTTTCAGAATCAGAATCAAGTCTTAAGCAAACATATATGCATCGATGGCATGACTTAGTGCATGCGTTAAATATGGTATAAAATCTTGTTTTATGCACATGTTTTAAGTGTAGAAAAACAAGGGTTTTGCATCGAACACTCGAACTAGGGTTAAGGGAGAATTCTTATACTTTCTCTTGGTAAGAACTCTAGGGATGGGAGAATTATCATTGAATTCACCTTAAAAGAATACTAAATCATATTGTGTCTCTTGGTTACGAGTAGAGATTTGAGACCAAAGGATAAATTAGGATGAAGATGGATTCTTGTAATTCCTTTTGAGAATCTTGTTGTATCAATATCCATTTGTTAAGTGGAACGGACAACTGTTTTCTCCCTAGATGTAGGTCATTATTGTATCGAATTGGCTAAACAATATTGGTGTTTTTTTTTCCTTTTCTTCTCCTTCATTGTGTGGTTTAATTTTTGTTCATTATTGTTATTATTACATTCATTTGGTTTTGGGTGCCATCGATCAATTTTCTCCACGCATCATAATATTGGCGTGAGTCTAATCGAATTCATATTGTTTACTCTAAGAAAGGTGGCAGAATAAAAAACACAATAAAGAAAATCCTTTTTTTTGGTGATTGGGAAGCGACTTAGTAATTCATTAGATGCAATCATTCACTAGTAGTGATTGGGATCAACAACAAAAAAATCAATTTCCAAAATCTTATTATTGATAAAAAAAAAAAAAGCCCAGTTATCAATCCTCAAAACTTATTTTTAACTAAAAGTCGAAGAGATTATACAAAATCTCCTATTGAAAACAAAATGAAAACTTTGTGCGAAACTGACATCCTGTTTGTTGCACCTCCGCTCCTTCCTCCGCAACTCAGGTTAAGAAAGATGTAGTAAACACAGACACCCACGATTGAAATTTGGAACACAGGTATCACAGGCTTAAGTTTGTTTGCGCGGTCCATCGTGATCTTTTTAACTGGGCGATCTGGGCCAAATCTTTGAACATCTAATTCGTAACTTAGTTGCATGAATTTCAGAAAATTTTCTTGAATTTTATCAGGGTCCATGGGAGTCGATCTTCCTTCTTCTTTAGAGATATTGTTGCCGTTGTTCATTGCGACACGAGAGGGATTTCCAATTAGGATGAACAAAAGTATTGTTGTTGTGTGAATGAAGATACGGAATGTGTGGGTAAATGGTTTTCTAAAAAAATATGGAATCCTATTTGTGTGCAAGTTTTAAAATAATACAAGATCTATAGACCTATAGTTTAATTAATCATATCATTTTCAATGAAATGAAACTGACATTATTTGGTGACTTTCTACATTAGGACTGGGCTTATATTTATTGGGCCGATGAAATGAAACTGACACATCTAGACCTCAAGAGGCCCAACAATAAAACAACATAAAGGAGCGGGGGCAAAAAACAAATTCACTCAAGAGGGGTCAAGAATTACATGACACAGTAGAGTTCAATGAAAGGTTTTTTTTTTGTTTTAATTACAAAGAGGTTTAACGCGTAATGAAAAAGTTTTTTTTTTTTTTTAGTTTGGAGGTTTCTTACTACTCTAATAAAACAAAATAATAAACGCAGAGACTTTGTGAATCTATCAGAATTATCCATCTCAATAAGTTTATCGGTATATATTCAAATAACATGTTATCGAAGAATTCATCCGATAATAAAAACCCACTTTTGAATAGCTATGTACGAACATGATTTTTTTTAAACTCCGCCCAGTTGCGGAGGCCCATCTAAAGCCAGAGTTTTTTGTCCTATATGGATTAAACCAACGAAATTGGCATCCGGGAAAATCGAACCTAAAACTTTAAAAGATCATAAGGTCATAAGTCAACATCACCAAACCAACGCAACAAATTTGTTATGTATGAACATGAATTATATTAAGAACTTTAGACAAAAGAGAGAACGCCACATAATGGCAAACGAAAGTGGAACCAATGATGATGATATTTCTAAGTTCTATCAACGTGATAAAACCTACCAACCAAAAGCATCACTATTACATATACATGACATGATAAAGTGCATTCCACTATATCTCTCACCAACACCACTAAGATAACACTATGATGATAACATCTCTCACACTCTCATTACTTTCTCTATATATATAATCACACTACTAATTAAACTTTAATACTTCTTGATCTAAGCGTGTGAAACCCCTCAACTCATTTCATTGCGTAACAAAAAAATGAGAAGATCACATATTGATGATAGTACTTCGGAGAAAAATCATATTTCCATGCTTAAGATTTTTGATTCATCTTTGAGGCTCATTTCAGTTCCTTTATCTGTGGCAACCATATGGATTACTGTTACTAACAAGGAGGACAACACTAGCTATGGAATGCTAAAATATAGCAACTTTTCTGGTCTCAAGTAAGAAAACATTAACTTTATTTTGTTTTAGTAATTATCGTCAACTTGGTTTTAAATTGCGGTTGAAGTCTTATATGGGGTCGTGTTGCGAAATTTTATATTTCATAAAAATGTGAACAAATGAACCTACATGGGTTTGTCTGATGGTGAATGCTTGAGACTTCTCCCAAAGTCTCAAGTTTGAATCCTGCCAGTGCCATTGTTTATGTTGGACTAGTTCATATAGAACAAGGCTTCAAGTGACCCTCTTTCAGATTAGTCGGTCTTTGGACTAAATATTATCCTTGTAATTTAAACTATATATTATCCTTGCAATACCATTGTAGAGACTTCAAAATTCTTTATTTTGCGGCTCCGATTATGGTTGCCGAAAATAATTTAAAACTGTTGTCTTCAGTTTTGTTGAAGATTTAAAAGGGTTTATTATTCAATTGTATTTTTGTAGGTATATGGTTTTTGTGAGTGCTCTATGTGCTGGTTATGCTATTGTTGCTGCAGTATGCTCATGGGTTAGATATCTTGTTACCAAAGCATGGATTTTCTTTATATCTGATCAGGTTAGATGATTTTTCCTTATCCTTACTTGTATATTTATTCAATTCAATTGAGAAAAACTGATTATTTGTTGGATTGGATCTTTTCAACCTCCATATGCACATTTTTTTTCCTTTTAATTGTACTATTATTTGTTGATCAAAATTGCGAAATAGATTATATCTTTGAAATCGAATTATTTAGTAAAGTACTCTCTAATTTTTCTATTGACCCTTTAAAGTTAAATTACTGATTGTTGGGTTTCAAATGCTAATAGTTAAGCTCATTATTGACTATGAATGAGAAGAATATTAGATTTATAAGTGAGGTGACTGTCTTGGAGCATTTGACCCGATGATACTCTCAGTCTTCCCTAGACTCCGCAACAAGTGGTATCAGAATCGTTGTTCGGCTTGGTGGGGGAGGGGGAGTGGATTTTGGTATTGGATCAACCTGAAGCATTTGACCCAATATTTCTCCCGACTCCCGAGCTTCCCCAGACTCCCCAACACTTATAAACAAAATTCAAACAACACTTATAAACAAATTCAAATAACATAATTGTGAAGTATGACAGTTCAACATGAAAAATTCAGTATGACAGTTCAACATGAAAAATTGTTAAACAATATTACTCTGTTTTAGTTTTATAAGTCTGGATCTTTCAATTTATTTCATACTAATAAATGGTATTTTCTATAGGTTGTAGCCTATTTAATGGTAACATCAATTGCTGCAACAATGGAGATATATTACCTTGCTTATTATGGTGCAAAGGAAGATTCTTGGAGTCAAGCCTGCAGTTCATATGGCAAATTTTGCAGCAAAGTGAAGCTAGCTTTGATCCTCCAAATTATTGCTTTTGCATGTTTCTTTGTTTTAGCAGTGATTTCAGCTTTTAGAGCCTTCATTGTGTTTGATCCTCCGTCTGTCATTTCTCAAGATGTGGATGAAGTTAGACATTAGTTGGATGCTTTGTTTTGGGGAGATTGTTTGATGTTTGTTTGTAATGTCTCATACTTACCTCATACTTTATATTTATAAGGAAAACATGTTTTTTTTAACAAGTTTATAGGGAAAACTTCATTGCATATCATTATCAAATGGTACTCTTCAAATTAGAGATGGTTACTTATTATCAAAACCCTCATCTTCAAGAAGTCTTTTGGGACAAGCTGATATGGAATCCCTATCTATACACATTGATATATATCTTTGCTTTTTTGCAGACTGTTTTATAATAAAGTTCCTACTGGTAACTTAAGAGATAGAGGTTGCAAAATAGTCTCTCAATATAGTTTTTATGAATGAGTGACACTGAGTATTTTACAACTGTTTCAGATGGCATTTGGACTCGGTACGTACCTTAAGATTATGAGGTTGAACTCTTACTATTAAACTAACATCTGAAGTGTAGTTTGTGTTTCAAGTTTGTTGAATCTAGTCAACATTTAATGCTCCTATAGGATTGTAGGGATTGAACGACATCCACCAATATATGTGGTTGTTGTGGTTGTTGCGACACGCATTGTGTTTTTTGTGACGTGAAATGATTTTTAATTTTCACAAACTATATTAAGTGGTACGCCAATGCCACTAGATTATGTACCCACTATAGTATTGTCTCAATTAGCTCAATAAATACCGACCAAGATGCTATTAAAAGTAAGATTTTTCGTTAAATGTCTGTTTCCCGAGTGGTCATTTGATTGAGGAATTGTTCTTCAACTTAGAGGAACTCGGTTCGAGACCTGCACCGAGAGAAAGATTTTTCGTTAGATCTAGAGTATTTTGGAATTTGAGATTCTTAAATTTTAATTTTGGTGAGAAAATTTAAACAAACATATCTAAAACCATGTGATTCAGTTACGCCGCGACCGTACAAGTGATTATATATATATTGCACCTTAATTGTGGTGTGATGTTGTTGTGGAGAATACCACATCTACAATATTGCGGCCACAATTGCAGATGCGGACCGCAACTTGAAGCTATGCTCTTGGTTGAAATATAGCAATACAAATGAAATTGCTAAAGGTTGTCAATTGAAACTGCTCTTGCGGATGCGGACGTACTACTAAACACATTAAAGTATATACAAACAATGTTATTTATTATTTAATAAAATCTACGTACTAGGAATTTGAGTTTGCATCATAAGTTCCTAAATTGAGTTTGGATCATAAGGGCCCTTATTTCTTGATATTTCTATCAACTTCAGACAATAACTCAAATGAGAAGTGTAATACTTAATAATACAAAAGTTGACTTCACTCATTAAAATATATGCAAAAAAAGTTATTTGATAAAATCTACTAGGAAATTGACTTTGCATAGTAAGAGAAAATAATATCTTACGATATGATGTGGCAGGCTTGAAGTGATAAAAACAATAGACAAAACTAGAATACCCGTGATTTAAAATTATAGGAAACAACCACTTATACCACACTTTTAAACTCTTGTCTAAATTTAGGTCACAATTTCTTGATTTTAGCAACATTTATTCATTATTATCTAAACTAATTTTTGTTGCAATGATGTATTTTGATTTGTTACTTATTCCATTAAATAATAATTTGATAAATATAGTTGACATAATATATAACACATTTCATTATTATTGAATACATAAGACAATCTAAAATCCAGTTAAGGTGACATGATTGATTAGGATGCATAACACTATAACTAGTTGAAATTTCCAATTGCTCTATAAGTTTGACCAGGCTTCCAACCTGCAGGGATCACATTATTGGCAACAAATACTTTGCCAGACTCAATTGTAGTTAACCTAATTGAAAACGGTGCTCTCAGAGGTGCCCCTTTATTAATTTTCCAAACAGCACCCCATGATTGTTGCATAGTTTCCCAATTTGCTGAGCTAAGTGCTTCTTTGATTTCAACCGTTTTGAGATCACCATCACCATCCTCATATTCAATGACGGTAGCAAAATAATTTTGATTAGATCCGGAGTCCACACTAAAAGTTATTGATACACCAGGGTACTTGCATGCAACTCTATAAAAAAAAAAATTAATTAGTTGATTTTATCAGTTACTCCCTCCGGTGCTATATATAAGAAAAAATTTGTTTTTTAAATTCATTGTAAAATGAATGTATTTAGACTATAATATGATCTAAATACATTCATTTTACATTAATAAATCTAAAAAGTCAAACTTCTCTTATATATAGGACTAGAGGGAGTACAAAATAATAGTTAAATATAACCTTGAATTTGTAATATTGATAAATAATAATAATAATAAATAAGTCTTTGGTCTCTATAAATATCTTAAATTTTGTATTTAAATCCTATGAAAAAATCAGCATTTTTGGTATCCAAAATATTTTCTGTGACAACTTTTGATCCTTACTTTTAAATCAATTTATGTGTACCATTCGATATTTTGAATTTTTTTAGTGGTCATGTTTGCTAAATTATTGAAATCTCTCTTGCAAAAGGTTAATTTTTTTATATATTTTTGGCACTTAAAAATTCACATTTAACATTCATCTTTTGTTAAAAAAATTAAATTTTTTGGAAGAGATATTCTTATAACAATACGAAGAATACACATGAATTGCTCAAAACCAAAGACTAAAAGTTGTGGCGTGAAATATTTTAGAAACTACTAATTAAAAAAGAAAAAACAGAGAATTACCTATTATATTGAACGGGAACTTTTCCCGCAATACGTAGCTTGTCAGCTTGACCAGAAATTGCCATGGAACCAAAAGCTTTACCACTCAAATCAAAATAATGAACACATTCAGGACAAAAATCAGTGATAACTACAGTAATAGGGTTGCTTGAGCAAGAAGGATTTCCAGTGCACTTCAACTGAAAATTGAACACAATAAAGTCAATGTTAATTATGATGATAAGTATCTTAAATATTATTAAAATTAGAGATCAAATTAATTTATTTTTTGTATGTAATTTTCATCTCAAATTCATAAGTTAAAAGTATTAACATATTGTTAGACTTTTTTTTTTTTTTACAAATTAAAAGTATTAACATGCACCGAGATTATCAATTACTCCCTCCGGACACAAATATAAGCAAAAGTGCATTTTTTAGATTCATTGAATAACAAATGTATTTGATCTGTATTATTGTCTAAATACCTTAATTAATTATTCAATGTATCTAAAAAGTGCACTTTTACTTATATTTGTGGTCGAAGGGAGTACATGTATACTCATAATAATATATTAATTTATTTATTTTTACAAAAGAATAAAATTAGAAGTATTAATTGTTAGACCTCATAACAAGAGCCACACCCTTTTCCTGATGCAAAGATGACATGGTTTCCTGCCGATATCATTGAGTTGAATGGAGGCAGCCCAACTCTCTTTCCATATCCACAAGCACCACCTATACACCATTATAAAATATAGCAATTAAAATTATTTCAAAACTAATTTTGTAACAAAATTTTGTATTTATACCAAAGAAATATTACTTGTAACAAAAATTTCTACTACATACATACTTTCACTTCCATCACCGTTGGGAGGTCCATAAAATGTAGCCATTGTAGAAGAATCTGACTCGGATAAGGAGTATGAAGTGAGATTAAGAAGCTTCCTAGGTTTAAGACAAGATGAAGGGGTTACTAGGAATATTATTGAGAGTGATGCTACAAAAATAAGTATTTGACAGAATGCATGTCCAAAAGTAAGAGCCATATTATCACAAGACCACTAAAAGATTGAGTTCTCTATGATGGGCAATAAGGTATGGATAGGTATTTATAGAGTTGATGTGCATTCACGCGCGAGTCTATTGACTTTTACTTGATATTTCAGCTGTATTGTGTTTGATTTTAAATCTGTTGTTGGTACCGGACAAACTGGGGGTCAAGAAACAGGACAAACACTGTAATTATTGTCCCCACTAAACAACGGGACAACTTTTTGTCCTCTGCATAAGTTGTCTAAAATACCAAAATAACTTTTTGTCCACGCACCAAACATCTTACGACACAAAAATTTGTTCAATATCTTAAACATTTGACATGTATTGTCTTGTACTGTCCTATAATGTTTTGTACAATACTTAAATTTTGCAGATCAAACAGACTCTGAAAATACTAAAAACGTAAGTTACTACATAAAAATTGTAAAACATAGGGAAAATAAAGCAATTAATATATATATGCTAAAATATGGGAGAGAATTTTGGGTTTCATGAGGAACAATACAAAAGATATGTTTGAATTTGACGTACAAGGTTGGTAATCCTCCCGGGTGAAGAGAACTTAGTGAACGTTTATGATAAAAGTCAGGTTCTTATGAATTTTATGAGATGACTATTAGTATGGTTATTGTGTCTTGATTTCTTAAAATTACTAAAATTTTAGAACAAAACTAAAAAAATTAAAAGACTAAAAATTTGAGACGGAAGAAATATATGACTACGTATTTTAAGAAATTGAATTTGGCAAAATGGTAAGAGATGTGAATTTTCTTAAGAAAAAAGTAGTTAGAAGTTTGATATCTTCAATAACTAATTCTCTTACATATAGATATAAATTTTTAGTAAAGCAAAATTACATGGAATAAAAAAACACTATAATTAGATAACTATAATCTTTTTTAAACTATAATTTTTTTAGGTGGAATTCTAATTATTAAGTGATAATTTTTTTTAACTTTATTTTTATTTGTGCATTGAGTGATTTAAATTTGAATATGTAATCATTTGTGGAACTTGTAATGCAAAGTCAACTAGTCAGTAAATTTTATTTAATAACTTTGTTTGTATATTTTAATGAGTGAAGTCAAATTTTGTACTCTTATATGTTACACGTGTAGTATTTCCCATTGACTTTTTTTTTGGGTAGGATATTTCCTATTGACTTTGCAAGTATTAAAATAGAGATTAAAAGACTCCCTAAAATTAGTAGATCAAGTAGTATAGTGGTTATTTAAGATGAATAAGTTGGATGTTTAGGGTATCTGAGATTTGAACATCAATCTCTATATAATGTAATGTCTCTACCAATTGAACTAAACTCATAAGAACAATAGTTACTCAAATTCGATCAATAGTGCAAAAGTTTACTGAAAAGTAAAAACAATAATACTCCTCCCTAACCGAAATATAACTTCTTTTTATCATATTACACAAATTAAGAAATATAATTAATTTTGTATGAAAAAGAGAAATTATGTCAAATAACCGATTATCCCAAAAGCTTAAGTTGTTAGGATAGAGTCATATCAATGGTTTTATATTATTTTAACAAATGCCTCGAACAAGCGCCTCATGCTTGGTATCAAAGGTTCACCGACTATGTTGCCAAGATGTGTTTCTCTCACAGTATTTCCGATCATTATTTATTTATTTATTTATTTATCATCATGGCAATCACCTCGCTTATATTCCTCTTTATGTGGATGATATTATCCTCACTTACTTCTTCTAATGCTCTGCGTGATTCCATTATGTCTAAACTTGGCTCTGATACCATGTCAAATAACCGATTATCTCAAAAACTTAAATTGTTAGGATATAATAATATCAATAATTTTATATTATTTCTAACATCACGAATATCCATTAAGTGTGGTCATAAGATTATTGAGATATTAACAACAACAACAACAAAAAAATCATAGGGATAAAAATGTCCCTCTTTTCTGTTGAACCCAAAAAACCACTAGTTAGACAAAAGATATATCCTAGTAGAATTTTTCAATGTTTAGTTATCAGGTTGAATTGAGGCAATGTAATGTGAAGGACTAGACGTAGAAATCTGGTTGAATTGTGATTTGTGAACTAGTATAAAATATGTTTATGTGATTTTTTCATCTTTACCTTTCGTTTATGCAACAAAAAAATTATGATACCAGAAGAAAAAAAACAATGAAGACTTACACACAACACTAAAAGCGAACAATACATATCCAAAAATGGTGTGATGGGGACAATGGTAGCAAGTAAAAAACAATAATGGTCTATTTTCATAAGCTTAACTCAGTTGACAAAGATAAGCTGCAATTCGAACCTAGATCATTTCATTTATCCACCTTAAGGGTGATATTTTTAACCACTAAATTAATTGACTAGGAAAAAAATCATGGTCTTATGCAATAGGAAATAACCATTTAGACCACACTTTACAAATATTTCCCAAAGTTTAGGTTACAATTTCTTGTTCTCTCAACGAAAACATTGTCACAAATGTATAAACTAATTTTTTTTTTGTTGCAATAATGATATTTTTTTTCATTTGTTAATTATTCAATTATATAATTAATAATTTGATATATTTTTAAAGATGTTTACCATTGGTGGTAATTATGTAAGAAATTTATAATTTACCAAAACAAAAAGGAAGAAATTTATAAATGACATAATAGCTAACATAATTTCATTCTCATTGATTACATTTGACAATCCAAAATCCACTTAGGGTGACTTAAGTTTAATTAGTCAAAACTCATAGAAATTCTAAGTTTAATTAAGATTACCAACTGCTCTATAAGTTTGACCAGGCTTATAACCTACGGGGATCACATTATTGGCAACAAATACCTTGCCAGACTCAATTGTGGTTAACCTAATAGAAAATGGTGCTTTCATTGGTACTCCTTTATTTAATTTCCAAACAGCACCAACTGATTCTTGCATGGTTTCCCAAGTTGCTGAGTTTGCTTCTTTGATTTCAACTGTTTTGAGATCACCATCTCCATCCTCATATTCTATTAAGGTAGCAAAATAATATGGATTCGTTCCAAGGTCCACACGAAAAGCTATTGACACACCAGGGTAGTTGCATGCAACTCTGCAACAAAATATATATAATTAGTTGATTTTATTAGTACAAAATAATAGTAATATAATCTTGAATTTGAAATATTAACAAATATATAATAATAATAATAATAATAATAATAATAATAATAATAATAATAATAATAATAATAGTTTTAATTATAATATTATAAAATGTCAACATTGAAAATTATAATTACAATATTATATTTAGTCAAACAATATATGAAATTACCATATTTAATGAAAAAAAGAATTTGAATTTTTTTAAAAAATTAATAAATTGTATTGTATTTGGTGAAGTTGTTGTATATTTTATTATGCATTTGACTATTTGATATTTTATTTATCATATTTTCTATAACCTTGAATTTGAAATATTGACCAAGAAATATTGATAAAAATAATAATAATAAACTTTTAAATAGTCAACTTTTAGAAGAAAAAAAAAACAGAGACACCACCTTCTATATTGAACAGTAACTTTCCCAGCATTGCGTAGCTGGTCACCATGACCTGATATTGCCATGGCACCAAAAGCTTTGCCACTCATATCAAAATTATAATTACAACCAGGACACTCATCAGTGATAACTATTGTAACAGGGTTTCCTGAGCATGCTTGATTCCCTACGCACCTCACCTGAAATCAGAACAAAAAGGTTTAGCGACACAGTTTACAATTAAAATTTTAACACTATCAAATAATTGATAGACCTGATAACAAGTCCCACAACCCTTGCCTCGCTTGAAAATGGCAGGGCCTCCGGCCGATATCATTGAATTGAACGGAGGTTGCCCAACAGCCTTTCCATATCCGCAAGCACCACCTACAAAAAATTATAAAATATATAGCAATTAAAATTATTAATTGAAATAGAAATTTGGTTACAAAATTTTGAATCTATATGCTAGGAAAAATGATTGACAAAAATTTATACTATATACCTTCACTTCCATCACCATATGGAGGACCATAAAAAGTGGCCAATGAAGATGATTGATAAGCTGAATCAAATGAGGAATATGAAGTGACATTAAGAAACTTCCTAGGATTAAGACATGAGGAAGGGATCACTAGGAATATTGAGAGTGATACAAATATGAGTATATGAGAGAATGCATGTCCATATATAAGAGCCATATTCTCATAAAACCACTGAGATTATGTTCTTAGTGCGATGGCTAGAGTGGTATTTATAGAGGTGAAGTGATTTGGGGCCGTTTAATTCATATAAATATTAAAACTTAATAGAATAATATATGATACAAGGGCCTTTGACCATAAAAAAAATTAAAATAATATATGATTGACTGACTTTCGCTAACCTGAAATACTAGAATAAGTGGTTCACAGTGCACCTTGTCAAAAACATTATAACAAATACGAATTTTAAAAAATCGACTATTGGATGAAAAATTTATATCATATAAATCATCCATATAAATTTATAAAAAAATTGAAAATCATTTTATGTGTTATTGTGACCCATCAAGATTAACGGTTTATGAATTTTTATTGAATACCGCTAATCTTGGTGGGTCTCAATAACACATCAAATGATTTTCAATTTTTTAAGAAATTTATATAGATGACCTATACGATATAAACTTTTAATTCAACGTTGAATATTGTAAATTTGTATTAGTTATAGTAGTATCCATGACTTGTGCATGATGAAAGACTTGTGCATTGTAAACTATACAAAATAAATGTTTAAGGTATTATACAACTTTTTGTCTTGCACAACTCTGTTATGAATTGGGTCAAAGTCCAATATATATACGGAGCTCAATAATAAACTCTAAACTAATATTTATGTATTGAATGACTTGAAATCATTAATAATATATTTGAACTACTTTTATCTATAAAAAAATAAAAATTTGGGGAGGAGGTAGTTGTACACTTGTTTTTTGGGACAGGTGTCAAAGAGAAGGTTAGAGGTATCGAAACCCGTAATTCTCCATCGATCATAGTCTAACTCATGGTCTAGGTCAGATATGTCACCATATAAACCTTAGTATCTCGCATATTTAATGCCGAAAGACTTAATCATCAGAATGTGTGCAGATAACACCTCCTCTTAAAGGAGTTCACCGTTCATCCATCCAGATTCAACAAATCGAAATAATCCTTAGTATCCAAATCTCATGTATGGAGAAGATAAAAAAATAAAAGGATATGAGGTTGCATTTTTGCAATTAAATTGATATGTTGAAAGCATTGATATTTTTTTGATTAAGATAAAATCTTGCATTGACTTCGTGTCACATTTGTAGACGATGGTCGACGTATCGGTAAAAAACTACTACTGGTAGTTTAATTTGTTTATTTTTAATTATACTATTGGGACAAAAGTTATGTTGTGATTTAGGGAAGAACAAAAAATTATGTTTTTGACTTTTTGTCATGTCCTTTGTCTTTCAGTTTATCCAGCTTCAGATCAAATGCACTCAATATTTTTTTTTTTTATGCAAATAAACTCAAGACATTTTATAGTATTTTACGAGACCGACAAATTTATTGATCTAACCTGTTGATCAGAAAGAGGTGATGGCCAGAAGTCCGTCGTCAAGCAGTCAAGCAGCAAACGTCCACCGGAGGGGGTTTGTACCTGCAGGTGCTCTGATGCCTAAGTCAGAGATTGCTAGAGTACAGAGAAAGAGAGAGAGTAAGAGTGAGAGAATAAGAATTGTGTATCTTGCTCTCCTGTCAAGGAGAGCTTATATAATTGCCCCCAGCACTGGGCCAAAGGTCTCCTTAATGGGCCGTGTCGAGCAGCCCAATAAGGTAGACTGCTAAGATAACTCCCAGAATATGGGGAGAAGCTGTTTCCAGCTGTTATCTTAGTGGAGCGGTTCCACGATCCTAGGAGGAGTGGATGAACTCAATTGATCAGTGTCGAGGAGCACGTGGGATGCGCCGCGTGCTTGGCTGTCGGGCAGGAGCAAGTCCTTATTGGGCCTACTCCGTAATCCGAGCAGGAGTGAATTTGGCCCAGTTCCTTGGCCCAGTCCAGAACATTTATAATAAAGAAAGTGACGAAAACAAAAAATTAATACATACTAAAATATGGGAGAGAATTTGGGGTAATTTGAAGAGGAACAAGACAAAAGAGATTAGGGGTGATCATATCCGAACCAATCCAAAAGTAAAACCGCAAACCGAACCAATTCAAATCGAAACCGCAAAAAATCGCATTTAGTTTAAACCACACGGATAGTTTTTCATCTAAATTAAACCGCGCGGTTTGGCTAGGTTTGCGGTTTTCATTTTAGAAAACCGAACTAAACCGCAATACTTAACTTAATATCAATTAATAGCAATCAACATATTACCTAGTCCAACTTAGCAAGCTCAACCCAAATTGAGTCCATAAAACAGTACACTGTGAAAACATATCATTTACGCGATCCAAAACTATATTATTGGTATTAAAAACAAGTTCTTATGTATATGCAATTTGTGTATATGCATATTATATCACGTAAACAATAAATAAATTAAAATTTCCTATGTTTATTTCGTAACAAGTTGGTAATATCGTCATATTTTTTATATCACGATAAACCGCACCAACCGAACCGATCCTAACCACGTTGGTTTGGATTGGATGACTTTTTAAAAACCAACCAAACCGAACCGCATGTATTTTTATCTTGCAGTTAGGATGACTTTTGCCTCAAAACCGAACCGAACCGCACTGCGAACACCCTAAAAGAGATGTTTGAATTTGAGATACAAAACATTTCTTTTTGGTCATGTAAATAATCATGTTGCACGCATATCGCGCTATACTCCGTCATTCATTTTAAATGTTGTGTTTCAGTCTTATAAGACCAAAAAAAAAAAAAATAATAAATGTTGTGTTTCAGAGAAAAATAAGAGTTCATCTCATTTTTTTAAGTACTACACCATCCACATGTTTGGATTAACTTATTTTTGAATTTATACAAACCATTTATGCAATTTTTATGTATTATTATAAGTTTGTCAAGATAGTTTATGATAAAATAGCTTATAAAAAAAAAAAATTCACTAGTTAGAACTTATAAAAAAGCATAAAACTTAATTTATATTGTATAATTAAGCTGTTTTCATAAGCTCGAAAACAAGCTAATACAAATGGTCCCTAAATCTTAAATTTAAACCCTCTTCCGATTTTTTTTTAATTTATCCTTTTTCCTAACAACATTTTAAAATTTTTAAAGATATTAATTACTCCCTCCGTCCCTAATTATAAGACTCTGTTTGACAAAAATGTACTATTCATTTACCTTGTTTTGACCGTATTTTTTAATAATATATAAATGTAAATATTAGCATATAAGATCTTGTTCAATTTGTTTTGATGAGTATTTTCAAAATATTAAGTTTTTATAATTTTTACTAATAGACAATTAAAGATATTAGTGATCAAAATTGTGTATTGTTATACGTGTAGTGGTCAAGCATGATCTTATAATTAGGGACGGAAGTAGTATTTATTTATGAACATATCCTTAATTAAACCAAATTAATGGTCGAACAGAATGGCTAAATCGGATTAAATCGGATGACTTGGCCGTATGATTCAATCTATATAAAAAATAATTATATGTATAAAATATAGTCATATTTATAGTCTTATACATGTTGTTTCTAGGGAATGGATTCTCTCCCATTAAAGTTTTCTCTATTGAAATCATAGTCATTCACTTTTTTTGTTAGTAGGTGGTAAAAGTATAAAAAATTATTGAAAGGTTAAGATTCACACCGGAGACAATCCATCCAGGTGTATTTATGTACTCTATTGATTTGAATTAATAAATATCATTTATACTAAAGAAAAAATGAAAAAGTCAACGGACTATTACAAGTTACATTTCTCTTTTCCTAGAGTCTATGGCAATGAACAATCAAAAGTTTGACACACGTTATTTTGGTATTTGAATTAGATGTAATTGATAAATTTTTTATGTTTATTGAAGTTAAGTAAAAACGATATTTTTATTTTAATCATTGATAATTATGCATAACTAACAAATTTTTTATGCGACAATAAGAATATATATTGAATTGATTATTTGATTTATTATAATAGTTTATCGGATAATTATTTATGTGACGTTTAATAAAATATTAATGTATAAATTATTATTCGCATATAATAAATAAAATTAAATATGTGACATATAAATAAAAAACATTGTTATTTTTATTTAATATTTGATAAAAAAAATAACACATCATCCGTACATAAGTGAAAAGGTACATTTGACAATATTATATGAATAAGGTGAAAAAGTACACGTGTCCATTTTGTCAAAGTTTATTATTGTTGTAAGGAAATTGCTAAACAGTGCCCCCGGGGCAATGATCAAGCATGTTAAAATAGAAAGTTTGTCTCGAATTATGTGCATTTAATACCTCCAAAGTATAAAAAATTGACTTTTAAATATTAATTTTATTTTTTATTTCGTTTTTTAGTATGCTTAACAAATGTCCGGGGGCACTGTTTAGCATGACCCTTGTTGTAATACCCTTTTAGGGTCACTCTTTACACTTTTGTGTGATTGCAGGTTTAGGTTATGTCCCCCTAACTTTTTGTATTTAAAATATTTCTCTTTTGCTTAAAAAAGGAAATCTAGGTTTAATGAAAATTTCCAACTGCTGTATAAGTTTGACCTGGCTTATAACTCAAAGGGGTGACTAGGAATATTAAGAGTGGAACTACAAAGATGTGTATATGAGAGAATGCATATTGATGATATGTAAGAGCCATATTTTCGCAAAACAAATTTGATTAATGATTATTATGTTCTTAGTAAGAACTTTATGGTGAGGAAAAAGTTATGGCTAGTGTGGTATTTATAGACATGAATTTCTGCTTTGGGTTAGTTTAATTTTTAAATTTTCTTCTCTCTGTCATACGAGTTTTTTATTAATGGAAGAAAAATAATTTTACTATTACTAGTGAATAGGTGTGTTGACCATCATCATAAATTATAAATGAAATTGGAAATATATTGACTTAGAAATGTTGGTAGTATTATTTAGATGATGTAATTAATTGGAAAAAAATAAAAAATATTGCATTGAAAACTAAATACTAATTCATTCTTTTTGGAACAATTGAATTTTATTAACCGTCCACTAGTTGCGCGTCACGGTTTAAGTAAAATATTTGAGACAATGTGATTAAAGGGATTTTGATAGAAAAAATTTTATGTAATTATTTATTTCAATTACTTATTATAATTAATTTTATATGTTCTGTATAGAGTTAATTTTAATTCTTAATTGTGCTCATTTATTCATTCTAACAAAATTCTAACCAAAAAACATATGACCCCGTCAGTCCAATATCAAACTCCTAAATGACGAGGATATTAAAACCAATTTGAAATCAATGATAATACAAATATTAAACAATCTTATAATTAGGGACGGAGGTAATATTTATTTATAAACATGTCCTTAATTAAACCAAATTATTAGTCGGGCCGAATGACTAAACCGGATTAAATCGGATGACTTGGCCGTATGACTCGGTCTATTTAAAAAATAATATATAGTTTTATACTGTTGTTTCTAGGGAATGGATTCTCTCCCATTAAAGTTTTGTCCAATGAAATCATAGTCATTCACTTTTTTTTGTTAGTAGGTAGTAAAAGTATAAAAAATTATTAAAAGGTTAAGATTCACACTGCAGACAATCCAACCCGTTGTATTTATGTACTATATTGATTTGAATTGATGAATATCGTTTATATGAAAGAAAAAATGGAAAAGTCAACGGATTATTAGAAGTTACATTTCTCTTTTCTTATAGAGTCAATGGCAATGAACAATCAAAAGTTTGACACACGTTATTATGGTGATTGAATTAGATGTAACTGATAATTTTTTTATGTTAATTAAAGTTAAGTAAAAAATATATTTTTATTTTAATCATTAATAATTATGTGTAACTGACAAATTTTTTATGCGACAATAAGAATAGATCGAAATGATTATTTGATTTATTAGAATAGTTTATATCAGATAATTATTTATGTGATGTTTAATAATATATTGAAACACTTAATGTATAAATTATTATTCGCATATAATAGATAAAATTAAATATGCGACATATAAATAAAAAACATTTTTATTTTTATTGAATATTTGATAAAAAAAATAACACATCATCCGTACATAAGTGAAAAGGTACTTGTGACAATATTATAGGAATAAGGTGAAAAAGTAGGATCACTCTTTTTATTTTTGTGTGGTTGCAGGGTTAGGTTATGTCCCCCTAGCTTTTTGTATTCCCTTTTTTATTTAAAATATTTCTCTTTTGCTTAAAAAAAGAAATGTAGGCTTAATGAAAATTTCCAAATGCTCTATAAGTTTGACCTGGCTTATAACCCAAAGGGATCACATTATTGGCAACAAATACTTTGCCAGACTCAATTGTGGTTAGCCTAATAGAAAATGGTGCTCTCATTGGTGCTCCTTTATTTAATTTCCAAACAGCACCAACTGATTCTTGCATGGCTTTCCAAGTTGCTGAGTTTGCTTCTTTGATTTCAACTGTTTTGAGATCACCATCCCCATTCACATATTCTATTAAGGTAGCAAAATAATATGGATTAGTTCCAAGGTCTACACGGAAAGCAATTGACACACCAGGATAGTTGCATGGAATTCTGCAACAAAATAATTATAATTAGTTGATTCAATCAATAAAAAAATAACGGATAATATAATCATAAATTTGAAATATTGACAAAATGAAAATAATTTATAATAATAATATTCTAAATGTCACTGTTAGAGAGAGAGGACCTTCTATATTGAACGGTAACTTTCCCGGCATTGCGTAGCTTGTCAGCTTGACCTAAAATTGCCATGGAACCAAAAGCTCTACCACTCATATCAAAATTATAATTGCAACCAGGGCACGAATCAGTAATAACTACTGTAACAAATTTTCCTGAACATGAAGGATTTCCAACGCACCTCACCTGAAACCAGAACAAAATAAGTCAATACTAGTAATATAACTATTACACTTCAAAATAAAAATATGATTACTAATAAAAAAAACCATAACAAATGTTCATATAAGCATAACTCAATAGGTTTGGCAATAACATGTAATATGTAGAAATCGAGATTCAAATCTGATACTTTCACTTATTTAAAAAGTGAAATTTTAACAATAGACTACTTGATAAAAAAAAAACTACGTAACAAATTTTTTTGATCTCCAATGTTGTATATACATGCATACTAATAACATATTATTTATTAAAAATGTAACGCTATCAAAATAATCAGTAGACCTGATAACAAGTGCCACATCCTTTGCCACCCTTGAAAAGGGCAGGGCCTCCGGCCGATATCATTGAATTGAACGGAGGTAGTCCGACAGCATTTCCATATCCACAAGCACCACCTACATAATTATAACATATAGCAATTAATATTATTAATTTAAATAATAATTTGGTTACAAAAAATCATAATTCTAAGAAAAAATTAGTGACAAAAATTTATGCTAGATACCTTCACTTCCATCACCATTGGGAGGTCCATAAAAAGAGGCTAGTGATGAAGATAATCCAAAAGCTAAATCAGATGAGGAGTTTGAAGTAACATTAAGAATCTTCCTAGTATTAAGACAAGAGGAAGGGGTCACTAGAAATATTAAGAGTGGAACTACAACGATGAGTATATGAGAGAATGCATATTGATATGTAAGAGCCATATTTTCACAAAACAAATATTATTAATGATTATTATGTTCTTTGTAAGAACTTTATGGTGAGGAAAAAGGTATGGCTAGTGTGGTATTTATAGACATGAATTTCTGCTTTGGGTTAGTTTAATTTTCAAATTTTCTTCTCTCTGTCACACGAGTTTTTTATTAATGGAAGAAAAATAATTTTACTATTACTGGTGAATAGGTGTGTTGACTATCATCATAAATTATAAATGAAATTGGAAATATATTGACTTAGAAATGTTGGTAGTATTATTTAGATGACGTAATTAATTAGAAAAAAATAAAAAATATTGCTTTGAAAACTAAATACTAACTATAGTATAACTGACCCGTACAATGCACGGGTTAATTTTCATTGAAAAATATGGATTATTAAAATTTTAATATTTTTTGATTTATTAATTATCTACAAAATTTATTTTATATATTCACTCTAATTTATCTAAATATTCAATGTACGGAAAAGTGCGGTCTGACGAAGAGTGAAACTCATCTACTCTATGTTTTTGACGACGTGTTATTTTCTCCTCCGTAGCCATTTTCACCGGTCTCTACTACAATGCAAGGATCTCATGAACATAAAATATTGAATAAATAACTTTTATATTATTTTTCAGATGAAGATCAACCTCCCCGTGAGCCATATTTTTAAATGATTCTCTTGTTTAGAAAATAAAATTGCAAGCAATATAAAAAATAAAAAATAAGCATAAATATCGATGAGTGTTTTAAGAAGTGACATTTGTGATTAACATAGAAGATAAATAAATAAATAAATAGGCCCTCTGCCCCGTATTAAAACATCCGTAGCAATATAACTCTGTAGAAGTTACAAAAAATAAACCCCGTACATGAGTATAAATATACGTCCCGTGCAAATTTTTTTAAAAAAAGTCATGTAATAGTATATGAGTAGAAATATAAGTCCCCATAGAAATATATGTCCTCATAAAAATTACAAAAAATATAGGCGTTCACTTTGATATTACATACACGTTCATTTCGATATATTTAATTTCTAATTACTTGTGAAATTTATTTTATATTTAATCAATTAAATATGAAAATAATACACATTTAGATATTTTAAATAGATAGAACCCGATTGAGAGTGATCTCCAGATCTGAATTCTCTCCAGCTCGTCCTCTTATACGGCCTATTATGCTATAATCTAGGCCATTTATTTATTTTCTCTCTTCAGTTATATTCCTTTTTTATATGTGGATATTCAACCATTGAATTGCCGAAAGGAGAGAGGGCTGGACAATAATAACATGAGAGGATCTAATTTTGTGATCTATCACTATTCGTTCACAATAATATTGGTATTTTCTTTTTCGGTCCCAGTAGAAATTATTAAAAAAAATAGTGTTTGTATTGATATATAAAATATGAATATAGAGTCTCACGTATTAATATATGAGTATAAATGTTGACCCCGTGTAATTTAAAAAAAAAAAAAGCTTGTATTAATATGAGTGTAAATATAAGTCCAGTAAAAATTATAAAAAAAATAGTAATATGAATGTGTGTATTAAAACATCCATAAATTACTCGATGAATTACTTTCTACCTTAGACAATGTGTAAAAGAAATAGGAATAAAATACAAATAAAATTGAAGAAATGTGGCCACCAGAAATCGAAAAGTGACCCTTTGCACATTTAGGCAATGTGTAAAAGAAATAGAAATAAAATACATATAAAATTGAAAAAATGTGGTCACCGGGAATCGAAATTGTGACCCTTTGCATATAACGTAGCAAGCCTTTGTTGGATATGCAAATGTCTTGATAGTTAGCCACATATAAATATAAATTGAAAACATTATAGAATGTCACATGACATGAATTAAGGATAAATTGACACCTATGAAAGAGAAACTTGTGAAAATATAAATAATAGATAGATTCATTGTTTTTGGAACAATTGAATTTTATTAACGGGTCGCTAGTTGTGCCACGGTTTAAGTAAAATATTTGAGACAGTGTGATTAAAGGAAATTTGATAGAGAAAATTTTATGTAATTATTTATTTCAATTACTTATTATAATTAATTTTATATGTTTTTTTATAGAGTTAATTTTAATTCTTAATTGTGCTCATTTATTCATTCTCACCAAATTCTAACCAAAGAACATGATTTTTTTCAGCGAATCAGTCCAAAATCAAACTCGTAAATGACGAGGATATTAAAAACAATCTGAAATCAATAATGATACAAATATTAAACAGCACTGACACGTTAGACTAAAACTCGAAGCCTTAAAATGAGCAGATCTCAACAGACCTAGACTAATTATCAGCGAATTTAGAAACGAGGATGCCAATTACACCAACTATATACAATCAAGAGAGGTGTGAGCTGATTAACCACCATAGCCCAGATTATGGGAAAGGCTATAGAACCGAACTGTAAACACGGTAACAAGAAGAAATACCTACAACTCACCGCATTATAAGATCTTGTTCAATTTTTTTTTATGAGTATTTTTAAAATATTAAGTTTTTATAATTTTTACTAATAGACAATTAAAGATATTAGCTAGTGATCAAAATTGTGTATTGTCATACATGTAGTGGTCAAACATAATCTTATAATTAGGGACAGAGGTAATATTTATTTATGAACATGTCCTTAATTAAACCAAATTATTGGTCGGACCGAATGGCTAAACCGGATTAAATCGGATGACATGGCCGTATGACTCGGTCTATATAAAAAATAATTATATGTATTAAATAGTCATATTTATAGTCTTATACGTGTTGTTTCCGGGGAATGGATTCTCTCCCATTAAAGTTTTCTCCATTGCAATCATAGTCATTCACTTCTTTTGTTAGTAGGTAGTAAAAGTATAAATAATTATTGAAAGGTTAAGATTCACACCGAAGACAACCCATCCCGTTGTATCTATGTACTCTATTGATTTTAATTAATGAATATCGTTTATATGAAAGAAAAAAATCAAACGTTTGACACACATTATTTTGGTGATTGAATTAGATGTAACTGATAATTTTTTTATGTTTATTAAAGTTAGGCAAAAAAAGAGAAAATTATTTTAATCGTTAATAATTATGCGTAACTGACAAATTTTTTATGCGACAATAAGAATATATATTGAAATGATTATTTGATTTAATATAATAGTTTATATCGGATAATTATTTATGTGACGTTTAATAATATATTAAAACACTTAACGTATAAATTATTATTTGCATATAATAGATAAAATTAAATATGTGACATATAAATAAAAAACATTTTTATTTTTATTTAATATTTGATAACAAAATAACACATCATCTGTACATAAGTGAAAAAGTACATGTGACAACATTGCATGAATAAGGTGAAAATTTTATATGTATCCATTTTGTCAAAGTTTATTATTGTTGTAATACCCTTTTAGGGTCACTCTTTACACTTTTAATTTGTGTGGTTGCAGGGTTAGGTTATGTCCCCCTAGCTTTCTGTATTCCCTTTTTTATTTAAAATATTTCTCTTTTGCTTGAAAAAAGAAATGTAGGCTTAATGAAAATTTCCAAATGCTCTATAAGTTTGACCTGGCTTATAACCCAAAGGGATCACATTATTGGCAACAAATACTTTGCCAGACTCAATTGTGGTTAGCCTAATAGAAAATGGTGCTCTCATTGGTGCTCCTTTATTTAATTTCCAAACAGCACCAACTGATTCTTGCATGGCTTTCCAAGTTGCTGAGTTTGCTTCTTTGATTTCAACTGTTTTGAGATCACCATCCCCATTCACATATTCTATTAAGGTAGCAAAATAATATGGATTAGTTCCAAGGTCTACACGGAAAGCAATTGACACACCAGGATAGTTGCATGAAACTCTGCAACAAAATAATTATAATTAGTTGATTCAATCAATAAAAAAATAACGGATAATATAATCATAAATTTGAAATATTGACAAAATGAAAATAATTTATAATAATAATATTCTAAATGTCACTGTTAGAGAGAGAGGACCTTCTATATTGAACGGTAACTTTCCCGGCATTGCGTAGCTTGTCAGCTTGACCTAAAATTGCCATGGAACCAAAAGCTCTACCACTCATATCAAAATTATAATTGCAACCAGGGCACGAATCAGTAATAACTACTGTAACAAATTTTCCTGAACATGAAGGATTTCCAACGCACCTCACCTGAAACCAGAACAAAATAAGTCAATACTAGTAATATAACTATTACACTTCAAAATAAAAATATGATTACTAATAAAAAAAACCATAACAAATGTTCATATAAGCATAACTCAATAGGTTTGGCAATAACATGTAATATGTAGAAATCGAGATTCAAATCTGATACATTCACTTATTTAAAAAGTGAAATTTTAACAATAGACTACCTGATAAAAAAAAAACTACGTAACAAATTTTTTTGATCTCCAATGTTGTATATACATGCATACTAATAACATATTATTTATTAAAAATGTAACGCTATCAAAATAATCAGTAGACCTGATAACAAGTGCCACATCCTTTGCCACCCTTGAAAAGGGCAGGGCCTCCGGCCGATATCATTGAATTGAACGGAGGTAGTCCGACAGCATTTCCATATCCACAAGCACCACCTACATAATTATAACATATAGCAATTAATATTATTAATTTAAATAATAATTTGGTTACAAAAAATCATAATTCTAAGAAAAAATTAGTGACAAAAATTTATGCTAGATACCTTCACTTCCATCACCATTGGGAGGTCCATAAAAAGAGGCTAGTGATGAAGATAATCCAAAAGCTAAATCAGATGAGGAGTTTGAAGTAACATTAAGAATCTTCCTAGTATTAAGACAAGAGGAAGGGGTCACTAGAAATATTAAGAGTGGAACTACAACGATGAGTATATGAGAGAATGCATATTGATATGTAAGAGCCATATTTTCACAAAACAAATATTATTAATGATTATTATGTTCTTTGTAAGAACTTTATGGTGAGGAAAAAGGTATGGCTAGTGTGGTATTTATAGACATGAATTTCTGCTTTGGGTTAGTTTAATTTTCAAATTTTCTTCTCTCTGTCACACGAGTTTTTTATTAATGGAAGAAAAATAATTTTACTATTACTGGTGAATAGGTGTGTTGACTATCATCATAAATTATAAATGAAATTGGAAATATATTGACTTAGAAATGTTGGTAGTATTATTTAGATGACGTAATTAATTAGAAAAAAATAAAAAATATTGCTTTGAAAACTAAATACTAACTATAATATAACTGACCCGTACAATGCACGGGTTAATTTTCATTGAAAAATATGGATTATTAAAATTTTAATATTTTTTGATTTATTAATTATCTACAAAATTTATTTTATATATTCACTCTAATTTATCTAAATATTCAATGTACGGAAAAGTGTGGTCTGACGAAGAGTGAAACTCATCTACTCTCTGTTTTTGACGACGTGTTATTTTCTCCTCCGTAGCCATTTTCACCGGTCTCTACTACAATGCAAGGATCTCATGAACATAAAATATTGAATAAATAACTTTTATATTATTTTTCAGATGAAGATCAACCTCCCCGTGAGCCATATTTTTAAATGATTCTCTTGTTTAGAAAATAAAATTGCAAGCAATATAAAAAATAAAAAATAAGCATAAATATCGATGAGTGTTTTAAGAAGTGACATTTGTGATTAACATAGAAGATAAATAAATAAATAGGCCCTCTGCCCCGTATTAAAACATCCGTAGCAATATAACTCTGTAGAAGTTACAAAAAATAAACCCCGTACATGAGTATAAATATACGTCCCGTGCAAATTTTTTTAAAAAAAGTCATGTAATAGTATATGAGTAGAAATATAAGTCCCCATAGAAATATATGTCCTCATAAAAATTACAAAAAATATAGGCGTTCACTTTGATATTACATACACGTTCATTTTGATATATTTAATTTCTAATTACTTGTGAAATTTATTTTATATTTAATCAATTAAATATGAAAATAATACACATTTAGATATTTTAAATAGATAGAACCCGATTGAGAGTGATCTCCAGATCTGAATCCTCTCCAGCTCGTCCTCTTATACGGCCTATTATGCTATAATCTAGGCCATTTATTTATTTTCTCTCTTCAGTTATATTCCTTTTTTATATGTGGATATTCAACCATTGAATTGCCGAAAGGAGAGAGGGCTGGACAATAATAACATGAGAGGATCTAATTTTGTGATCTATCACTATCCGTTCACAATAATATTGGTATTTTCTTTTTCGGTCCCAGTAGAAATTATTAAAAAAAATAGTGTTTGTATTGATATATAAAATATGAATATAGAGTCTCACGTATTAATATATGAGTATAAATGTTGACCCCGTGTAATTTAAAAAAAAAAAAGCTTGTATTAATATGAGTGTAAATATAAGTCCAGTAAAAATTATAAAAAAAATAGTAATATGAATGTGTGTATTAAAACATCCATAAATTACTCGATGAATTACTTTCTACCTTAGACAATGTGTAAAAGAAATAGGAATAAAATACAAATAAAATTGAAGAAATGTGGCCACCAGAAATCGAAAAGTGACCCTTTGCACATTTAGGCAATGTGTAAAAGAAATAGAAATAAAATACATATAAAATTGAAAAAATGTGGTCACCGGGAATCGAAATTGTGACCCTTTGCATATAACGTAGCAAGCCTTTGTTGGATATGCAAATGTCTTGATAGTTAGCCACATATAAATATAAATTGAAAACATTATAGAATGTCACATGACATGAATTAAGGATAAATTGACACCTATGAAAGAGAAACTTGTGAAAATATAAATAATAGATAGATTCATTGTTTTTGGAACAATTGAATTTTATTAACGGGTCGCTAGTTGTGCCACGGTTTAAGTAAAATATTTGAGACAGTGTGATTAAAGGAATTTTGATAGAGAAAATTTTATGTAATTATTTATTTCAATTACTTATTATAATTAATTTTATATGTTTTTTTATAGAGTTAATTTTAATTCTTAATTGTGCTCATTTATTCATTCTCACCAAATTCTAACCAAAGAACATGATTTTTTTCAGCGAATCAGTCCAAAATCAAACTCGTAAATGACGAGGATATTAGAAACAATCTGAAATCAATAATGATACAAATATTAAACAGCACTGACACGTTAGACTAAAACTCGAAGCCTTAAAATGAGCAGATCTCAACAGACCTAGACTAATTATCAGCGAATTTAGAAACGAGGATGCCAATTACACCAACTATATACAATCAAGAGAGGTGTGAGCTGATTAACCTCCATAGCCCAGATTATGGGAAAGGCTATAGAACCGAACTGTAAACACGGTAACAAGAAGAAATACCTACAACTCACCGCATTATAAGATCTTGTTCAATTTTTTTTTATGAGTATTTTTAAAATATTAAGTTTTTATAATTTTTACTAATAGACAATTAAAGATATTAGCTAGTGATCAAAATTGTGTATTGTCATACATGTAGTGGTCAAACATAATCTTATAATTAGGGACAGAGGTAATATTTATTTATGAACATGTCCTTAATTAAACCAAATTATTGGTCGGACCGAATGGCTAAACCGGATTAAATCGGATGACATGGCCGTATGACTCGGTCTATATAAAAAATAATTATATGTATTAAATAGTCATATTTATAGTCTTATACGTGTTGTTTCCGGGGAATGGATTCTCTCCCATTAAAGTTTTCTCCATTGCAATCATAGTCATTCACTTCTTTTGTTAGTAGGTAGTAAAAGTATAAATAATTATTGAAAGGTTAAGATTCACACCGAAGACAACCCATCCCGTTGTATCTATGTACTCTATTGATTTTAATTAATGAATATCGTTTATATGAAAGAAAAAAATCAAACGTTTGACACACATTATTTTGGTGATTGAATTAGATGTAACTGATAATTTTTTTATGTTTATTAAAGTTAGGCAAAAAAAAAGAAAATTATTTTAATCGTTAATAATTATGCGTAACTGACAAATTTTTTATGCGACAATAAGAATATATATTGAAATGATTATTTGATTTAATATAATAGTTTATATCGGATAATTATTTATGTGACGTTTAATAATATATTAAAACACTTAACGTATAAATTATTATTTGCATATAATAGATAAAATTAAATATGTGACATATAAATAAAAAACATTTTTATTTTTATTTAATATTTGATAACAAAATAACACATCATCTGTACATAAGTGAAAAAGTACATGTGACAACATTGCATGAATAAGGTGAAAAATTTATATGTATCCATTTTGTCAAAGTTTATTATTGTTGTAATACCCTTTTAGGGTCACTCTTTACACTTTTAATTTGTGTGGTTGCAGGGTTAGGTTATGTCCCCCTAGCTTTCTGTATTCCCTTTTTTATTTAAAATATTTCTCTTTTGCTTGAAAAAAGAAATGTAGGCTTAATGAAAATTTCCAAATGCTCTATAAGTTTGACCTGGCTTATAACCCAAAGGGATCACATTATTGGCAACAAATACTTTGCCAGACTCAATTGTGGTTAGCCTAATAGAAAATGGTGCTCTCATTGGTGCTCCTTTATTTAATTTCCAAACAGCACCAACTGATTCTTGCATGGCTTTCCAAGTTGCTGAGTTTGCTTCTTTGATTTCAACTGTTTTGAGATCACCATCCCCATTCACATATTCTATTAAGGTAGCAAAATAATATGGATTAGTTCCAAGGTCTACACGGAAAGCAATTGACACACCAGGATAGTTGCATGAAACTCTGCAACAAAATAATTATAATTAGTTGATTCAATCAATAAAAAAATAACGGATAATATAATCATAAATTTGAAATATTGACAAAATGAAAATAATTTATAATAATAATATTCTAAATGTCACTGTTAGAGAGAGAGGACCTTCTATATTGAACGGTAACTTTCCCGGCATTGCGTAGCTTGTCAGCTTGACCTAAAATTGCCATGGAACCAAAAGCTCTACCACTCATATCAAAATTATAATTGCAACCAGGGCACGAATCAGTAATAACTACTGTAACAAATTTTCCTGAACATGAAGGATTTCCAACGCACCTCACCTGAAACCAGAACAAAATAAGTCAATACTAGTAATATAACTATTACACTTCAAAATAAAAATATGATTACTAATAAAAAAAACCATAACAAATGTTCATATAAGCATAACTCAATAGGTTTGGCAATAACATGTAATATGTAGAAATCGAGATTCAAATCTGATACATTCACTTATTTAAAAAGTGAAATTTTAACAATAGACTACCTGATAAAAAAAAAACTACGTAACAAATTTTTTTGATCTCCAATGTTGTATATACATGCATACTAATAACATATTATTTATTAAAAATGTAACGCTATCAAAATAATCAGTAGACCTGATAACAAGTGCCACATCCTTTGCCACCCTTGAAAAGGGCAGGGCCTCCGGCCGATATCATTGAATTGAACGGAGGTAGTCCGACAGCATTTCCATATCCACAAGCACCACCTACATAATTATAACATATAGCAATTAATATTATTAATTTAAATAATAATTTGGTTACAAAAAATCATAATTCTAAGAAAAAATTAGTGACAAAAATTTATGCTAGATACCTTCACTTCCATCACCATTGGGAGGTCCATAAAAAGAGGCTAGTGATGAAGATAATCCAAAAGCTAAATCAGATGAGGAGTTTGAAGTAACATTAAGAATCTTCCTAGTATTAAGACAAGAGGAAGGGGTCACTAGAAATATTAAGAGTGGAACTACAACGATGAGTATATGAGAGAATGCATATTGATATGTAAGAGCCATATTTTCACAAAACAAATATTATTAATGATTATTATGTTCTTTGTAAGAACTTTATGGTGAGGAAAAAGGTATGGCTAGTGTGGTATTTATAGACATGAATTTCTGCTTTGGGTTAGTTTAATTTTCAAATTTTCTTCTCTCTGTCACACGAGTTTTTTATTAATGGAAGAAAAATAATTTTACTATTACTGGTGAATAGGTGTGTTGACTATCATCATAAATTATAAATGAAATTGGAAATATATTGACTTAGAAATGTTGGTAGTATTATTTAGATGACGTAATTAATTAGAAAAAAATAAAAAATATTGCTTTGAAAACTAAATACTAACTATAATATAACTGACCCGTACAATGCACGGGTTAATTTTCATTGAAAAATATGGATTATTAAAATTTTAATATTTTTTGATTTATTAATTATCTACAAAATTTATTTTATATATTCACTCTAATTTATCTAAATATTCAATGTACGGAAAAGTGTGGTCTGACGAAGAGTGAAACTCATCTACTCTCTGTTTTTGACGACGTGTTATTTTCTCCTCCGTAGCCATTTTCACCGGTCTCTACTACAATGCAAGGATCTCATGAACATAAAATATTGAATAAATAACTTTTATATTATTTTTCAGATGAAGATCAACCTCCCCGTGAGCCATATTTTTAAATGATTCTCTTGTTTAGAAAATAAAATTGCAAGCAATATAAAAAATAAAAAATAAGCATAAATATCGATGAGTGTTTTAAGAAGTGACATTTGTGATTAACATAGAAGATAAATAAATAAATAGGCCCTTTGCCCCGTATTAAAACATCCGTAGCAATATAACTCTGTAGAAGTTACAAAAAATAAACCCCGTACATGAGTATAAATATACGTCCCGTGCAAATTTTTTTAAAAAAAGTCATGTAATAGTATATGAGTAGAAATATAAGTCCCCATAGAAATATATGTCCTCATAAAAATTACAAAAAATATAGGCGTTCACTTTGATATTACATACACGTTCATTTTGATATATTTAATTTCTAATTACTTGTGAAATTTATTTTATATTTAATCAATTAAATATGAAAATAATACACATTTAGATATTTTAAATAGATAGAACCCGATTGAGAGTGATCTCCAGATCTGAATCCTCTCCAGCTCGTCCTCTTATATGGCCTATTATGCTATAATCTAGGCCATTTATTTATTTTCTCTCTTCAGTTATATTCCTTTTTTATATGTGGATATTCAACCATTGAATTGCCGAAAGGAGAGAGGGCTGGACAATAATAACATGAGAGGATCTAATTTTGTGATCTATCACTATCCGTTCACAATAATATTGGTATTTTCTTTTTCGGTCCCAGTAGAAATTATTAAAAAAAATAGTGTTTGTATTGATATATAAAATATGAATATAGAGTCTCACGTATTAATATATGAGTATAAATGTTGACCCCGTGTAATTTAAAAAAAAAAAAGCTTGTATTAATATGAGTGTAAATATAAGTCCAGTAAAAATTATAAAAAAAATAGTAATATGAATGTGTGTATTAAAACATCCATAAATTACGCCATGAATTACTTTCTACCTTAGACAATGTGTAAAAGAAATAGGAATAAAATACAAATAAAATTGAAGAAATGTGGCCACCAGGAATCGAAACAGTGACCCTTTGCACATTTAGCAATGTGTAAAAGAAATAGAAATAAAATACAAATAAAATTGAAGAAATGTGGCCAACGGGAATCGAAATTGTGACCCTTTGCATATAACGTAGCAGGCTTTTCTTGGATATGCAAATGTCTTGATAGTTAGCCACATATAAATTGAAAACATTATAGAATGTCACATGACATGAATTAAGGATAAATTGACACCTATGAAAGAGAAACTTGTGAATATATAAATAATAGATAAATTCATTGTTTTTGGAACAATTGAATTTTATTAACGGGTCGCTAGTTGTGTCACGGTTTAAGTAAAATATTTGAGACAGTGTGATTAAAGGAATTTTGATAGAGAAAATTTTATGTAATTATTTATTTCAATTACTTATTATAATTAATTTTATATGTTTTTTTATAGAGTTAATTTTAATTCTTAATTGTGCTCATTTATTCATTCTCACCAAATTCTAACCAAAAAACATGATTTTTTTCAGCCAATCAGTCCAAAATCAAACTCGTAAATGACGAGGATATTAAAAACAATCTGAAATCAATAATGATACAAATATTAAACAGCACTGACACGTTAGACTAAAACTCGAAGCCTTAAAATGAGCAGATCTCAACAGACCTAGACAAATTATCAGCGAATTTAGAAACGAGGATGCCAATTACACCAACTATATACAATCAAGAAAGGTGTGAGCTGATTAACCACCATAGCCTAGATTATGGGAAAGGCTAGAGAACCCAACTGTAAACACGGTAACAAGAAGAAATACCTACAACTCACCGCATTATAAGATCTTGTTCAATTTTTTTTTATGAGTATTTTTAAAATAATAAGTTTTTATAATTTTTACTAATAGACAATTAAAGATATTAGCTAGTGATCAAAATTTTGTATTGTCATACGTGTAGTGGTCAAACATGATCTTATAATTAGGGACGGAGGTAATATTTATTTATGAACATGTCCTTAATTAAACCAAATTATTGGTCGGACGTACCGAATGGCTAAACCGAATTAAATCGGATATGACTTGGCCGTATGACTCGGTCTATATAAAAAATAATTCTATGTATTAAATAGTCATATTTATAGTCTTATACGTGTTATTTCCGGGGAATGGATTCTCTCCCATTAAAGTTTTCTCCATTGAAATCATAGTCATTCACTTTTTTTGTTAGTAGGTAGTAAAAGTATAAAAAATTATTGAAAGGTTAAGATTCACACCGGAGACAACCCATCCCGTTGTATCTATGTACTCTATTGATTTTAATTAATGAATATCGTTTATATGAAAGAAAAAAATCAAAAGTTTGACACACATTATTTTGGTGATTGAATTAGATGTAACTCATAATTTTTTTATGTTTATTAAAGTTAAGCTAAAAAAAAAAAATTATTTTAATCGTTAATAATTATGCGTAACTGACAAATTTTTTATGCGACAATAAGAATATATATTGAAATGATTATTTGATTTAATATAATAGTTTATATCGGATAATTATTTATGTGACGTTTAATAATATATTAAAACACTTAACGTATAAATTATTATTTGCATATAATAGATAAAATTAAATATGTGACATATAAATAAAAAACATTTTTATTTTTATTTAATATTTGAGAACAAAATAACACATCATCTGTACATAAGTGAAAAAGTACATGTGACAACATTGCATGAATAAGGTGAAAAATTATATGTATCCATTTTGTCAAAGTTTATTATTGTTGTAATACCCTTTTAGGGTCACTCTTTACACTTTTAATTTGTGTGGTTGCAGGGTTAGGTTATGTCCCCCTAACTTTTTGTATTCCCTTTTTTATTTAAAATATTTCTCTTTTGCTTAAAAAATAAATCTTGGCTTAATGAAAATTTCCAACTGCTCTATAAGTTTGACCTGGCTTATAACCCAAAGGGATCACATTATTGGCAACAAATACTTTGCCAGACTCAATTGTGGTTAGCCTAATAGAAAATGGTGCTCTCATTGGTGCTCCTTTATTTAATTTCCAAACAGCACCAACTGATTCTTGCATGGCTTTCCAAGTTGCTGAGTTTGCTTCTTTGATTTCAACTGTTTTGAGATCACCATCCCCATTCACATATTCTATTAAGGTAGCAAAATAATATGGATTAGTTCCAAGGTCTACACGGAAAGCAATTGACACACCAGGATAGTTGCATGGAACTCTGCAACAAAATAATTATAATTAGTTGATTCAATCAATAAAAAAATAACGGATAATATAATCATAAATTTGAAATATTGACAAAATGAAAATAATTTATAATAATAATATTCTAAATGTCACTGTTAGAGAGAGAGGACCTTCTATATTGAACGGTAACTTTCCCGGCATTGCGTAGCTTGTCAGCTTGACCTAAAATTGCCATGGAACCAAAAGCTCTACCACTCATATCAAAATTATAATTGCAACCAGGGCACGAATCAGTAATAACTACTGTAACGAATTTTCCTGAACATGAAGGATTTCCAACGCACCTCACCTGAAACCAGAACAAAATAAGTCAATACTAGTAATATAACTATTACACTTCAAAATAAAAATATGATTACTAATAAAAAAAACCATAACAAATGTTCATATAAGCATAACTCAATAGGTTTGGCAATAACATGTAATATGTAGAAATCGAGATTCAAATCTGATACTTTCACTTATTTAAAAAGTGAAATTTTAACAATAGACTACTTGATAAAAAAAAAACTACGTAACAAATTTTTTTGATCTCCAATGTTGTATATACATGCATACTAATAACATATTATTTATTAAAAATGTAACGCTATCAAAATAATCAGTAGACCTGATAACAAGTGCCACATCCTTTGCCACCCTTGAAAAGGGCAGGGCCTCCGGCCGATATCATTGAATTGAACGGAGGTAGTCCGACAGCATTTCCATATCCACAAGCACCACCTACATAATTATAACATATAGCAATTAATATTATTAATTTAAATAATAATTTGGTTACAAAAATCATAATTCTAACAAAAAATTAGTGACAAAAATTTATGCTAGATACCTTCACTTCCATCACCATTGGGAGGTCCATAAAAAGAGGCTAGTGATGAAGATAATCCAAAAGCTAAATCAGATGAGGAGTTTGAAGTAACATTAAGAATCTTCCTAGTATTAAGACAAGAGGAAGGGGTCACTAGAAATATTAAGAGTGGAACTACAACGATGAGTATATGAGAGAATGCATATTGATATGTAAGAGCCATATTTTCACAAAACAAATATTATTAATGATTATTATGTTCTTTGTAAGAACTTTATGGTGAGGAAAAAGGTATGGCTAGTGTGGTATTTATAGAGATGAATTTCTTTGGGTTAGTTTAATTTTCAAATTTTCTTCTTGTCACACGATCGAGTTATTTATTAATGGAAGAAAAATAATTGTATTGTTACTAGTGAAAAGGTGTGTTGACCATCATCATAAATTTGAAATATATTGACTTAGAAATGTTAGTATTAGATGATGTATAATTGGGAAAAAATAAAAAATATTGCATTGAAAACTAAATACTAATTCATTCTTTTTGCAACAATTGAATTTTATTAACGGGTGACTAGTTGTGTCACAGTTTAAGTAAAATATTTGAGACAGTGTGATTAAAGGGATTTTGATCGATAGAGAAAATTTTATGTAATTATTTATTTCATTTACTTATTGTAATTAATTTTATATGTTTTTTTATAGAGTTAATTTTAATTCTTAATTGTGCTATTTATTCATTCTAACCAAATACTATTGATTTATATTTAAACTACAATTTTTTAATTATTTTATGTGGATGAAGAATATTAATTCATTTAATATTTCATATAAAAAGAAAATAATTCACTTAAAATTCAACTTCTTGGTGAATTTCATTAAATAATTTTGTTAATAGCTTCTACTTAAAATAAAGTTTTTTTGGTAAATTAAGAGCCTTAAGACATTAAAATGATCTGTAGATGTCAAAGTGATCTCTAATAGCGCTAATCATCTATTTCTTTGTTCATATATAATATAAATAAATAAATAAAAAGAGAAAACTATACAATGTGTGTGTCAGGTGGCAACTTTACCGAGAAATAAACCACATTTTTTTAGATAAGTTTATAGAATAGCAGAGTTCAAAGGATTTTTAGGCATATTAACTAGGATAGCACATCCAAAGACGCTCATCGTTTACCATATTCTCATAATAATGTAATCTATAAGAAATGAAAAAATTACCATAGAGATTAAAATTGGGAGGAAACATAAATCCTAACTTAGTGATATACAAAATGTAGGACAACCGTTGTGGGTAATAAAACATACCCAAGTGTGTCCAACCTCTGGTGCAACCTAACGCTGATCAAAACTATTATAACTGGTGAATGGACCAACCATAAACACAACACAGTCTAAGAACCAACAACTCTTGCAACAACAGAAAAACATATGACCTTTTTCAGCCAATCAGTCCAATATCAAACTTGGTAAATGACGAGGATATTAAAAACAATTTGAAACCAATTATGATACAAATATTAAACAGCACTGACACGTTAACTAAAACTCGAAACCTTAAAATGAGCAGATCTCAACAGACCTAAACAATTATCAGAGAATTTAGGAACGAGGATGCCAATTACACCAACAACAATCAAGAGAGGTGTGAGCTGATTAACCACCATAGCCCAGATTATGGGAAAGGCTAGAGAACTCAACTGCAAACACGGTAACAAGAAGAAACACCTATAACTCACCACATTATAACAAGTATTAACGACCATTTATAGTAGGTCTGCCTAACCCGCGAAAAAACAGGGAGACGATGGCGGGTTGGCCTGTAACACCTTATTCCCCGAACATATTTATAAAGTGATAATCATACAAAATCAGAGTAATTCATTTCACTCAGGGTGTTACATCATTCAGCTGTTACATACATAACATATATTCATTTTCATTCGCAACAAATATATATTAATTAAGCCAACAATCATGAATATCGTTAATGATATAACAAAATTCGTGGAAACCAAAAGCTTCAATACAACGTCATTAACATTATTAAACAGAGACAACAATAGTTTAGCCCACCCGGTGTTACAGATAACAGAATAACTCGAGCTATTACAACCAAAACATGAAGCATAAAAATTATAGGAGAACGACTCCACTGCCAACTACTAAGACTCACAAGCTACTGATCCCCAAAATGTGGATCTGAACTCTTGAGAATCCAGACAAATAACACAAATCAGGGTGAGTTTATAAGCACAAGTTAATACAATAATCAAAAGAAATAATAGTGGGCATAATTAATCACCTCGCATAATCATAAACAACAGTTACACATTTATGTCACAACACCAAGGCATCTTCATCAATTAAGAAATTCACCAACCACATAACATATTACTTATTTTTAACATGTATGCAATGTATTTCCTAGACTCGACCTATATGCATGTGCATGTGCTACTAAGTTTTTAGGTGTTGGAGTTGTTTTACCGAAAAATCCCTCCTTGTCATTATGCCAAAGCACAAACATTATCAAGAATGTATGCATGAACATGTGGCAAGTAAACAACACGCAACATACAAACCAGTCATACAAGAAAGTGTTTGATTCTCAAGACATTACTAAAGATCACATTTTTATAAAGGTAGATATATAAGAAGGTGCTGCAGAATATAAACATATTTCTAAACTAAACAGCTACAACAGCAACGACGTTGGTAAATCAAAGCACCAGGCTGTTATACACAAGCTCAAACAATCAGACAAAATGGCGGAAATCAGGGATGCAAATCTTACTACATGATGAGATTGGGGTCTTAAGACGGCATCAAAGATATTTGTGGCATGGTCAGCGACTTGGGTTGAAAAAGCCCCACTTTGTACCCAGGGTAATTATCCGTATTTCTTAATCTAGTTTTTAAGATGTTTCTATTTTGTTTTATGCTTATTTTTAAGCATATCATTTTTTTTATTGTATTTATCTTATATTATTTCAATATCTTTTTTATTATATTAAAAGTAGATTTCTCATTTTTGTCCATCCGCTACTAGGGCGCGCAAGAAATTTTTAGGGTGCCAAAAGAAATTATCCGTTTTCGGACCCTATTGGACTCTCTAATTCAATTTTGATATTTTTCAAAAAAAAATTGAGGTAAATGCATGGAGTATTTATTTTGGCCAAAGACATTGCTAGTTAGCGGCATATGGCGGGAAAATTTGGTGTTAGCGGTATTTATTTTATTAAATGATCTTTATTTATCTCCAGGTAGCATTCAAAATTATTGAGTTCTCCTTTCTCTAAAAACTAGATGATTAACACAAAAGAAAAAAATGAAATTTTAATGAGAGATACGATGGAATAACGTTAATAGGCAAGCAAATGACAACATGTGAAATTAGGAAAAAAAAATTAAATTTTAATGAATTTGATGGGAATTATGTCAATAGGCAATGACACTAATGCCGATATTTTACTTTTTAAATTCATTAGTAACTGTTTCTCCTTTTAGTCTGTTTTATAACAGATATTTTGCTTTTTAAATTCATTGAATAATTAATATATCTGATTTATATTATAGATAAAGTCTCCAATAAAATGGACCGGAAGAAATATTAATTAGCCAACGTCAGTATAATCATCAATTGGTCACTCCTATTTTAAAATAAACGATTGTATAATTTATTAAAATAACATGGATCATAGAATAATTAATTAAAATAAGAAATAAAAATAAGAATTATATTTAATTAAATAATAAATCAAGAAAATTACTAAGAATTTCCAAAGCAATAAATCAAAGCAACCATAAACGAATTTTCTAAGACAAACAATTCTAGATCGTAGAGAACAATAATTGAGAAACTGATATAGATCTAGAGCACCATGAACAACAACGACGAGGTTGTGAATTGGAATGAACACAAAACCAGTCGAGAACCCAGGTTAATAAATGGATCACAGGCAACAAAATTGAGCACCACAAGTCAAACCCTTTCGGGTTTCATACCAAACCTACTCAAGAGAGTACCATTGTTCGACAACAACAGAAGAAGTAGTGATAGTAGAGCGCGAATCCTAGAATAAATATCTAGGACAAATGCAAAACGGCAACAACATAACTTGATGCAAAAGGCCATATCGCAAATCTTAAGCCACCATATCACTAGAGTACGAAACCCTATAGGTATGTTTTCTTACTTAAAATTTTGATTTTGGGGTTTCAAAATTGTCTCAAACAATTTTCATTGGAAATGCTGAGGACAGAAAGCTTAAGCGCAAAATTGAGGAGGAGTCAGAGCCAAGACCTAAAAAGGAAAAAAGGCAATACCACCAACCTCTGAATCTAATGTTGAAGATCTACTTACTATGAAGCTTGACATTTGCACCAAGACTAATGTCAAGCTGCAAAGTAAGTAAATCCTCAAAATCAGATTTAGAGGATGGTGGTATTACCATTGGTTCCTTCTCAAGTTTCGACTCTAGCTCCTCCTCCATTTTGCACCTAAAGTTTCTGTCCTCAACATTTCCGATGGAAATTCTCTAGGACATTTTTGAAATCTAGGAATTGAAACTTTGAATTAATAAGAAAACAAACTTGTGTGATTTCATGAATGCTAGAGAGGGTATTTAAAGAAAATATACAATATTTGTTAAGGTGAAATATGAGAAACAATGTGACTTAATATACACAATTTTTTTTGTTTTATTATAATTATTTAAAATATATAGTCAAAGTAATTAATTTTTTCCTTTTACTGATTATTTTTGTCTATTGACCGACTGTTTTCCAAATCCTTGTTTATATCAATATACTAAAAAATAAAATTAATATCTATAAAAAAATATAAATAAATAAATAAATTGTATCTCTATGTTTGATCTACTAGTGAGGAATTTGGATATTATGCATGTGGTCATGAGTTTGATTCTCTGCTCCGTTGTAAACAAAAAAAGAGATAACAAATGAACTTTCAAACTCAAAATAATGCAAAAAATAGTATCGGTCTACCGATTATAAATATCTTTTGTATTTCCATTTATACCGACTAATTTAAATTTTCCTATATTTATAAATCGTATAGCTGACACTCCACAAAACCCGTGCAATGCACGGGTTGTAGTCTAGTTGCAATAATTGGAGTCTCATTTTACATTTCAAACTCTTTTTCAACGGCTCTTTTGTTTCATCTATATATAAGGAAGAAACTAATTTTGAGACACGAGGAGCAGTACTACAAAAAAAGGTGCCGGATAGCAGCAGTTTTTTATAGGGGAGGTTTAGTCTAACCCCATTATATTTAGTTAAAAATAAGTTTTTGAGGGAACACTTTTTTATTTAGCGGGGGTTTGAAACCCCATAAAGTTGTCTTATGCAAATTAGCAATTGTTAATGATTGAGGTTCTAAATTTTTTGGTTAGTTAAATTGTTTCCGACATTTTATGAAGTTCTTGGGTCTTTTTTGTTATTCAGGTTACAGTGAAAATGGTTGTATTGGTAAATGTTAGCTCGTCTAGGGAAGCAAGTTCCTTCCTTTGCCAGAATCCTGCTGCTGCACACCTCACTAGGAACAGAAATCACTCAAGTGATCAATCGGCGTTCATGGTATGCTACCAAACTGACACAGGAAGTTTTGAGTCTCTATAAGGTATGCATCTACCTTTAATCTAATTACACTAGTAGTGTATTTGAATTGTTTCTAACTCTAATTTAAATTATTTGGCCTTAAGGTACCTATTTATTGTTTCAATTTTTGTATCAGAAACCAAATCAAACTATATGAAACTTGTTAAAGCACAAAGTGATTCTTCTCATTAATCACAAACAAGTAATATGTCTTTTATAGGCTACAAACAACTAATGGGCTTTTTGTCATAAGTCCAATAGGCCCAATAGCAAACTACACCTAACAAACTCTCCCATAAGTTGACTTTCCTAAGAAAACAACTTAGAGTACAACACAAGTAAGCATTTCAAAAACAGTAAACCATACAATCAGTAAGGGAAACAGAAAACTTAAGAAAACTTGTATGTCGAGCAATCAAGCAATTGCTTCAAACCAGCACCAGATGCAACATGGCTTCACTTGTTGACACTATAGACATCACACATTCCAATACCCTCCCTTAATCTGCAAAATGTTTCAAGTTTCAAGGCCTTAGTCATTATATCAGCTAGCTGCTCTTGGGACTTGCAGTATTTGAGTTCAATGATGTCATCCTTGCTAAGATCTCCAAGGAAATGGTATCTAACATCGATGTGCTTGCATCTCCCATGCATAATTGGATATTTGGAGAGTTTAATGGAGGAACTGTTATCATGTTATCACAGTTTAAATGTATTGGATATCTTTTGTCATATGTTTTATTGTTGATCGAGTTTATTCAGTTTACTTGAACAATTATAAACATGTTTTGAGTCTTTTCTATGCTCAAATTTGAAGAACCTAAATGAATGTCTATTGTGTCCTGTTATGCAGAATGATAAATAACAATTAAAAGCTTGAGAAGGCGCATACATTTGGGACTGTTGTAAAGCACCGACTCTTGGATCATCCGGTGTACTTGTAAGTATGTGAACATTTTCTTACCGTTATAAACAAATTGTATTTAAGAGAAAATGTTCCAAATGATGAATACACAATGACACTATTTTCTAATAAGTAGCAGGTTTTGATCCAAACGGGTTGATGAATTGGTAACCATAGCCAGTTCTCTTAATACTATAGTTACGATTATTGTTTAATGTTCACCTAAGATGTGTATAATGTCAATTTGTGTGCCATTGTAAAATTTTCCTTCCATTTGGCTAAGTTGAGTTTTTAACTTGTATTCTTTTATTTTCGATAGGTTCTAGATGCTTCTGGTCCCTAAGCAAACCAATTTTCTAAGTCCAGACACTATTGAAGATGGAAGAGAGAGCAATGAAGATTAGAGGCTTTTTTTTTTCCTGACAGAACAAATTTGTAAATTTAGTGGATATCATTTTGTCTTTAAAATACCTTTCTTTTTTATTTAATCTTTAAAATGCATTATATTACTCTTAGCTTGATATTTTACCTATTTGGAATTTGACATACTTGTTAAGACTAGTTAGTTCTTCAATATAATTTAAAGTTTTAATTTCTTTTATTTTATTTCACTTTTTGAAGCATTTTATTTTATCTAATAAATAATTTAAATCATCTGCCAAACAAAAAAAACAATCCAAAAAAAAAAAACAAAACCCATACCAACGGAAAAAACTATTGGTAAACCGATTTACAACAGTTTGTAATGTCCGTGGGTATAGCTGTCAGGCTAGTCCAACGCCAAAAAATGTTGTAGCTATATGCTATACCGACGGCAAATTTGAGGTGGGTACAGCGAGATAAAGTAGACGGAACAACTAGCCCGTGGGTACAGGCTATACCAACAGATTTTGGACATTTACCAACAGAATTTCGCCGTAGCTATATGTAAAGTTTCTTGTAGTGGCGGAACCATGAAATTTTTTAGGGTGGGCCGCTAAAAATTTATAAAATATTAATTAAGAGAAAATAAAATATGCAATGACAATGTAAAATAATTTTACACTTTCATCCAATATCAACTGTTTATTCCTTAAAATCATCCCATTAAAGTCTAAATTAAATTTAAATTTACATTTCATACAAAAATTAAGACATAATAAGCACAAATTTAGTCATAAAAAATTAAATTATATACCTTTAAATAATTTTTTTTTGGACAAAAAATGAAATTGTTCTTTTGTATTGATATATATATATATTCTAAAAAAATATTCATACTTTAGTTGTTTGGGACAATCTTTTGGTCTCAAAAAATGTGAGTTCGAACCATAGATATTAAAAATAGTTTTTTTAAAAGATAAAAAGGAACAAAAGAAGAAAATGTGAAAGAAAAAAAAAAAAAACAAGCTGAGGCAGGGTTTAAACTTGTCAGTTGTGACCTGCCTGTACACAAAGGCAATAACATCCGCTCGGCCACCTTTTCAATCACATTCATCGGGCGCGTAGACAAATATATATATCGTATGGATTTATAATTTTATAAAAAAAATTAAGGGTATTCTAGTAATTTCACATTTTTTGGAGTGGCCCCTGGTTCCGCCTCTGCACGCACCCAGTGGCCTTCCAATCTTACCCCTCGCAATGTAGGATGTGAGTGTGTAAATAGTAAAAACTGTGAAAAATTAGTTCGCAACCTAAAATACGAACCAGTTCACATATCCTAGGTTGCGAATCTTATAAAATAGGGACGAAGGAAGGGTGAGAGATACAAAAATATTAGATTTTAAAGTATAATTTTTCATGTTTAATTATTTATTTTAACAATATAACTTTTTTTATATAATTATATTAAAAAAAATTATACAAACGCAGCTGCACCTTAATTTTTCTATAAATATCGTATTCCATACCAATACATGTTTCAGTACCGCATATGTACATATATTTTGTAATTCATATATTTTGATTTAAAAAAGAGATCATTTCATTATTTAATTGATACAACAAACAATCCAAAGTCCACTTAAGTCCACTTAAGGTGACTTGATTGAGTAGGATATATATAATATATAGCACTATATGCTAATACATAGTCCAAAGTAACATACATTTTTGTGATTAAAAATTCACAATTGATCTATAAGTTTGACCAGGCTTCCAACCTGCAGGAATCACATTTTCTGCCACAATAGTCTTGCCAGATTCAAGTGTAGTTAGCTTAATAGAAAATGGTGCTTTTAATGGTGCTCCTTTATCAAATTTCCAAACAGCACCCCATGATTGTTGCATAGAATCCCAAGTGGAAGAATCAAGTGCTTCCTTGATTTCAACTCTATTAAGATCACCATCTCCATTCTCATATTCAATCAAGGCAGCAAAGTATTGTTGATTGGATCCAGAGTCCACATGAAAAGCTATTGATCTACCATAGTTGCATTCAACTCTGCATATATATAATTTTAATCTTAATAATTGTAATATTATATTGTAGACAATGCAAAATGTTTAAATATTGAAAAAAATTATAATAAATGATAAAAACCATAAATCCATATTCTTCAAAAAAAATGAAAAAACTAAAAGTCAAAAAGGTTGCCATATCTAGTAGAAAATAGATGAAAATCTTTAGGAAAAGACTTTTAAGATGTAATATAATAGTTTTAGAGGGTTGAACTTTAAATAATATTGAATTTAATTTGTATATACTAAAATTGTAAATATTTTAGAAACTAATCTTTAAGTGTGACACAATGATATGAACTGATTGGATGTCTGTGTAAAAATGTTTTACACAGTTAGTGCATATTAGTGATACTTTTTCTAAATTTTAAATTTAATAAATTATTTTTTATACTTTTACCCCCAAAACTTTTGAAAATTTTAAAAATTGTCCAAATCTACATATGCTTTTGTTTATTTACATAGTTTATTTAGTAAATTAAAGCTCACACTTTAGATTTTTGACTCACTAGGAATATAATTAATTAGTAAACTTAGAATCAATTAACCTTCTATGTTCCATGTCTATTTTTCCAGCATTGCGTAGTTGTTGATCTTCACCTGAAATTGCCATTGACCCAAACGCACTGCCACTTAAATCAAAATGATATTGAGCATCTGAGCCACAACCAGCACACTCATCAGTGATAACTACCCTCACAGGGTTCCCTGAACATGCAGAATTTCCAGTACACTTCACCTGAAATTATAAGAAAAACAATAAAATCCAAGCATGATTATTATCACTAGCGAGTCAGGCAGACGCGGTGTCTAACTTATGTCAAAAAAAATGTCTTATGCCATATTTGAATATATTTGAATTGCAAGAGAGGAGTAAATTTGTCCAAAGAAAAAGTCAGCTCAAACTCCTCTATCCTCTTTATATATTGTATAGATATTTTCATTTTTTAACTTAAGTATACAAGTTTTTTCAAAAAAAAATACTGAAGTATACAAGTCAATATTATTAATACAAATTTAATAATTAACTTATTGTTTAAAAATCAACTTATAGTGAGTCTCTCTAATATATGGATCTTTCAAAAAAGTTCAACGTTAACCGCCTTTTAGTGACATTATGAATTTTATTATAATAAAAAATTGTAAGCATATATATAACATATTATTAAAATTTGACTGGGCCATATTGATTTTTTCTTTTATTTCTTATAAGTAATTGTTAGTGCACATCATGATGCAGCAAGGAATTTTTTTTTTTTTGTATGCTCGGTTCGTCTCATAAAAATGTCTCATTTACCTTGTTTCTCTATCTCCAAATAATTATCACATTAAAATTTCGATGTAATAATATTTTTAAAAACCGTACACAATTTAAATTGAACATTTTTATGTGAAAGATGAAGTAATAATTTTTGTCTTTCAAGTTATATTTCTAAAAATTGTTATTACCTCGTAACAAGAACCGCAACCTTTGCCTGAGTCATAGATGGCGGGGCTTCCGGCCGATATCATTGAAGAGAATGGTGGTTGCCCAACAGCAGTTTGATATCCACATGCACCACCTACATAATTATCAAAAAAATATTAATTTTTTTTAAGCATGATTTGGTTAAATTATGAATATTCTTGACCTAAGAAAAACTATATATATAAAACAAATATCTTATACTATATATATACCTTCACTTCCATCTCCATTGGCTTCTCCATACCATGTAGCCACTGAAGGTAACCAATCTGAATCAGATGAAGAATATGAAGTTAAATTAACAAGCTTCCTTGGATTAAAACAAGAGGAAGGTGTCACTAATATTGAAAGTGAAACTACAAGGATAAGTATATTAAAGAATGCACGTTCAAGTGTAAGAGCCATTTTAATTTATCACAAGAACACTTAGATGTCGTTAGTTGTTATGGTTTGTTGAATATAGCAATGGCTAGTGTGGTATTTATAGTGATGAAGTACTTAAGCTCCTTATTTTTTGACTCATAATGCATGCTTAAGTTCTTATAACTGAAAACAAGTTAATTATTAAAATATTTGAGACGGCAATTAAGTATGCTTAACTATGGGAGAGAATTTCGGGTCTACCAAAGAATAAGACAAATGAAGATGTTTGAATTTGAGATACAAAAACATTTCATTCACGTGTTTGTATCGTCAGGTAAATAGTCATGTTGCATACATTGTGTAATATAAGTTTTTTGGCTTTTACGATCAGTTTAATCTGGTTCGGGAGTTTGTTCTGGCATCAAGTGATTTTAGCTCTCTTCTGATCGCAGTTGCGGTGAATCGAACTGTGATCTTTCCTACTAAGTTCAGCGCGAATCACCACTAAACCAACTAACAATTTTTTTTAATAAAAAATTGTTAGTTGTTAGTAGCACAGGTAGTACAATCAATTGTGCTACCCCTCCCACCCACCAACTAACAATTGGTTGAATATCATTGTTTTTTAGTGAAGAAGAAAAATAGGAGTTTCTATAAGTTAGTCTTTTTTTAAAAGGAAATTAGTCTTAAATAACCAGTTTGGAATTGATTACAACTTTTGAAAATGTACATTATCTTTGTGCATTTTCAATATATAAGAGTAATGTTTCTATGTCTTTATCTTGAAATGAGCCCTTGGACGTAGAAGTGACTTGAGTTCAATGAGGGTAGACAAAAAATCAATAAGAGTAGTGTTTCTATGTCTTTATCTTGAAATGAGCCCTTGGACGTAGAAAAAACTTCATTGGAATTGTGTTCCCATCAATGAATTCGTAACATTCTAGGTATATGATGACAATTATTCAAAAATTAAAAATTTAAAAGTAATTAAATAATTTTTAAAATTTATAAAATTAACAGGGGTTAAAATTGCATATTGAAAAAATTTATAGATGTCATTTTTTTTATAAGAATTTAAAACAAAATTTGGTAATTTTAAAGAGAATAAAAACATATTTAACCCTATTTATTTAAGCTATGATATTAATATTTTTGTATTATAAGTTAACATTCATATTTATTCTTACATATACAAGATTGATCGATATTTCAAAGAAAATAGTCCTAGCACGTACAAAACTAAGAATAAATATTTGATATGACTTTTAGTGTTAGGTAGAAGCTAATGCCATTGGCTAAAAAGAGTAATTATATTTAAACACACATGTTATAAAATATGTCATTAATTATTCTAAAAATTTATATTAATCAACACATTTTCTTTTTACTTCCACTTAGGTGTATGTGCCTAAATAAATTTTATTTGAGATTATGATCATTAAACAAGTCTTGATCGTATATTATTCATGATCATGTAGACATAATAAAAAGTATTAATACGTTAATTGTCAATTAGGGCGGCAACTATTAACTTTTGTGGACATAATGCTATAATACTAATTTCATGTGTAAGCATTGATAAAGACGTATATCTTTTGAATACACATATATAATGAGATTAAATTACATCGCTTATACAAAAAAAATTAAATTACATTCTTGTAATATATTTGAATAATGTTATACAATTTAATGATTTTTCAACAAATATATAAATTTTGGAGAATTTAAAATTAAGTAAAAAGTTGATTTTGTATAGATTATTTATATAAACACGAGAATGAAAATGTAAGCGTAAATTAGGAATATGTCAATTTGATCTGTGAATAAGAATTTCTAGAGAAATTGTCTTGTTTGGGGATTCAAAGATAAAAAAAGTTTCGAAGACATGAGAATGGAGGAAAAAGTCTTTCGAATAAGTTTGAGAATGAGGATGAGATTTTATCAACCGCAGAGACTAGGTCTCCTAACACTTTAAGGGTGTGTTTGGTTGTGAGAAGAGAGAAATAGGTGAGAGAGTGTGAGAAGAGAGAAAGAGAAGAAAAATAGAGTAAATTTGATGTATTGATTAGTATAAGAGAAAGAAGAGAGAAATAGGAGAGAGAAATGTGTTTAATATTTAAAAAGACAATAATATCCTTACATTTTGTTTTTATTTTAATATAATTTAATTATTTTAATATAGTGATATGGAAACCACCATGTACATTATTGACTTTTTATGCTCTCTCCATTTCTCACTAAAAGTGGAGAGAAAATAAAATGGCATGAAACCCTCCGATTATTTTTCTCTTTTCTCAATTTCTATCATTGCCAAACGAGAGAAATATCCAATTTCTTCTCTTTCTCTCTTTTCTATCTCTCTCTTATATTTCTCTCATACCAAACAAAGGCTAAGGATCATTTTAAATAGTATCCTCTAGTCCTAACACAAACTAAAATAGAACAATTTTTATGAAATTTGTACCGCCTGATGTAAGTCATATTTTTCCATGAATTAGCACCATGAATACATGTTTTAGGGAAAGGCCTACAAAAAGGAGACAAAAGAACATGGGTATATGGGACCCACTTTGATTTGGGAGATAAATTGACGAAGAAAATTGCCGTATGCGACGAAATCGTCTCTATCAAAAAATAGAGAATCGTATAAACTAACCTTAAAAAACAAACGTGCTAGTTTCATGTTCGTTAATGAAGCCGTTAATGGAGGTTATTAACCGTTGAACTAACTAACCCCTTTGCTTAACCTGTACTATTAGGAATTACCCACGTGGATGTCTCCATCACTATAGACAAATTAACTACTACCATTATAATTTTAAATATATACTCCCTCCGGTCTCATATATAAGAAACAAAAAAAAATTACAAAGTCTTAAATATAAGAAAAAGTTACTACAATCATTACATTTATTTTGAATATTCCAATTTTATCCTTTGTTTTACTTTTCTATACTACTACATTCCTACACCTTGAAAACCGTATAAAAAAGAAGTACACCTTGGAAACCGTATAAAACTAAGGGAAAATAGTAAATGACATATTTTTTTAATACATTATAAACTTTTCTTAAAGGGTATGCCTTTTTTTTCCTAATATTTAAGACTAGAGGGAGTAAGTCGTTTTTGACAATTTCGCATAAATTAAAAATTTTAATTAGTGTTATATAGAAAAGATAAATTATAATTAATTTCATGAAATTATCTTTTATAAATAATATAGAAAAGGTAAATGAATGAATTAAAATAAAAGAGGATAATAAATAGTTAAACGTATTGGAGAAAAAATAACGAAGTGAGTAAATATTCGCAACAATTATGCTGGCAGCATACATATTCTTCTAATTTATTTTATTTTCATTTTCTCCGATCCATAATAAGCACCTCAAGATATTCTAGTCATTTAAGTTTTTTTTGGCATGCTATTTGACTAATCCTGAAATAAGCACCAACACATCCGTTTTTTTTATTTAAATCCAAAATACAATTATTTTCTCATAAGTTCATCAAATACTTAATATAATTATATTGAAATTAATTTCATAAGTTCATCAAATATAAAATATAACCATATTGAAATTAAGTTCATAAGTTCTTTGATTCAAAAAAGTTCATAAGTTCTTCAAATAATAAAATAAAACTTCAAATAATAAAACTTCAAGTATATTCTCACTAGAATCATCAATCTTCATGCACATGATATTCTTGTCAATATTAACTTCACCACTAGTAAGACACGTATTCTGTCAATTTCTAAAAATTTAAATATACACATAAACAACCACACACAATTAGTTTGATAATGTCATCATTAAAGTAAATAATAATAAGAGGTTTAAATTTTGTTATACCTTCTTCAAGTTGTTACACTTGATCCATTTGTTATCGTAAATCAATCACTTTAGGCTTTCTTATCCAGTTTTGGGTACAAATCAACGCTTCAACGATATTGGAATTCAAACAACTACGAAATGGATCAAGTACCCGATCACCCGTACTAAAAGCCGACTCGAAAGAAACAGTAGAAACCGATATAACCAAAATATCTCAAGCCATGTGTGAAAGAACATATACTTTGTAGATTTTTCTTTCCACCAACCCAAAATATCAAATGAAGGATCCTTGAAATCTTCATTGTCAGCTGCAACATACCTCTCTAACTCACTCTTTTTTACATCAACATGTTTTTTGCTTCATATTCAAATTAAATGTATCATCCCAATCAATGGGAGTGGTGAGAGTAGCTAAGAAGATGAGCGTGATTTTGCGACTGAGAAGATGAGTGAGCTTTTAATTGATGTGAGTTGCCTTAAAAAAATTATTAATATATATATATATATATATATATATATATATATATATATATGTTTGGTTCAGTTTGTTCATCGGTTCTTAAAAATGAAACCGATAACCGAACAAAATCACATCAATTTTTAATTGGTTCGGTTCAGTTTTTTATTGAACCAAAAAAATTGGTTATTTTTTTTTGTTTGGATTGGTTGGGTCATCGGTTCAATTGGATATTTGTGATCCGCTTACGCCCCTAACAATTATATTCTACATTATAAGTCGTTTTGACAATTTCACATAAATTAAGAAATTTAATTAGTGTTATTTAAAAAAGAGAAATTATATTTGATTTTATAAAATTATCTTTCATAAATGATATAGAAAAGGTAAATTAAAGAATTAAAATAAAAGAGAGCAATAAATAAAAAAAATAACATTAAATTTTTCATTTGTACCGTAAAATAACTTATAATTAGAAATATATATTTTTCTTTTCGAATTATAATTTAAAATGGAGTGAGTAAATATTTACAACAAACAAAATAAAATCAATGCCCAAGTGTTGGGTATACCCTAAGTACAATCAAACAAATTGAAAAATATAAAGTATTTTTTTTTCATTAGCATTTTTTTTAAAAGAAACTTTTTATCTAAACATATTTTTAGAAGAAAAATATATAATTCCTTTAACAAATAAAAATTTGACATTTAATAAATTAATATATGATAAATGTAATGCTTATTTTATATTTCTAGTATACCGGTGGAATAAATTAAATCTATTGTTCAAAGGATTGTTATTAAAAAAAATTATTTATTCATTTATATAAAATTATTATTATTATTTCAGATGTAATAAAAAACCCTCTTTGAATTGCCTATAAATTTGTGCTTATTTTCATTTAGCGAGGACAACCGCTTCGGAAAGCAACCTTGATTTCCATCTCTCTTGATCTCTATCTCTCTTTCTGGTGTTTTGTTAGTGAAAATTACATCAATTATGACTTTATCATATTCAAATCAGTACGATATTCATAGAAAATCCATGGTAATCGTGTTGTTTTGTCATAATTTAATCAATCTTTTTGTCATTTTTACATATTTAATATTTTTCTGATGTTTTCAACTATAGATCCACACTCGAGGTAATTAACAATACATGGTTAATGGATGTATCGACTGTTCTAGTCACATTTCAGCCCAAATCTATGGGACGAGAAGTCACTCATATATCCTGATGAAGTACCGCCATAAAAAAATCCACCACTCAACATTATTTGACGAGGTCTATGATAGAAACCAACTGATATAGAATAAGAAAATAGGGAAAATCCCTTTGATTACAAGAATGATACCGCAGAACTTCGAGGGTCTGCACCTCCCTAATGCCAAAATGGCCCCTTTCCAATCAAATCCCAAGATACCCTCTTTCTCAATCACCCCTTCTATTTATTCAGTATTACCTATTCATATTCTAAAACAGTTATTTTCCATCATTATTGCTTACTAATAATTAAAACTCCCACTAATGATAAAACTACCCACTAATATTAATAAACAAGACCCACTATTATTTATATCCTAATTAAGGCCCATATCTAACAATACTCCCCCCCTAAACTATCGCCTTGTCCTCAAGGCGATTAAAATAAAAAACAATTACAAAACTACTTTACTGACATTGGCATTAAAATAGAAATGTTTGCACAATCTTGCAGCCTAATTTCACCCCCCAGGGTCCCACAGTTGGGAGGAGAAATCACGAAACATTTTGGAATTATTGCAGTGGCATTTGGTGGTCTTCCCCTGTAAGTTGGTGAACATGTTGAACCCCTTTGTCATTGTTGCGTGACATACAACAATACCCTTGTCTGGTGGTTTTGTCGGCGGAAATACAGCCAACATGCAAGAAGTTGCTTTTCTCTTCTCAGCCACTGACCCTTCCCCTTCACCAGCGAACTTTCGACCTCCTTTTTCATTGGGGTTCTCTTCTTTGTGCTTTGTTTTCCGACCATCGATGTTCTTCTGATTCCTTGATGCTTTTCTTGATTTCAAAACCAATTTTGGTTCATGATTCTCTACCGAATCAGTTTCTGGGCCAAACTGTTTGAGAATTGCCTCTGTGAAATTTCCCCAAGTTGCAATTGGATTGGCTGAAACCCATAGTTGGTACCATGTGATGGCTCCGCCACTCATCCATTGCGCAACTGCCGGTATTTGATCTTCTTCTTTGCAGACACCTCCTGCATCAAAATATTTCTCAACCTTGATCATCCACCCAACAACATCCCTTCCCTCAAAGATTGGTATAGATAGTCGTAATTCTTTGAGTTCTCTTCTCCAATCTCTAAGTACTTTCAACGCTTCATGCAAAATATCAAGCGTTCCTTCTGTTCTCAATGGCGACTCCATTTCTATTTTATGTTTCTTGTCCTGGATCAGAAGTGCTCTGATACCAGTTGATAGAAACCAACTGATATAGAATAAGAAAATAGGGAAAATCTCTTTGATTACAAGAATGATACCGCAGAACTTCGAGGGTCTGCACCTCCCTAATGCCAAAATGGCCCCTTTCCAATCAAATCCCAAGATACCCTCTTTCTCAATCACCCCTTCTATTTATTCAGTACTACCTATTCATATTCTAAAGCAGTTATTTTCTATCATTATTGCTTACTAATAATTAAAACTCCCACTAATGATAAAACTACCCACTAATATTAATAAACAAGGCCCACTATTATTTCTATCCTAATTAAGGCCCATATCTAACCGTCTAACTGCATTTCATTTTCGATATTGTGTTTCTTGTTTCTTTTGAGAAATTTTCTATATGATTTGGAACATTCTTTTGAGAATATTTCTATAGTGATTTGGAACACAATGAATAAGTTAATTGTTATGTCAAATATATTTTTTCCTGCGTAAATAGCAAAAAGTAAATTATTTTACTCCTATTATTTTGAGGTGTAATATAGATCTAGTTTATTTTTCTGAATTTCTTGGTTTTACCATAATGACAAAGTATATTCAATGGTTGGAATTTCTAGTTGATTTCGAAATGTTTGATAACTTTTTTTATTATATATTAAATTTATAAATAATTGTAGAAGGAAGCCACATACATGTGTGTGTGGGTGGTGAATATTTTCTTTTGGTAGATTTTCAAGTGAAATCATATGCATCGTAGCTATTAAAAGTGTTGTTAATGATAAATTTGAAGAGTAATACTTTTATGTGAAACATTCAATTATGAAACTAATCATTATTTTATTATCTATTTTAAAGAGATGACGGTCTCATCCATGAAACAACATCCTTTGTGTTTTGAAGCACATGCCTAAGATAAATTGTTGAGGCTAATTGAAAATGTTACAAAGAAACACAAAAATATCAATTACCAAACCAATAAATTTTGGAAGATATAATGCAGATTATATAAGAAGCAAGAATAACACTTGAGTCAGGTTTTGCTTCTTGTATAATCTGCAAGATTTCTTCCAAACTTTGTTGACTTGGTAGTTGGCTTTTTTGTTTCTTTGTAACATTTTCTATATATTAGCCTCAACAATTTCTCTAGGCATGTGCTTCAAAATACAAGATATTGTTTTATCGTTAAGATTGTGATCCTCTTTAACATAAAAAATAAAATACTAATTAGTCTCATAATGTTTCACATAAAATTACACATGCATTCACAGGAGGTACGCATATTTCACCCTTTTTTTACACTCTCATCCGGAGTGCTAATATTTTTGCAGGTGCCCTTCCTCTCCTCTGACACTGAGTTGATCACCATCACCATTAGCATCACTGGATCCATTCAGAGCAGTAGGAAATTGAGAACTCGTCATATTTAGTAGAATTGAAAAGTATTTCATGCTTAATGTTAATTTTCATTGTTATGCTCTTTTATTCTCCTTGATAACTTAATTCCCCGTAGAATTATCCCACTCTTACCTTGGTCCCATTACAACCTTAATAAAAACCTTTTGGATCTTTATGTGCATGTGTTTAAAGTGTGAATGTTAGAGACTTGTCAAACTTGTGGTAGTGATGACTTTAATGATGTGTTTTGAGTGTACATAGTAACATAAACACTTGAGTGATATACAGCAATTTATATATACATATCTAGCGAGGTTCTATCAGTTTTGATGCACTCTTTAGTTGATTTGCCCTCTTGCTCATTATTCAAGCCATAAGATGTTATTCATGATGTTCATGTTCTTTGAAGCTTAGCTAGGATGTTCATTTTGTTTTTCACTTTGCACTTTTGAGATTCTTAGAAATTGCATCATGCATGATTTTGAATATTTCTTTGAGTCTTGAAATTGAGTTTTGCTCGGAGCTGACTACGGGTTTTGGGTGACTTAATCATTTTTATTGAGTTATTTAGCGTTTTTCTTTGGTCCTGCTTTTGTGCATAATTTTGATACCTATTTAATTTCTTGTTGCACGTTTATTTTCCATTCAAGTGTAATTATCTTATATATATATATATAATTTTCCATATCCTAAAAAAAATTCGTTTTTATCTGTTAAGCTTGATTATATGAAATTTCGTTTTGCAACTTTAGTGAGGTTATTCAAATTAACTTATGGCTTGTTAATTTACTTTGGATAGAAATTGATAGAGTCAATAGTGTTTGTTATAGGATTGGTCGAATTCAGTTATGACATTAATCCTGTTTTTGTAACGCTTGTTTACTGTCATGATTATTCAAATATTAATTTTGTTTTAACGCTTGTTTAATTCGGTCAAAATTCTTTAGTAAAAGAAAAACTTTGTTCAAAATTCATATAAAACTAATTGACGCTAGATTAATTAGTTTTATGATCAATCAAGAATAGAACCTTAAAAGAATGTGTATATAGAACCTGTGATTGATTATAATATTTCTATTTAATTGAATTTTTGGGTTAAAAGTATCTTGTTTTCAACCAAAACCTGGTTGATCTAGTGATATTGGATTGAGTCCTTAGAGTATGCTCCTCTGAAGGTCTCACGTTCGTCGATTTCCTTTGTGCCAATTTCGGTGGGATAGTCCATACAGAGCAAAAGACATTTGACTTTAAATGAGGCCCCACAAGTGAGTGGTGGAGGGGGCTCCTCTGAAGGTCTCACGTTCGATTCCCTTTGTGCCAATTTCGGTGGAATAGTCCGTACAGAACAAAGACATTTGCCTTTAAATGGGGTCCCACAAGTGAGCGGTGGAAAGGGAGAGGGCGGGGGGGATAGAAGTGATAGATTGGTATTATTTATTTTTGGGGGTCCAAATAACAATTTGGATAGATACATAACAAATCATTTGGGCTTCCTTGCAAATTCAGATACACACCTCCCCTTTTTGCTATTGATCACACTAACAATTTTCTAGAAGATCACTATTACATTTTTCTTCTCTTTTCTCTCCAAACACCTAGAATGTTCTAGAAGGTTGATTTTCTTCCCAAGTCTCTACTTTTTCTTGCGCATAAAGGTGTACTTGTAATCAATGGCGTAGCTAGGATCCGAAACTAGTGGATGCAAAATTTCTAATTTCAATTAATTAAAATAAATATTTTATAATAATTTTTTAAGGATTTTTATATATAAACAAATTATTAAAATTGATTAGATCAATGCCTGATTAAACTAAACTAAGTTGGAATAGTGAAAGTAGAAAAAGCTAGCCTATTTTGTGCTCGTTCTTGCATTGAGTCTTCAGTGACATGGTGCAAGAATAAATATTGAAGGGTGTAAAACTGTAATAACAAGTGTAATTTATAAAAGTTAACGTTGTGCGGCACTACACGCACAGACACGCCACTTTTATAATCCTCGCAGCTGATGAGGTGATTTTTTGTGGTGTACGCCAGGCGTACTTGTAATTCTCATGACTTGCGAGTGGTTTTTTGTGGTGTGCGCCTCAATTTTATTTTTCGTACTTTACAAATATTTATAAAAACCAAATATAGTCACCATTTTCTAAAAGAACATAATGATTTAGATAATTTCTTGTGTCAAAATTCAGGACGTATAACTTGCACACGGTAAAAGGCATCTTACTTTAGCTCTGTATCCTATGTACACAAACATTACTTCTTATTCCCTCCGTCCCATTTTCATTTACACAGTTGACTGTTTCACGTATATCAATGCATAACTTTGACGATTAATATTTTTAATTGTATTACAGTAAAAATTATAAAAATTTGATATTTTAAAAATATTCATCGAGACGAATCTAACAACATCTTATATGCTAATATTTATTTTTATTTATTAGTAGAAAAATATGGTCAAAACAATATATGTGAATAGTGCAATATAGTCAAATGTGGCAATGAAAATGGGAACGGAGGGAGTAATTTACAAGTACAAAGAAACCCAACATAACAGTAATGTGATTTTGCTGCAGCAAAAGGAACTAATTTCTCTCATAATATGGTGAATCAAGTTTCGAATTTCTAAGAGATGATGCATCTACTTTTAATGCGCAATAGTACATTAAACAATATTACCTTCGATAAAAGAAAATTTAGGATTAGTAAAAAAAACTTGTAGGAAAACAAAAACAAAAACAAAAACTCTAACATAGTCGCAAAAGAAAACTTAGGATTAGTCACAAAAAATACATGTAGAAAAATAAAAAGAAAAACTCTAACATAGTCACAAATTGGCAACAATATAACTCTAACAAAATTCATAATCACAAATAAGATTACAACATGACACGACGTTGTGTGTAACTCCTAATTTCTTCTTTATTTCTAGCTTTAATTTCTTCTGCGCATCTTAGTGTTTTCTCAATGTGGTATCCTCCTCCGATTCCAACTTCTCTTTCTAAATGGCAACAATAACTCTCAAAAACACTCACATTTACATGTAATTTGAAACCCATCATGAAAAGAAATTCTAGCTCCAATTTGTTTAGCTCACTAGTTGTTAATCCACCAACTCTTCCAAAGTATGAATTTCTGTAATTCCTGTAATCAAATAAAAGAAATTATCTTTATTAGCACATCATTTATTGGTAATGGAGTTTATTAATATTTATGAATATATATATATTTTTTAATTTTAGTTTTTTAATATGTTGTTATCAAACTACCTGCATTCAATAGTTTTGTTTAAGTCAATCTCATCATTGATACAACTGGCTAAAACAAATGATAGGGACAACTTATTAAGTAAATCAAGAGCATATGTTTCATTAGAGATTTTATTTTATTTTTTATTTTTATTTTCTGTCTTTACATTTTTAATCACTATATTTTTATTTACCAATAAAAAAATCACTATATTTGCATAGACTAAATAAATTATACATTAAACAAATATTTATATATAAACAAAGGAGGAGGAGAAAACTTACAAGTCTTCAACATATTTGGAAGCCACCATGATAGTTGTAATGAGAAGTCTATGAACATTTCTAGCATTGATTCTAAATCCAGGATTAATTTGACAAAACCTATCAATATAAACATAAGCCACAACATAAACTGAAGGTCCTGCTTTTGTGTACCTAAAAATTCTCTCTAAATAAGATTGAATTGTCAAATCTGGGATCTCTCTACAATCAAAGATGTTTGTGCTAATTGCCTTAGACAAAGATCTAGAACAATTTTTTACTATTCTCTTTGTTCTTGCCATGTTTCTCTCAATTAGTGAAGCAAGAACATTTATCACTAATGGTGTGCTAGAATCTTGTTGGTATGAAAAAGAATATAAATCTAAACGAAGCTTTCTTGGGGAAATTGTTAGAGAAGAAGAAGCCATGAAGAAAATGGAGAATTTGTTTTTTTTTTCCTTTCTTTTTTGGCAAAAGTTGTTTTCAAGTACTAAGTGATTAGTGGGGTTTTATTGGTGTAGGTAGTAAGATTTTGATAATAGCCTTTATATATAAAATGAAAATGGTAGAGTTGATTAAAGAAAGAAGGAAATGAAATGGTTTTTAGCCATATGGAAGGTGAGTGGAAGGTTGAATGTTATTTTATTTTATTTTTTAGATTAAAATTCTCTGTGCGTAACTGTATAGACTGATCATCTTGATTCCATCGAAATAATTGTAATTTATTTAAGAGATTAACTTCTTCTAACAAATGATTTTTATACGTACCGCCAATGATCAAATTCATAATTAAATGATTAAATAATCTAAGTATCTATCATTTGTACTACACTACACGGTGAAAGATTGAATGTTATAAAATCAAACGCAAGATATTGTCAAGGCAAAGTACAAACATTGCCAGCTAAGCTCTTTGCATGTAAAAATATAAGTATGGGAGGAAAAAAATGTACTTTGTCTTTATGTGACTAACAACATATCTTAGTGGGATCCAATGAAAGATCACACGGTTGCTATTATATTGCTATTGGATGAATTTAAGAGTTGTCATTTTAGGTTTCATATATATATTTTTGTGTAGATACCTTAAATAAGGTTTCTAGTGATGAGTTAGGTACCACTTCCTTATAGCATAGTTAAAAGAGTTAAATAACACATCTACATTGCAGGTAAATATTTCTAATTGAGTGTATATAGAGAGAGAAGATTGTCTATGGTATACTCTTCACTTTTTTGCAGATCCTACTTAATGAATGTCTATGATATTATTTTATTTTGATAAAATTAATTATGATAATGTCCCGCAAACTTAAATCAATTAGTAGGTACATTGCATTTTATAGGTAGGACTCAGAGTTATTAGAATCTCAAACATTGCATTGGATATTGTTTTAAGGTCACATTCTAGGGTATTAGCTAGACTCTTAATTACGAGCTACTTATTAAGTAATTAATTATAGCTAGTTTGTTACTAGATAGTTAATTTAGTTAGTTTGTTAATTCTCTACTCGTTTGACATAAAGAGACACCCTTTAACATCCAAGACCGAATATCTTGTAGCCGAATAGAGTGATTACATAGCGGTTAGTCTGATTTATCTTAGATATTTCTAATATCATAATTAAAAGTTGAGTTTAACATAACTCAATCTTTATCTCATCTAATATGATCAAAACTCCATTAGATTTTTTTTTTTTTTTGTGATTTTGAATAGATATATAAATTTTAGAGGGAAGAAAGTAGAAGAAAGAATAGAAATTTTTTTCACATTTTAATTTTGAGAAAGTGTTTTCATATAAACCTTCTAATTAATTTAGATTGTGAAAAAAAATGATAAATAAAATTTATTTATGTGAGTGTAAGTTGTGTAACTAGGAATCCGTTTATTATAGATTAAAAAATAAATGATTTTAAAATTAAACAATTTACTACTCCCGTAATATCATTTACTATTTACTGAAGCTCTATCTTTCCCTCGGATATTATAAGTAACTAGGAGTACCATTTAGTATTTCTTGAAACTCTATCTTTCCCTCGGATAAATCATATAGCTAAGAGAAACATAATTTTGTGAGAAACTCCCGTATCATTTAAGTAAATACTACGTACTCTATTTTGGTAGGTATAGCTAGCCGACAGTGCGGTGGTGAAGAGTATGAATGGAAATGAAGTTGTAAAATTGATGATTGCTAGCCTGGTCGGTTAAATGGACCCACAAATTTAGGGGCATTTAAGCATTGACCCTTGTTATCGAGATTTGTGCTACTTGATGAATGAGTGTGAGTAGGACTAGTGAACAAGTACTATTACAGCTCTACAGTGAGTGAGTGTGTGTGTGAGTGAGGAATCTGTCTGGATACTACCACACGTGCATGGCTCTTGACTCATTTTTGTATCGTACAATCTTGGTTTTTGCAACTTGCAGCCGTACCACGTGCACCTTATTGCATTGCATTCTTCTTCTGTGTTGTTTCCTCTGTTTGTTAGATTTAATTTATTTATAGCTTTTAAAAGATTATGAAAAATTGTTGATATTCTTCTACATTTCGTAGTTACTGATTTCGTCCGTCTGATCATTACCAATGGCCGAGATTATATTGCATCATGTAGTTATCGTATTCGTCTGATTGATTGTTACCAACTATTGAGAATGTTTATTGAAATTTTCTCAATTTGATACTAATGACAGAAATTGTTTAAATTTGATTTTCTCAATGTGATTTGAATTGTTTAGTCTTCAACTGAGGTATGTCCCGTTTGTTGTAAGACATGTTTGGATGGATTTTGGGAGCATGCAGAAACATCTGTGAAGAAAGAGGCATCTGTGAACTTCTTAACTGACACACTGGAGGGAAGATCTACATTAAGTTCAGCCGATGTTTTGGTGTACAGGTGGGTAGGAGGAAAACATGCATGTGTTGACTTGACTGGAGTTTCCCCACTTGTGGGATTGTCGAATGGAGATTTTACTATAGGACAGCCAGCCCTCAAAGCTGCTTCAAACAAAGTGGCTAAACATGAGAGAGCATGTTCTGACAATCAACATACATTTATACCATTTGCATTTGACATGTTTGGTTTCATAGCACCAAATGCTGCTGTGAATATTTTGCAAAGAATTCAAAGAGTCATGCATAGCAATTTAGTGTCTCATAGGTCGGTAGATGTAGTATTTAAGATAATTGGTTTTGCCATCCAAAAAGAATTAGCGACACAGCTTGTTGCCCGTTTACCTTCTATACAAGTGTAATTATCTTATATATATAATTCTTATACCGAGATAATTCATACTCCCTCCGTCCCTAATTATAAGCCCCTCTTCAAAGAAAAAGTTTGTCCCTAAATATAAGTCCCTTTTCGAATCCCTAGACACATTTATTAATATTTTTACAAACATAACCCTACTTTACATTGAAATCCGAAAAGTCAAATACAAATACATCTTTTCACTAAGGATAATTTAGTAATTGTAACACCCAAAAAGTACATATTAATTACAATACCAATTTTTCTTAATATGCGTGAAAAATGTCAAGGGGCTTATATGTTAGTATATTTGACTGGTAATGTTCATTGATCTTTACCTTGATCAGAGTCGACCAGACGCTGGTGTACGGTTGTTCGAGATGTCGAGCAGTCCAAATATACCCGGAGGGGGGTTGTGTACCTGCAGGCACTCCGACGCTCAAGTCAGTTGAGGAAGGAGTAGGTTTTCAATATAGAATGTTACGTACCTTTGACAGGTGAGAGGTGCTCTCTATATATAGCCCCAGCGCTTGGCCAAGGCCGTTGATGGGCAGTTAATGCCCATCAATGGCTGTCGGAAAACGGCTGAGGAGCCGTGATGAGCATTAAATGCTCATCATTCCGATGTCGAGCGTTACAGAACGCAGGGGAGATGATCGCTGACCAACGGTCAAGTGGATATGGGCTTTGCGCTTTGGGCCTTGCTCGACGGCCCACTAGTGGATGTCCTCAACGCGTTGGGCATTTAGGTCCAGTCCAGAACAGGAGCCCCCCAAGTCGTCATGCTCGGACACGAGGATGGTGACTTTAGTTGGCCATGACCCTGGTACTTAGACTGATAAAGTTGGGGTTTTGGATCTTTAATGTCGAGCAAAAGGATGTCGATGAAGAGTACATTTGCTTGTAAAGTGATATCGACGATCTGGTCGTTTGGGAGAACAAACTTGTTGAGTTTTGTCGAGGAACAAAATGTTTGGGAGATACCGAGGAAACATTGTGCGAAATTGTCGCACATTTAATGCGATCCGTAAATAACGCCGAGGATTCAATACGACGAGATTTTCGATGCGATTTTCTCTGATGTTCGGCGAAATTTGCGAACAGATGAGATGGACGTGACTTGGATGGACAAGCCGTTTCACCTTCTTTCGCCACGTGTAAAGGCTACTCTTAGCCGTTGAGTACCTATTTAACAGGTTTGAATCTCGAGGAAGAGCCACTGCCGTTGGATCTTCGCGCCCTTTCGTTCATGTGATCCGTGCGTTTGGATCGTTGGATTCTTTCGAATCGTGGCCTTTGGATCAAAGCAACGATCCAGATTTTGCTGGCGCCTATTTACTTCATGCGGGTGTGCTCGTAGGTGATTTCCTATATATAGGAAGTGGAGGGATTTTTTCAAACATTTCTGTTTTCCCTTCATCACTCTCTCAACTTCTCTCAACTTCTCAAGTTCCTGTTCTCTCAAACCTTCTCGTCTTCTCAACTCCCTTTTGCCTTCAAACTTCCGGATTTTCAAAGCTTCCTGTGGGATTTCATCATCAGATACTTCTATCATTTACAAGTAAGTGTTTATATTTGTTCTGTTTTGATGTTTGTAAATTTTGCAAATTTATCTCAAGCTTTCCCTTCTTTATTTTGCTTTGCTGTTTTGCTCCATGATTTGGGGTCTTTTAGTGGTGATTAGCGCCTATTTCTCCCGCAAAACAGAAGCAAAACGTAGTTTAGTTGGTACCAGGCCTTTGTTTAAGAGTTCACTAGCGATTTTCGCTTTGTGAACCCACTTTGGCTCTCTGGTTTTTGTCAATTTAAGCTGAGCATTCATATGAATGTGCGAGCATTCATATGAATAAGTCGAACGTTCTTCTCTTTAGGAAGAGAAGATGTTTGCCGACCAAACATGTCCGTGAGGACGATTGTTGTGTCGAGCACTAGAGTTTAGGCGAATGGGATAAGCGTCGCGCACAAGTGTTCGTAAAGATTTCTACATCCTCGCCCTTTCACTTGATTTGGCGGTGGAAGGGTGGATTTGATGTTTTCAATGTCGAATTCATCTTTCTCCTCTGCTTTTTCAGGTGCAATGGCAGAAGAACAAGCTCCTGCCTCGACCTCGAACGTAGACGGGGACGATTATGCCTGGGTGGCTGATGAGCCGAGGAACACTGTCTCAAGGTTTTCCCTGAACGGCGGGGAAGGGATTTTTCGAACAATTCAGCGTTCCCCGGCAACTGATTGGAAGCTGTGCATACCGAATACCAGTCGCCGTATTTGCAGCAAATTCCAATGGGGATCTTTCCCCATGTATCAAATTGCCTTCGAGCAAATGGGTTATAGGCTTCCTTTCAGCGACTTCGAAGTCGCAGTCTTCCGATATCTACACCTTACTTCCTCCCAACTACATCCGAATTCTCTGGCCTTCATAAGGGCTTTTGAGATGACAGCGGCATACTTAGGGTTCATGCCGACCATTCCCCTATTTTTCCATGCCTTCCATCTGCAACGGTCAAAGCCCAGGGGCGACGCTGCGAACAAGTTTGGATGGGTTTCGTTGAAGCAGAGCACCAAGCTCTTCGAGATATTCTTGGAGTCCGTTCGGGGATTCAAGGACTGCTACTTCTTCGTCAAGCCTCTGAACTCCATCTCTTGGCAGAGCGTTATTTACCGGGGACCAGCAAAGGACGCCACTGGGGCTCCATTAGTAGGTCCGGATGGCCGGCAGATTTTGGAAGATTATAGCCATTTCCCCTTGTCGTGGAGGAAGAGTCATTATCTGAAGCCGGCCAGCGATTTTGTGTATTCCGCAGAGGAATTATCCGTCGAGGAACTGTCTAATTACGAGCAAATGAAAGCTTTCGTAGACAGCTTTCCTCGTAAATATTATGAAGATGAGGGAGGAAATCCTATTCTGGACAGCGAGGGTTTTCCATTGACGAAGAAAGCCTTCATCGATACGAAGAGGTTGCTCGCTTGCAAGAGCGAGGCGGAGATGGAAGCTCTCTTCCGTATGCTCGTTGCACTTATTTTAACTTCATCGTATTATATATGTGCATTTAGTTTTCTCGTAAGTTTACTGACCATTCTATTTATTTTTGCAGAGGAAATGTCGACCATAGCAGCGAAGCTCAAAAAATCCAAGGCTGCCAAGGAGAAGAGGCAGGCTGCGATGCTCGGCGCCTCCTCGGTTGCTGCTCCTTCCCCCGGGGGGGATAATATTGATAATGCTCGGACCAATGCCGCAGTCGTCGATCTGGAGGACGTGGCAGTTCATGGCGAGACCCAGCCTCGCCCTGCAAAGGTGGCAAGGGTGGATCTGACAAATACGACAGCCACTGGTCGAGCAACTCCTTCCTCGCCGAGATTTGTGCTCCCACCGGCCATTGGTAGTCCGGATCTGGTCAGGAAGTCCCCTGTGGCCCTCTCTGATGCGGAGCAGGCTATCATGAACGACATGGGTCCGGAGGCCCTAAAGAATGAGCTCGCGGACGCCATGGTCGCCGCGTTCAAGTTAATGGAAATCTCCAGCTTCCTCAACGGTCGGGAATGCAAATATTTGGAGGAGAGGGATGCGGCCAGGGAGGAAGCTGTCCTCGCCAACCAGCGTTTGGAGCAGGCCAAGGTTAACCATGCTGCTTATAAGGAGAAGTATACACTCCAAGCAGGCTTGGTGACCAAGCTGGCCGAAAAAGAGACGGAAGCTGCTCGTCTGGTTGGGGAGAAAGCGGAGTTGGAGGGGAGGATCAAGGATCTGGTGACGGAGAGAGATACTTTGGCTGGGAAGGTAAAGGATTTGGAGAGCAGGCCTTGCTCGAGTGGCACTGCCCCAGACGCTGACGAACTGGTGATAGATCCCAATGGGGAGTACAGGGGATTCACTCGAGCAGCTCTGGTCTCCAGAATCTTCGAGCTGGAGGGGCAGCAACTTGATGCGGCGAAGTCCAGCTTCGACAATGCGGTTGCTCAGCTGATGGTGCTCAACCCCGGAGTTGACTTGGTCGTTGAAGGTGCGTCTGAACTTAAAGAAGTTCAAGACGGAGTCATCGTCTCTCCTGCTGTGGAAGAAGATTAGATTTATTTTAACTTTGTTTTTATTTTTGATTTGTAATTATTCGCCGGCGTTATGCTCGTCTGGCTTTTTGATTTATTTCGGCGCTTGCTCGCCTTTTATGTACTATTCAGACGTCTTGGCCTTCTGGTCGTTAATCTATAACTGCTTTGCAATTTGTGTTCATCTATAATTTCTGCACATTTATTGCTCGTTTGTGGAGTGTTATATTTTAACTTGTTAATATTTGTGATTATTTCCCTGCGAATTCGACCATTAGAGTATGCGAGGATACTTTCTAAAATGGTGCTCGTTTCTAACTTAGGGTTTTAACTTGGTATTTTTAGACGTTCTATTCGTTAGGTAGATTACCTTTTAAGCTAGTGCTCGTCTAATAATTACGGTTGCTTCTTGATGTCGCGGATCATAAGCACCGTTCCCGAGCAGTTTGGGGAACTGCCCGAGTGTTTGGCTGGCTCCCAAACTGGAGTCGAGGAAAATTTCTTCGTTTGAAACTGTTCCTCGCAGCGTTGAGCATCCCATCGCGAGCTGGGTGCTCCGCCGGGCTTGTACTGAGCGACGGTGGGGCTCGCAAGGAGTATTCCCCCGTCGAGCATGGATGTTAGCATCTAAAGCTAACGTCGAGCTTTAAGGATTTTAAGATTCCTGCCCGTACCTAGGCATTCCTCCGTTGTATAGGCGCGTCTCCTCGGTGGGATTTGCAGCCTTCGTTGAAGAGCATGTCGAATTACGCTATTTTCAACTGTAGTATTGTTTTAGCTTCTCGGCGTTCCATGTGCGAGGAATTTCTTTGCCATAGAGATCTTCGAGGTGGTATGCTCCGTTTTCTGTTTTTGCTCGGACTCGATATGGTCCTTCCCAATTAGCTGCGAGCTTCCCCTCTCGTGCATCCTTTTGGTTTCTCCTTAGTACCAAGCCACCTACCTCGAACTCTCTTTTGATGACCCTTTTATCGTGCCGAGCAGCTATTTTCTGTTTGAGGGTGGCTTCTCGAAGGGAAGCCCCCGTTCTTAGTTCCTCGACAAGATCTAGCTCTTCTCTTAATAACTCGTCGTTTACATCTTCCTCGAGAGGGTATTCGATCCTCGAGGATGGTTCTCCTATTTCCACGGGAATTACTGCCTCTGTTCCGTATGTTAATCGGAAGGGCGTTTCCCCGGTTGTGGAATGAGGAGTAGTTCTGTAAGACCACAGGACGTTGTGCAGTTCCTCGGTCCAATTTCCTTTAGATGCGCCCATCCTTCGTCTTAGTCCTCGTAATAACACGCGGTTGGCTGCTTCAGCTTGCCCGTTGGTTTGAGGATGCTCGACTGACGTGAAGTGTTGAGTGGTACCTATTGCGGCGAGGAATTCTTGGAACTTTTTGTTTGTGAACTGCGTTCCGTTGTCCGTTACTACCACTTGAGGGATTCCGAATCTTGCGAGGACGTCTCTTTTGAAGAAACGTAGTATATTGGATGCGCTGATTTTTGCGAGGGGTTCTGCTTCAATCCACTTGGTGAAATAATCCACGGTCACTATGAGGTATTTGACTTGCCTCGCAGCTGTTGGAAAGGGGCCGAGGATGTCTATTCCCCACCAGGCAAATGGCCACGGGGAGATCATCGTTTTCAGCTCGTTAGCTGGTGCGAGGTGCATGTCTCCGTGTCTTTGGCACTTGTCACATTTAAGGGCGTGGTCTCTAGCGTCGTTTTGCATCGTTGGCCAGTAGTACCCTGCCCTCAGTGCCTTTCTTGCCAAAGATCGTCCACCAATATGTTGCCCGCTGATTCCTTCGTGGATTTCTTGCAATATGAACTCTACGCGCGCTTCCTCCACACATTTGAGCAATGGGGTTGAGAATCCTCTTCGATACAATTTATCGTCGAGCAAGACGTACGAGCATGCTCTTTTTCGGATTTTCGCTGCTTCTTTGGCGTCTACGGGCAGTGTGTTCGACTTCAGGAAATTATACACCGGGGACATCCAGCTTTGTTCGTCGACAGCACAAACATGCATGACTTCTGCTGTTTTTTCGATGCTCGGTTTTGTTAATGTTTCCTGAATGAGGGACTGATTGCCCGCTTTTTTGCGCCTTGTGCTTGCAAGTTTTGAAAGGACGTCTGCTCGTGCATTATGTTCTCGAGGAACATGTTTCACCTCCGTTTCTTTAAACTTGGCGAGTTTTGCCCTGATGAGGTTCAGGTATTCGAGGAGTCGTTCCTCTTTTGTCTGGTATTCTCCTGATACTTGGGATGCCACTAGCTGCGAATCTGTGAATATTCTGATTTCTTCGGCTCCCATATCCTCGGCTAATCTCAACCCTGCTAGGAAAGCTTCGTATTCGGCTTGGTTATTCGTCGTTGGAAAAGAAAGTCCGAGGGATACTTCTATTAGGACTCCGCCCTCGTTTTCGAGAATGATGCCCGCCCCACTTCCCTGTGAATTCGAGGACCCGTCGACGAAGATGGTCCATTTGTTCTTTTCGGAAGTGGTCGACGTTGTCATTTCAGCGACGAAATCAGCAAGTACTTGGGCTTTCAAAGCCTTTCTACTTTCAAAGCTTATGTCGAATTCTGCGAGTTCCAACGACCATTTCAACATTCTTCCGACCATATCCGGTCGTGCCAGCAATTGCTTTACGGGTTGATCTGTTCGGATGATGATGGAGTGGGCGAGGAAATAATATCGAAGTTTCCTCGCAGCCATTATTACTGCTAGAGCAATTTTTTCTATTTGCAAGTATCGGAGTTCGGGTCCTTGTAGTGCTCTGCTTACAAAATAAACAGGCTTTTGCCCTTGCTCGGTTTCTCTTATGAGAACGGCGCTTATGGCCTCTGACGCTACTGCAAGATAAAGATAGAGTTTCTCGCCCTCGACTGGTCGTGTTAATACTGGAGGTTCGGACAACGCTCGTTTTAGGTGTTGTAATGCTCCTTCGCATTCTTCAGTCCATTCGAAAGCTGTTTCTTTCCTGAGGAGTTTAAAGAGGGGCAGAGCGTGTTGAGCAGATTTGGCGACGAATCTAGCCATTGAGGTTAACATGCCGTTCAACGTTTGTATGGACTTCTTCGATTTTGGAGTTGGATAATCAAAGAAAGCTTTGCATTTGTCGGGGTTGGCTTCTATTCCTCGTTCAGTTAAATAAAAACCGAGGAACTTTCCAGCCTTTACCCCAAATGTGCATTTTTCTGGGTTGAACCTCATGTTAAACTTTCTTGCTTGGTCGAACACCCTTTTTAAGTGGACGGTATGATCGATTTCCTCCTCAGATTTAACAATCATGTCGTCCATGTAAACTTCGAGCATATCCCCAATTTCATTGTGAAATACTTTGTTCATCATCCTTTGGTAGGTGGCACCTGCATTTTTGAGCCCGAAAGGCATTACATTATAATAATAATTACCTGTTTCGGTCATGAAAGCTGTTTTCTTTTTATCGATTTCAGCCATTTTTATTTGATTATAACCGGAATATACGTCCATAAACGATAGTAATTTAAATCCCGAGGAATTATCTACTAATTTATCTATGTTTGGCAGAGGATAAGCATCTTTAGGGCAAGCCCTATTAAGATCGGTATAATCAACACACATACGCCACTTTCCATTAGATTTTTTAACAAGTACAACACTAGAAAGCCAGGTTGTGTACTGGGCTTCAGCAATGAAATTGGCCTCTAGGAGGTCTTTTACAGCTTTTCGAGCAGCCTCCGCTTTTTCGGGAGACTGCTTCCTACGACGCTGAACTACAGCACTAGCCCTAGGATCTTTGGTCAATTGATGACAAGCGACCTCTGGGTCTATTCCGGGCATTTCAGCTGCGCTCCAGGCGAACAGTTCAGCATTTTCTCTTAAGCAAGCCTTCAACTGCCTTTTTACCAAGTCGGGGAGATCAGCTCCAATCTTCACACTTTTGGTTGGATCCTCGCCAAGGGGAACTAGCTCGAACTCTCCATCAGGGATGGGACGATAGTTTTCTTTGATCAAAAGGTCGTCCTTGCCTGTCTTTTCTTGTTTGCGCTCCTTCTTGGAAGTTCGAGCATCCAATTCAACTTCATCCTCGGTACTGATAGAGTTTACGCCGGGGAGCTTTGCTTCTGATTTCTTTTTCTTCGGCGTAACCACAGAGTTGAGGTTTTTGGACGCAGCTTCAAAGCATCGCCGAGCAGCTTCTATGTCCCCGTTGATTGTGGCGACCTGCCCATCTTTGGTGTAATACTTCAGTTTCAGATGGATGGTCGAGGACATTGCAAACAGTTCAGCCAAAGTTGGTCGTCCAATGATGCAGTTGTACAGAGAGGGGCAGTCGACGACCAGGAATTTCACCTTTACGGATTTCATGGCCTTGTTTTCGCCGAAGGTGACGATCAGGTCCACGTATCCCCAAGGTTTTGTCGTTGATCCATTGAACCCTTGAAGGTCAGATCCAACGTAAGGGACCAAATTTTCCTCAGTAAGTTGCAGCACTTTGAAGAGTCCTGAGTACATAATGTCGCAGGAGCTTCCTTGGTCGACGAGGATTCTTCTCACGTCGAAGTTGGCCATTTTCGCTCTGACGAGCAATGGAATTTGAAAGTTCGGTGATCCTCCGGGGACCTCTTCCCTGTAGAATGCCAAAGGAACAGAGCTTTCTTTTACCTCCGTTATTTTTATTTCCTCGACAGGGGATGCTTTTTCTAACTCATCGAATTTTCTTTTAATGGATCCGATGGTTATGGGGTTAAACCCTCCTCCGGAGATGACTAGTGCTCCGGGAAAATTTTCCCAACTCCCGTCCAAATGCGCAGCAAGGTAATCAAGGGCTCCTTTCTCTTCGTCAGTTTGCAGAGGAAAGAAATCTTCAGGTCTTGAAATGGCGAGGGCCACCCCTCCAATCACTCTATTTTCGTCCTCGACATGTTGTTCCGGGCTTGCTGGATCAACTGCCAACTGATTTTGTCGAGGAGCATTATTATTGGCAGCCCTTGGCTGCCCATCCACATACTGTCGTGCATATCCTTTTTGAATAAGGATTTCAATGGCGTCCTTCAGATGCACACAGTCATCAGTAACATGCCCGTAACTTTTGTGGAAACGACAAAATTTCTTCTTGTCCACGTTTGGTTTTGCGGGCAATTGTTTTGGGAATCTGATCCCCGCGCTTTTGAATTCAGCATTAGATATCTCGGATAAGATCCTGTCTCGAGGAGCGTTCAGGGGAGTGTGATAGGTGAACTGACTTTTTGGTGGTTTAGCCTCGCGGACTTTTCCACCTTCTCTTTTCTTTTCGTCTCCTCGACGTTCTTCTCTCTGTGAGGAGGGTCCACCGACTTCAAAATTCTTAGGTCTCCTGACCTCGGAGGCCTTTTGTTTATCCTCGTACTTGATATATCGTTGAGCCAATTCAAAGAATGCGTCGAGGGTTTCTACTTCGAGGATCCCAACTGCTTCTTGAAACTTCGTTCCTTCGCGCAATCCCTCTTCGAGGAGATACAGCTTCATCTTGTCCGTCGCTTCGACCTCGACAGATATTTTGTTGAACCTCTCGATGTAATTCCGAAGAGATTCCTCGGGACCTTGGACAATTGCCTTTAAGCTGGCCACCGTTTTTGGATGTCGCCGAGAAGTTGTGAAGTGTGCTGTGAACATTCGACATAGTTCTTCCCAAGAGTCGATCGAGCCAGGGGGTAAGTTCCTCCACCAGGTTGATGCTCCTCGAGTCAGAGACAGTGGGAATAACTTGCACTTAATTGATCCTCGGAGATTCCTGTAATCGAGGGCAGTTTCCACGCTCTGGACATGCTCGTCGGGGTCAGTTGTCCCATCATACTTGTCCAGTGTTAGGGGTTTTTCCAATCCTCGTGGGAGTGGAATGTCCATAATTCTTCTCGAGAGGGGTCCTCGGTGCCTCTCGTCTCCACTGCTCGGAGATTCTCCTCTTGGGGAATGTCGGGCATTGCCTCCACGAGCAGCTGCTCCACCGCTCCTCGGTGGTGATCGGTTATTTCTCCGAGGAGGGGAACGTCTGTTCCTTGGCGGGGAAACATGGTTGTTTCTTCGTGGAGGAGAGTGATTCTTCCTTTGAGGAATGTCTCTGGGAGGACTTACTGGCCTCTCCGCATTTCGTCGAGGTGCAGGCCTCGGGGACCTAGACCTCGATCGTGAGCGATTGTTCACAGGGGTTGGTGATCTCTGTCGACGAGTACTCCGCGACGCCCTCGAAGCAGCACGTGATTCCTCGACTGCCCGGAGTCGCCTATTCTGCTCGCGGATCAGCTCATTCTGTCCACGCATGTTGTTCGCTTGCTCGCGAAGTATCTCCCCCTGTCTGTTGATAGTGTTGACCAATGCAGCCATCACTACCTCCATGGGTGCTCCTTGTGGAACTTGTGGAACCACCAATGGATCTTCTGGTTGTGGAGGTTGCGGTGGCGGTACATCAAGCGGAGTTGCTTGTGCATGCGCAGCGCTGCCTTCTGGTGTGACAGAGGCTTCCATTCCATCAAATTGGTTTTGGTTTTGGTGATTTGGAGGATTCGGGTTGTTTTCTCCTACAAATTCATGGTTTGCATGGTTTGCACCAGCCATTTGGTCAAGAAATGGGTTTTTTTTGTTGTTGTAAGTTTTGGTCTAATTCTGGGAAAAGACGGGGGAAACTTTAAGTCCCCACAGACGGCGCCACTGATCTTTACCTTGATCAGAGTCGACCAGACGCTGGTGTACGGTTGTTCGAGATGTCGAGCAGTCCAAATATACCCGGAGGGGGGTTGTGTACCTGCAGGCACTCCGACGCTCAAGTCAGTTGAGGAAGGAGTAGGTTTTCAATATAGAATGTTACGTACCTTTGACAGGTGAGAGGTGCTCTCTATATATAGCCCCAGCGCTTGGCCAAGGCCGTTGATGGGCAGTTAATGCCCATCAATGGCTGTCGGAAAACGGCTGAGGAGCCGTGATGAGCATTAAATGCTCATCATTCCAATGTCGAGCGTTACAGAACGCAGGGGAGATGATCGCTGACCAACGGTCAAGTGGATATGGGCTTTGCACTTTGGGCCTTGCTCGACGGCCCACTAGTGGATGTCCTCAACGCGTTGGGCATTTAGGTCCAGTCCAGAACATTCATTTACTGTGTGGTTTCTGTTCTTGCTCAAAACGCATGTGATGATCTTTCGGACCCTCTATGACATAATAGGGATATTATATCTGACAATTCGACAAATGGTAGCAACCCTTTCTTCGTATCAAAAGTATGTGGTCTAGTGGCATGGTATTTTGAGGGAGCACCGACGATAGTGCAAGTGTGAGGTGATGGATAAAAATTGTTTGAAAGAGAGAATATCAAAAAAAAAATTATGAACTTACATTTAAGGGAGAAGTTGTTAGTATATTAGTGTGGATGTGAGTCTTAATTATATTGAATGAAAAATAGATGTTTAAAATATACAAGTGAAATAGCTCATATGCCTATACGTTGTCAAGAGTGATTTTTCGTTTTAGATTATTTCCAATTTTTATAAATTTTACATACTATTATTTTCAATGTCAACATTGTCAGGTAGGGACCGGATGAGCAAAGGAATTTAAATTAAAGTGAATAAACTTTCGATTTAATTAGTCTATATTCAACTATTAAATTCAATTAAAACGCCCTGAAATTATTCTCTAAACTACTAAAATCAACTAAATAATCTCTAAACTATATTCTCTCATCCAACTATAAAAACATAACCAATTGCAATTAGTTTTAAAAATTCATTATGTCGTAGAAAACTATTAGTTTAGGGTGATGGTGATCTCTATTGATCCCCTTCTAGCTCCGTCCTCATCAGTCACATTTCAGATAATTTGATCTGTTATTTTGAGACAACCCTGTTAGAGGAGTTTCCAAGCTTACATAAGTGGTATGTTTGTTTTTATTATTTTTTTTAATAAGCTAAATTAGTCCACCTAAATTTGCACTAGAGATAATTAAACTTGAGACCTCAAGGAGGAGCACACTCACAGGTTTCAAGTCAATACCACCAGAGCAAACCAAGTGGGTTGTTTGTTTTTATTACTATGTTAAGGACAACCTCCCTTCGGCTCCTAATATAATTCAAGTCAATCGACCTTGCCCTCCTTTATCATGGGTGAACTGTAATACAGATGGAGCTTCTAGAGGTTGTCCTGGAATTTCAGCTTTGGGGAATATTCAGAGATCACGGTGGAAACATTCTTGGAGGTTTTTCAGTCTCTTTGGAAATTTCCGATGCATTTCAAGCAAAAGTGAAAAGTGTTATGCGTGCTATAGAATTTGCTACTAGTAAAGGATGGACAAACTTTTGACTTGAATGTGACTCTTTTCTGACATCACAACTATGTTGGCACTCCATAACCTACCTATTATTTGCAGTACCCTAGTGTTCTTTTTCTTAATAATTTTAAATATTAAATCGACCCATAAAAAATATATTTGAGAACTAATTTAAGTATCTAAAAACAATAAATTTGAGGACCATGATTAATAAGAAAACAACACAATTCTTGTCTTTTGCCGCTGCACTAATTTCTTTCTGCAATGTTCCAACACTTTCATATTTGCTTTCTTTTTTCCTTCTGATTTATTAATTAGAGAGGTGATTCAATGATTGATTTTCATCCGGAATCACCACTCTTGATCGTTTTTTTATTTTTTTATTTAAATAAGTAATATCCACATATTTTTATGTTTCATTTGAATTTTCTTCTTCGTAATTTTTTCATCTAGTGTTGTTTTAATCTCGTGTTACTGCGGAATATTTGTTTTGATTTTTCGTCTTGGTATGACATTTGTTTTGATTTTCCGTTTAGGTACAGCGTTTCTTTTGTTCAAATTTGCATATTTGCTTCGATCCAAATTCACTGCAGATTCAATGATTTTACTGACATCAACCTTGCAGATCTAGATGCATAACTATTCTAGATATTTGAATTTTGTTCTATCAATTGTAGATTTTGTCATAGACATTAGACCATTTTATACTATTAACTCGGATGATGAGAATTTTTTCACAAATAATTGTAAATGTAATTATAATTTCAATCCGATCAAAAGAATAATATAGACCAAAATGCTCTCAGCAGTACAACTGAAATAAAACATTTCTATAGGATGCTCTAAAGGCTAAAGATACATAACAAAATATCCTGCAGAAACATTGTGAAGTGGGCACCTTTTCAATACAATAATAGAGATTTTTGTCTCCGGCAATATCAGTCCGTATAGTATCAAGGACATAAATTAGGAACCGACACACATAATTACTACATGTAGTAATTAATTAAACGAAAGGAACAAAACAGAAGAAACAGAGTATGGAGAGGAAATCTGCCAAATTGATTTCTAAACTAGGAAATCTCCCAACTAGATCTCATATGGATCGAGCATTAAAAACTTGAACTTGTGTTTTACATTTTTAACTTTTTAGTAGGAATGATCGAATTGCAAACGTCTGATGATAATTGAACGATCACATTTATTTTGATTGTATTATTGTTTTAAATCTGAACCGTCTGCTAAAATCGGACGGCTAGATTTATCTTGACTGCATGCAACCCAAATTTTAGTAAGAGGTTGTTGATTTTCTAAAAAGAATTCAAAGAGTAATCTTATATCTTGTAGGTCTTTAGATATGATTTTTAAGAGGATCAATTTTATTTTTCAAAAAGATTAATACCATAGTTTGCTATCCGTTTGTCTTTAGATATAATAATTATTTTAAATATATAATATACAAACGAATAAAACTTGGCTGTATTACTGAACTACCCATATCACCCTATTACTGTAGATTTTTAAAAACCAATAAAAAAATTGTCGATTTTAGAAAGGAACTATTTAATGATTGAGTCCTATTTTTTATATATTATTATTTATTATGATATTTTCATATCTTGGACTCAACAATTTAATAAGTGTAATAGTCTTATATGATTTCCCAACTGCACTCATTTATAACTTCAACATGAGTCTAGCAAAATGGAATAAATTAAACTTTGGGGATTAAAATTGAACCATTAAAATTTAGGAGGTAAAATCGAATAATTACGAAACTTAGATAACAAAAATTAAATAATTAGTGTCTAGTGTTTTAATGGGTGGAACATACATTTTGAAGAGACCTTTTTTTTAAATGTTTTTATATTTTGAGAGTTATAATCCGAAATTAACTAATTTTGGATTGTATGATCCAAAATTAACTAATTTTCGAACGTACGTTCCAAAGTGTTTTTTTTCAATTTTTTATATTTCGAAAGTTACAATTCAAAATTAACTATAATTTTGGAACGTACGTTCCAAAGTGACCTTTTTTATTATTTTTTTTATATTTCGGATTGTAGGATCCGAAATTAACTAATTTTGGAACGTGTGTTTCAAAATTAGATGTTTTCAGATTGTATCTTCCAAATTATTCTGGATCCAAAATCAGGGATATTTTTGGATTTTTGGGAGATCTAGGAGCTCTGCGGGGGACCTAAAAAGCAATTTTCCTCTTAGATAACAAGTGAGTGTTGTATTAGTGTTTTAATGGGCTTTGTAACATGTCTTGGCCCATGTCATATATGAAGACAACAGAATATATTTCTTTTTGCTCACTTGAGCTAAGCACCCCTCTGAACTTCTAATTTTACCCTCTCATGGGTTAGGTCACGAGTTCGCTACACATGCAGTTCGCAAGTTAAAGTGTGAACCTTTTCTTCGCTTCCAAGAAAATATTTTGAATGAAACACTGTATAAGCTAGTGATTAAAAAATAAAAAAGAGGTTTCAATTTAGATAATTATAGTGAGTGGAGTATTTTGAGTGAGTGTGCATCTCAACTCTTAAGCTAACTTTTATGATTGAGTATAGTCCTTTCAAACTCTAATATCTTAGATCCATTTGTTGTTTGTTGTGCGGGAGATCTTCCATATTTGGGTCACTCGTTGTTGTTGATTTTACATTCCAGCTTGTTCAGTTCTGGACGTGAAGGGGTGTGTTAGAAGTCTCACATTGACTGGGGACATGACATAGATAGCCTTTATACAGGCACGGATCCACTTAGAGGAAAATGGGGGCAATTGACCCCACTGCTCTATTGTTTTTTTAACCAAGAAATACACATATTTATGTATTGCCCCCACTTCAAATCTTTCATTGTCCCCACACAGCTCACTAATGGCCTATTTGTTGAAGTATTTTTCAAGTTTTAATACTAGTAAGTAGTATTTTTTTTATTACAAGTTCTAATAAGTTCACATAAGTTCAATTAAAACAACAAAAAATATAAGTTAATAGTCATCCTTACTTTTATGATGGAAAATTATATTTTTTAAATGCTAAAGTGATTGATATTTTTAAATATACGATTCCATAAATTTTGTATTTGATGTTCAAAAATATATTTACTTAAACAAAACAATGTCATTATTTTATCAATGTACTTATATATAAATGATTTTGAGTTTTTGACCCCACTGGGTAAAACTTCTGGATCCGTCCCTGCCTTTATAAGTGTAATGCAAATCTCAACTTCAAATTTTAAGTTACCTTTTGTGATTGAGTATATGTCTTCCAAATTCTAATAGCATGTTTACCATTTACAATTGAATCGTCTTCTGGCACATTCTTATCAATTTCTTTTGCACACCATTGCATTATCATGATCTCTGCCTCCGTATCTTGATGGATTCTAGATGAAGTTTTTCTTCTAGTAGAACAAGTTGTTATCGTCTTCTTTGGCTCTGTTTAACCTATCACAACCTACAAGAAATATTTTTCATCTTATTGTAATGTTTAAAAAATTGTTCTTCATTAATTAATACATTGTATGAAATGTTAATAAACATAATATTCATTGCATTAAGTAGCAAGTTCAACTGAATTTTTCTTCTTGCTATATTTAGTATTTGAAGGAATTTAAAGAGTGAAAATAATCACTTCTGACTTTGAACGAATTTTTTTGTTGGAGGGTAAATGTGTAGATAACTGCATCAACAATTTTACAAAATGGCAGTTGTTACGATATGCCAAATTTATTAAAGATGTATAAAATATGTTAATTTGTCATAATTTAAATTAAAGTGAAAATTAAATAATAAAAAAATTCATATTACTATTGGCGAAAGAATATGTAGCCATATCTTACAACATCTCGTGTTTGATTATCAACTTGTTTACTCACTACAATTGTCTAAGTCTTTTTTATTTCCGTCACAGAAAATATTCGAGGTTTAATATTTCGGGCAGACAAATGAAGGATGAGAAAGTTAGAGAGAACAAGGTAAGGTAAGGAAAGGACCCAAGTATACTCAGAGTATACACCCCTGAACACTTCAAGAAAGAAGATACTCCAGGAGTGTATACTCAAATCACTAGAGATAGAACCTAAAAAGATTATAAAACGTACTATTAAAAAAAAATTATAGGTTAATTAGTTGGATAGAAATATGATATATGATAGAATATTATGGCATCGTTTAATCCATTGTTTGGAATAAGACTCGTTTGTTGTTGTTGCTGCTGCAAGCTTTTCAATAAAATAAAATACACATTAATATTATAATTGCAAATGAAACTTGCATATATTGAAGTTAAAATAACAAACAAAACAATCTAACTAATCTTTACACACCCTCCAAGATTAAAGCAGTATATTTATTCTCATAACTTGTATTGGAGCTATATATATAATATACATTTTAGTTTCTCACAAAAAATAAATTCATAATATATATTTATTATTCCGGTTGCTGCTAATTAATTAACACACAACTAGAAGACTAGTTTGCAGCTCAACTCTTTGAACCTGGTGCTCCTTGAGGTGGTTGTTGTTGCATCTGCTGATACATGGCAGCAATTCTACTATAGGCATCCATAGTCATGGGCTGCACAAAATTAATATTTTCTTATTAATTATATTATACATTAATTAATCATATTTAATATTCTGAAAAATATATTCAATGTTTGGTTTTCAGTCACGTACGAGCCAAAAATTGAAAATAATAAAAAAGTAATAAACTCTCCCAAAATGAAATAAAGTAAAAAATTCATACCGAAATAAAAATCACTTCGGTAATAAATATTTTAACATGCGTCTACGTAAAAATATGACTCTCTTTTGAAAAAAAAAATCAGTTTGGGTTTAGAAAGAAAATAATAATAAATTTTTTTTGGAAGACAACTCAATCCTAATAAAAAAATTAGATGTACAAACTATTAACTTGTAAATGCATAACTTTGATGATTAATATTTTTAATTGTATAATAATAAAAATTATAAAAATTTAATATTTTAAAAATAATCTTCGAGATGAATCCAACAACATATTATATGTTACTATTTATTTATTAGTAGAAAAATATGGTCAAAGCAAGATATGTGAATAGTGTCTGGTGTTAAATTGGCTCACTCATTTTGGATTTGGTGCTATAGAAAAAACACATAGGTTGGTGTTGTTGTGATCTCAATCATCCGATCAAGATCGGACGTCTGAGATTAAATACAATAAAATAACCATCATTTAATCTCAGACGTCCAATCTCGATCGAACGGCTGAGATACACAACAATATCAAACTGTATGTTTTTTCTACGGCATCAAATCCAAATCCATCATTTTGGGATGGAGGAAGTAATGACTTCAAAGTTGTGTTTAGTATGTGGCAAACAACGGTAACACTCGTGTATTTGCAAGACAATATTAATAAGCATAGAAGATGAATTTTCACCTCTATCTCTCTATATCTCTATTATTGTTTGTCAAAATTCAAATTTATATCCATTCTCTTGAGATGTCCTACACCTTATCAAGACGTAAACCAATTTGTGCTTATTGACAATTCAAAGCACTATTTTAAAGATAACTTTGTCACTATCCTAACATATTGAAAGACAATATTAATCACCCAATTAATTTGAGTTGCCTGTTTACTACACCCTTATCTATAGTGTCTCTAAAATTTCTGTAGCCAGTTCAGCAAATATCAGGTTGCTTTCAATCACTACAAGAAAGTTGAATTTTTTTGCTTTCAAATTGCATCATACATACATGTTTATCTTTTATGAAATAATAACATATATATTTTTATTAACAAAAAATCATGAAAATATTGAAATCAAATTAAGTAACTATTATCTAATAGTATATACTAAAAGTATTGACCTATACTTGACCCAAAAAAGAAAATATTGACATATAAACTCAAGCAACAAAGTTTAAATCCATTAAAAATCAGTGTTACTTAAATTAATAATATTTTTTTTTCTTTCTTTTCTCTAATTTTCTTTCTTAAAAAGTAGTAAATTAAATTATATATAAAATGATGAATATTCACCTGGGATTGACATCCAAAAAATGTTGAGAGAGGGTCAGCCATCCCGGTTGGTGGAGGTCCTTGAAGTCGGTCGCTACTGCCTACACCATCCCATGAAGCCATAGGCATGAATGCAGAAGGGTGGAGAACGGGCGGCATTCCGGGCATGTTAGCTCGATTCATGGTGTTCATATCCATTCCCATGCCCGGCATTCCCATACCCATGCCCATCCCGGCCATACCCATCCCCATTCCCATACCCATTGGATTCATCATCGACATTTGAAGTTGTTGCTGCATGGTCATCGGCATCATCATCGATGACATGTTGAATCTATTCACCATGTGCACTTGTGCTTGCAATTGTTTTAGATATTCTATCACTTCGTCCAACATTGAAGCTTTATCGGTCTGTAACAAAATTTTAATCAAGTTCATATATGAAAACTGTAAAATATATACTTATAATATCCTCAGCAAAGTTCACATAATCTCTCAGTCTCAAAATATAAATAAAAACTGATTAATAAAAATTAATGTAAAATTTAGATTACGTATATTAATTTTTGTTGACCCATTTTTATTTATATTTTAAGACAGAGAGTATATTAATAATAATTTAAAAAAAAGACGAGTCAATGTTAGATAATTTTTTTAATAATTATAAGTTTTTACTAAAAGTAATAAATATCCACCTTTAAATTAACCATATTTTAAAAGTCTATATATCTTAGACTGGCCCTCAAATTAAATTCATGTATACTGATTATAGGTTCTTTTATCTTTCATTAATCTTTCTGTTCCCTCTATTTTGGGTGTGGCCAAAATGTTAATTGTCTGAATGTTTATGTCATGAAAGAACATTATGCCCTACCATAGGAAAGAGTTTCTATGGGAGCAGTTGGGTGTTTCCTCACCCAACAGCCAATTGTGTCAAAGTGTCACAACTAAAGTATTTTGGATTGATTTTGTGTGGACTAAGATAGTTGAAAACAATGCACCCTCTATAGCCATATGATTGGAAAAAACTAATGACCTTACATATTGTATTATCACATCATTCAGAATCTTTAGGCTTTTTTTTTTTTTTTTTTTGAAGCAAATAGAACTCATTGCATTTCATTCAATATAATAGGAGAGATACAACTAGGTGGAGAAAAATGATGAACACTGGGACTAGACTTTATTATATTATTAAAATGATAATATTTTGATGTTAAAAAACTATTAAAATGGTTTATGACAAACTATGTGCATTTAAAAGTTATTTAATTAGATATACAGACTATATATGATGTGATTGTAGTCGCTTTTGTAGTTTTTCTTGTCTTGTATTAAGACTCGGATGTCTTATATATATATATATATAGGTGTTTTGCTTGTTTGTGAATTAAGAGTGTCTCTTAAGTATTTTTTTTATTGTGGCTTTGTGTCTGAAATTGTTATTTTGTATTTTTTTTCCAGCTTACCTATTGGTTAGGGAGGCTTAATAAATTTCTAATTATCCAAAAGAAAATTTCATGTACAAACTATATGACCCAAGTACGTTTTGTATATGGTACGGACAAAGCTAGTACAATAGTGTATAAGAAAAATTGTTTGATGTTTAATTTAAATATAACATGGGTCAAGTCAAGTAGTAGTGTAGTACTCCTATGATGAAAGATAGAATATCAAGAGCAAGAAGTTCCAAATCTAAGTGGTCCAAGTGGGCAAACTTTAACCAATCATTCGATAAAAGTATGAAAAGATATAAAAAGAAAAGTAGTTGAAAATTTAGTCAAAAAAAGGTAACTAGAAATGACAATTGAAAATGAAAATAAAGTTTAAAAGGTAACAATATTTTTGGTTGTATATGGAGTAGCACTTACCATTAAAACAAAATTTTAGTTAAAAAAGAAGAAAAAGAAAAACTTGTGTTCATGAAAATTTGTTAATTAGGGTGATAATCGAGTCAATTTTCCTCTCATTTATTCTACTCTTTTTTATTAAAAAAAAGAAGAAGCAAAGTAGATTGGTAAAATCTAATGAGTACAAAGGGTTCAATTGTGCAAATAGTAGATTACAATACTACAATCATAATGAAGTACTACAATCATAAATTCAGAAAAAAAAACACAAATGTTAACGGTTCTAAACTGTTCCATAACAATATCTAACACGTTAATATATCCTTAGAGAGCTATTATTTATTTATTTTTTAAGGAAAGGGAGCTAGAAATGAAGTCCTCAGGTATTGATAATTTATTTAATCCATTCATTACAAAATAAAATTGTTAATAAGTGGATTTCAGTCTATCCATTTAATAATAGGGATGGATAACAACATTCAAATTGTTTAACATTTTCAATGGATCATATATTTTGGGATAAAAATCTAATGAAGTACCACTTTTATGTTACTTTTTAAATATTATTTTCATTACTTTAACTAAAATATATTTAAAGAAAAAAAAGTGATTAATGAATTGTTTGAATCCATTCAATTACAATAATTCAATTGACATTCAACCAATTCATCATTTTTGCCACCTTTAAATTTTGTAAATGTATATCTTAAACCATTTGCATAGAAGAAGACCCCAAGAAGAAAAAAACAAAATTATAATAATTAATGTGAATTTGCTCTTATAGTGCAGAATCATTAGGGGACCGTTAATTGAAGACTATGGAACCATTTAAAACGTTACATCATAGCAAGTTAGAAACCATTTAATTTATCGCATCTGTCAAAAAGAAACTCACTTAAATTTGGGACCATTAGATACCAAATAATTGGCTCATATACCACATATAAACTATCATTATTGATTTGTCAAAATCCCACTAGCTATATAGTTGAAACTAATTAATTAATAATTTAACTTTATATATTCTATATACCTTGCTGGAATTTGGGACCAACTTTTGCAATGTCTTCATTCTTTGATTTATCTTATCCCTTCTTTTCTGAAATTCCAATGAAAGAATTGAAATGAACCAATCAACAACTAATTCTTGATTATGTAGTTATTAAAATATTATATGCTAGTGCTAGGTTATAAAAAAAATATATTATTATATGCTATTTATTTTGTGTGCTCACCCTTTCAGATTGGTTGTGAATAGCTGCAGCTCTACTCCTTTTTGTGGACACGGATGATTTTCGATTTTCTCTTTTTTTCTCATCCTCGTCAGCATCCTCCCTCTAAGAAAATCATAAATCATTACATTAATTAACATAAATTAAATAATTATGGATAAATTTAATTAGTGAAAAATCTAAGAACAAAACCAAGACATTAGACTCTAATGAACTTCTCCTAAAATAGATTGTATGGTAAAATTCGAGTTCAATTTCTGGTAGAAATAATTTTTTATCAAATTTTATTTATTACTTTGTCGAACTCTAAATTACTAGGATCTCCTTCCCTTGAATATTGGAAAATTAATAAATAAAAAATCTAAGGGCTAGAGAAAGATTAGAAATTGACTTTTTTTGGTACTAAAATTAGATAGCTAGGAGAGACATTCAAAGCTAACAAACAAGATGCCAATCATATATTAGATTGGTAGGTACTATCCATTCCATCATATGAATACTTTATATCCAAATATGTATTGAGATTCTTACTTATCCAAATATGTATTGAGAATTCTCACTTAATCGAAGCTACTATATTAGTGCATAAACTTCAAAATCTCTATCTTAAAGGTTGCAAGAGGTTTTAGTTAAAAATTGAAACCGATTGGATGATTTTGCGCAAATTTGAGTCAAATTAATTTAAATTTGTTGTAGCAGTCCACAACATAAACTAATAAATGAATGACTCAGATCAATGCAGGATAAAAAAAAAAAGGATAGGAATGGCAGGAGAGATGCGGATCATCCTTAAAAAACATCCAATCGGTATGATGATCATGACATGATTTGATTAAATGTATAGTTTTAGAGAGCAATGAGATTATTCTCATATAAATATATAACTATGATATAATTTACTAACAGTAAACTAATGTAAGTACTAAGATTTTGGACTTCTTAAAGTAAGCAGTTACAAGTTGGTCTTGTATATTCTCTTGTATCCAAACAAGAAAAAATGGATTGGCATGATATTTTATCAAAAATGGTAAGTGTACGTCAACTTTGCCTTTTCTTCTTTTGAGTTTTAATGTTAGAAAAATAAAATAAAATCGGTGGATTTTTTGGTACACATATTATTTAGATATAAAGCAGTACACTGCTGAGGTGGATAACTCTGATAAATTTATAAATAGTATTTATTAATTTTTCGATAGATCAGAATTATCCACTAAAAAATATATCATTACATATCTGGATAAAATGTGTACCGAAATGTTGGTCAAAAAAATTATGTAAAAGAAGGGTACAATAGAAAAACTTGCCAACACAATGAAGATTTTATATCAATTTTACTTTGTGAGAATCTTACTGTTGGTCTGCTGTGGCAAACAGAATCATGATCATCTACGGTGGTGGTCCTGGTGCACTGTTTCTCAGAGCTTGTATTATCCATTGATGCTATTGAAGTTGAAGTGAAACCAGTCTTACCAAATTCCCTATCGTACGTATCTAAGGTAACTTGCTGACTTTGCCTCCCAAAAGTTGCACTGTTACTCATACTTTGATCCCTACCGCTCCCCGCCACGTGTGCCACCCTTCCACGCTTTGCCGCAGCCGCAACAAGGAGTCCACCTTCCTCGTGTGTTGCGGCCACGACAGCGCTACATGACCCTACAGGTGTAGGGCCACCAACCATGCATGATCCAATCCCTCCTCTAGAGATTGGATCCATTGCCTGACTTCTTTGCTCCTTGGTGGTATTGGAGCAAGGAACCAACGCATCAACAGATAGGCCGTTGGCAGCGGCAGCGATGGCTGCAGCGCGATGTGGGTCAAGCCATGGGACTAACATGTTCCCGTAGACACCACCACCGGCTAAAAAGGGTGATTTTCCACGGTGTGGAAAGCTAGTTGCTTGGTTTACTATGGACTCCAAAGTGCCACTCGCACGAGCGGGCTTTTCCCAAGTTTCCTTCGAGGGATTGTTTGTTGCTGTTGTTGAAGGTGGTTTAACCGGCACTTTCGGTATCCCTAAGCCATGCATAGAAATTTGTCCATTTTCCCATGTAAGTTCTGCAACATCATAGTCCAACCTAAACTCATATAACAACACAAATCATTCATCAGCACCGCAGTTATTAACATGTGTATGTTTGGATGGACGACGGTTCTGACAAAATCTCAGTGTCACACCATAGTTTTGTTGAAGTAATAAAGTGTAGGTTCTCGAGAATTACATCAACCAATTATAATTCTGTCAAACTCAACATCAATCCAAACATATAACATAGCAACCAAATTTTGAAAACTTTGCTTAGCAATAAAGAAATGAATTAAAAAAAAAAGGAGAGTGAACTGACATGGGAACATCAAGATTGGCAGTTGAATTAGAGGTGGAACGAAGAGAAAGAGATCTTGGTAGTGGTGGATTTTCTTCAACATCCCAACTAGGAACACACTGACTCATTTTTAGGAAGAACTCAAAAAGTTCTATCTAAGTATGTTTTTGCTCTTTTTCACATGTTGCAGAAAGAATACATAGTTTGGAGAAAGAGAGAGTTGAAAATATTGATTGATAATTATATGATACGAATTTGATCTAGTTGTAAGGGCCCATATATTAGAGCAATGAGTGAAAGTAGCTTGTGGAGTTCATTTGGCTACGTAAATGGAAAGAATCTAGTCCATATGTATTGGAGTGACAAGATTTGTGTGTGGACTCAGTTCTATTTTGTCGTTTTAATCATTATAGATTTGTTGAGCAGTGTCTTTCATACTTATACACATACTTATATTATATACAGATACATAATTAAATAGAGAAATACTAGGAAATATATTTAACGACTATACAAGTAAAATTACACTAAAGTCTTTTATCACGGTTTCAAAAAAAAAAAAACTAAAGTCTTTTATCTTTTATATCACGCACATATACATCTTTTCTCCATTTGTTTAATTAATAAATTGTTAAGATGACACTATCGTTAGTTGGTCTAATGGTGTTTGACACTGAATTTGGTAAGAAGGACCATGGTTCAATCCCCGCAACTGCGATTTAGAGGGGCTGAAACCACGTGACATCAAAACTGACTCTCGAATCAGATTGAACTATCCGATGAGCCGGATACTAATGCTAAAAAAATGTTAAGATGGCAATCCGCGTGAGAGGGACCAACAGCAGCTATACAAGTTGAAAGTTCCCTCTAAATGACACTTAATTCCCACGCATGGCACTTTGTAGAGTGTAAATTCATCATTGGACTTTTTTCCTGCATGCAGTGCTGGTGAAGGAGAAAAGGGTTGTCAAAAACTTGAGGTAATGATGTTATTTGTACTTTTGAGTTTGGCAATTTTGATTTTTGAGTTCATAGAAAGAGATTGAGTAAAAATTGATTAAAATCTTTTGAGTCAAAATCTTGAAGATATATTTTGAGTAAAAATTGATTTTGGTCGAAGATATGAATATCTTCATACATTTTTTGGATTTTTTTTATTTCAATATAAAAAATATGCATAGTGTTTTTATATATATATAAAAAATAATTACACATTAACAAAAGGTAGTCGGGCAACAAGCTGCGCCGCTAATCCTTTTTGAATAGCAAAACCTAATCTTTGAAAAACTATATCCCTAGACCTAGGCGTCACGACATTACAATGCATAACATTTTGAACTCTTTTCAAAAGGTTTACAGCCTCTGGTGCTAGAAATCCAAAAGTGTCGAAAGCAAAAGGTATAAAAACGTGTTGATTGTCAGAACATGCTTTCTTTAAAATATAAAAAATATTTTAAAGAAAAATATTATCCTATGCAGATTGTCATCTCATCATTTTTTTTTGGTTGATAGAAGATATGACAAAAGCTATTGAAAACTCATACACACAAAATAGAGGGACCGAGATTTGAACCCCAGTCATGGCGTCAGACATTAACAAATTCAACATTTGAGCTCTGATTTTGAATGAGTTTTATTTCACCCAATGGTCTTGGAGAATTTTTGAAATTTCACGCTTTAAAAACTATTGTAAAAGGTGTATTGTTGAATCAAATGATTGAAATGTATAAATGCGTATATTTTAAGTTGTAACTAGTTTTATTGTCAAAATTGTGAATTGAAAAATTATTTGTCAGTTGAAACAAATAGTACTAAAGGCACCATAATTGAAAAATAGAATTTTGTCTACGATAATTGTACAGGCTTTCCGAATTTGAGATTCGAGTAAAAGTAACTACAAAGCAAACTCTATTGAAATTTTGTGAAAAAATTATACTTCATTGAATTTTTTAGGTTTTGGAAAAAATTTGGAATCGAAAAAGAATTTCGAAGAGAGTCTCTGAAAATAAGTTTCCATGAGTTGTTATTTTGACAACTCTAATCAATTTCTAGATTTGATATATTTGAGAAAAATATTTTGTCATGTATGTAATCTTTTTATCTTGTACTTTATGCTTGACTTTTGCTTAATATTTTGATCATATCTCTGGAGGTACACAACATGAAACAAATTCATTTGACTTCCTAACATCCATACCTACCAACATTTCTAGCGAAGAAATCGAGAATTCATTAAGTTGTTTAGTTTGCCGAAACATTCATAGACTTAAGAATCAATTCAAGAATTAATTCACAAAATCTATGTTACCGGCATTTTTAGCCTATAGAATTAATTAACGTGATGCATCAATCGGCTCATATGAGTCTTTCATCAATTATTGGAACCAAAGACTTCCATGAATTGAATCATGACATGAAATTTTCAATCAAACATGAATTTTGAGACTGGATGTGTTTTTCACTCATTCCAAAGCTCGTTTAACCTCTCTAAGTAGGTTCATCTCAACCAAAACTCATTTAGACTAGACTTCCAAAAGATATTTCCCTCAACCATCAAAATTCCATCATTAATTCCATAATCATTTCTAAATCCTTTTTAGTGATTTCAAACTTTCTCTCACAAGAGCCATCATATTCCACCGCATGAACAGAACAGGGCCGCATGACGGTGAACTTCCATACGAGGTTGTTGGTTGAAGCCGATGTGATTGATTTTTGGCTGGTTGATGTAGCTGCAGTTCTCAATTGTAAAATTGGAAGGATTCCTTTCTTGTATTTTGGGTTACTGATAGGTAGTAATGCTGAGAGACACTCTTTTTGGACCTCTTTGGTTGAAAAAAATTATAAGTAAATTGTTTAAGTGGAAAAATCGTAATTTATCAATGTGTGACTGATTGGTAATGCTTCAATTTGTTTTATCCTCAGTTCTAGTTTATTTTCTTTCCTACTTCACGACTCTAACAGGTATCATTTATTTAGTCGATTCTATTTTTAAAACATTTCTTTGGGGTGGAGTGAGAAATCTAAAAAAATTAACTAAATTAAATAAAATTTATCGTGACAGGGAGAGAAAGAGGAGGTTTTTATATTATTCTTTTTTCACTTTGTTTTGTAATAACTAACTATATTTTCTTTTTGGCCACAATTTAAAAAAAAAACTATATATATATATATATATATTTTTTTTATAATAACTCTATTTTCTTTTTAGGCACCTTGTGCTTAGAATTAGAAAGTTTTTAATATATTATTTTGCTTCTTAAAAAATTAATTATTTAATCCATGAAAATATAACACATACTAGTAGATTTACTGCAACATTAATTTAAATGTAAATAAATAAAATAGGTAAAAAAAAAGAGAACAAAACAAAGTAGAAGCTAACATCGGCAAGAGAGAAAGTGCATCAGAAAATGGCAACGGTGGCGGAATCGTCGGAACCTGAAACACCTCCTCCCGCTGTTAACCTCCCCACAATAACAACCACAACCGCCCAAACCCAACCTCAAACCCTAGACGTACAGCCGTTCATCGACTACGCTGTTGGCCAAGCCCTTTTCTACCAAAAGACCTTCAACGACGCCGTTGATTCTGCAATCGAGGTTTCAACATCTCGTTTTTCTCAAATCCGTTCAACTTCTTCCGCTCATTTTCAACAAACATTGGTAAATTCATTCTCCTTTTCGAATTTGTTTTGTTTTGTTAGTTTTAGAAAAATTGAAAATCAGTGCCTACGAACTGTTTGTTAATTTGATTTACATTGATCTCTGTTTGGTTTTTGTGTTATTTGTTTAGAATTTCGTTGAAAAATTGTTAAGTATTTTTGTTTGTTAATGTATGCAGCATTATTTGGATGAATTCAAGTCTCAGTATAATGCTTATGAGGATCTTTTGTTTGGAAAGATCAAAGGTTTGCATTTTATGATTGGTTTTTTTTTTTTTTTTTTTTTTTAAAATTTATCAAGTTCATAAGGAGTTTAACAATTTTGTTTAATATTTTATTTCAGAGGGTGTAGTTGTTGCAGCTTCACATCCAGTAATTACCTGTGGAGCCACTGCTTCCTTGGGGCTTTTGGTCCTCAAAAGTAAGATTTGTTTTATGTTTAGTACTCAAAGCATAACCGGTAACCCACATGGGTTTGCCCGGTGGTGAAGGCCTTGAACCTTGTTGGAATATGCTCCTCTCAAGGTCTCAGGTTTGAATCCCCCAGGGTCACTTCATGTGTTGGGTCAGTGCATCGTCCATGCAGAGCAAAACTTTGGCTTCAAATGGACCTCTCTGTGGATAGTGGGATCGGTGCCACTTTCTGTGTTGGGCTAGTCCGTACAGAATGTCATATTATACTGCAACTTATGTCATCGGCGGGCAATGTTTTGACCTAGTTCTACATGTTCAATAATTGATTATTATTATTTTTTAAAATTTTGCTTATGCTGCAGGGCCTCGTCGGATCATGTACTACAATGCTAAGCGGCTTTTTTTTAGTGAAGAGGTGAGGTGATTTAATTTACCTATCTATTTCACAGGGACAAAGATGCAGTATTTTGAGTTAGCTTAATTATGAAATATGAACTATATGTGTATCCAAATCTGTATAAATACTGGGGAGTAGAAGTGTTAAATATATTTGTGTTTTGCTCACCATAAATACAATGGTACGTGGTTTGTTAACTGTGTTAATGGCTTGGCCAGCTTGCCATAATCCTGGACAGAGCGATGCAGTACACCAGTATCCTTTAACCCGATGCAAACCACTCAAACCCTTAACACTATTAGGAAATGGCCACATGTAGCTTTACCTGCTTGTCTTGATTTATTCTTTGAATATTAGATTATATTAGAAGCACATGTGGAGGTACATAATAACTACCTGTGTTATTGCTTTGACATTGTATTTTAATTTGTTGACGCAGTCTTTGATTTCTAAAGCCAGTGCTGAAGTTATTGAGTTGCGGAAGTCAATTGATCTTCTGAAATCTGAAGTTGAAAAGATGGAGGTAACATAAATATCATGTTTTATTTAAGTAATTTTATATATTTGATCTTGCTTTTGTTATTTCACGCATTGATAATTTCTGATATCTGTAAAAAAACTAACAGTAAAATGAGTAACTATGCTGTTTAGATAATAAATACTGGTCAAATTGTTTCTGATAGGTTAAACACATATGGTTAAATGAACAGTGCTAAATTACACAGTCGAGTAGCCCAGCTAGCCAATGTTAAGATCTTTTGTCAAATAACAGTAAAATGAGTAACTATGCTGTTTAGATAATAAATACTGGTCAAATTGTTTCTGATAGGTTAAACACATATGGTTAAATGAACAGTGCTAAATTACACAGTCGAGTAGCCCAGCTAGCCAATGTTAAGATCTTTTGTCAAATAACCAGCAGAATAACTAATAACTGCTAATAACTATCAGAATTAGTTGAATAAAAACATCTATGTAAGTTCTTATCATGTATTGATGTAAATGATGATTGAAAATTCAGAAATATCTGCCATTCTAATCAATGATCTCCTCTTCCAGTCCATTCATAAGTCTATAAACTTCACACTTCCTCTGCGTGCTCCAGTTACATTTTCTTAGAACCCCTAAAAAAACTAAAGTCTGAAAGGAGTAGTGATGCGAAGATCAAAACATAGAGAAGAAAATAGTCAAAAACTGGGAGTCTTTGGAGGGAAAATAACTAGCTGCTGATCTGGAAGGTGAATGGTGAGAGGTGAGAGCTCGGTACCCTACTGAACTACCAGGCAGGATCTCCATTTAAGAGTTCCTGAATGAAGAGCTGGGTAGCAACTCTTTGATTGGAAAGTGAGTAGTTGGAGGGTGAGCTTTGATAATATTATAATGGTGGTGGATAAGCTGACAACATATGCCAGTTTATAGTTGTGGCTCACACTTTCATAAGAAAAGACATGGTTAAGATGATTATTAGGGAAATAGTAAGGATGCTTGGATTTCTGACTTCCACAGTATCAGACAGGAATAGGGTACTCCTTAGCTACTTTTAGATTTGGTGTCTGACTCTGGAGACTGAGTGTGCTTTGGTCCAAATTTTAGGCTTCTCTTCTCCTTAAAAGGAAAAACGGGACCAACCAATCATATTTGGGAAAATGCTAAATAGTGCCCCCGGGGCACTCTTTAAGCCCTTAAATAGTAAGTTTTTTATACAATATTTATGGAAATGTGTAAAGTCAACGCATTGGAAATTGAAATGGTTCACTTTTTGAATAAATTATTTCTTAAAATGGAATGCTTAAAGAGTGCCCCGGGGGCACCGTTTAGCAAGACCCTTTATATAAAAGTTCTTAAAATATATAGGTTATTTTTTTTGATAAAATTTGGCATGTAAAAGCATCACTGTAGGACAAAGAATCTCAACTATGTTGGCACTATATAATAATACATAGACATATATGCCATTCATATATGTAACTTTTGTCAATTTTTAATTTAGAAGGGAGACCAAAATCCCAAATTTAGTAAAAAATAGAGGGACCAAATTGCAATTAATTCTATCATTTAATAAGATTAAAGTTTTTTTCCATAACATTTTTTACTCCCTCCGTCCCAATATAGAAGATCTTTTTGCAAAATTTTGTTGTCCCATTTAGAAGACTTTTTCAAAGTTTAAGGTGCATTAATTAAATTTTCACAAAAATACCCCTAATTAAATGAAGAAAAGTAAAACATTACTATTTCTCTCTCTTAATAATTGAAAGGTAATTTTGGAAAGAGAATGTATACTCCTATTGACAAATTTAATGCAAAACCAACTTTTCTTAATTCCCGTGCTTTTGTGAAAGATGACTTATATATTGGGACAGAGGGAGTAAATTAGAGAAATTTGTAAGTACCAAATTTTAGTAACTTATAGTTTCTCTTTTAGTTGTGAGTTGTGACTTTCAAGCCCAAAAGATGCTAGGCCAAACACATTCTTGTTTGAGATATCCAAACAAGGGCCAAAGTGGCCTAGGTAGACAGTATTCTGGCATATCACACATTACCATTCCGCTACTAAGACAGCACATTCAAACCTCTTTATGGGAGGCTCTCCCAAGTCCCAACTTTGATAAGGGGAGATGTTTGACACCTAAATGCAATCCGTGTTAGATATGTTAAAGACACATCTAGGAATTTAGCCTAGAGGACAAATTAGAAATTGTGTCCTAGATATGATGGACCTTGTGAAATTGCAGAGAAGACAAAGTCCAAATGTTTACATGCTCAAGCTTCTTGAGTGTTGCCATGAGCACCCAGTTTTCCATGTTTCTCTACTCAAACAAATCCAAGGCTGTAGAAGCAATTGGCCAACCACTACTGCCATTTTTGGGAGAGGATTTGGAATTGGGAATACAACCAGATGATATTCTTGCATTTTAGGGAGGAAGATCCAAATGGAGTTCAAAAAGCCCTTATTATCAATAGGAAGGATTTACCCTAATTCGAGAGCTCTTGGGACTTATAGAATGTGGTTTGTGTTTGAGACAAATAGATTAATTTCCCAATCAATCGTTTGATATATCTTATTCGCAACTGTAATTTTATCTGCATCACTCATTTTCAGGCTGGAATCTATAGGTATATTTACAGTTTTTAAAGTTGTCTTACCTGTTTCCTTGAGCAAATTTGTGATATCTTTTTGTTTAGACATTAAAATTCCTTTCTTTGAGTGTCACTTCAATTATTAGAAAATACTTTAAACCTCCCAAGAGTTTTTTTTTTTTTTTTTTTTGACTAAACCTCCCAAGAGTTTTAATCTCAAACTTCTTTGCTAAACATTGACTCAAGATTTGTTCCTCCTCCAATCATATCCGGTCCAAATATTATCATTCGCATATTCCGACATTGTTGTTACTTGTCTCTTCCCTTGAAGTTGAGTGTCCAATGAACAATTTGTGAACCTTCCAAACCATGCTTAGGGTGATTGTTTTAACCCATATAATGCCTTGTTTACCCTGCAAACAATATTAGCAGTGATATAGTTTTACAATTTCCTGGTGGGTACTCCATGTAGATTTCCTCCCCAAGTTTTCCATGCAGCAAAGTATTCATCACATCAAAATTCAAATACAATTTAGATTGGTAATGCAATTCAAATATATGGTTAATTATGTTCTGTGCATGATTAATGATTAACCAACATAGTGTGGCACAAGTAGTAGATACTTGGGTCCCTTAACCATTTGGTCCTGGGTTCGATCCCCGGCCGGTGCGTATGGAGAAGCATTTGTTGGGAGAGGTCAACCCCTTACGTGGATCTCAGTTACCTCGAGGGGATTAGTCTCTGCAGTTGCGCACGGAGGATACCTTTGGTTTACCAAAAAAAAAATGATTATAACAGATACCACAAGTCATTAACCAACCACTCAACACATTAACCATAATTGGTAGCAAGAGACAATGCTACTGCACTATACTCCTTTTCGCCATTGGTAACTATTAGAATTTGAGAGGCCTATACTCAACCACAAAAGCTAGCTTAAGAGTTGAGGTTTGCACTACACTTATAAAGGCTATCTTTGCCATATCTCTAGCCAATGTGGGACTTCTAACACACCCCCTCACGCCCAGCACTATTGGGCTTGATGCGTGGAATCAACAACAATGGGTGGCCCAAATATGGGAGGTCTCCACAACAAACAACAAATGGATCTAGGATAGGCTCTGATACCATATTAGAATTTGAGAGGCCTATACTCAACCACAAAAGCTAGCTTAAGAGTTGAGGTTTGCACTACACTTATAAAGGCTATCTTTGCCATATCTCTAGCCAATGTGGGACTTCTAACAGTAACCAATCCATGTTGCTTTAAAGAAAACATGATTTTTTTTAATTCTTGTTCCTTTTTTAAGTTCAATTGGGATGTTTACATCCACTAGTTATCCATTGATCTTCTATCTCTATGGAGTCAATGATCAATCCATGTTGCTTTAAAAAACATTGATACATTTAAGGATTGTTGTCGGGAGGTAGGTTTGCTATTTCCTTTTGATACTGTTGGGTGGGACTGACTTATTTTATAAACTCGAGTAACCCCGGAACTTCGATTGTTATCTAACTTTTCATGTCATTTTTTATTTATTTAATGTTTTCAGAAGAGTGCATTACATGCAGAAGAACAATTCTTACATGGAAGGACAAAACTCAGGTTTGCAACCATAACATTGGTTTTGTATTCATGCATTGATAATTGTGATTTATATGCATTTATATTTATGACAGAGATGCAGGAAAGCAAATCCGAAATGTGATTCAGTCTGCATATAAAATTGAAAGACGGGCAGGAGGTATGCAAAATATATTTTCTATAATTACAAAAAGCTAGTGCCTTCCAATGAAATAATTTGGCAATGGGACCTTGTGCTTTTGATAAGTTGGCTTATTTTTGGTTTGGTACATCAGGTTTAAAAGATATCCTTGGAGAACTCCCTAAAAGAGAAGCATCTCACTTTCGGTCACAGGTAATTTGTTGCATATAATGAGATTAAGGTTTTCAAGGGTTAACCCATTGAATGACATCATGAAAGATACAATTTCTACTTTTCTTAACACCCATAACATTGAATAATGACTAGCAATGATAAATAATAGTCTTGATTTTTGGTTAATTTCACTAGCTTCCGGAAATCAGACACTTGGTGTGATAGAATGAGAAGAAAATTTTCAAGGGTTAACCCATTAAATGGCATCATGAAAGATGTAGTTTTTATTTTTTAAATGGCCATCATATGGACTAATAAGTATCTATGGTCTTTAGAATATAAGAAAATATCTTGTAATATCTTGATATCATATTAAAGTAAGGCAACCCAAGCAAGAGCTTTAGGCCCCATAAATAGAAAAAAAATTACTGAGGAAAAAAAGGCCCCTTATAAGTCATAAGTTCATTTGTTTATAGTAGGAAAAAGCCTCAGAGAAAAACATAAAGGCCTCTGAGAAAACAAATTAGAAAACAACTTTGTAACTCTTCAAAAATTCAAGTAGCTATTTTTGGCTTAACTTTGGAATTCGCTCTAGGCCTCATTTAGTCTTGGGCCGGCCATAATCTTAGTTTATCTTGTAGGATCATTTTTAAATCTTAGAGTATCTTAGATTATCCTCAAGATTATTTTCCATTTTTCCTAGTTGATTTGTTTCCATATTTAATTAAGATTAGAAGTCTTATATCTCTATAAATAGGGGCCTTGTGCTTGGTCAATCGTATCAAACTATTATTATCAATAATATTCGAAGTTCATATTATTTCTCTCCTTTTTTCTAAATCCCATAATTTCAACATGGTAACAAGATCCTGGTTCCTTACTATTCAGCAACGAAAGTATTTGACTTAATTCTTTCTTATGGAAAAGACTCATACACATATGCACTTTTATGATAAGCGCTCTTTATGCTATTTATCCGAAAATGGCCTTGTGATGATTTAAAGCCTTTTTAGCTAATGCTATTTATCTGATCATGCATTCTGTGGATTTCAGGTTTCCAAGCTTGCCTCTGAGGCAAAGCGAGAAAAGAATTCCTTGGCCAAGGAAGTCTCTAAAATTAGCAACTATGGCATCTCTATTTGAGAAACTTTGCTTTGGCATGCTCTAATTGAATGTACAAGTTTTCTGATTATCATCATATCCTATCATCATACCCTCCCTTTCTCTAGATGCATCCTTTGATTTGTTATGTTTGCAGGAGAGGATGCATCATACACAGAGTAGAAAGGGATTATTATAGGAAAAATTTTAAACAAGAAAAATGCATTGGTGCTGTATACCTTAACTAAATTGATTTTTTTTCCCCGTTTCCAATATACAAAGCCCAACAGTGAATGAAATTTCACGTATAAACACCTGTATAACTTAGTTGAAGGAATCTTTTAGAGTTGGAATTATTTTGTAGTTGTATCCAATCTGTGAGCACGTTGCTCAGTTCAACGGGATCAGGCAATACACTCACATGAACTGAGAATAAAAGCCGCGAAACTTTGCCTAATTAATTTTTTTTTTTGCTTCACTGTTCTGTTTTTTCCTTTTCATGTTTTTGTATATCTTCAACTGGTAATTATACCAAATATTGAAAGCAGCTACTGGATGGATTTTGTGGTATCATATACACTATGTTGATGATAAAGACAACAATTGGACTTGTGGATAACTGCATGATTCTAGGTTCTTTTTAGGTGGCTTTGGGAAGCTTACAGGTCTCTAAGAAAATTACTACTTTCTACTTGCACCCCTTTTTATTTTTATTATCTATAAAAGTAACCTAACGGCTTAGGTGCACACGGAAAAATAAAACTATGTATATTTTTTATCTGGAATTGCGACTATCTTTAAAATTAAAGCATTTCCAATTTAGTCTAAGTAACTTATTTAGATTTAGATGCACCACCACATGCTTGCACATTTGCTTCATTTTTGTTCTAATTCATGTAACATCCTCTTCGTTCTCTGATTCAACCTTCTTAGACTATAGATTCTTCACCTCAAGATTTGGAAAAACAATAGAGAAGTGAAATAGTTGAAGAGGAGAACGAGAAGAATAATGAAAAATCGATAAAGTAGAGAAAATCAATCATTAACCTTGATGTTGAATGTTGCGATTCACTTTTCAAGTCACACATGGTGCGCGATATCAGATTCTCGCGCGTCATAGACACTGCCTTCTTTAAAGTAGTATCCTTAAAATGATTTTAAAACATTGAAGTTCACGGTTAAGTGCAATCATATCATATAGTAGTAATGTTCACAAATTTTTTTTTTTTTTTGATACTATGTTCACAAATTATTGGTTGTACAAATAAAGAAAACACAATTAATGACAATATGTGGTACAAAACTTCGTCGGGCTATATAACCTAGACTATAGATGATCCCTTTCTAGTAGTTCTAGATCACTATCACGTACTAGTATCTTTTTCTTCATATATCAACCCTACCTTGTACGAGCAGAGTACACATAGGAACATGCAAATGATAAATTCAAGACATTGACCACCTTGTGTAGTAAATTTAATGCCACTTTTATACAAACATCAATGTCTATACCCACGACACTGTTATTTATGCGCCATCATATATGCCTACTTAAATTTATAAAATATGGAAAACGAGTACATTATTAGTATTACAAGTATATAATAATAAGAACATCTAGTGGTAATCTTTTAGAAACTCGAGGATCAAACAGGTCTTAGTAAAATAAAATATATTTGTGGTGGTTGTTTCCTCCCATATTAAACAAATTAACACCAAATGTTTTATAGTCAAAAAAAAAAAAACACCAAAGGTGTGTTAAGTGGCAAGAGTTGACAATTTTTTTCTCTATAATAATGCTATCCATTTATCATGATTATACGCCATCCACGTGTTATTATTTATATATATTCGAGACTACCAATTTTTTTTTCTGCCCACAAATTTTATGTTTGTCAATTGTCATTGACGCTTGATATTGAGTATTTTTCTCTTTTTTTTTTTTTTAAGCGGCAAACAAACAAAGGAATATATATATATATAAAGAAGAGGAAAAACATGAATTAAGTACAAAAAGTGTTTTATTCACCCTAAAAGGATAAGTACATTTAGTACTCGACTCAAGATTCTAAAGAAAAGAAGCAAACAATTACCTATAACTATACTATCATAGGGTTCTATATGCCATTCATAATACATAAAGGGAGAATTATCTTTCTTGGCCAACAACCATTTCTAATAAGTAACTTTAATCCTATCAAAGACCTCTCCTAACATCGGTTCCATATTAAAGAAAATCTTGTCATTTCTAGTGTGCCAAACAACCCAAATTACCACATATCATACCAAAAGGAGATCCTTCTTAGCTTTCTTGCCTCGATTGATAGATGGTAAAACGCTATCCAAGAGAACCCAAATATTATCCGGGAGGACTTCAACGACTCCAAACCAATTATGCACCTCCACCCAAATTGCCCAAGCAAAAGGACAAAGAAGAAAAAGGTGGTTCTCCGATTCCACACAACCCCGCATAAGACGGAAAAGGGTGAACCACCCGTGATAGGAACCCCCTAGCAATTAAGTTGGACTTTGTTGGAATTCTAGCCAATAAAACTTGCCAAGAAAACTCCATAACTTTCGACGGCCCCCAACTATCCAAAACTTTAGACAACACCAAAGCTTGTTCCGAGGAAATTAATAATAGAGGGGATAGTCTATTAAGAAGAAAAGAGTAATTTCTCTTGATATTGAGTATTTCTCAATAAACATAATAGCAATGGTGGAGCCAGAATTATTAGAGTCTCGGCATAATCTTCAACTATAATTTATATATGTATCCCCTTAATCTGAATCAATGGTTGTAGTAACTTTATGCGGTCCATTACAAAAGGTTTGAGTTTGTATCAATGTGATACAAAGTCATAGTTCTACGATTTTAACGTTCAAACAGAGGACGTGATCTTTCCTTTTGGTCGTCATCTCTCACTATGTCTTGAGAATGAGTGGTCTATTTATGCTTGAATCTTCTGACCATTGGTAGTTCAGAAGATCACTTGAACCTTATGATTTATATTTATGTTTATAATTTTTAGGATTAGTTTGTTTTTTAAAAGATATGATTTAGAAATTTGTTTTAATTGTAGTTCTATATATAAAGAGTCATATAGCTATGATTTATGATGAGAATAAGAACTTGAGTATTCTTCATAGAGTTTTTTCCGTATAAATATATCCCACCAAATTCCGCTATACAAAAACACAAAAAGCTATATCAGGTATTAGTAGAAACAAAACACAAAATTAATAATTATATGAGCTAGATTTCTGCCTAAATTATGTCTAGCTAATTGAAAAACTTTATTTTGTAAAATATCATTGATTGATAAATTTGATGTGACATTGTAATTTATGTCAAGGATTACGCGGTATTCTAAATAGACTTCATGACACTATCTCTATTAATTACGTACATCACATTTATACAAAAGAAAATTAGTGACGATGACTTGAACCTAAACCTTAGTGTGTCCATATATGATTTAGATTTTATTTATGCAATTATCGTCATTGTCGTCTTCAATATCTTCTTATTCAACTATTTGCAGCATTTCATAATACAAGATCTTACGTACTATTAGACAAAAACCATGTGGCATCTTTTTAAAGGTGTTGTTCAGTGATATGAATTGAGACGCTAAAAAAAATTAATATGATGAAGATTTAAAGCTTGACCCACATTGTGATCGCAAGAAACTAACCGCTAACATTTGCTTATAAAAATAAACAATGTGGCATCATAATATCCTACTAAAACTGCCACCCATACAAAGAAAGAGAAATCAAAGGTATGAGAAAGTTGAGACTGTCAGATAACCGATTATCCCAAAAGCTTAAGCTATTAGGAAAGGCTACGTCAATGGTTTTATATTATTTCTAACACGCCCCCTCATGCAAGAGCCCATTTGGGCTTGAAGCGTGGATAATGCATTGGCCCACCTACCATATGCTTAAATTCCACTTTTAATTAGAAAGTGAGGGGAGCAGGAATCGAACTCTAGACCACTTAGTCATAGAGGCTCTGATACCATGTCAGATAACCGATTATCCCAAAAGCTTAAGCTATTAGGAAAGACTACGTCAATGGTTTTATATTATTTCTAACGATTTCTAACGGAGACAAACATCTGTGCACAAAAAGATTCATAAAGTTCTGAATGCTTCATATAACTCACTAGGTAGTTGCATCATAAGTCTAAAAAGATAAAATATAAAAGTATTTTATTAATTGAATGATACTATAATAACTTTTTTGGTGTTTGCTAAAAAAAGTTTGAGAATTAAAAATATTATATATAAAAAGTTACCTTTAATAGTTATGCGGTTGGTATTGATTTAAATGATGACATTGAAGAATGAAAAAAATACTGAGAACTTGCATGTGGAATAAGCATTATTGCATGCATTAATATGTGTTAGATCCTACATTTGGAAAGTAGCTTGTAAGTTAGACAAGGAAAGGTAGAAGGGATGAAGGGAAGCCAAGCAAGCATGTGACTCATCTTGTTGATGGATTAGAAAGAAAGGAAAGTGTGGATACATATAAAGGAGACCACTACTGGGGTCATCATGTGTTTTTTTATAACATGTTAACTTAACCCCTAAATTAGGTTCACATGAATTAGAGACAAGACAAGACCATGTATATGAATAGAAATAATTGATGATGTAATAGAGAGTGATAACTAACATGGTTTATAACATATTGTGAGCATAAAACCTAGCCCATAGTTTTGCAACAAAATAGTAGATTCCTTAGTGCACAGAAAAGATGGTGGCTATATCGTTAAGAAATTTTATATCGGTTGCGAGATGATTTGAATATACGTTTATATTGTAGAGGATCTTACAAACCGATTTTATAGAATTCAGTTATACTCAACTCTTAATTTTAAGATGGTATCAGAGTCTCCTTCATGATTCGTTGAGCTGTCTACGATCAAATTTCTAATCGAGTCATCCATCATTAAAATATGTACCCTAAGTCTAATGATACTGGGGTGTTCATGAGAGTGTCGAAAGCAACATTGCACCAATGATTCAAGATTAAAATAGATTTTAACACATCACATTTTACTCTTATATATGTAATATATATATATAACTCATTTATAGTCGATATATGACATTTAAATCCAACAATCTCAAACTTATTTGGCTTATTAAAAAAAAAACAATCCCATACTGAAACACGTGACAACATAATGCATATCCAAAAGAGAGAGGGATAGTTTCCAATAAAAATAATTATTGCAAATATAGTGGTTAGTTGAAAACGACTCAATCTAAAATTGTTAGGACACATTTGTGGGATCTCTAATTGTCTATCTCTCTTTTTTTTCCATTTTTTTCACTTATGAACTGTAGAAGATTTGGCATATGCACACATTGATTTCATTTCTTTGTTGTCACTTCATAAGGTCCCCAACATGGAAGGAAGCATACATGAAAGTCAGACAAAGGTATACCATATGGTTGAAAAACTTGAAAGAGAGAGATTTTATCTAAGTAAAAAAATTCTTATGAAAAAGGTGAAAATAATTGTCCACTTTAAAAAGCCCAATGAGAAAGTATTTGTTGGTTTCTAATAAATGGGTAGAACAGGCACAGTGAAGGAGAGGCCTTGTCATTGTGTACTTCGAAGAAAATTCACAAACTAAGGGTCAACACTGTACAAACATTTGTGATAAAATTATCACACACGACATAAATGTATGGTCTATAAACAACCACCTCAACTACAAACTCAAGTACTTCATCAAGTCTTGTAAAAACTTTCCCACTTACTTTTTCTTTTTCTTTTTCTATCTATTTTTATTTTTCAATAAGAGTGTTAATTAATTAATTACTAGGTGAGTTGGTACGAAATTAGATCATCTCCTTCTCTTTTTTCGTATTCTTTCTTCTAATTTTCTATATCTCTCTTAACTTCACTATTTCTCTTCATTAAAAAATACAGTAATGATATTGCTAATTTTAGTAAAAAAATTAGCGATGATGAATTTGTATTTATATCTAATGTACTCTATTAATTATTGAAATGAATGAATATTACTATTTTTAATAAAAAAGAAACAGTAATAATATAATCAAGAGAGATTAAGAGATGCATAGAAAGTTAGAAGATAGAATAAGAGAAAAGAAAAGAAAAAGAAATGATTCAAATTTGATTGATATTGAGGTATCATAAGAATCAATATAGACTTCAAAATTTAAAAACATTATTAAATGTCATTACAAATTTTTACCGATGAGGTCTTAGCATCGACTTTTACAATTAAACGCTGACATATTTATAGAATATGAATCAACTTCTTATTAATTTTGCTAGAATAATTTTAGGTATTTTTGTTTCTACATCTATAATAAATTAATTTTAAAAAAAGACATGCAAGAAAAATTTATATGAGTAGACTTTGACCTATATAATTAAAAGATATTATATGGTTCTTGAGATTGCGGAGCACCTAGGTTATGTTTTATTTATATTATATAAAAATAAAAATATGAAAAAAAATATAATAATAAGGAGAGAGAGAGAGAGAATGAAGGGATAATAACTTACGTGGTGAAAGTCCTCCACTTCTAATTAAAGAAGCACTTCAATTTCTTTGACATTGAACAATAATAGAGAGGGCCTAGCAATTAAAGGCTTTCAATGAATCTGCAAAGTGTTATAAGGGGCAGGATTCTGGTACTATGATATCTTCGCCCAAAAGAAAACTCATGCATTCACTTCACCCAAGAGATTCAAGCTATTTTATTATTTTATAAGAAAAAAAATTATGACAACAAAAAAACAAATTAGTATTACATTTTTTATAAACTATTATTTATTTATGCATAAAAAAAACTATTGTTTATGTCAATTTAATTAACATTTGCTTCTTAAAGTTGAATTCCAATAAAATATTAATTTTACATTATTTCTCATGCACGAAACCTATTTCATGTCATTCATGTGTATCATGCATTACCATCAAAATATTTTAAATAAATGAAGCTAATGAAAAATCATATATATAGCTAGTTTTTATTTTTAGTGGATAATATATATGCAACTATAATGTAACCAAAAAAAAAAATGCAACTATAAAATATGTGATTGAAGATCAAGAAAAGTTATAATTGGGTAAATAGAAAGAAAGTGGAGATAAGAGCTTGAAACTTATGACATAGATTGAAAGTTACATAGTTTTATTATTATTCACAACTTGCTGAAAAGCCACTCATAACAAGAGATAGAAGTTGAGAAGAACACTCAAAATAAACACACTCTTTTAATTTGTTGCAAACATTCTACACGCTATAGACACACACAAAACACATCTTCATCTTAACACGAAAGTCACCTATTATTTTTCATCGTCATCTTCATTTTCATCTTCTTCTTGTTCACGATTTCGATGATATCTAACACATTACGTCCTTGAGAAGCTTGTACCTACGTGTGGCGGTTCGTGGTGATGGCGAAGGACTCTTCCCTTTCTCGGACCCACTTTCTTCACGATCATGTTGCTTCATTATTTTCTCACCCGAAAATTCCCGACGGTTGGTTGTCGCGACAATCTCGGTCACCGGTTTCTTTGAATTGGAAACAGTATGTCTTGAATTCTTCTCTTCACTATGACACCAATCACACTGTTCTATCTCCGCTAGTTCTCCATAGTAGTTGCTACAATACCTTAAAAATTAAAATAACAATAAAATCAAAATTTTAAGATTAAATCACACCTAATAATAAAATAATAACATAAAAGAATACCCAAAATAATAAACATATATATACTATATAAAGTTATAAACATATAAAAAACTAAAATGAATATTTAATTTACACATGATCATGAACAAAGACCCATATATTTTATATTATTGATTAGTCAACAAAAAATGTTTTATAGTATATTGATATAAAAAAATTTAATGGTATAGTGGCTTTATACCTTTAACATTAAAGATGATTATAATATCAACATATGATAATGAAAAATTGAGTTTTTCAACTTACTAATAAAAGAGTTTGATTTTGTAATTACAAGAGTTATAGTTCAAATCTTATACAAAATATATTAAAATGATTAGTATCACTCGTTATTAATAATAATTTTTTCTTTCTAATAAAAAATATGATGAAGTTCTATATAAAAAAAAATAAAAATATAAAGATGATGATGAAGATGAAGAAAGAAATAATACATACGAGTGTTGGAAGCGATGGTGGCATTTGTTGCAACGGAAAAGCTTGTCGGGAAAACCAACGTCACCACACATGCAGCAAACGGTTTGATGATCAACCATTTTTATGGTGTGCTGGAAATTAAAGATACAGAATCAGAGAGTTGTTTATGTGATGATAGAAGAGAGAAAGAAAAAAAAAAAAGGGGAATTTGGAAGGTGTGAGAGAGAGATGCGGAAAGGCTAAGGATCAGAAAGAAGAAAGAAGAAGAAAAAATGTGATCAGTGAGGTAAGAGAGAAGGAACTGACCCAATAACAAAAAGGAAGGGGGAGAGAGAGAAAGAAAGGGGTTTATACTTTATATAGAGAAGAAAAAAATGGGGTACTTGAGTCGGCTTCAATTTTCTTTTTTTATTTATTTGGTTCGTTCCAAAATAAATGACACAGTAATTGTCGATATGTGCTATTGATATAATTCTATATTTTTTTATTAATATATAAATATAAATATTAGTATATAAAATGTTTGAATTATCTCGTTTTAATATTTTTGAAATATATAATTTTAAATAATAGAGATAATTAAATATAATATCGATTAAAGCTATGTATCGACAAACATAAAGTGGTCAACTGTATAATTTATTTTGTGATGGAAGGAGTATTTTTTTTATAATATTTAGTCGTTAATTATGAATTAAACTTAGATAAATGTATATCAATATCACTACAACTACCAACTGAATTGTACTTATAAAATTTCTTATTTGTAAATTTTAATTTACACTAATATATTCCACAAAAGATAGAGTTAACCAATATTAATTTCGGTTGAGATTAGTTAATTATCTTTGAAATAACCTCCATTTATAAAAATATAAAAGTCTCAAAAGGAGGAACAAATTTATATTAATTTTAAATAAGATTTATTGTTTTGATTTTGTTTCAAATGAATGCAGATTTGTTCCTTCTTTTAAGACTTTTATATTTTAATAAATAGAGGTTATTTTATGTATAGAAAAATAAGAGAGTGGACAAATAGAGAAACAAGATGTAGAAGTAATGATTAAGATTTACCACCACTTAAGCTAGGATTTTAGAGAGAAACAAAAGGGATTTTAATCTTGGTATAATTTTAGGGTGGACAAATATCTTTGGTTTGATTTTGGGTTGTCTAAATCATTGAGTCTCTTGGTCACATGAAGAGATTCAGAAAAGGGTGGTAGAATTAGGGTCGAATGTTAATTCTTGTAATTGCTTTTGGAATCTTGTTGTAACGAAACCTGTTGAAATAGTAGAACGGGTGGTTGCTCTCTTTCTTAGAAGTAGGTCATTATTGAACTGAACTTAATTTTGAACCAACTCCCACTTGAATCTTAATCTTAAAACACCAACCTCCATTTGCTTCTAGCAATCATTGCTAGACTCACAAACTTCCCAGTTTGATTATTCCTCTTGCATCCAACTACCCGTTGTAGTTCCACAAGATTTCCCTTCACCTCTTCAACCATCGGATTGCCTTCCGCCCTTTTGAAGATCTTGTCGCCAACTACCATAGAAATATTAGGTAACTCTACAAGTTTCACCGTAACATCTTCAGTCCCCGGAGTAATCAAATCCTTCCTCCTGAAGAAAGGCTTGCCTCCAACTATACTTGAATTTTGGGATAGCCCTGCAAGCTTCACTATACTCTCTTCAACCCTCGGAATGTGTGTCCCAGCATCGAACAAACATCAATGTTTGGCACTGATACTAATACATATAATTATGTCGATATATCAATGTTAACGTTCTTATCGTATTAAAATATATGTATTTATACTTTATAGAATAAATATTTCAAACTTATCAACATAGTGTGACACAAGTGGTAAATACAGTGTTTTAAAAACCGGACCGAACCGGCCGGTTGGACCGGTTGAACCGCGAACCAGAGGGGTAACCGGTCTGGTTCAAATGTTGGACCGGGCATGTAGTTAGATCGGAGCGAACCGCTAAAAACCGGCAAACCGGCGGTTTTCCAGAACCGCCGGTTCGATTGCGTCTACTATTTTTTTTTTTTTAAATCAAAATGACGTCGTTTTTTTTACATAATTATTTTTTTAAAAAAAGTAAATAGAAAAAACTAAACTAAAACAAATAGTGTCCGAAACAAATATGTCTCATTGGAATTAAATTTATTATTAGACTTTGTTATTTCGTTTATGTTGCGATTAAATTATGTTGCAACTAGACTTTGTTTAAAATCTATTTGGTTTTGTAATTTGTACTATTTTATAGTGCGTGGTGACAATATTTAAGATTTGAATTTAAGAACTTGTGAGTTGCGACATTATGACATTTTAAATTTTTTTAAATTTTTAGTTGTCATTAACTTTTAAAGAGATCGAGTCATCATGTTCGACCGGTTTAATAGCTATATAGTTTTATTAAAGAGACTAGTTCATTCCTCCGATTTATTCGGTTTGATCCGGTTTATGCATGCGGTTCAACCAGTGACCCGATGGTTCGACCAATGAATCAGTGACCCAGTACCCTCACCGGTTCGATGACCGGTACGGTTTTTAAAACACTGGGTAAATACTTGAGTTATTTAACCATTTGATCATGGGTTTGATCTTCGACCGATGCATATGACAAAATATATGTTGGATGATGTCAATCCCTTGAATAGATCTCATTTATCTCGAGAGAATCAATCTCCACAGATGCACTAGAAGACGCCTTTGATAAAAAAAATATATTCCAAACTTACTAATTGCAATTTGAGAAAAGTTAGTTTTCCATTTTTGCATATGTAAATTAATTAATTACATTATTATTAGCAGATATATACAGAAGTAGGCCACACGTTGCTTCCACTCGTTTTCAGTTAGGGCAGGCAGGCAGGCAACGATGGAGAGAGAGTGGAAGGAAAAAGACAGTTAGACCCATGGCTGAGGTTGTTTGATTGTAATTTTTTACCTATTCTTTATGTTTTTCTCTATTTTCTTATTCAACACCTTTTGTCATGTTTGTACTTTTTTGGAATTGCAATATAAAATTGGCAAACATAGCCATCAAAGATAGTACTTGTTGTAGCTATGACCCATTCAATTCACTAACACGCTCTATGAGACGCGCAATATTATTACTCATATTGCGCTGCCAAATCCAATCAAGTATTCCATTATATTATAATCACAAAATCTAGGAGTTAACAAAAGTTTAATTTGGTTGTGTCTCTCTCTTTTTTTGATAAAGTTTGGTTGTCTTTCTGCTCAAGTATTTCATTTCTATCTTATCTTAAATTTTAAAATAATGTTTTTTTAAGCAAAGTTTTAAAATAATGTTCAAAATATAACTTTTTAGTTTTATACATTATTTTTATTAGATTGATGACCCAATCTAAACCCAACATTGTATAACATGAGGGGAAGTTATTAGGGCGCTTTAATCATTTGATAGTGAGTTCGATTTCGGTCGTGTGTAAGTATAGAAAATAATTTATTGAAAGAGAACAACCTTTTAAATGAATCTCATTTAATTTGAAGAGATGAATCTCTACAGTTGCGTGTGGATGATATATTTAATTAACCAAAAAAATAAAAAAACTCAATCTAGTATTATTAGAACAAAATACATCTTGTCCTGTGAACTTAGCTCAATTGGTAGGACGTTGCATTATATATACAAGGGGCCGGGTTCGAACCCTGGTCATCCCAGTTATCCACCTTATGGGTGAAGTTTCTAGCCACTAAGCTACTTGACAAAAAAAAAAGAACAAAATGCATCTTCACTCTTATATATTGTTAGAACGAACTTATATTATTTTATAATCTAAAGATTTTTGCAAAATAGGAGGGTAAGGAACGAGTTGATATTTAACGCAATTAATCCGGTGATTGATGATGTCTTTGTTGGAATTATTAAGCAATCGTGGAAGTGGTTAGCGGAAAAGAAAAAAGGCGGAATTTGTAGCCTATATGAATGGATTTAGATAGTTTGTATTGTCTCTTTTGAGCGGCACGCGCCATTTTTGTTGGGTCAAGTACTCCTTGTACTTGTTCTCGATTTGTGGGTTTAGTACCACTTGTACTTTTTCCTTTTTCCTCCCTCTTATACCCCACAACAACAACACACCTCTACCTCACACCATTACTTGAAGAAGATGTCATTACTTATATAAAATAAAAAGAGTGAAGAAAGTGAAAAATAAAATGAAGAAGATAGAGTTAGTGAGTGGAAAATGAAAGTATGGGGTGTGATATTTATAGAATGAGATGAGTGAAAAACTATTAAACATTTAAAAAAAAAATACCAAAATATGTGTTCCCCCATGCAGAACACGTAAAAGACAAAAAAAAAGTCTTGGTCAATGGCTACACTGCCAGTGTAGCCATGACAGTGTCGCCATCCTTGCTTGTGCAGAAACACATCACATCACCTGTCAACCACTGTTCACTTTGCAAAAGAAAAAAAAAGCTGCAAGTCAATGGCTACACTGGGGGTGTCGCCATTGACTAATGCATGGCTACACTCCCAGTGTTGCCATTGTGGGACCCCTATGGCAGAGGAATCTCTGCCAAAAAGGAGGGGTATTGTGGAATTTTTTTTAAAATCGGGGGTATTGTGGAAAATTTTGATGTTTGGAGGGATATTTGAAAAAAAAAAAAACCCTCTTGAAAGCTAAACCCAACATACATGAATTTGTGCTTCTTCAAAAATTCAAGGTCAAAATGAACTATGGCATTGCTCCTAGAATTAAAGAGGTCATCTGGCAATGTCCTATATTCCGAACTGGATCAATGTAATTGTGATGGTGCTTCATTGGACAATCCAGGGCTCTCTACTTGTGGAGGTATTTTCATAAGTGTAGATTCATCCTTTTTAGGTGCTTATGCTCTTAATATTGGGGTATGATCTTCTCTAAATGTTGAGTTGATAGGTGTCATGCTTGCTATTGAATTTGCAGCCAGCAAAGGATGGTCTCAACTTTGGTTATAGTCTGATTCTATGTTAGCCGTCCTTGGCTTCTCCAATGCAAAAATTGTGCCTTGGTCTTTGAGGAATCGTTGGGACAACTATTTAGTTTTAATTTTTTCCATGCATTTTTACGTATCTCATATTTACATGGAGGGGAATCACTAAGCTGATAAGTTGGTCAATCTAAGTTTATCTTTACATAGTCTCATTTGGTGGAATGATATTCCACAAGGGTTGTAGGGTTATTTTAATAGGAATCGACTTGGAATGCCTTATTATAGGTTTTGTTAATGTTGTTGCTTTTCCCTTTTGAGGGTTTGGTTGGTTCCACCCCCCCCTCTAAACATCAGGGGAGAAAGAAGACTTGACCTCATTATTTGTCAATAACTCCTTATTATATTAATAAAAATGAAGAAAATAATATATATATATATATACACACACACACACAAATTGGGGGGCATAAACCTAACTCAATGAGACAATAAATCAAAAATAAACTTCTAGCTAATCTTAACAGACTAATTAGAGGTCTACATTTTGGTGGATGGACCAATCATCAACATGGAACTGAACCAATAACAAACAACTCATGCAGCGATCAACAACAAGAAAGACAACTTTTTCAAGCCAATCATTTCAACATCCAATGATGAGGATGTCAAATCAGTCTGAAAATAGACACAAGGACTGAATTGGATATCGGTAACCACATAATCAACCGGAGAGGGTGATGCAAACAATGTCAGCATAATCGTGGAATAAAACAACCCGACATGGAAAGCATAACAGTGGTTAATGAATTAGTTGCCAACAAAGAAAACAACCCAAAATAGAGGCAAGCCAAAACAACCCTTTCGAGCCACAACTTGTTGTCAAGCCGAAGGAGAGACACGCCCCCATCGCCTTTGACGAAGCTTTGACAGAGCACAAAACCATTGTGACAACCGAACCACACGACATAGATTCAAAACCAACGTCGTAATTGAAAAATACCCTGGATGAATTTAGAAATCTCAAACCCAAAAAAACAGAAACCCAAACCTCACAATCGACGATAGTTAGGAGGCGAGCGTCAGAGAAACTTATGAGCAAGGGAACATTGAAGAAGAGGAGCAACAGTGGTGCCTAGAATGCTCTTGTCGCACCACCACTCTGTGAAGCTACATCACAACGATTGGGTGAAAAATGAGCGACATTTGAGCGAGAGAGACGAGGAGAATGTGACTGGTGCGCGAGAGAAAAGGTGGGCAGTGGTGGCTTGTCCTGCTCGGGCGGTTTGAGTGGAAGAAGAAGGGTGGTGCAATGATTTGAAAACCCTAGCAGAGCAAACACATGTTATGTTCTCCCAGACATAAAAGATATAACATGAAAATATAAGAATTGAAAGTGCATAAACACCACAAACATTCGCATGTGTAAAACGAGATTATCATTGAATTTCACATATCCCAAGACAAAGAGTTTTAGCTCACGGTGAGCTTCGCAAAGCATATAAACAGAGAATACGAGTTATACATCACTAAAAGCAAAGAGTAATAGAAAAGTAAACTTAAGAGATCCTTACAAGTAACAAAAAATCTTCCAATTGTAGGTGACCTTTAACATAATGACTCTAAGCTTTAGCTTCACGGATAGCAATGGAAACAAGATTTAGGATTTGGAGGAAGGTACAACCAAATATGAATGAAAGGTATAGGTTCTAAATGACTGAATGTAGATAAAAGGATTTAATAGTCATTACATATCAGATCTCTTGGGAATTGGGTCAACCCTACTTTTCCTCCAAGCATAGCACAAATAATAAATCATATTCTTTTATTGATCATATGATAGTACAATTTTGCACATGGACAAGAACAACTATCATATCATTTGTCTAGAAGCCTATATTCTTACTCAGTCACGTCAGGTCAACACATTGAACTTTTTGAAGTCCCGCTTGTAAAAGTGAGTGTCAAATCCTCAACAATGTTACATGGCAATTAAGCCTACTGCAATAGAACCAATCCAACATGTTGGGCACCAAAAATCACTAAAATTACAATAAAATACAAGTGAAATTCACAAAACATAACACTTATTGTGCTTGACTCAATTACTTAATAACTACTTTTATCGACATCTAGACATAATTGATTGAGGGATCAGGATTTACTGCAGTGTATTTTTCATGCTGTTCCACGCAGTTTTACATCTAGACCGTTGAAAATAGATCGGACGGTCCAAATTACTTATTAATAAAAGTAACTGTTTATTATCATTGGATGTTTTAAAGCAAAACTGTGTCAAAACTGTGGGGGATTTGACAGCATTAAATTTGCTTCCATTGATTGAGAACCCAATTTTTTATTCATGATTTGTTCATTTTTTATAAAAAAAATAAATTAAAAAGTATACTAATTAATGTGTCAATAGCGACGACCTCCAAGATATGTTAGAAGTCAAGGATTGCCCACTGGCCACTGCCACTGCAAAGATGACATGGACATGCATCTCGAAGCTATATGTACATGTGCTATAACTAACATATTTGAATAATTATAAAATAGTGTTGTTGCCACCAACCTTTAAATTTAGCACAGTAATTATATGGTTAGATTCAGTCAACTTAAACATGCTTCTAAGTCCTATAATTATATCATCTACTTGTTAAAGACTATGATTCTCTGTTGCTCTTCATTTCACAATATTCATAATTATTTAATCCATTGGTGTATGGTGTATACTATATCTCATTACTAAATTCACATACTATACATAGAACAAATTGTCAATTAAACTGTTTCATTTGAAATATTTAAAATGAGCTTGTGCTTAATATCTTGCTCCTTCCTTTTTTTCCATAATAACTCTTTCCTCCTTCTTCTCCAAATTGGCATACAAAGCCTAAAGCACATTGCTTTTAGTTCGAACCACGTTAATATCTTGGTATTGATTTGCTTATTTTTATGTTCTTAATTAGTTTTATCTTGCTATTGTTTTCTTTGTTGTGATTTTGTGAAGACCAACAAGAATCGTGGAACAAATAATCATGGAAATAATTAAACTAAATAGTTTAAGTAAATAAAGATTCAACCTCAGAATAAATCTAGCGACCTATGTGTATAGCAAAATCACACAATCTATCTAAAACACAAATATAAAATGAGTGGAGTTACAAATACAACAAAATTGTTGACCCATTGACCTCGGTCGGGCTGAAAGAGCATGGACTTTGGTAATCATCCACATTGGGCTTAAAACAACTAAGCAAGTTGGACGCCAAATCTTAATCTAAAATATTATGGCATTAGGTTTATGGGTTATCTCACTTATAAAGTGATCAACCTCCATTTTTCTAAACAATGTGAGATTTAACTCACCTCACACTTGCCACAACAATTCTCCCCTCAAGTATGAGTCACTCAATTCTTCGTACTCCCCCTTAAAAGGAATATTTTTCTATGATGCTGACTATGCAGGAAATAGAATTGAAAGAAAAAAACAACAATGGTGGTTGTTACTATTATAAGTTTTATTCAATATTTAAAGCATGTTTGAAACACCTCATTTTTATCCTATATTATAATATGATTAGTACTTCATGTTCCATGCAATGACGAGACTTAGGAAGTCCATTGAATTTACTCCTTACATTTAATCGAAACAAAAGTCTGTTATTCCTAATAAGATACCTTTTAATAATAGATGTTTTGGTACGGTGTGGATTCTTCATACTCATTCATGATTTTTATGTATTGTCCAAACAATATAAGGGCATATTAGTAAAAATAATAATAATTAGTTTTCGTACTCTCAAGTGACAATTAATTTGAGACGGTAAGACATGGTAAAAAATAACAACAATCAATATAAAGCTTCACACAAAAGAAATCTCCTAAAGTAGAAGCAACAACCTTGTCTAGATCCAAACTAGGCGACATATATTAGCATCATAGCAATGGGAAAGTGCCATGCCATAACCAAATATCAACCCCACACTTTTTCTTTCATGAAGGTAGTACTTGAAGGGCATCACTTTCTGTCACCTTGAAATTTTGCAATTTCTTTGAAAATGGGACCACAAAGGAAAGGTTGTGAAGGAATGGAACCCCACAAAAAAAACATTCATAGAGGTTTATGGCCCATGGAATTCCCTACAGAAGGGTAACTTTCAACTATGACCCCATTCCCTCAAATATTACTTTCTTTCATGATGTGCCCACAAGCCCAGCAGGCTACAAATATGCCTACACTACACCTTAAAAAAGAAGTATTTGTATGCCGTACACCTTGCACCATTGAAAATTTATAGAGATGGTGGGACCCTAATTAAGGTCTACAATTTTTCCATCATCAATCTGTCCATTAGATTTGGGATGCACATTCAACATAGTCGACTAAGAGTGCACTATAGTTAATAATTCTAGTTATCAATTTATGATCAGACGGTCAAATTTAAATTTTAAATTTATACTTTAAAATGATCTCAATCATTGATTGAAAAACAAATGGTCTAAATTAATTACAGTGTGCCTGAGGCTAATATGATTCCTTAAATATGACGACCATCTATGTAGTATACTTTCCTTTGAAATTGAAAATAAATCACCAATTTTATTCTGAATTTTGGTTATCGACAAGTTTTTGACATAAACAAAATTTTAAACTTACCCTTGAATTGATAATTATGGATTATATTAGTATTTTGAGAGTTATTTATATATATCTATACACAAATGTTTTTTTTATAATGACTAAGCTCAGAGTTAAATATTATTTTTTTTGCAGAGTTAAGTATATTTTTAATTGTTGTAAATTACAATTTTTTATTTATTTTAGTATTTACAAAATAATTATTCAATCTAGTTTACTAATTTTACAATTAGTCCTACACTTTATCTCTATAAATTAAAAATAAGACTAAAATTGATAAACTTTTTGTAGTAACTTGATCAATTTTAAAAGTCGTAAAATTTAAAGAAATAAAAATTATTTAACCATTTTTTTAATCAGTCAATTTAATCTGTAATCATTTAAATGATTAAAATATCATAAAACAAACAATTTTTTTATGAACACTTTTAAATTTAGTTTATGTGTGCCTCGACTCCCATAATTTTAGTCAATAAATTGATGATTACTCTATTTTAAAATTGATTTGTACGGATATTAATTATAAGTACAATTTATTAGATGATCAATTGACTGTTTTTCATTCAAGAAGTTTTGGGTTTGAGTTTCCGCTAATATTTTCTTTTTTTGATGCAATCCGCTAATATTTTCAGAGAGACATAGATATAAATAATTTTTTATACATGCACATCCCTTAACTCTAAATTTACTTCATGAAGAAAAAAAAACTACTTTGAAAAATAGAATAAAAAACTGATTATCATGGTGGAGCCCATATCATGTGAAACTCATACAATAGAAGTAAAGTGGGTTATGGGTAGCTCCCACAAGATTTTGGTTCTAGTAGTGATCAAGATTTCTTGTACATCACTGTGACATGCTTTTCAAGTGTTTGACCATTTTTAATGGAGTACATATTTCAATTCGAAGTGGTATTTATTTTATTTTTTTACCATACAAAGAGGTATTTATTATGTACTCTATTCGGTCTTTTTTATAAGAAACTTTTGACATTTTAAATTCATTCAATAATTAATGTATTTGACATATAATATAAGCCAAATACATTATTTATTAAGTAAACCAAAAAAATTATTGTTTCTCATAAAAAGGACCACAAAATTTTATTTTATTTTTAACAAACAAAACAACAATTCATTCCTTCAAATTGGTAGATATTACATCAATCAAAATCATTACATATTCAAAATCGCTAAAAACTAGAAAGGATGAATCTGCGAACAAGCTCACAGCATCCGAGTTAATAACATAAAACGGCTTTATCTTTAAGCCTACAATTGATATGACAATATACAAATGTCCGGAATAGTTATGTCCCCGGATCTGCAACGTTGAAGACGCTAGAGTCATTGAATTTGTATTGGGTCTGAATCGAAGCAAACCTGCAAATTTGAACAAAACAAACATCGTACTAAGACAGGACTCACAACAAACACCGTACCAAGACGGGACTCAAAACAAACAACACTAGACAAATAAATCGAAAGATGAAAAACTCAAAAGGAACTCAAGAATATGTGAAAATCACTTATTTAAATAAAAACGTGATTAAAAAAGAATTAAGAATTTGATCCTAAATCACCCCTCTCTAATGGATGAACAAGAAAAGGGAACAAGAATATTAGGTTTTTTTTCTCTCAAAAGCGGCTGATTACCACATAAATTATTTATATTTATGTCTCTCAGAGAATTTTTTTTTGGTACAAAAAAAAATCAGAGAAAGTATTACTATTAGGGTATGCTAAACATTTTTAAAAAAGAAATAATGACAAAATTAATGATAAGAGGTGATAATTTTTTACATCTTTAAAACATTGAATATATAATTTATAAGATAATTTTTTTTATATTGATATGTTTAACTAGTGCATCGGAGATAATGTTTAGCATTTTCTTTAATATTATTAGAGCAAAATAAAAGTTAGTATCTATCGAGAAGAGATGATAATAAGCACATTTTTTCTCTTTACAGGTTCCACGAATTTTAATATTTAAAAATTAAAATATAATGATATAAAGTTATTAATAGTATAAAATTATTAGAACTTTTTGTTGGTGCTAGGTTAAAGAAATTGAGTGTTTATTAAATATTATAATTAAAAAATGATTAAAAAAATTCGAATGACATATATATATATATATATATATATATATATATATGAAATACAAAAGAAAAGAACACCAACAATATCACACTGTCACCAAAGTCCAAAAAGAATAAGCGAAAAAGTATTACTATTGGTCTGGTCCCACAAATATAAAGAGGAACCTTAGCGACCTATCTTGTACCAGTAAACAAGTGAAGCTATCAAGTAAGGCAAACAATAGAGCCACCACAAAAATCCCCACAGAAGACTGTGAAGGATTAGAGAGAATATGTAAACGGCGACAAAAAACACCGCGACGGAGTCCTCTCACCTGGAGCCCCGAAAGAACCAAATAAAACAACTGAACCGCCCTTATCAAACCCAACATAGGAGAGGATGCAAATCTCACTCATAAAAAGAACATAAGCTCGTAGGGTTTACCTATAAACCATTTTCAAAAGATGAGTTTTACTTTATCCACCAACTTCTTGATTGAAAAAGACCTCTAACAAAGATACACTCATTTCAGAAGGTCCAGATAACCCACGTATTTCATATTAAAGACTTATTTAAATATAAAAAATTAGATTTATCCATGATAGATGCTGGTATAAGTACCCAATGAATAAGTGCTGATGAACTAGAATCCACTCCACTATGAATGTGAAGTGTCAAAGGTAACAAAGAGGGGACAACAATAATGATCCTAAGGAATTCTCTGTACAGACGGGACAGGTAAAGTTACTTCAGTCATTTTGGTTATTGATGCTGGAATAATATATAAAACTTTAGATTGTGTGAAATATACTATATGTAAAATTAATTATTACAATTATAACAAAAATAATATTTCACTCAAATGTCATGCTCTGTGATATATTTATTATTATTTAGGACATTTACAGATCTATCGAAGATGTTCCACTTTCCATCCCAATGATCCAAAATTGAAGTGGACTTTGCTGAAGAATTTATTCATGGTGGCAATAAAATATTGTTGGATCTTTACATTACTCTATAACTTTTTGTGCACATAAGTAAAAAATATTGCAATTTATCTTAAATATAGATTTATCTTTTGAAAGGCTAAATTTTTTTCCACCATGTCATTTGCTCCAACTCGCAGACTGTGATATTCTTGTGAGCTTAACTCAGTTAGTAGATAAATTACATATCATATGCTAGTATTGGAGTTCGTATCCTGAGCATCCCACTTATTCACCTTAAAAGCGGAATTTCTAACCATTAGACTATCTTACAAAAATTTTGTGGGAGAATGATGTCCCGTCAAAAGTGGGAGTTTTCGATTGGGGTTTACTCCTTGAGAAGCTATCTACTCGCGTCATTTTAGCTTCTAAAGATATTTTATCATATCCTTAATTCCTCATGAATTTACCTTGTGTTTTCTGTTCTCAAGTTGTGAAAGATTGCAACCATGCGTTCTTTAGTTGCTCTAAGAACCATGAAGTATAGAAGCATGTTTTTTTGTGGCTGAGTTTTGATTTCAATCAGCAAGAAGGGGGCTGACGTAGTACGAAAGCTGGAAGAAATAACAAACGTTCATCCTATAATAAGAATACAAGTTTGAAAGCGATAAACATGTCAAATAAAACTCTACAATCCACCAGATTTCTGGAATCCACCAAACTTGAGAAAATTCTCTATAATTTCATTGAATGAAAAGCTGCCTCTTAAAGATACAATAGTTTAGCTTAAATAGTAAGAAAAATAAAAATTGACAAATCTTTATAATTGGTGTACTAATCCTCTTAATTGTCTTCAATTAATCATAGGATCTCTTTCTATCTTTTTTGACATTGTAAGGGTTTTAGTACTGCTGGTATTCATTATAAATATAATATTTTCTTATTAAAAAAAAAACTGACAAAAAAACTCGCAGGTTGCCATCCTATCTATTTTAGAATTAATGTCCAAATTGACCACAAGAGAAAATTAAATGATCTTGAATTTCTACTTGCACAAAAACAACTATGTTGATGTAAGATTTTTTGTATGGTAAGTTTTGAGTACTTCTTATTAATACAACTTTTTTATTATAAAAAAAAAACTGTGTTGATGTAAGTGTCTAATTTAATTACTCCTTTTTGCCATAATTCCACCCTAGATACCAAATACACTCACCTTAGAAGGCATTGAACATGACCAAATTCAGTCTACAGCCTGCAACCTTCCATCTAACTTATAACATGTTCTTCTTACTTTAAAATCTATCTGTCGATCCTTTTCACATTTTACAAGAATATGATGCATCAAAATTTTCTATTATAATTTATAATATAAAAAATTGTGATACATCTATAATCCAAAGTAGGGACTAAAAAAAGTTATGAAACTAAAATCTTAATAGTAATATGTTATAAAAAAGAGTCACCAAAACAACAAGTCCAAATTTATATTTATATTAGTACCATGATATTGGTAGGAAGTTTTCATCGCCATTAGCGATGATTAATTTCTATCGGCGAATCTGTGGGCACACAAGGTGAGTTCTCCCCTCCCAACTGAATTTTTTTCATACGCATAAACTAGAAATCAAATTTTTGACCGCACCCTTATCATTTGAACCAATTCATTGTTGATAAAAAAATAAAAAATCTCTATTTGATTCATTACAAAATTTAACAAATCATGTAATCATGTAGTCCCTCTATTAATATTTTTCTCAAACCCTTTTTTCTCAAAAGTAGCGACTAACACCATTAATATCACACAAATAAGTTAACGCTACACATCAGTTAGAAATGATTCAACAATACAAAAACTAATATACTTTTATTTAATTTTGCAAGCGATTAAATAGTATATTTTTTTCTTCGAAGATTATGTTGTACTCTGCAATTTTTGTGAGGACTAAAATGAATCTTCAATTCATTTTAAATTATAATAAAATATAATAATAATAAAGTTTTAATGCTTCAAGAAAAATATTATCTTTCTATAAATAAATTCTTACCGCAGTCATTACCATTTAAAATTATCGGGAAAAATATGAGATATTGTGACGTTTGAGGGGGAAAAATGCAAAAGAATAACAATAATAATGGAACAAAATTTCGTTAAAAGGTTTTTTTTTTTGAATAAAAAATATGGTAAAAAGTTAAAACAATAAAATAACAAAATCCACACGTGATGGTCCCACCTATTGCGGCTAATACTTGCACGCTTAATTAGTGCATAATCACACAATAATCCAAAGCCATTTTCTATTTGTTATGAGTAAATTTTTCTTGCAGCATCCCTTTTTTTCTTTTGATGATGCAATTATGTCCTTTTTATCTTTGCTAGTGAGGGGGACAGAAAAAGACTTCAAATATCACCGTGACCCAAATCTAATTAGTCAACTACGTACCATAATTTTGTCCATAATCAGTCGGTGAAAGTATATCAAAAATATTGAAATAAAATTGTAGTGAGTATCTAAGGATTAGGTGTTAAGAGGGTAAAATAATATGAAAATAAATTTATAAGTACGATATGTAAGTTTTACCTAATATATTGATTTTGTAAAATTGAGTTAGAATCAATCTATAATTTTAAAGTGGTATTAAAATTTTCACGCTAGAATCATATTTAACGGGAGTGTGATTATTAATTTGTTATAGATGATTTATATGATATAAATTTTGATTTTAACGGTAGATTTTATAAAATATGTATTCATTATAATGTTATTTATGACTTGTAAACCATGTACCACTTAAACCACTCTTTCATTTAGACATATCCCTTATCAGAGGGAGGGACTCAAATTACAAACTCTATTTGCCACCTTTTCAATATAAATTATGGAAGTATGTCACAGTATGACAGTATCTGTCCTTCCGAGTTAATGCCAAACTTTCAGCAAGGAATTATGGTGTTTTATAAACTGAATTTCTACCTCAGCAAAATAACACCAGTTGCTTCATGATCTTTTATAGAAAAATAGTTGAAAAGGAATTGTCCCAAGACATGATTCAAATATATGCTAAGACATGTAGTTGTCTTGGTCATTTAAGTTGTGTATGTCTTATGTCTAACACCGATACATATAGTTACATTAAACTACTTACATTTTTCTCAAATTATGACTGGTGTCTATGCGTCAGTGTGGTGTTGAGTATTTGCGTTAATGTTTCATAATCTGCGAGAATATCAGATAAAGTTTTCATAATGCTAGTATTTAATATAGCTTTAATTCTGCTGGTTGAAAGAGTTCAAGATTCTCTAGACCAAAAAAATAGAGTTCAAGATTCAGGTGATATATAAAGAAGCGGCATAGATCTAATCTATATTTGCACCGGTTAAATGAATAAGCATGGCATTCTCTAATTGTAATTGAAGAACAAACAACATGATTTACAAAGGAGATCAAGAGGCTATACAGCATTCAGATATCTAACTGAACAGAAAACATGATATACTGAATTAGCACAACCAGAAGAGATACGAGACCGTCAAATACTAATGAAGTACAAAGATAGATTTCAAACCATACAAGCAATTGAGTTGGAAGCTTTCATTGATGAAGAAGAACAAACAGTGACGGTGAAGTTTCCACTCATTCTTTCCAGCTATAGGAAGCTCTGTCAACAACTAAATAGTCTCCCCTGATATCCTTTACAACTCGAAGGTCATCATCGAGGTATACCGTATCAAACCTATAAAAACAAGCGGCAAATACAGTGTCAAATAGAACGTGAAAGATGGACCTGGATCTACTGCCGTAATAAATACACGCAGTTTCACACTGTATTCAATCATGGCCGTTGATGTGAAATCGGACAGTTCAGATTACATATCAGTTTTAACACAGCTAAACGATCTCAGACATTCATCTAAATTGGACGGCTGAGTGCAGTAACTGTGTGATGCAATTACTGCGTCAAATCCAGTTCCGTGAAAGAGCCAGACAACCTTGTTCATACATTTTTTCCAAAACAAAATCAAGGCATAGGAGAAGGTAAAACAGGCCAAATCATACAAATAAAATCACAAATTCAAGATATAAGATCATAAGAGCTTATGCCTATTTATGTAGCATGATCGCTCATGGCAGCAAGAAAGGTCGGTCTGCCTTGCTTGTGGCTCACTAAGAGATCTCATTCTGATTTAACATCAATCCCTACATAAAGTACCCTACAAACTTTCCTCCACAGTGATCTCAATGGAGAAGTTTATATATCGCAATTCTTGGATTTGTTGCTCATTTTTATTTCTCACCTTCACAAATTTCTGTGGCCTCAAACAACGTCTTGAACTTAGTTTAGCAAATTTGGCAATACTGCTCAAGATTCAAAGTGAAGCAGATTATTGAGTTTTCAAGGTTGTGTACTCAACTTTCTTTAGAAACTCACTTGTTTAGAATTTTTGGCTTCTTGGCATATATACATAGGTATTGGTAGATACATAAGATACCTCTTGAGAAACTATAGGTGTTTGAATCATAATTGCACTACTTTTCCAACAAAAACACAAATTGTGTTGGAGATAATTTTGCTAAATTGTGAGTCGAAATGTTCTACGCATGGTAGTCAATCCTGGATATATATAAATGGAATGTGATGCTAACAAGTAACAACTAGGAAACTATTCAAATTAGCATCTATGAATCAATAATGACTAATCTATATTTCATAAACTTAAATCATTAATCAACATTATAAACTTAAAGTACTTACCAACCCTGTCCAAATGGTGGCAATGGTATTTCCCAGTTCTTCCCACGTAACACTGCACTGGTAAATCTGAAACGACCAAATATTAGTTTTCACTCTCCACATGTAAATTGTAATACAAATTTTTATTTGACAAATAAACATTACAAAATTAATTTTGATTCATTAACCAATCCATCCATCCAATTTTGCACAGTTATTTTACTCCAAACACTTTGCTCTAATTTCTCTCCAGTAGCTTAATCTCATGTTTGAAGACATATGAATGGTCTGGTATTGTTGTAAAACGGTTTACTGACTTTGCAAAAACAGAAAACGTTTTTTCAAAAATGGCAACGAAATAAATTATTGGCTGAGTCGCGTACTAGGTCGCTTTCTTTAAGATGTTTCGCGGAACTACTCGAAGAGTGCACTGTATATCGACCGCGAAGTCCCCAGGATAAAACAGCCGTTTCCAAATAAATACCGATGAACTACTGCACTGTAGTATCAACTCAAAAACCACTCGATAATTGATATGCAAATATCAACTCAACGGCAACAACCGGTCAATATTGAAACAACAAAAATTTTGCGAAGAAGAGAAATAGAGAGAAGGGAAAAAGCAGTTTCTCAGAATGCAGAGAAAAGAAGCAAACGAAAACTGAAGAATGAAGCAGTTTATATAGGGCAAGTAGGGAGCAGAATCAGAGCGGTTTAGTGGAGCCGAATTTGCCCGGTCAATGGAAAACGTGGGAAAAAATTCAGGGATCCGTTTTTGACCGTTAGAGGATGAATCAGCAGCGTTCATCCGTTTAAGACTTGGTCTAAGTCACATTTAACATGTGCGTATTAAAGGGACACGCATAAAGAAAAATTATTTAAAATTTTCTTTTCTTAGCATTAAAAAATTAATATATCACCAAGCCCATGCCCAGGCCCGATCTGAGCCGAACGGTGGCGCGCGTGATATTCGACAAGGTGTGCGTTCTCCCTTTCTTACAAAAGTGGGTACCCCAAGGGCACGCCCTTAGTTGTCCCTTTGTAGTATATAAACACTACCATGATGTGTGTTCTTAGCAATGTGGGACTCAAAGTCCTTTTTTTTTCAATTCACACTTAACATGGTTCTATCACTTGTGCTTATTTCAATACCAAGTTCCATTCAAATTCTCATCATGTTCCAACAGGTATGAATGTTTTCATATATCTCTAACAATTTGAAATCTATGTAATTTTTAAGACTCGGTATCAGTCCCAAGGACCGACTAATTTGAGGGACATCAATCCCACCATCCACTTATAGCATTGGTGTCCCTCAAATTAGTCAAATAAACAAAGCAGTCATCTACCACTCTAGCATTATAAAATCACATTCGAAACTCAAGCCGTTGACATCAAAATCACATTTTAAAACTTTTACCTCAAAATATTAATTAATAACAAAAGGCAACTATAGTTTAATAACTTGAATGATAACCTAGTTGAACCAAAATCAAAATTAGTTATTTAATTAACTAATTACAACTACTAATCAAAAGAAACATTATTTAAACAAACACATTGAGCTCAAGTAGTTAACCAGCTCTCCCCTAGCACAAAAGCCGAGTTCAATTCATGGTGGGAATAATTTGTCAGACTTTAGTTACGGTGAACTCTGGATTACCCGGACCCCTCTCCTTTCCCTCAGAAAAGGAGGAATAACAACAGAAATAAAAAACATGATTCACCTGAAGTTCACTCTCTGCGATGAAGCAACCTCAATATTTGATCGAACGAAGAAAACTCCATCAGGAGGAAACGTGATAACATTATTGAGACTCAAATTCCGAACATCAATCACTTGCAATACATCTCCAGCTTTGGTTCCAAACAAGCCAGCCTTCTCGATGATGAACAGCTGTTCCTTCTCCGTAGTCCAGAGTAACCGCCACGTGGCAGATAAGTTGTCACCGGTTGTTACAGAGCCGGAACCAATCGCGGCCAATGCTTCGATCGCGGAAACGATCGATGCTAATTTGGAAGGGTTGTTTTGAGTTTTGAGGCCGCGGTCTTGGTCGGAGATTAGGGTGAGGAGGTTGTCCTTGGCGGATTTTGATGATTGGGCTGTGATGGAGGAGACGGTGAACTTGGAGTGAGAGTAGGGGTGTTTTGGGAATTTTTTGTTGGTGTTTTGAGTGTTGAATGAGCTGGGAAGGAAAAGAGATGTGGTGGTGGTGGCCATGGGAATGTGTGGTGGTGGTGGTGATTGAGTTTCATTGTGTTGGTAAAAGTTTGTGTGACTTTGTGAGTGTGAGTGTGTGGAGTGAGGATAGTGGACTGAGATACTCTCCGATAGAATTGGTGGTTGAAAACTTTGGAAAAATAGAGTATCGGAAACACGTGTGTGTGTGTGGGGTACTGATACTATCACATAGTTTTATGCGGTAGACAATCTCGTTCTAGGGTGGGAAAGTGGAATGGGTTTTCCACCGTGGGAGACCAATTTTTTTGCAAGTGCACAGTACTCTCGCCAGCACCTGATCATTTTCTTCATTTAATAGAGCAATTCAGATTGTGACACGTGGCGTTAAAGAAAAAGTTAAAAAAAGCTAACCAAGTAGAAGCAACTGTTCATCTTCTCTATAGCCAAAAGAAAAACTATTCAGCTGAAACATTTCTTCCACAAGCTTTTTCTATCCAACACACCACCACTCCACCGCTGCTATCAACATTTCATCTGTCGTTGTCGACCTGTGACGGAGCAGTTGCCGGTGGAGGATCTGCGAGTTTTGGTTGTGTGGTTTATCAAATTAAATCCCAATTTTTTTTGTTCCACAGCCTTAATAAATTTAATGGCAGAATTGGTACTACGAGTAATTCGTATGTTGATCTACATATCATAAATTAAAAAATGGCCACTTTTCATACTTAATTACAGGAAAAGTTGTTAACTATGAAGGTCATAATCACATAATAAAAAGACAATGAATCAATCTCAGCATCATAATAGTTGATAGCAAGCCAGTGAAATCATTGAACCAGTAATCTTTATATTATCAAAATCATAAAGATGGTAAAGATTTCATTTGCGTTTTTTTTATTTTTGATATGAAAAACCCTCAAATTATTTTTTGACACAATTGAAACACATATTTGGAAGTTGGAGAAGCTTGAAGTTTGGTTTCATTTCATCTAACATTTTTTGACACAATTGAAACACATATTTGGAAGTTGGAGAAGCTTGAAGTTTGGTTTCATTTCATCTAACATAGTTAGCTTCTCATTAAATCAAATTGAAGGATATTGTTCATCTTCTTTCTCACTTTTAAGTTCTCAAAGTATTCAGATTTTTGTGTCAAAAAAAAGTATTCAGATTTTTTGTTCTCTGCATCTAGGAAGAAGATGATGGAAGAGTTTTTGTAATTCACTTAAATAAAAAAAATAAAAAAATCCATGAAATTCACGAGGAGAATACAATGCGAAAAATTTATTATGGTCTATTGTGAGACTTCATGATCTAAGGGTGAAAATGAGTCTCCCACCATGGAAGACCCAATCCACTTTCCCACCCTAGACCAAGCCTAATTGTTAACTTTTGATTGAACCGCTGTTAGCAGTTACTGTGTTAAATTTATTTCCCTCTTGATATTAGGAACACCATAATGCTTATATGATGTGGATATACTCCAAATAACTTAAAAAGTGAGGAATGTTTGTGCTTCTAGATATTTTGATCGAGATGGGATGCCATCAGGGTGAGATTCTACATTGTGCCGTCCTTGGATCCAAACTTGGCACCTCATATATGCCTTATAATGGGCATGTTTAGGGTCTAATGATGTTTCCAATGTGGGCTTCAATGTTAAGATACTCATTTACTCGCTTGGAAAAATACAAATATGGCTTCTCTGTCCCCCTATATTTGCACGTCATGAATGAAGTTGAAGTCTAAAGAATTGTCTATTTTGATGGATCATTTGTTGTGTGTCTATGTGAGCCACACTTTGATGCGTGTATTATCTCTTCATATGAAAGATGTAACAATATGATTGTCACTTTTAGAGATGTTATTAGGACAATTTAATAAACTGACTTCATGTAGCACCACTATATACAAATGAGTATTTATGAATAGTTTTCAACCGTTGATGAAAGATTTTCCCCTTTTGACCACTGTTGTGTGATCTCAGTGTTTTGGGCTCCATTGTTAAATCTAAAAGCTTTTTGAATTCTTAGTTTCGTGTCCACGTTTGCTTGATTTCTTGGTACCTCCTTGTTTTATGTCTTTTTCTCCACAATGTTTGACTTTGTACATGATTGTCGAGTCTTAAAGGATAGTCCTATGCTTTCATTGAAGCTGGATTTTAAGACAATTGGATTTTATTGAAGTTGGGTTTTGCGTTTATGTCTTTAAACCAAATAGGTGTTGGTATGTCAAGTGTGTGTTATGAGTCCCACATCAGATAGACAAGTGGATGTTGAATGATTTATATGTGAGATAACCCGTAAATCTAACGCCTTAAAGTTTTGAGTTAAAGTGTGGTGTTCAACTCACTTATGTAGTTGTTCATGACCCGATATGATGATCCTCAGACCCCCCTTATGACCCAACAGTGGTATCAGAGCCGATGGTTGAAATCGATTGACTCCTTGTGTCGAAAGTCTTCCTGACATGTGGACGAAAAAACTTTCGTTCGAGGGGGAGCATGCCCATAAAAGAATGGATGGACTCACACTTGAGGGGGAGATTGTTGGTATTTCAAGTGTGAGTTGAATCTCACATCGGATTGAGAGGACTCATAATCCTAACGCTTTAAGATTTTGGGTTAAAGTGTAGTGTCTAACTCATTTATGTAGTTGTTCACGATCTAATGTGATGATCTCCAGACCCCCTGATGATCCAAAAATAGGAATCTATGCCAATGAAATTTATGGGGTTTTGTATGGGTTGACAATTCTATTAAACAATTGTACTCTCTTTGTATATAGGAATTTTTTTTTTGTCTACTTTCAGTCTTGATAAAATCTTTTGACTTTAAAGACTTTTATACTCAACCTAGTTTCTTTTGGCAAAATCAAGAAGGACAATATGAAATTCTTTTATGTTTATAAGATATTCTTTGAGAGAATAGGTATACTCCTTGCTTTTGGCTCTTTTCGGTTTGTGACACTGTAAACAGTGGCGGATCCACCGCCCAGCATGCCTTGGTACGTGCCCGGACTCGGCCCAAAATATTTTTGATGTTCTTGAGAGGTTTTTGTTCGAAATTTAAAATTTAAGCATCTATTGACAAAAATAAGTTTAGATTCATGTTCAGTGCGAAAAATCAAGTGAAATAGTATGCTCGTTTTTGCGTTTTGAGATCGTTTTCGCGTTTTCACGTTGGTGAAACCACCGTGTCGTAGTGGTGGAAAGCTGGTCGGACGAAGGAAGAAGATGAAGATTCATCTTCAACCTTCAGCTTTATAACCTGGCCGTTGGATCTATCAGACAGATTTAAAGGTACATATCTATTTTTTATTTTTTAAATCATGGCCATCTGATAGATCCGAAGGCTCATATCAGAGGGTTGTACCACACTGAATCTCTTTTTTTTGTTTGGTTTTCGGTAGAACTGGGCTTGGGCCTGGTTCCTTTTTTCTTGCTTTTCAGTATTCCCAGTTTCAATTCTGCACCCTCTGTGACTCTTTTTTTACCTTTAATTATTGGAGGAGGGATCCGTTGACTCCAGGAGTAAGTCTCCATTGACTTACTCCGCTTAATAACTCGATATCGGCATTATATTACTTCAATCCAACCGTTGAATTCAAAGTTCTCATTGAGTAGATCAACTCTACAAATTTTTATAAAAATCCAAAAAATGTAGTTATGTATTCAGACTATTGAAATTCAACGGTTTTTTTAAAAGTTTCTCGTACGTTCAATTGAAGTTATTAGAAAAAGTATCAAACGGTTTTGATTTTTTGTAAAAATTTGTGGAGTTGATCTACTCAATGAGATCTTTGAATTCAACGGTTGAATTGAAGTAATATAATGCCGATATCGAGTTATTAAGCGGAGTAAGTCAATGGAGACTTACTCCTGGAGTCAACAGATCCCTCATCTAATTATTGCTTAACCAATTAAGTGCTTATTTAAGTTATTTTAATTAATTAAGTGCTTAAATGATTAAGTGGTTAAACGAGTGTTTATTAAGCAAAGTACTTAGTTAATTAAGTACTCATTCAAGCTTATTTAAATAAGTGCTTATTCACATAAGTGCTTGTTTAATTAAGTGCTTTTTCTCATAAGTATTTTTTTCTTAAGTGCTTTTTCTTTTCGAAACTTCATTTCCTTAATTAATGATTAGCTTTTGACTTTGTTTTCTTCATACTTTAATTAATTGATTCACTTAATTAATTATGGTAAGTGACAAAATGACAAGCCTCTTTTATTTCGATTTATGAGTATTTATATATTATGTCACATGTGAATTTGCTGTCTGAGGTTAAAATTTTGTGCCCAAGCTCTTTAACATTCTTGGCTCCGCCACAGTCTGTAAACATGAAACATATATAAATTGCCTAGTTATTTCTAAAGTTCTTCCGAGTTTTGACTAAATTTGGATGTTCCGTGACTTTCGTAGACCTCATTATACTTGATAAAGACTCGACTAAACTCGAATTTGTTAGGATTTACACTCGCCTAACATGTTAGTATTGGCTAAGGGATAGTCGCCTCCCAATCACATGTTTAGTGGATTTTGATTAACAAATAATTTATTAAATTGCACTTTTGGCTCAATAACTTTCACAAACTAGCAATTTTGGCCACATAACTATCATAATAGCACATGTGTTTGATAGAATAGTGGAGGTTGAACACTTTATAAGTAAGAGGACCCATAAACCTAACACCTTAAGGTTTTGGGTTAGAGTGTGGTGTCTAAACTCACTTGTAGAGTTGTTCTTGAACCCAATGTGGATGATCCCCCTGGCTGCCCCCTCGTGATGACCCAACAAATAGGTCAACAACAAACCATGGCTTAAAATCTAATAATCAAACGAGTTCACTATGGATTTCTAGGACATCAAACGAGTTCACAGCAAAGATTTTTCTTTTCTAAACTAATAATCAATTATGAGTTATAGAATAATCATGTTTTTAGACTGTAACATATAAAGTTTACAAGCAGAAGCTTCATCATTGGCCACATTAAGGTCCGAGAGTTGCAAATGGAATTCAATAAACATTTTAAGCAATGGAATTCAATACAAACAAAATTTCCAAATGTTTAGCAGCAATTAGAGATGCAAATACAATCTTATAAATTTATTTTTAGGATATCAAATAGTTCAAAACTTCATAAAATAGGTCCTTCTTTAAGGCACTCTTATTTCCCTAAACTCTAGGTCAAGGTTCTAGGATCGAAATTCCATGCATTCACAATACCACACATTCACCAATGTCAATAAGTCCGAAGAGTTGGATGACAATAGAAGCAACTCAATATATGAGTCGTCTGATCTTTCATCCAACAATTCTGATTAACTGACTGATGACGTTGGTATTCGTGAGAAATCCATATCCAAGCTCCTTGCCATAAGAACCATCACTAGTGAGTCTGAGGAAACATTTGTTGTGGGAAATAATTCGACTCGGGCTGGATCTCCCTGTAGTCTTCCACGGCATGGTAGTGCGAATGCCAGTCTCTATCTGAGACATATTGCCTAGCCATGATTGCTGCCCGATTTTCTGCTATCAATTCGCTTAACGCAGCACTGCATCTTACGGATAGATCAGCAGGTGAAAGCCAAGAATCAGTCCTAGATGACAGAAGAGAGAGAGCACACCCACCTGATGACAAACAAGAAAAACTATCGACTATCAATATCAAAATAATCCAACGTATCGATAATGAAGGGCTTCGTTTGATTTTTTAAGCAAACGATACAAAATAATTGAAGATGAGAAATGCATTGTAGCTTTTGCAACAAGTATGAATCAGTTGCAATAAGTTTACCATGTGAGGAATTCCTCGCAACAGAATCATGGGAGCTCTTTCTTCTTCTCTCATTGTGCCCTGCAAGTCTCCTTCTACAACTTCTCTTTGAATCATCAAACTCCGACACAACATGGAACCTAAAAATCCCAAAACTTAAATTAAACCAGAAAACAAACTATAGTGTGTGTGTTCATAAAAATAAGGTAAATTATTATGTATTCAACTTACATGAGTACCGTGTAAAATTCATTTAAAATATTAATTTTTAAATATAAAATAATATGAAAATACGACATTTCATTGAATTTTTGCCTATGAACTACCGGTATCCAACAATGTATGTTCGCTATGGGAGTGTTCATCTAAAAATAGTACAGAGATGAGGAATCTATTCCCACATAATTTTTATACCTTTGAGCAAGGCCTCTAAAATAAAATCATTTTGGAAAAAATAATGATATTCATTAATCAAACAATAAACTCCTGTGTATTCTTCTAAACCATTAAAAAGTTGTTGTACCAAAAAAAGAAAAATCTTTATTGTTCAAATATTACAAAAAAGAAATTATAACAATAATTTATTATCATCAAATGATATATTTTGTTGATAATATAGAATAAAAACATCAATAATTCAGATTTATAGAACGAATATTTTCTTATAATAAATATAAAATGGGTATATCTATCAAAAATAAAATAAGGGTATATATCTTCCAAAAATTAGGGTCTTGCTAACGAGTGTTTTTAACGGCTCGGATCCCTTTTTCTACGTATTTAGCCCAATTGGTAGTGAGAATGAATTGAACATGTACTTGAACTCCAAGGCACGTGGTTTGATTCCTCCAAAAGGCAAAAACTCTCTTGTGCTGGGTAGAAAAGATCGTGAGGTACATCGCAGAGATTGTCTTCTATATACGTAGAAAATGGCTCTGGAATGTTATAGTATCACATGGCACTCTTTTAAGTATTTTCATGTAAAAAAAGAATTTATTAAAAAAGTAACACAATTCAATTCTCAATGTGTTGACTTCATACATTTTTATAAAATTTTTACAAAAACTTATTATGTTTAAAGAGTACCGAGAGATACTATTTAATATTTTCCAAAAATTATTACAATAAAGTTATGACTAAGTTATGACAGTAGTTTATCATTGTCTCTCCACTTTTGTCAACTGAACCATTATTACTCCAACCAACACCAAACATAATTGTTTGGTTTAAAGAGGGTAAAATCATATACATAATACATCTCATCTTTCAACCCCAAAGGTACACTAATATACATGTACCTTTTTTGCAGGCAAGAAGAGTACACGACAGGTTGAAAATGTCACACACTTCATTTTAAAAAATAAATAAATAATATTATCATTTAAAAAGTATAATAAATAATATTAACTATCAATAAATCAATAAAAAATTTAAAGATTAAATATGTTTTTCATCTCTTTAAACATACCAACTTTCAACTTTCGCCCCCCTTTTATTTAATAAAAATTCACGATTCAGGTTTGAAATGACACTTTTTTTTATAACATATCATTTATAAGACCTTAAAATATTATTAGTTTAATAATTTAACAATTTAATCTATAATTTTTAGTAATCTATCTATAATTTTAAACAAAAGATAAGATTGTTAAATTAATAATTAAATAGTTTAGTTTTTACGTTAACGATATTTTAATGTATTAATAATGACATGTTATATAAAATAAAAGTCATTTCAAACGTGAAACACGGCTTTTATACAAAAACAAGGATTAAAACTTAAAGCTATAATATATTTAGATAAACCAATGTTCAAAATTTTTTTTAGAGGAACTAATTAAAAATAAAATTTGGTATATTTATAGAAACTAAAAATAAATTTAATCTCAAAATTAATATCAAACTATACATGCATTATAAATTACTAGAAGGTAAAATATAAATTAATTTGTCATAAAAAACTACTCAAGTTACAAAAGTCATATTATTATTACTTTTTTTTTTATCAATTTTTATTCATACTAGTATTCTCTCATGAGAATGGATCTCTCAATTGGAAAAAAATTAAGAGAATAATGTGAAATCTAGACCATTCAAATTACAAAAAAGGCTAGGATTGTAATTTGAAAAAAATGAGAGAAGTTGATTAAGAGTTGAGATGTACTCCCTCCGTTTTTTTATAAGTGTCCGTTTAAAATAGTAACAACAAATTAAAAAAGTGTATTTTTGCACCTTATCTTTCTATTATACCCTAATTTTAATTCACCAACAAATTAATTTCTATTTTTTTGTCTAACATGTGCAATGCACATTGCACATGTTAAAGTATCTAAAAGTGGTAATTTTTTATAGAAAAACAATAATTATTTATTAAAAATTTATATATTTAATACAAAATACACAAGTTCCGATACAATATTACTATTTTAAATTTCTTAACATGTCCAAGTTTGCACATGATAGAAAAATCCATTTAATATATTATGTAAAAAAAAACAAAATATATTTAATATGTTATGTACCAAAAAAAAATTTAAAAAAATTTTAGTTTTCCAAATATATAGTATTAGTTAGTTTTATTGAAAAAGATAAGAGTAATTGACAAATCGTATCCTTAAAACACTAAATGAACAGTTAATTAGAAACGCCAAATCTGACAAAAGTGGACAATTAAAAAAAATGGAGGAGTAAAAATTAAGAAAAATTGAGAGGGAAAAAATGGAGAGATTCATTCTCCTCTCTCATGTACTAAATATAAGAAATACAACAAAATAAACTTTTATATATATATATATATAAAATACAACAAAATTTATCCCAATAGTCTTTATATTTAGGACAAGAGGAAATACTTCATATATTCTTTACTATAGGAATTTCCATCACTGTTATTACAAAACATGTTTATAAAAAATACTAACTAGTGCTCCTATGGTATATACTATTTTTTTTTATTAATAAGATATATACTAGTTGAAGAAATAAACATAATAAAATGATATGAAATTTATGTATTATATTTTTTAAAATATAAAAAGTGTTCTTTTTAAAATAAAATTTATTTATTTTATTTTCCTTAATTACACTAAAAAAATCAATAATCTATATAGAAATTTTGTGGAGGATTTTTATTATATTAATTAATAAGATGATAAATAGTAATTGTCCCTCTTATAATTAGACAACGCAGACTAATATTTAAGAAAACCACAGAGAAGTAACACACTGACCTGCTACACTGCTGGCAGAATCTTTGCTCTAAACCCAAAACCACAACTTTTGGTGCCTTCGAATGCATTTCACAAACCTTATGTCTCCTATGATACTCCTTAGCACTCGTCAATGCCACGTGGCATCCATCTACCTGACACCTCGCCACCGCAAACCCCGCTGCCGCAGCAGCCACCTTCCCACCACCACCACCACAATACCCTTTCCCTCTCTTATCTCCCAACCCCACACCACCACCACCACCATTAACATCCTCAAAATAATGTCTCTTCCCTAACTTCAAACACGTGAGATGTGGGTCAGGCATCACGTGAGACCTTGACCCACCTCCTCCATATGGTTCAGCATAGCTCCCTCTATGCTGTCTTCCACCACCGCCGTTAAACATCATCACGTTGCTTAAATCAGCATCGTGATGATTCACAGCAGTAACAGCAGTGGTGTTTTCATCAGAAACATGGAACATATCTATGTTCCATGCAGTAGTACTACCACCACTACTAGTACTACCCCAAGTAGTAAAACCGTTACTGTTACCGTTAGTGTTAGTATTATTTTGGTCTCTGTTGTTGAGACAGAACATGTTCCCTCCAAAGTCCATATCTTTGTTTCTCTCTCTTTCTTTCTCTTTGTCTCTCTAAATATAAATGTTTCAGTTTCACTGCTTTTTAGATACGGAAGAAGAAGGAGAAGAACTGGGTTGGGTTTGGATGTTATATCAGAAGTAGAATGGGTGAAAGAGCATTTAAGTAAGAAAGATCTTTGTTTTCTTTTTTGTTTGTATAAAAGTAGAAAGAGTGTTGTTCAAATGGAGGGTTTAAAAGTACTGTTGTTAACAAGGTAAAGCTGAAAAGGCTATACTATTCTTCTTTGTTCAGAGGGATAGAGAGAGATGGGAGAGAAATATTGGTGGAGTGAAGTGGTGTGAAAACTACACGTAGGTGAAAAGAGGTAATGATAGTAATAATTGTATGTAACAATAACAAAGTAAAAGCAAAGAGAGAAGAGAGATGTGACAAGACACTAGTGGATCATATCAGAGAGGAGCCTCTCCGCAGCTATATATTATGACTTAGTCGACTATGCCCTTGCGAAGGTTGTTGTACTCTCTTCGGTCTCATATATATATATACAAGTAAAAAATAATTTTCTTGATTTATTGATCGAAAAATGATATATTTAATTTTTTCTGTTAGATATTTCGGCTTTAAAATTGAATATATCATTTCTCTAACAGCTGAGTAAACTCATTAAAACCGTATTTAATTTATGTTATAGTTTATATATACTTCGTCATGTCCTAATTATAAGAAAATATTATTTATCTTTTAGATGCATTCAAAGTTTTATTGATCTAGACAATAATAGAGACTAGATATACATCAAACTTTCAATGTATCTAAAAAGTAAATCTTATCTTATAATTAGAATTAGAGAATCTTTTAATAAATAAAAAAAATTTATTTATATATGAGACCGGAGGATATATACATTTATCATAGAGGATAGATAATATCAAATGGTCCCGTGAGCTTAGCTCAGTTGGCAATATGTATTACTCCTATATATGTAAGAAGTTAGAGTTCGAACCCCGATCATCTCACTTATTCACCTAAAAGGAGAAATTTCTAGTCAATAAACTACTTAACAAAAAAAAATATCAAATGGTTAAGAGAAATGTTTGATTGAATAATGTTGTAAGAGTTAGTTACACCTTATTAGTTAGTTTTCCCAAGAAAGCCGTAACATCTTTTAAAGAATCAGTTAGTGATAGTTAGTAAGTAGTTAGAGAATTATCATTCATATTATAAATAATAGGAAGATATTAATGAGTGTTTTTGATACTTTTGTTAAGAAATAAATATAAAATTATTATGTTATAATCATTAAATAAATTTTAAAGCATTTCTATCCGGCAAATTGGTATAAATCAGCATACAAGATAATCTTGTGGTGGGGGAGGTTTTCTAGTGGCTTTGGGCTTCTCATCATGTGACATCGTGGCATGGTGACTTCACAAATTTGCATTGTGGTACGATAGATTTCATCGTGGCACGATAGTTACTGATTTTGTCCAATATTTTGAAAGATTCTCTTTAGATTAATCACAACCCATCGTGGCACGATGGTGCTCATTGTGGTATGATGTATTAAACGAATTTCTTTATTGTTTGCTCCTTTTGATTCATTTCCTCAATTATTTTGCTTCTTGGTCAAGTAACTTCACTCCTTATGTATTTGACATGTATTTAGTCTTGAATCTTACTAAAAACTATCTTAAAAACTACCAAAAAACATCATATAAATTCATGTCATCACCACTGTATATTTATTATATATGGTTTTTTTATTATATATGGTTGTTGAGGGATGCAATTTGTTGATGACTATTATTTTCTAAATGCAAAATTGGATGATTAATTTGAATAACAAACCAAAGCAGATGAGTTTACTTTTAGGTTTTAGCAAAGTAAATTCCAAATTGAGTTTTATAAATCAGTGAGGCAGGCTTTTTGCAATTTCACAACTGACCACTGATTTTCTATATGCATGCATGAACTGGTGAAAGGCAGAGTTCTTGAAGTTGTTGCCATTATCTTCTCAATAATAATGTAAAAAGCATCATCCCACATGGGTTGCAAAAGATTTTCCTTTGTCAACAACAGTTTTTGGTGGTGTGGCCAAGTTTTTTACCGTGTATATATAACTCATGTCACACACAAATATGCTTCATATCACTTAGGATTTAATGCTACCCGGGACCCATCATAGATTGTGTTAGATTGGATAAATATCGATCACAACACGTAGGATAAATATTTGTAACTTATCCCTACATTACATATACTTGTATCAATTTGATAATTCAAACCTTAAACATTTTATTTATTTATTTTAACGGTGCAATTTTTTAGCCACTACTACTTGACCAAGACTTCACACAACACCAAAAATATTTATAAGTTATAACCTACATTATATTAATTTAATAATTTAGATACGGCTAATTAAGTAATTAAGCTTATAGTAATAATTGAATTTGTTTAAGATAAACATTAGGAGAATTTTAAATTTAATTGAATTAAGAATTTTGTATTAGACTTTATTTACATTTTGACTAGACTTTAAATTAGTAGACGCATATTCTTTGAGAACAATAAGAGTTATAAAGAAAAATAGAATAAGAGTTATAAAGAAAAATAACATATGTACCAAAAAAAAAAAAAAATAACATATTAGTTAGGAAAACACCGCTTATTAACTGCCATTTTGAATGATTTAAAGAATGTGTGAAAGGAACAAACGCACAAGATTTTAAATTTTAGGCATAATGAATTTATGCATCTTTAATTTTTAAGTTTATATTAGATATGTCCTTTAAGTTTTCTTTAAGTTTTACGTTTGTATCAGATAAGTCCTTTAAATATCAAATAAATCTTTTAAGTTTGTATCAAATAGGTCATACTACTTCTTAAAGACGTTTAATGACCTATTTAATACAAACTTACAACTTAAACGATCTATCTAATACAAACGTAATATTTAAAAGACCTATTTTATATTTAAAAAATTTAAAAGATCTGTCTGATTCTTAAAAAACTATCAAATATAAACATAAAATTTAAAGAACCTATAAATACATTTTGCTTAAATTTTAAGAACAACAATATTTGTTTTGCTTAATGTGTGTATATGTATTTTTCTTATTAATTAACCACGTGAAGAAGATATCGCATTAAAAAATTCTTACATAATTATGCTTGCTTATAACCTCAATGACTTTTTCTATAACCCATTGAGCAATTGATAGTCAGTCTTAAGTTTACTGGTCAATAACTCAACTCCAGAATATCATTTGGGTATTCCAACATAACCTATAATGTAACAAATCTCTCAAATCCTTCAAATTCCATTACGTTATCCATTTTTCTCTCAAGACCATGCCATTACATCATGATTCTCCTGCTCTAGATATGCACACAGTTTTACGATATATTAAATCTCAGCTAATAATATTAAATTGGACGGTTCAAATTATTGATTCAGTTTTACATTGCAATACATTATCAACTGTTAATTTGAAATCGGATAGTAATAATTAATTACTGCATGCTACAGTTACCGTAGGAAATCTAATTCGCATGTCATTCAAACTCCAAACATCAATTATATCAATTTTCCAGGTGACATTGTTTGAAGTGCAGGACATAACATTTCACTTAGCATTCATATTACAATAGGTTACAATCAATAATTCATAGTATTGTCACCTTATGTTTAAAATGGTAGTTAAACATCGATTGATCAATCACCCTTGAAATTGGAAAGCCTGAATCCCCTTCCGGAAAATGAATACTATATGAAATGTGGGGTCAGCACATGTTTTATACAAAATATAGGTAATTGTTTAAGTTTCACATCGAGTGGTTGAAAAAAAATAGAGAATTTTTATAAGTATGAAACACATGTTTGTCTTGAGTAGAAATGTCAATTTGCATAAACAGAGTTTTCCGTAAAGATTATTTGTTCGGAGTTCCAAAGTTAGGGATTTTTTCACACGGGGCCAAAGACATTTTAGGGCAGTGATTGGAGAAGTATCCGCCGCCACCGCGATTCCCTGTCCCCGACCATATTATTTAAGATATATATAACATATAATCATATTAACTTTACATGTGTTTTAAATTATTTTTTATTAAAAAAGATAATTAATATGTTAGAACATCGAGAGTCATCATTATGAATATATGATGATCATCTTATTTTCTTGTTTCACTACCCAGATAACCCTAAAAAAGTGTACCAAATACACACACAATGTACATATCGTTTACTCCTCTTACTTTCTTTGTTATTGTTGCAATGTGGGGTTAGCACATGTTTTATACTACAAATAGGTAATTGTTCAAGTTTCATATCGAGTGGTTGAAAAAAATGTGTACTATATGAAATGTGGTTGAAAGCGAATCCCCTTGTGAAAACTGAATACAGTATGAAATGTGGGATCAGCACATGTTTTATACGACAAATAGGTAATTGTTCAAGTTTCATATCGAGTGGTTGAAAAAAAGTAGAGAATTTTTATAAATATGAAACACATGTTTGTCTTGAGTAAAAATGTCAATTTGCATTTATTAACGGAGTTTTCCGTAAAGATTATTTGTTCGGGGTTCCAAAGTTACGGATTTTTTCACATGGGGCCAAAGACATTTTAGGGCAGTGATCGGGGAAGTATCTTCTGCCACCGCGGATTCTCTGTCCCTGACCATATTATTTAAGTTATATATATAACATATAATCATATAACTACATGTTTTTTTAAATTAGTTTTTATAAAAAAAAATAGTTAATATGTTAGAACACCAAGAGTCATCATTATGATGAATCTATGATGATCATCTTATTTTCTTGTTTCACTACCCAAGTAACCCTAAAAAAGTGTACCAAGTACATACACAGTGTACACATCGTTTACTCCTGTTACTTTCTTTTTTATTGATGCAAAATGTGTTTTTATTTTTTTAAAAATGGAAGATACATAATATACGTATTTTTCCCTAAAAAAAAGAAAAAATAACAAGTTATTAGTGTCATACTTTTAATAAAAAAATATAGAATTTTTGTTAATTTTTTATGTTCGTGGATCTTTGCGGGTACTGCGGAAATTTGTGGGAATGAGGATGAAGAAGAATCTTCCTCTGTGGCGGAAATTACAATTATATGATAGTTTAAGATATTTGCAATTTCTCCTTATAAAAATTGCAAGTCAAGTAATAATTTTTTAGTTTTTTCTAATCTATACCGTTTCATAAATTGATGACATTTACCCATCAACCAATGAGAACAAGCTATATGTAACTTTACATGTGCAAATTCAAAAGTTTGTTACAAGTTAGTTGTGTGTATCACATGCAAATCTATTTAAGTGGCTTATTCTCATTGGTTGATAGACAAATACCCTCAAATTATGAAGGGGTAGAGTAGGCCTCACCTAAATTTTTATTGTGCCTAGATATCTTTCTATGGTTACTTTTCCAACACATGTAAAAATACAACTTTTTTTAAGTAGTCTAGTGGCTAGAAATTCCACCCTTAAGATGGATAAGTGGGATGACCGGGGTTCGAACCCTTGCCCCTGCCTATATAATGTAATGTCTTTGTCAACTGAGCTAAGCTCACGGACCGTAAAATACAACTTAAAAACTAAAAAAAAAATATTGAGATTTTTTTTGTAGATAGACAAAATGACAAAGTCATTGAGAACTCACTCACAAAGTTAATAGACCGAGAATCGAACCCTGATCATGACGTCCGACACTAGCAATTTCGACATTTGTGTCGGTTGAGCTAGGATTTGTGGATCCTCAGAAATTATTTTCTTAAATTAATTCCTTTTATTTTTTGCTTTTTAAATGATCATTTAGTATGCTAATGGAATTTTTCCAAAAAAAAAATGATCATTTAGTATGCTAATGGAACTTTTGTCGAGACTAGAATCTAACCCAAGACTACCTTTATCATTTCACTTCTCTAACTCTTCCATTTAGCCTCAAATTCACAAACTACAAAGGGAGATGTTTTGGTAAAAGATTTTAGTGAGGCATCTCTGTTTGAAATACTTTGAAATGAACAAAGATTTTAGTGAGTTACTAAAATACTAACACTTTGAAATACTAAAATAAGTGATAAGATTAAGCTTTTTAACTTTATTCTCTAGCTAGACCAACGAATTGTGTGGATATAATTTTACTTGTACGTTAAAAAAAGACCAATTCAGCCAGAGTGGCAGGTCCTCAGGGAGGGTACCTCTGACTTTTTGTTGGATCATGCTATGCTGAGTCACTTTTTTATTGTTTCTTTGTTGTAAAACTTTTTCTTTATAGCTAATAATTTTGATGATTAACATTATTATTATTAGTACCAAACAACAGTTCCAACAAATATGGATACATGGAAAATTCCAATTATGCTGAGTTTCTGACATGAGTACTCATTCACAAGGTATTCAAGTGTTACTCCCTTGGTGGAAACAAGAGGGAAATTGTGAGGCATGAGAGGGTTTTGTTTCTTTTAATGAGACACAACAAAGGAGGTTTGCACTTTGCAGAAATAGTAAAGAGAGAAAAATGGATGGTGAGTTGAGATAAATGGGGGACCATTCTCCTATTTCAATGTCCTTTAATTGATTTTTAAACTATTTCAATAGGGGACCATTTAGATTTTGAAAGAACAAGTGGTTTTGTTTAGGGAGCTTTATTAATTACTAATAATTAGGTCTAAAAAGTCAACTTAGAAATTACTATATACACTTATTAACACACACAAAATAAGTGAAAGTGTGAAATTACTAACTATGTACAACTTATAAGAAAATGTTTTTATATTTGTGCTCTTAACATGTTGCATCACCGAAATGATGTAGTTTGGAATGACAGTCTCAACTTATCGAACTAAGTTGGGCGAATTGCATATAACGTGTGGAATGATTGATTTGATATTCGTTATCTGAAGCTTGATGAAAACTATAATTTTGTGCCTCCAAGTGCTAATAGATTTGAAAAACCTCTCATTGTTTGGGTAAAATATAATGTTGATGCTGCACTTTTTGTTGAAGTTGGGGTAACAACGATGGGAGCCTATTTTCGAGATCATGTTGATAATTTTGTGGCGGGATTCACGTAGAGACAACAGGCCACCCTGTCAACGGGGAAGGCGAAGCCTGGGCTCTCCTACATGCCAGGAAGGAAGCCAATCATAGGGGTTTGGATTTGAAAGCGACTCACATGTATTGACTGGAGTTATTCGAATCAGATGTAGTTGTAACTCATAATTTAGTTTAATTTTGGCTGACATTACTCGAATTATGTTATCTTGTGTAAACTTTGATGTGAAGTTTGTTATGAGACAAACAAATATGATTGCTCATACTCTTGCTCGAGTGGCCAATTTTATCCCCTTATGTATTAAACGTTACTAGTTAATGAATGGTAGTTTATGAGTCGACCAAGTCAAAGACGTGATGTGAAATACATGGTTGGCTAATGGCAATGGTGGTCTTGAATATTTAGGGACCAAGTTGTTAGGCACTATTTATTGACACTTAAATATACTCTATTTGTCTCTTTTTTTTTTTGGTCAAGTAGCCTAGAGGCTAGAAATTCCAACCATAAGGTGGATAAGTGGGATGACCCGGGTTCGAACCCCGGCCCCCTGCATATATAATGCAATGTCCTACCAATTGAGCTAAGCTCACGGGACACTCTATTTGTCTCTTATTATAACAAGAACATAAAAATAACGGGTATTAAAAAAAATGTTAGAATAATAAATTAGCCTAAAATATGCGTAACTATGTACTAAATTACCCTTTGTGCAAAATGTATATAATGTTCTTTTTAATATGTCAATGCAAATATTGGTGGTATTGTAAGAGTTATATTTAATAATAATAATAATAATAATAATAATAATAATAATAATAATAATATCATAAAATTTATAAAGAATTTTATCTTTAGTGATAAGTTGATATTTTGTTCATGACACTTAAAATCTCAAAAACGGCTCTAATTAATAGTAGTGTTAGCCAATAATGAGTAGAAGATTAATCTTTTAAATTTTGTAAATCTAAATGAGTGACAAATTTTTTTTTTTTTTACTAAAATAAAAGATATTCATTCAAATCGGCTTACTCATGCCTACAAATAATGTGATAAAATCAAAGTAACCGGAATACATATGTCTCCGGATCTGCATCGTTGACGAACTTAATCACCGTGTGAATCACTAGTTGACCGAAGTTGATCTGCCGATTCAATCAAACGAACACCGCACAACAAGACGGAATAGGAAACAAACACCGCACCAAGACGGGATATCCAACAACGTCGCACTGAGACGACCAAATCACACAAAAAGAAACGCAAAAGAAAAATCTAATCTATGTGAAAATCACTTATTTAGATTAAAGCAAATAAAAAGAAATGCACCGGGGTGATTTCGGGTCAAAAAAGACCCAAAATCACTCCCTTTCAATGAAAAAAGATGAACAAACTTAGAGAGAAAGAAGAACTTATCTCTCTAAAATTGAGTGACAAACTCTTATCTACATAAATTTGTAGTAACTAAATAAAATAAAGAGTGAACACCCATTTTGGTCCCTCACAAAAACCACAGAACCCGAATTAGTCCCCGACAAAAAAAAAGTCCATATTTAATCCCTAACAAAATTAAACCGGGACATGTTAGTCCTTCGTTATTATTTTTCTTAATCCGGTCTTTTTTTCCTACATTTAAACCGTGACTGGACTGTCATGCGTATTATTTATGCCACGTGTATTATTTACAAACATAAGGGACATTTAGGTCCCTACATTATTTTATTTTGGAACAATTTGATCCCCATATTTTTCTAAAAAAAAATACGAAAATTAGACAATATTCATAGACAATATTTTTAAAATTTTAAGGGATCAAATCATCGAATTGACACCTGTTTTTGCCCCGAACAAAAACTACAAAACTAAAATTAATCTCTAAAATTTTAAGGGATCAAATCATCGAATCTCCGGTGCGTTGTATGCCGTCTTCTCCGGTTGAATCATCTGACATGAATATCACCATAAAAAATTGATCTTGTTGGAAAAGAAAGAGTGTTGCCGTGTGGGAGTAGAAAAACCAAAGACTGAAAGCCTAAAACTAGAAAACCCTAGTATTCTCTCTTTCTATTTTGTGAAAGAGAAAAACACGTATTGTTTTTTTTTTCAAATCAGGGACTAAGTTTTTTTTTTTGACGGAAAATCAGGGACTAAGTTGTTCCTTAAGAATATTAAAATAATACACATGGCAGTCTAGTCACGGTTCAAGAGTAGAAAAAAAAATCATATTAAGAAAAACAATAACGAAGGACTAACATGGCCCGGTTTAATTTTGTTAGGAACTAAATAGGGCCTTTATTTTTGTCGGGGACTAATTTGGGTTTTGTAGTTTTTGTGAGGGACCAAAATGGGTCTTCACTCTAAAATAAATTTGGATAGGGCAACGCCAGCAAGATCAGCAGGAGGTATAGGTACCTTTGGCTTTGCGGGACCATTGATGAGTCACACCTTTACTTTCATTATTCTGGACCAACCAATAATGCTTACGCTGGGTCTCTGACACGTGTACTCTCATTCACATGGGGGTTTACTATTCAAGTGCCACTCCTTTGTAGTACTAGCACAAAGATGGAAATTGAGAGACATGGTATGACTTTGTTTCTTTTAATGAGACACAAAAGATTGAAGAGATAAAAAAAAAATTAGGAATCGAGATAAAAAAGAAATGGACCATTCTATGGTTTAAAAAAAAGAGAGTAAGTGTTGGATTATTCACTCTAACCCTTTGAACAAAGAATAAGAGAGATGAAATTTTGAGAGAGATGAAAAACTATGAAAAGAATAGAAAAATGATTAAAGGGAAAGTAAAAAATCTTTTTCTTCCACAAAGGGCTCATTTGTTTATATACAATAGGTGGTTGCTTCAAATGCAAGCAACTGCATAACTACCCAAGACAAATAAAACTAACTAACTGAAATGACAACTGTACATAACAAACTAATAACTAACAGCTAACTAACTAACTGCTAACTGTCTACACAGAACAATGTTACAACATTGTATAGAACATCTGGTAGAGCATCTGAGAGGTAGAGCCTCTGACTGATAGAGCATCTGAAGGACAGATGTTCCAGCATCTGACTCAACATTGCACAGTCTGAATTATAAAACCAATACTCCTCCTTAATTCAGACTGTCAAAGCTGACAATTCTCATCTCCCTTCTTAGCTTCAGGAACCGATCTCTCTTCACAGCCTTAGTCAGTATATCAGCTTGTTGATCATTAGTTGAGCAATACTCCAGGCTGAGTTTGCCTTTGTTAACTTGGTCCCTAAGAAAGTGGAACCTTGTTTCAATGTGCTTACTTTTACCATGGCTAACATGATTCTTTGCCAAGTTAATTGCTGATTTGTTGTCAATCTTCAGCATTACTGTGATGTTGTCAATGATCTTCATTTCACTGAGCAATGATTGTAGCCAATTAGCTTGACAAGCAGCTAGAGAGCCTGCAACATACTCTGCTTCACAGCTAGACAGAGCAATCACTGATTGCTTCTTAGAACACCATGAAACTGGTGCATTTTGGAACTTAAACACATAGCCACTTGTGCTCCTCCTGTCTATCTTGTCTCCACACCAGTCAACATCAGAAAATCCATTCAATTCAAGTTTGGAGCTATCCCTTGAATATGGAAATAACACACCATAGTGTATTGTGCCATTGATGTATCTGAGTATCCTCTTTGCTACTAAGTGGTGAGGTTTCAGTGGCTTGCTCATAAATCTACTAACATAGCCAACTGCATAGCTAATGCCAAGCCTAGTTTGACACAAGTACCTTAGGGAACCTATCAATTGTCTGAACATAGTATAGTCCACAAAATCACTGTTTTCTTCTACTTCAAGTTTCATTCTTGTGTCTGCTGGTATCACTGATGAATTACAATCAAGCATCTCAAGCTTCTTCAAGATCTCAGTAGCATACTTTGCTTGATGCAATATCATTCCTTTTGGAGTTGCCAAGAGCTCCATTCCTAGGAAGTAAGTCAATTTCCCCAAATCAGTCATTTCAAACTCACTCTCCATATGTGATTTGAAAATCTCAATCTCTGTTAGTGAGCTACCAGTCACTAATAGATCATCAACATACAAACATATGATTAACATATGCTTGTCATCACTGTGTTTCACATAAACACCATATTCAACATTACATTTCACAAAACCTTGCATAACAAGAAATTGGTCAATTATCTTGTTCCATGCTCTTGGGGCTTGCTTCAAGCCATACAAAGCTTTGTTCAGTTTTAACACCCTATCTTCCTTGCCTTTCAACTCAAAGTCAGGTGGTTGCTTCACATATACATCTTCCTCCAATGGACCATTTAGAAATGCTGACTTCACATCTAAGTGGAACATAGGTCATCTTCTGCTACAAGCTAGTGCTATCACTAACCTTACAGTCTCATGTCTAGCCACAGGTGAGAAGACCTCATCATAGTCTAATCACTGCTTTTGCAGAAATCCTTTGGCCACAAGCCTTGCCTTATGCTTGATCACTTGCCCTTCAGGATTTTGCTTCAGCTTATACACCCATTTCACATCAATTGCTCTCTTATCTGAAGGTAGCTTGCACATGTCCCATGTCTTATTCTTCTCAATTGATTTTAACTCATCAATCATTGCTTCTAACCCACTTTACTCTTTAGTGCACTCTTGGCATCTAAAGGTTCAGTGTCTGCAAGCATAGCATAATGCACAATGTTCCCCTCATTGTCTACAACATTATCTGGAACCATATCACAATCTGCTAATCTTCTTGGGATCTGAGCAGTTCTGTGAGTCTTTAATGGTAGGTGTCTTCCATTATCCTCATCACTTGAGGCATCTTCCTCATTGTGATTCTCCTAATGTTGATGTTGATCAACAAAGGTTACTGGAGCATTTGCTTCTGATGTCCAACATCTAAGTCCACTTCACAAGTTTTCTTAGATGTAGATTTCTGTTTCCAATCCCAGCTTTCATTTTCCAAGACCTTCACATCTCTACTGATCTCTATCTTGTCTGATGTGAGATTATACAGTCTATATGCACCAGTTCTATGATATCCAACAAAGACCATAGGTTCACTCTTGTCATCCAACTTCTTCCTTCTAGCATCAGGTACATGCTTGTAACTCAAGGAACCAAACACTTTGAAGTGAGTCACACTTCGTTTGCACTTAGACCACACCTCTTAAGGTACCTTGTCTATCAACTTCTTTGTTGGACTTCTGTTTACGATGTACACAGCTGTAGAAACAGCTTCACCCCAAAACCTACGTGGCAAACCCTTCTGCTTTACCATACTTGTTGCCATATCCAGAATACTCATATTTCTTCTCTCAGCAAGACCGTTATGCTGAGGAGTGTATGGTGTTGTAACCTCATGAATTATGCCTTGGTCTTTGCAATAATTCTCAAATTCCTTCGATGTGTACTCTCCTCCGCCATCTGTTCTCAACACCTTAATCTGCTTACCACTTTGTTTCTCAACTAGTGTTTTAAATCTCTTAAACACTTCAAAAGCTTCACTCTTAGCTTTTATATGATACATCCATATCATCCTTGAGTACTCATCAACAAATGTGATAAAGTATTTGTTTCCACTAGTTGATAACACATCAATTGGTCCACAAATGTCTGAATGCACAATATTTAGCACTACACTATATCTCATAGGCAAGTTACTTTTGAATGATGATCTAGGATGTTTCCCTAACAAACATGTAGTGCAAGTATCTACTGGAGCTATAACACTAGGCAATCCTAACACCATGTTCTTTGAATTAAGCATTGACAAGCTTTTGAAATTCAAATGACCATACCTTCTGTGCCATAAGTCACTGTCTTTATCATCAGTAGATGCAACCAAGCATTCAGATTCAATTGTTTTAACTTGTATCTTGAATGTTCTGTTCTGACTCTGAGTTGTTTTCAAGATCAATCTCTGCTTTGAATCAAAGAGCTTCAGTGTTTCCCCTTCAAACACTGCTTTGAATCCTTTCTCAAGCAATTAACCTACACTCATCAGGTTACACTTCATTCCTGGCACATATAGGACCTTCTCAATAACTGCCTTATTTCCATTGCTCCTCTGAATCACCACATTTCCCATGCCTTCAGCTGCAATGAAATTTCCATTAGCCAGTTTGATCCTGGTGTTAAGACACTTGTTGAAGCCAGTCAAAATACTCTTGTTTCCTGTCATATGATTTGAGCACCCTGTATCAAAGTACCAAACCATAGACTCAACTATTTCATCAGTAATTGTCACCATGAAACTCACATCATATTCTGATGTTGAACCATCTTGTGCAACATTGTCCTCTTCTCCAGCGTTCTGACTTTTCTTCTTCTTTGGAGCTTTACACTCACTAGCATAATGACCATACTTGTCACAATTGTAACACTGAATGGTACTCTTATCTTTCTTTGTCTTTTGCCCTCCTTCTTTCTTTGAAGATTCAGGCTTGTCTTCAACACTTTCTTTCCCTTTCTTGGAACCTTTCTTGTTCTGCCATTTCTTCTTTTCATCTTGATACTTCTTGAACTTTACAAACAGAGCTTGCTCATCTTCTTTGCCATGATTTCTCTCACCATGCTTTAATTTACGAGCCTCAAAAGTGCTTTGCAGATCCTTCATCTTTATTTCACTCAAGTCTTTAGTTTGTTCAATTGTCACCACAATGTGATCAAACTTATGAGTTAAAGTTCTTAGTACCTTTTCCACCATTTCTTCTTCACTGAGTGTGCTTCCACAATTCTTCATTTGATTTGTGAGAGTTTCCACCCTTGTGAAGTATTCTGCAACTGCTTCATCACTCTTCATCTCTAACAGTTCAAATTGTCTTTTCAAGGCTTGCAATTTCACTTTCTTGACTTTTGCATCACCTCCATAACTCTTCTGCAAAATGTCCCAAGCATCCTTAGAGGTTGTAGCATCTGCAATTTTCTCAAACACCTTTGAATCCACACATTGATGAATGAGAAACAGAGCCTTGCTATCCTTCTTTTGTGCCTCTCTGAATGTGGTTCTTTGTTTCTCTATTGCATTGGCTGGTAATGGATCAAGGACTGTATTCACTTGTTCATCAGCTTCTTGAACAATGAATATCACCTTCATCTGTTTGACCCATGTATCCCAGTTCTTTCCATCAAGAATTGGAAGGTTTGCATGGAAGTTACTCTTCCCAGCCATGATTGATTCACAATCACTGATTCTATCCTCAAGATTGAATCAAATATCCCTTGGATCATACTTGCTCTGATACCACTTTGTTGGGTTATTCACTCTAACCCTTTGAACAAAGAATGAGGGAGATGAAATTTTGAGAGAGATGGAAAACTATGAAAAGAATAGAAAAATGATTAAAGGGAAAGTAAAAAATCTTTTTCTTCCACAAAGGGCATCATTTGTTTATATACAATAGGTGGTTGTTTTATATGCAAGCAATTGCATAACTACCTAAGACAAACAAAACTAACTAACTGAAATGACAACTGTACATAACAAACTAATAACTAACAGCTAACTGTCTACACAGAACAATGTTACAACATTGTATAGAACATCTGGTAGAGCATCTGAGAGGTAGAGCCTCTGACTGGTAGAGCATCTGAAGGACAGATGTTCCAGCATCTGACTCAACATTGCACAGTCTGAATTATAAAACCAATAGTAAGAACTAAGAACGGGACAAAAGGTAAAGAAAATGTTAGTGGACGGTAGTAAATTAAAATCGCCATTTAAAATCTTAAAACGTAAATCATTATTCTCATCAAAACCTAAAACACAATTTTCTGTTAGATCATGTAACACCAACAAAGTCACATATGAGATAGAACTGTCTTCTTCAATTTGGGATATTTAGAAATGAAATTTTACACCGTGTATTTTTAGTTGTCGCATTTGCTCCTTAATTGACAATTTCATACTGTAATCCATTATTCTAAACCGTTCTTGAAAAATCACATCAATCTAAATTTAGATACAATAAATAAAATGAGATTAATTAGTAATATTTATTTTAAATTCAAACGTACCTGAATTTCATTCCACTGTGTCAAGGAAGAAAAATCTAAATTACCTTCTTTTATGGCATTAGCAATCTGTATAACCTCTTTCGATAATTGTTTATCTCATCCCATCACAAGCACATGACAATCCATAAGTTCTCTTGTTCACACAACCAAACTTTTTGCTATCAATACCACATTTCACCCATTTCTCGTATCACCAATAAAATTCAAATCAACTCTAGAAATGTTATACAACGAGAAATTGTGTCTTTGTATCTTAGACATAGCAAGTGAAAGATAACTTCTGAGTTGATCAAAACTATATTCCAATGTTAGTAAAAAAAAAACTATATTCCAATGAATACTAAAGGTAATAATGATTTTTTTTGGGGGGGAGCTTATAAATGTTGGGGACCTAAGAGCAATTTCTTTAATTCTATTCATTCAAATACTTGACTATATTAGTGGACCAAAAGTTTTCGACATTACAAATTTTTGGAAATTTATGTTGATGTCTCATGATTGCATCATCAAGGTACTCCCAATGTCCAGGATCATGGTAGCCTGCTGTGAAAAAGACACGTTGTTCCACATTGTTTTAAATCATAATTGTTCATTTTTAATCGGACAGTTTACAATACATATTAATAAAATTAACTCTAAACAATGTCAGACGTCATATCAGACGGTCATGATGCAAAATAGTGTGAAAACTGTGTGCATTTTGACAGCAGTATATCTTGTTCCCAATACCCACGAGCATTGAAAACTCTAATCGATGTGCAACAAAGAAGTATGACTACCAATACACTCTTTATCTTGTCTATTTTTCATATATAGTTATACTCACATTGTCTATTTTTTTCACAATTAGCATCTTAACGCTTACTTCAACATTTCTCATTTGTTTTATTTCGAACTGTAACTGAGTTATCTCATTCATTTTAGATCAATAATAATCTTTAAGAGTGAAAATAACACTACCCAAAGAAATGTGTCAAGATCCATCAATTCTTATTTCCAAAGCCAGACACATACCAAGTAATTCCTCAGATTATGAATCTACAAAAACTTGAAATTGAACAATTGTAATTAAAGTACATAGAAGAGATTTAAATAAAATATTAGAGATGTTAACTAATATGAGACTGCATAACTTGAATCCTTTTTTCTTTTGAAGTTGCATAACTTACATCTTACAGAAGTCAGATTACTGAGCCACTTTTTTTTCTCATCTATTATTACTTAATAGTACACTATCACAACAATTATAGCAACTTTTTATTTGCTTTCAAAATTTGGTTGACCCTAAAAAATGAACCAAACCTATATATCACCTATATTATTGTCACAATTCTTTTTCCTAGATAAATTACTTCCAAAAAATTTAGGACCGTGTTTCAATAACGCCAGATCATTCATCCGCCGCCTTATTGCCCTTGTATGTGTTTATCAATTGGGTTTGTACATCATGAGAAACTGGTGAATGTTCCTTATATTCCATTGTGAATTCACCCTTTCCCTGCAGTTATTAGAAGATAAAAACAGCAAAATTAAAAACCAAATATAAGTTAGCATCAAAACATGAAATATTCGTGGGTATTGGGTGGCAGGATATTTCACCTGTGTCATCGAACGAAGAGATGTAGAATACCCAAACATATTGTTAAGAGGGACCTGAAATGATTCACAGCAGCAGCCAAATTAGCCACGTCAGATGGGCAAAAAAATTAAGGAAGAGCTACATATCAACATTTGAAATAAACAAATGAGAATCACAATAAACCAGTAAATTTCAATCTTTCCCAATAACAGTTTTTGAAACAGCGAATGTTAGTAATTAGTTGTTAGGTTGGTATTTTTCTCCTTTGTCCAGGTTTGAACTCGGGACCTCCAAGTCCTTTAACCCTTAGCTAAAACTAGTCCAGGTTGGTATTGTGTACAAACGAGGGGAGGGGAATAATTCTCCTTGTTTGGTTCAATAGGGAAGGGGAGGGAATTCAAAAAGAAGTTAGTTTTTGCACACCTATAACTTTTTGTCTTACATCTTAGAATTTGGACTAGCAGTAAGTCAACCTTGAAAGATAGATCTAGCGATGCCCTACACTAAACACCTGAAGCATGAAAATAACTAATAAAGGATAGACAATTATTCTGTCTTAGAATTTGAGCTAATCTTAACTCAATTACATAAGCTAGCTCTAGAGAAGAGGATGGCCTAACTCAACTACATAAGGTAGCTAGTTTTAAAAGAGGATGGCCTAACTCAACTACATAAGCGTTCGTGATATTGGAAGAGCCAAAGTGGAGAGGTAGTGTGTTATACCCCTCCCCCCCTCTAAAATGTTGAACCAAACATGGTAGACGTAAGATAATCTCTCCATTCTCATCCATTCCCTCTGGTTAAGGGTCCTGTCATAATTCTTGATGCCACCAATGCGAAAAACCAAAACCTGTGTATCTATACCTTCTAAACAATATTAATTCACGCAGGCTGAATGGTGTGACTGTACATGAACGAGTCCACCACACATGTATGTACATGTTTCAAACCATCATCAAATCATAACTAATTAAATATATACCGCCAAAGATCAACCATGGGAACTGCATTATGTTTTAGGTACTTACATGAGCTGTAATGACAGAGTCATCTCCGTCCTGATCATTGCCAACAATCACACCTTTTCTCCTACCATGTGTAATAAAAGTATGTCAGAGAATTCTGAAAGTTTACCACAAATAAAATCCAGAAAAAAGGTAAAGAATCCTCACTTGTTGAGATCACCAGCAACAGCTCCCTGAAATTCTGTTGGTACTTTCAGCTCAACAAGCATAACAGGTTCTAATATAACTGGTCTGGAAGCTGCATAACACTGTTACACAGACAGCACCACAAATAGTCAAGGAATGAAGCCAGGAATCAATAGACGACTACAAAGAAAATATGTGCAATGAAATTTATTAAATATAGATGGTGAATGAAAATAACCTGTCTAAAAGCATAGATAGAAGCCATCTTAAACGCAAGTTCACTGGAATCAACAGCATGAGCAGCACCATCTGTCAAGACAACTCGGAGATTTTCTACTGGATGTCCAATTAAGGCACCACTGTGTGAAGAGCAATATTGGGTTAGGGTTTTCTATACAAAAATATAAGTTCAATTATACTTGCACACCAAAATTATATAAGCAAATACACACACACACACACACACACACACACACACACAGAGAGAGAGAGAGAGATTAAATAACTATTAAAATTTCACTCACGAGTTGGCAGCTTCTTTAAAACCTTTCTCAATTGCAGGGATAAAATTTGATGGAACAGCTTGACCAACAAGCATGTTTTCAAATTCAAACTTAGTTCCCGACCCAGCAGGAAGTGGTTCAATATACCTGCGTTCACATTGAATACAATATATGCCATCAAGGTATAAAAGGGGGGTATTTGAAAATGTAGTAACACAACTAGCTTCTCTACCAAATGACAGACCTTTGCAAGTTTACCACAGGAAGAAGTCCAAAAATAAGGAGGAAGGTATTAGGTTTAGTTTAGTTAGTTAGGTTGTTAGGGTAGATTTCCATTCGGCATCCTTAGGCTTTGTATGTTCAGGAAGTCTATAAATCAGATCTCCCATGATGCTTAGGGATCTTTTGCGGATTATTTGATTTGTATGGAAATCCAGGGATGAATAATTCCCTTTCTGCTAGTTTTAGTTCAAAGAATCCTAACATGATAAATCTGAGTAAACCAAATTTGTGTTCAAGAATATAGCTGATTTAAGAAAGTAACGCTCTCAATGTATAAAAAACACAAAAAGACACTTTACAAGCCTTGATTAACATTTTCTAGCACAATTTTGTATGCTTAAAGATTATTTGAAAACCTGCATGACAACATTGGTGAGGATTGTCAAGGCTCTATAAACAATATTTACCACTTGTAGTTGTCAGATTTTATATTGGGCCTAACTCATCCTCACAAAACCGGCTTGTAAGGTGAAGGTTGCCCAAGCTATATAAACGCTACACAGGCCATATCTCTAAGCAATGTGGGACTAAATCCACCCCTTCACACCCAACATAATGAAGGTGTTGGAGGCTGCAATGAAGGCAACCCAAATGCCACAATTAGGCGGATGGGGGCGGACCACAATGAAGGCGGAATTTCCAACAGTAGTTAATGCTAGACTTGTGTTTTTTCAATAAAAACACTCGGACCAACATCAGTACTATTGAACCTAGTGTATGGAAACTAAACTCGAGGTATTCTAAAATAAGAAATTGATCCTATGAGATAATTAAAGATATCAAGATATTAGAAGATATTCCACATCTTCCAAAATCTAGCATACTCGTTTTTATCTCAAACTCCTTTCAAAATTTCCATTTCAGTGCATCATTTTCTCGGTAAAACACTTCCTATCAACAGGACTGGCCACTTTATTGAATTTTTGTGAAATTGATCACCAGAATCAAACACTTAATTTTATATGAACAAAACAAGAATGACTAATCTATACTTACCCAATCACCCGTCCATATTGTCCTTGGCCTCCACTTTGCTTCTTATGTAAATAATCAAAATCGGCACGTTGAGTAACAGTTTCTCTGAAGTTTACACGTGGCTTTCCGACTGAAGCATCAACCTTAACAGGTACAGATACAAGAATGTATTAAACATCGTATCGGAAAAAATACGCCGAGGAGAGGATAAGAAATAACTGTAGCAGTTATTTTAGCAGTTACATTTTATTATGGACTACCTAGATTCAAATATAGATACCAGTTCTGACAGAATGGAACTTCACAGGTAAATATTTGGTATTCATCAATAAATGCTGAGTAAAAAGGGTACCTTGTACTCCCTCCTAATGCGTTCAACATAAATATCTAAGTGCAGTTCTCCCATTCCAGAAATGATTGTCTGCACCCAAAAGTATGTTAATGTCAATTATAAGAACAATAATATTGTCAATTAAATGAGGAAGATATTAAAAGAAAAGGACAACCTGCCCACTCTCTGGGTCCAAGCCAACACGGAAAGTAGGATCCTCTCTTTGGAAGCGGTTCAAAGCTTTTGAAAACTATATGCAATAGATGGAGAAAATCAATTGAGTTGTAGAATATACAATTTTTAAAGCTGGGACAGCAGGGTTGGCATGTTACACACAAAAGAGACTACTCACTTGCCCTCCAGAATCTTTTGAGACTGGCTGCACAGCTAATGACATCACGGGCTCGGGAACACTCATAGAAGTCATTGTGTATTTAACCGACCCATCAGTAAAAGTATCTCCTGATGACCAAGAAAAAAATGTTATGGCCAGTATAAAATTAGAACAAAAATATGAGCAGAGCCAGAAATAAATATGAAACAGAGAGATTGTCCCAACAACTCTCTCTCTCTCTCTCTCTCCTTGGTCTTTAGTGTTTGGACTTTGGAGTACTACTGAGATTGAATTGACACATGAGATTGAAATTAATTGCGCTTGTGACTTTGAATTGAATTGAAAAGCTATATTTTAAGGACATCTTTCATTTACATGTGACGAGATTTAGTTGTGTTTGTGACTATATGGGCATTCAGAACTGCAACAAAGCAGTTAAAGGGAATGTGGATATTTATTTCTAGCAAGCTGAAAGGTTTCCTACCATTGTTGTATTCATAAACTGCTTTGCTCTTTATGTTTTGAAGCACAGCTGTTGTAGTTTTTCGGTTTTCTTTTTCAGCCACTTAGTTTAAATTTATTCTCCAAGAATGCCACATTTAAAAAAAATATAAACCACTACCAAAAGAGTCTAGGCCAACATCTAATCAGCCAAAAAATGACAGAAGAGAAATATAGAATTTTAGAAATGCAAATGCCCAAGTAATGTGAAAAGAAGAACCTGATGCACAATCAACACCAAATACAGCAACTATTTGGCCAGCATGGGCCTCTTGAATGTCCTGTAGAGGAAAAATGTCCAATTATAAGTTTTATAGAAATGGCATAGAATAACGGAATATTAAAAATCTTCAGAATGAATTTAGAAGAGAGCGAAAATCCTACAAGTTTTCCCTTCATCAGAGTAAATAATATCCTATGACCTACCCATAACTCTAACTTCGTTATTAAAAATATTTACAGTTTCTGGAGGCTTTCAATTTTATAGGAAGATTAGGCATTCAATTTTATAGGAAGATTATCATTGTAGAGTCTAAAAACAAACCTCCATCTCATTAGAATGCATCCGAATCAATCGAGGAATCTGCATTGGCAAAACAAAAGCTTCAAGCACAAATTATTATAGTCTCTAAACGTCATACAAAAAGCAGGGAAATGGCAATGATCTTACTCAGGAATATCACTGCATTTAATTATTAATTATGTACCAAGCTTCGCATCCAACTAATAAAAACTAAAACTAGTTCCAGTATTTGTTGTACTGTTTTAGGTTTTCGTGTTCTCTTGCCTTTAGATAAACAAAAAGTTCAAGATGAAGAAGAAAAGGTACAAAATGACAACCCAAAATATCCTCATATGAGTACATCCAGGAAGAAAAATATCAGATGTCTGGTTAAAGATAGCATTTATGTAGGATGACAAGCTTCTAAAAAGATTGTCCATAGTGCTAGTAGCTTGGAAGAATTTCTTAGAACAGAAGGGTATTTGTTTAGAAGAAAAAGAGAAAACAAATAAAATAGCTCGATATATCCCCAATATTATCGGCTTGTTTCAAGATTCCCTCGAAGGTTTCTGATTTGTTTGCACCCAAAGCATCAAGCAATTAGAGCATCCAGTGTTAAATCATTGAACCAAAGAATTGTCTGACCCTTCATACTCAAACTAGCCAACTTGATATTCCCCAATGTAGATATGTTTCCACTGCTATCATCCCCCCACTGGATCAGAACAATCAAACATGGGCAACTCAACCGTGTTCGCCATCATCAAATTCTTCTCCATGTGGTCACAATTGTCCGTACAAGATTATGCACCTTCATATACCATTTTCATCCTATCTTTTCCTTAACATCTTAATTATTTCCTGAAGCAAAGACTGCTTCAATTTTTTAAGAGTTGTTGAAGGCAGATTCCCATTCCACTCTAATTAGCCAATCTTGCATCCAAAGCTTCCAACCTACTAGACATCATGAGGGGCATAGACAATTATCATGCAATTCTCAATGAAAGTGCCTCGCTAAATCAGACATGTTGGACAAAAGAGAGAAAACCAATATAGAATTCTGTTTCAAAGATCTTTTTTTATAGGAAAAATCAACAAGCTTTTCCTTTAAAGGTAAGTCCAGAGCCTACAGTCTTCACAAAAATGTTCTCTATCCAGATAAAGACCTAACAAACTACACTCTTAACTGCTCCCTCACCATGCAGACCAGCCTCCTAAAGACTACCTGTTCACATGAATCATTTCTCTCCAAGTCTACCTACCAGCCACCTCAGCTTACTAAACCAATAAAGGGCTCAACTCATCCCTTCTAGAATTCTGAGCCCTTTTACCTGCTGGCTCAGTATATGCGAATCTTCCTTTACTGGATCCTTACCGCAATTGCATTAGAACCACAGCTTCTATCAGAACCCCATGGAGGAGAAGTGTCCCCATTTTCTCTTCAGATTTCATTCAGCAACAGAAGATTCATATTCTTTATATCTCGCACTATTCTTCAAATCTTGTATGTAGGTTTATAACAGAACTTTAATCTGTTCACTTAAACTTGGAGATTTGAATCCATGATAAAATAACAGAATTTTCATTTTCATAAATATGGGACTAAATATTGTAAAAAAGTAAACTGTAGAGTGTAGAGTTGGATCAAAACATTATTGCAGATGGTTTTTGACAGAAACTCAAATAAATCACTTATGGAGTTATTGCTCTATCCTAGAAAGGAAAAGCATACATATGAACAAGACTAATGCAATAAAACTAGAGCACTGAAAAACCATAAACTTACCTTGGTCTTCTTGCCAGTGTTAACATTAATAACGGAATCACCCTTCTTAATGACGCCCTCATAAATTCTGCAACCAAATAATCAATCCATTAGCTTAGGCAAGATGTACTGAAAGACACACACACACGTGCACGCGATAAATGGAATTAACTGCCTCAAAAGGTGAGAGGTACCTTAAATATGTTAACTGACCAAATTTGCCTTCCTCCAACTTGAAAGCCAATGCTACAAGTGGCCCATCAGGATTTCCAGTCAGCTCAACCTACACAAGTAAAGACTAAAATAACCAGCATTCAACCCAAGACATGCATATCAATTTACAGCAAAACAACCCAAGACAATTTACATCATCAAATGATTTCATTGCAGAAATTTTGTATCCAAGAAAAAATAATCAGCGCGCGTCAAAATCAGGTGGGCTCTGTCAACGTGAATGGAAGACTTACTTTATACTTGGTATTTTCCCATTTTGAAAAGCATTAGCAAGGGCAACTGAGAAACTCATCCCAAGCTTATATAATGGCACCCACCTTGTTACCTTAACTTTAAATATGAAATATCATCTAATCGTAAACCTTAATTTAACATTTCTTTTAATGTATAATGATTAACTATTACCAAAATTTAAATCTTGATTATATTAAATGTTAATTTGAACTTTGGGGTTTCATTTCTTTTCTGGCAAGTGACATAATATCACCTAGATGCATTATAGTGTTTACTACTGATATTTTAAACTTTCTGAATGATTCAGTTACATTTTTATTTATGAAGAACACACATTCAAAACAAATTTTATAATTTTAATAGAGAATCCGATAATTTGTTATTCAAAAATTTGGCCTTAAATTCAATTTAAAGTTTACAATAATCATGGCAGCAAAACAATACCAAAGTAAAACAGAGATCAACTTTCTATGAATCAGGTACCTTCTCCTCGCTGTTAGATTGATCAAGAGCATAATTATTAACTTCAATTGGACATGGCAAATAACTAAGTACACCATCCAGAAGTGGCTGTATCCCCTGTATCAGTAAAGGAAGATTAAATATATAAGAGAAATAATGATTGAAACAATTAAACAGTATGCACGATATCTAGAATGTGCAAGTTTGGATCATACTAAAAAATGTGGGAATTTCAATGTGTGTATGCATGCATGTGAAATAATATTTTGGGGAGGGGAAGTTAAGAGTAAGGATCTAGATAAAGTGATGAGGAAAAGATTTGTCATTAACACAATTGATAGAGTCAAACAAACAATACAAAGAAAGCATTCAAGCTAATTGGATATAGATGAGAAAATGAAATCAAACAAACAATAGTCCAACAGATAATTTCTGAAACATAAGAAAAAAGTGACCAACTTTCAAAAGAGAGATAGATAAGGGATCAAAGATGAGGGTGAAAAAGGAAAGACATGCACATTGAAAGTTTCCAAAGAAATGGAGAAGCTGATATTTTGATATTTTTAAACCTAAGTGTTGTTGTTAACGGAATCAGATTCTTTTTCTTGTTATTACTTGTTTAACCGTAAGGTAACTTTTAGTATCTGTTTGGGGGTTCAGGACGAGGTGAGGGCTTTGGGAAAAAGAAAGGAAGAAAAGGAAGGAAGATTTCTCTGTGGGGGTAGTTATTCTTCATTGTAATACAAAATTTCCCTGTGGGGGTAACTCAAAAAATGTACTGGAGGAGGATTTTAGAGCACTTAGATAACTTCTTCAAATCTTGTCCATGTTATAATACTTAGATAACCTTCTCATTTTCTACAAAAACACTCTCTCACATAGGGTGGAAGATTTCTCTCTCCTCCCCAAAAGCCCTCCCCTCCAAACTCCCAAACAGACCCTTGTTTAAGTTTTGTGTTGACCAAACCCAAAAAAGGCCACAATGAGGTGTGACATTTATGATTGGGCATGGATGCACATTCATAGCCACTATGATAGTATCACAGAAATATTGCAAATAAAAATGCTACAAATGGATCCAATTTCAAAAGTAAAATCTTCAAATGACCAAAACTACATTGCATCATGTCAAATAACCGATTATCCCAAAAGCTTAAGCTTTTAGGATAGAGCTACATCAATGGTTTTATATTATTTCTAACACATCATAATCATACCATTAAGTCAAAAATCGATGGAGAAAAACAACTATGCTAGTATTATGCAGCATGAATTTATATGTGAAGTTACAAAGAGAAGGTTAGTTCAACGATTACCTTGTTTTTGAAAGCACTACCCATGAATACCGGGATAAATTTCCGCGCCATGGTAGCCCTACGTATTGCTCCCTACATAAACATAATAACCACATATTATAAACTAGATTAAAATATATGTGGAGAGAGGGGTAATGTGGGTGTAGGCCTTAAAAGTGGTATTCATTTGTCATTAGATTGGAAACTAATATAATTTGTTAGATTTCAGCACAAGTATAATCAGAACTATTAATTGTTATTGACTTATAGATGATTAATTCCATTAAAAGCTCAACATAGGAGATAATTCCTCTTGTAGTTAATAATGTAATTTAATAGTTATATTTCTTATAATATGGACAGATTAGATTTAGTTTTAACTCATCATTTCCTAATTATATATCGTGTCAGTGATTTAATAATCTACCACACCATTGTGCTTGACCGCTGGTTTTGGTGATCTATCCCCGGCCAGGGTCGTGCAAATGGCTGCAATTTTCAGACTACACCAACAAATTCTGATGACCCCCGCCCCCCGAAAAAATAAAATAAAATCATGAACAGAAGCCACCAACTCCAGTGTCGACACTAAACCAAATGTTCTACGTTCTATGAATTCTTCCAGAAGACAGTGGATGTGAGTGCACAGTTTCTTTTTTGGCCACCATATCAGATATTCTCTCATCATTTCTGGGCAACCAGAATATCCACCTCGATCAGATTCATGAACTGTTCATGCACACTTTTCAGACCAGAACAGTTGAGTGCATTAACATGGTGTTCCTGAGCCCTAATCTGTACCAAAACCAACATGTCTACCTCTAGCTCTGCACTTTCTACGTCAGTTTCACCCTTATCTCCTCGATCACAAGTGAAAATTGGTAAGTGCAGCCAATTAGTCCTTTTGGGGGCTGCTGTAGAGTTGTGGTTTGAAGTGTAGGGAGGACCATAATGATCAGTCCTCATCAAACAAGCAAGCCAAGGATATTCCTACCAGGGACCACGATAGGTGGAAACCATCTGATGCTAAACTTCGGTTACATACCCTTTTTGGTCAAAATTACACGTAAAAAACATCAACTGATTACAATTTTCAGACAAAACCATGCATATGAGCAGTTTCCTTCGCATATTCATGAATCAGGGGGCAATAGGAACAGTGTGAATTGTTTTTCTGTTAAAATAATGAGACCATTACAATCTGACACGCCTATATCATTTGTATGCACAGTTAGAATGCTCAAACCACAAGGTCCGCAACACATTCAGAGAACAGGCCAAAAAACTAATTGTTAGAAGTAGGATAGTATGATGCATTTCCCATAAATCATATAATTGTCATACAAAACTCGGGACAAAAAAACTGCTACCTACTCACCTCAAGATCAGCATCTGAAATGGGCTCATCGCTAAGAAACGCTTCAGCAAGTATATCATCAACCTCTGACACAGTTTCTATTAGTTCATGTCTTTTTTCTGCCACCAAGGCTTCCATATCTGAAGGCACTTCTTCGATTTCAATTTTGTCACTGCAATAAGCAACGCTTAAGTAAGCAGAAGAAATATGACAAAGAAGATGTAATCTTTGGAATATTAATGCAGAATTTTGAAAACATATTAACATACCCATTTGGACCATGAAAATAATAGGCCTTTAACTTCACAAGATCAATGAGTCCCTTAAAATCTTCTTCCAAACCTATTGGAACTTGAATCGCAGCACTATGATGGCGAAGCTTAGATCTAGCCTGAAAAATTAAACAAATTGGTCTCAAAATGGAAAACTTTCAATTCGAAAATAAGGATGAGAAAGAATAGTAAAAAACAACAAAGTTAATCATTAATAAATAAACAATAATTAATAAATAGTAGCAGTTGTCAAGTCATTAAACAAATTTTATAGCTGACCTCCATAAATTCCATTGGAAACCAATCCTCTTTTCAAGCTAACCAAATTTGTATACATGGGAATATAACTGTAAAACCTATCATCTTAGCTTGACCTCCATAAATCTCATACATACCTGATTTAAAACTTTCCACGGATCTGCTCCCATTCGATCAAGCTTGTTGATAAATGCAAGTCTTGGAACCTCATATCTTTTCATTTGCCGATCAACAGTAATGGACTGACTTTGCACCCCACCAACACTACAAAAAACAAGAATGGCACCATCAAGGACACGTAAAGCCCTCTCAACCTCAATGGTGAAATCAACATGACCAGGTGTGTCAATTATGTTGACCTGCAACAGAACATTTTGCAGAAGTTTCAGTGTAAATTAACCACACACAAAAAAAAAAAGATAATCGGAAGCAATTTGAAGAATATATCAATGTAAGTTGTAACTTCAAGCGAATATTGCAAACAGGAAAAATAAGCAGTCTTTGTATAATTTACCCAATTCAGTTATGCATAACTAAAAACAGAAATTGGTTACTCGTCATTCAAATCTCAAATTCCTCCCTCAAATCAAACAAGGGAAAATTAGTTACCCGTCATTCATTTCTCAATCCCTATTACCCTAAATTTTAAAAAGAACAATGGAAACATTTCAAAGGGTTTAATAGTCGTATCTTATGAAGTAAGAACATTTCTTAATGTTTAAAGAGAGCTTATAAAATAGCTTATTTTCGTAATCTTGTATAAGATAAGCATTAATTAATGTGTCCCTCTACGATTGTAGAAATAGCTTATTTAAAATCTCTTGAAGATGATAGTTTTGGCAGGGAGGAGACAGAAAATAGATCTGAGTCTATTTGTTGAGGGAACTAGCTGATGCAGGGGTTATGCATAGTCTTACTACATTGGGAGATTCTAGGTGTCTCGAATGACCTAGGCTATCTTTATTAGTTTTCCTGCATTTTTTCATTCTGAATTGTATTAGTTTCTGCCATAGAATCACTTCGATTCTACTGGTTTTCATCAATATACAGAAGAATATTTCAATTGTTCCTTATTCCTACTTTTTCATTACTTACTTTTGATGCTAAATTAATCCTATCATAAGATAAATGCTTATTGTGCAAGACCTTAATAATAATTATAATAATAATAATAATAATAATAATAATAATAATAATAATAATAATAATATCAAAAGGACACTGATATATCCCGCCTTTATAGTCTCAAGTTCAAATTCATATCTAAAAATGCATAAGCATAAAACTTTAAATTATTGAGCGAAATAAATCCGCAATTGCATGCAAGGATGCCCCCATATTAGACATTACATTATAATAATAGTAACAATAGAGCACTCATAGATCACACCTTTATGGTATTGAGTTCAAATTCAACTCTAAAAATGCAACAGCATGAAATTTAAAACTATTGAGGAAGACTTTAGTCTCCCATATTCAAGGACTAGTCTCCATAATCACAAGCAGCTATGGCCCCAATTTATACCAATAAAATATTGCACCTTTAATTTTATTGAACCCCAACCCCAGTCCTTCCCAAAAAAAAAAGGATAAACTCACTAGACTTCCAAATTCATATTCAAATTGAACTAAACTGAAATCTCACACTACTCATCTCTCCAAAGTCCAAATTTAAATTTTTCCTAGATTCTTACAATACTTGAAAAGCTCAAAATCCCTTTCGAACTTCACTCACTCTACTATAGTTCACTTGGATTCAACTAGAATTGATAATTGAATCAACCATCAATTTAGTCCCTATACTATCACTCTCCAATTTATTCCCTAAACTACATAAATATAATAAGGGTTTGTTTGGATAGACAAACTTATTTACAGCTACTTATGTATAACCTTACATAAGCTATTTTTATAGCAAAAGATAAAATTAAAATAAATTATTTTTTATATAAAACCTACAAGCTGTTTTCATAAGCAATATTGCAGAACTTATAAAAATGAGCTGAAACAAACTTATGAAAATTATCCTAAGCTGTTTTTTAATAAGTTCTCCCAATTAGTCTCACAAAACTTATGCTAATAGATAAGCTTAAATAAGTCAATCCAAACAGACCTATGTAGTCCTTAAAGTATACATGAAAGTCATCAACAATTTAGTATCTAAACTATATCAAATTTCGTAAATTTTTTATTTATTCACTAGAATTAAGCAAAACAAACAGAAAATAGTTAATCATAGAACAAGAATTCAGTACCTTATAGTCTTTCCAAGTGCAATAAGTAGCAGCAGATTGAATAGTAATTCCCTTTTCTCTCTCCAAATCCATAGAATCCATCTTAGCACCAACGCCATCCTTTCCCCTCACCTCATGAATCTCATGGATACGACCGGTATAAAAAAGTATCCGTTCTGTCAACGTCGTCTTCCCGGAATCGATATGTGCTGAGATCCCGATGTTACGAGTCATTTCCATTGATTCCTTCCACCATGGATCCTTATCAATTGTAGCTGCCTTTGCGCGAGCAACGTTCCCGGCTGAGAAGTGTCGGAGGTGGAAAGTGCCGCCGATTAGGGAGGTTGTTGGAGATGGAGAGACTGTGGTGGTAGTGGTGGTGGTGGAGCGGAGTGCATATAGGAGGCGCTGCGCGGTGGACCGTGAACGTGCCATGGTGGTGGTGGGATTCAGTTCAGGGTTTTGGGTTTTTGAGAAAGGTTTGAAGAAATGAAAGGATTAAATTTTAACGGGTCGGACTTGTTATATGGGTCGGATTTATGTGTGGTTAGATAAATTTTGCAGCTTATATTTATGAAGTGTTAATGTATGTTTATGTATAAGCTTGGATAAGTTATTTTTATAATAAAAGATAAATTAATTTCATATATACTACTATGTTTTCATAATGTAATTAAGATTGATAATAAAATTTTTATAAAGTTATTTTTACAAGGAATCACGATTGATAATGATTATGTACCTTGCAAAAACATTTCTTGCAAGGAATTTTGATAATGATTATCTTATAAAGACATTTTTTGCAATAAATTTTACGAATTATTAAAATAATGTTATGCAATTATGTTACTTGTGCATATGTAGAAGTGATGTTTTGGAAACCATTAGTAAGTATGCATGGGGATATTAGGTTTGATTCTTGTTAACTCTATTGTAAATACGATAAAAAAAACTTCATTGTAAATAAAACAAAAATAAAAAGGTGATGTTTTGGAGGGAAAAATATTACAATTAGGAGCGTCAATTTGACTTTTATTATAGTTTATTATTGCATGAATTTGTATATTGAGATATTCTCAATTGGGATGCTTCGTTTTTTGCATGGTTTAAGGCTATCATTCATTTTCATAGTTGTCAACATATTTAACTTGACTGATTGAGATTTAGATAAGATAACACTAATGTCAGCGCTTACGTCAACATTATCTGTAATCACGGTCTGATTAGATGATTGAGATTTAGATAAGATAATGTTGACATCAGTGTTTACGTCAACATAATTAGTGATGTTTTGGAGAAAAAAAGTTTGAAGAGGTATGTATTATTTTGGAGATGAAAATTTAAGGTTAGGAAACCCTCGTAACTACCTAAAATTTTACATAATAAAATTAAAGATTCTTACAATATAAAGTAAATAAGAGTACTTTTGTGAAGGAACAAAAGAGAATCTTATTTTAGATAGTCTTTGTGTATTTAATTATGAACTAAATAAGAGAATTTTTGTGAATTTTTAGTGCAATTGAATGTAACTAATTTCTAACATAATTCGGACTTAGAGAAAAGAGATGTTTGGGCCCAATACCAATCTTTGAGTACATGGAAATAACCCACTATATAATCCTATTAAAAATCATTGATCATAAGGTTAATAATGTTTTGTATATTTCAACATGTCAAACTATCTATAAGAATTGAGTACATTTGACTTATTGATGATGGCATGGCTTACAACTAATGTAGGCTTCTTTTTTTCCTATCTTAAGGTTTGGGTATCATGATATCATTCTAACTCTTTCACCAAAAAATAGTACTACATCAGTTTCTTTTTATAAAATACAAGTTATTTTTTATATTCATGGAATAATTGATATATTTTGTTAGTTTATAGACTATAACATCAATTATTCAATGAATAAAAAATGTGACTTGCCTCTTATAAAAAGGACTAGAGGTAGTAACATCTCAACTAGTTCTATATTTATTGAACTATACTTTACTAGTTCAATATAAAAGGAGGAAGATGGATTGACTCTTGGATACAACTAGGTGAAATATTTAAAGGTTCATGTTAATTTGCTAAACAGTGTTCCGAAGCAATAGTTAAGGAAACAAAAACAAGCAAAATATTTTTTTTTCAAATTTTAAGATAGAATGCACTACTTTCAAGATTATATTACCATTTTTGTTTCCTTAACCATTATCCTGAGAACACTGTTTAGCATTTTCAATATTTTATATAGGTGTAATTGCCAAATTGTTATGTTCATCGTTTGTAGAAGATTTTGCTCCCAATGTTGACTCCTTGTTTAAATCAGATTTAATCTCTTGAACTGGAGGGGGATTTGTAATAGTTCCATCAGTGTTAGAGTTATCACATAAATGGTTCTTCATCTCTCGATGCTCTTGGCATATAGCACACCAATGTAAGCAACAATGCACCATACAAGGATCACATGGTGAGTCCTGCAAAAAATTACAAAATAAATCATCAAGAACATCATTCTAGTTATAAATAAGAAAAATAGCTACAACTTTTTTGGAAATAGATAGGCTAATTATGCCAATTTAACAATTAATTTATATTCTATGATTATAGTAACTAAGCATATTTTTTAAGATATGGAATTGAGCAAAATACATTTTTATATTCATATTTAGATTAACGGTAAGTTTGGCGAATCACAATAACATTGTAATTATGTTGAAGCTTTAGAGTGTAGTTATTGTCAAAATCATAGTATTATAGCATGATTTTGTAAAACTCAATATCAATCCAAACATTCACGAAACAAAAGTTTATGGATAACTTGGATATATTAAAATGTTTCAGCGCAAAGTAATGCACCTAAATTTGACCTTTTATTTAATCAAATATGTGAAAATCATGAATACTAAGGGTGTTTGCATGAAGTCGGGAAGGTATTAACCCCATAATGATCCATGTCTCACCTTGTTCACGCAAAAAGGGGAGATGACGCTCTTCAACACAACTTTCTAACAAATGCCTACTATGATGTGCTGTTATGTGGCACTCGTAGTTGGGGATGCGATGAACTGTTGGCTTTTCTAGATCATCACCACTCACACTTGTCGAAAAATTTGAAGGAATACAAATATAGATATATGCATTGTTCTAAATTGCGGTTGCGATTTAGCTTACCCTTCAAACTTTTATATTGAGACAGAGGACTGGCAAATGCATCTAATATGGTTGTAATTGCAGTTGCAAAACCGTTGTGGAGGCCTCTAAAACTACTACAATTTGGGTCACAATTGTAGATTTAGATCGCAATTTAGAACCGTGGATATATGTGAAGCTCATTTGAAATTTCAAATTACATCATCTTATCATAAACAGTACTTTTCAAAATTTTAACTCATGTGTTACTATCAATGACAAGCAAATAAAATCACCTTTAGATGATATTTCTTTTGAAGAGCTTGTCGAAAGAGACCAGTATAAATACCACACATCCACCAAGTGAAGAAAAGACCTTCAGCAATGAGAAAAGATGTATCAGGATCAATTCCATTCATAAATGCTGTTGCTGCAGCTAGTGCCATTCCACCTTCTATACACATTGCATGACAAACACATCCATTGGTCCAAGGAATGTCATCTCTTATTGCTTCGATGTTTCTTCCAAAAAGAACACATGGACAAAAGAGTCCAGTACAGCCTATAACACAATTTCATTATCAAAATTGCATCATGTTGTATTAAAAGGATACATATCATATGATTTTAGAAGAAAAAGTGCTTCTAATACGAACTCTCAGAATTAGAAGTTAAGTCTAATACAACCTTATAAAACTGACTTGTAAGGTGATGATGGACTCTACTTATGTTCAGGTCATCTACATCTGATGTGAGACTCTTGACACAACCCTTACGCCCAATACTATTGGACTTAGTGCGTGAATATAAACAGTAGGTAGCCCGATAGCAAAAACTTAATAGCAAGTGATCCAATAAATTTTATAGAGACTATATATAAGAGATTAAGCCAACAACTATAGCCACTTGAGAGCATATATGTTGTATAAGCATATAGTGCATATAAGAAAAATCAACCAAAAGCTAATGATACTAAAATAATCACAAAATACAAATAAGTTCTTACTTCTTATTGAAGTTAGTGAAGTTATTTTAATATTATATTGAACTTTGATTAATCGTACTCATATACAAAAATCATTCATTTCTTGTGTTATCCTCCCACTAAGACTTCCCACACGAAATAGCACACATTTCAACAATGCAATTATCCATGTGTTTTAAAAATCTTCTCAATGATCTTTCTCCATATACTGCACCTTAGTTTTATACTTCAATCCGCAACTATAATTGCGACCACATATAGAGATCTTAAAGATCTCAGTAACGACATCGCAACTGCAATTGCAGCCACATTTTACATACAATCGACCATAATATTTAGCTTTGCAATTAACCGCAATCGCACTGCAAATGCAATTTAGAATCATACATTGTACTACATTGTATGTATTCAAATGTATAATTAACACATGATAAGTCATAGAGAATAATGTAAATCAAAATTATAAACACATATAAGTAATTTTTTCTTCATGGCAAATAGACAAAATCTTACAACTATCAATATCATCGACACAACCACATATTCCAGTTGTCCAATCTTCATCAGCTGGGGGTTGGTAGGTTTCAGGTAAAACTTGTCCACATTCAAGACATCTACGAGCATTTAACTATAAAAAGATCATGCATATCAAATCATCAATGAGATAGAAAAATAATATAATGATAAATATTTTAGTTCATGTAATTCTATTTTATTGTTAGTTTAGTGTCATATTGAGAAACATGAAAAAAAAAAAAAAAGTAGATAAGTAGATTACTTGTGGAACATCAATGGGTTGGTTAAGCTCTCCAGGAGTAATGTCTCGAAATGGTGCTTGTTCTTTATCTTTGGTCAACTTCACATACCTTGACTTTTGGTCTCCCATAATGTATTGTCACCTTTGGTAATAACACAATTATACTTAAACAAAATAACATTTTAAATTTCAAATAATTATATTATAAATGCATAGAGAAGGTTAAAAATGACAATGAAAATGAAATTTGCACATATCATCACGAACTTAGATCCTCTCTCTACGGTCAAATAAAAAAAAAATTCATGTATGTTTTATAAATTACAATTTTTTTGTTTCACCACCAGAGAGAGGATCTGAAATCCAAATACACATTGAAAGATAGAATGAGTATACAATTGAATGAATATATATTATATATCATGCAAGAAGAATAAAGATAGAAGAAAACATGAGAGTGAAATGATGGTGAGATACCTGAAATGATACGAAGAGATGATCAAAATCTAAAAATGTTGTAATTTGAGGGGAAAATATGGTTTGATTGAATAAACGATTATCTTGATGTAGTTTTTGCAAATCTCGTTCTTGTTCTGATTTCCTCAACTATTTCTTCTCAAGCCTCAATTAAAGAATGTGCATGTTTTTATGTATACATGTGTTTCATATTTTTGCCTATTTTGTCATTTTTACTTTCTATTTCTGTGTGTATACACACTTAAAAATATAAAGATATAAAATGTTACTTTTATATTTTGACAAAAAAATTCATTTGTTATTATTTTAAGTCAGTTTTAAATAAGGGATAATTTTGTAATTTGATAGATAAGGGAAAAATTGGCATATGTTATATTTTCTTCTCCCAATATACATTTTCGCAACACCAATTTTAAACTGTTGGGACAATCAAAAGATTTAGCAATATTATCAGGACAAGTTTCAATGTGGATGATACCATTACACTTTGCAATTGCATTTCAATATCTCCTTTCAATAGGTTCTTATTAGGGGTGTTCATGGTTCATGAACTGCACTGAACTGAACCATATAAACGGTTCAGTTCAGTAACTATAACCACTTTTTATAAAAACCAGATTATCTGTAAAATCAGTTACAATTCAGTTCAGAACCGGTTTAAAACCAGTTTACACTTTTTAACTGGTTTAGTTTTGGATAACTGGTTTAAAACCAGTTTTTTATTGAAACATTGGTTTTCAACCAATTCCCTCAAGAAAAATATTGAAATTTTTTTCTCGAAAGAGTCAAGAACTTTTTTTCCGAGAAAAGTCGAAATTTTTTTCCAAAAAAATAATAGCAAATTTTTTTCCGAAAAAATCGAAAACTTTTTTTCCGAAAAAATATCGGAAATTTTTTTCGGAAAAATCGAGAACTTTTTTCCGGAAAAATCGATAACTTTTCCCCGAAAAAAGATCGAAAACTTTTTTTTCCGGAAAAATCGAGAACTTTTTTCCGGAAAAAACTCGAAAAATTTTCCCCGAAAAAAGATCGGAAACTTTTTTTCGGAAAAATCGAAAACTTTTTTCCGAAAAAAACTCGAAAAAATTTTCCCGAAAAAACAGCGGAAACTTTTTTTCGGGAAAAAACTCGAAAACTTTTCCCCGAAAAAACATCAGAAAAATCGATAACTTTTTTCGGAAAAATTTTCCCCGAAAAAATATCGGAAACTTTTTTTCCGGAAAAAACTCGAAATTTTTCCCCGAAAAAAGATCGGAAACTTTTATCCGGAAAAAACTCGATAAAATTTTCCCGAAAAAACATCGGAAACTTTTTTCCGGAAAAATTGAAAACTTTTTTCCCGAAAAAACATCGGAAACTTTTTTTCTGAAAAATCGAGAACTTTTTTTCCGGAAAAAACTCGAAAAAAATTTTCCGAAAAAAGATCGGAAACTTTTTCCCGAAAAAAAGTCGGAAATATCGAGAACTTTTTTTCCGAAAAAAATTAAATATTATTTTTTAATAAAAACCGGTTCATAAATTTAAACTGGTTCTGAACCAGTTATAAACTGAATTGTAACTGTTTTTTAAAAGTGGTTCAGTTCAAAACTGCATTAAATGGTTCAGTTTAAAATATGGTTCAGTTCAGTTCGAATTGCAATTTGGTTCAGTTAACTGAATTTTTGAACACCCCTAGTTCTTATAGAGTCCGCTTAAAATGGTGCTATAATTTGGGTTTCTCTGTTTGCATTATTGGTTCATTTTTTTGTTAGTTGGTTGTTAAATTTGTGTTTAAGTTTTGGTTTGGTGTGATTGGAAATGCCGCTACTTGAATTTTTCTTGGCGGCCGACTCTTAAACACAAAAAAATTAAGCAACAGTTCCAATCACACCAAACTAAAACTTAAACACAAACAACCAACTAACAAAAACACGGACCAATATTAATGCAAACGGAGAAACTCAAGCTATATTAGCAGTTTTAAGTTGACTTTATGAGAACCTATTGAGACGAAATTTAAACAGCAATGCAAAGTGTAACGGTATCTTCCATATTAAAATTTGTCCCGATAAAACTGCTAAATTTTATGACCTTATTGTGGAATATGACTCAAAGAAATTGCCCTTGCTTGGGTTAATAATGCATCCTTATGCCCCTGGGATTTGAGATTTGTTCATAACAAATTGAAGAATATTTTATTGGTGTTGAAGAATGTTTTGTTTATTCATATTTGTAGAGAATCAAATCAAGAAGTTGATGCATTGGCAAAAAGAGGATCATTGTTGGAAGGAAGGGAGTTAGGTTGGTTTGTATAGCCATGGTTTCTATTTTGCCTTATACCTTCAGCCAAGCCTAAGTAGTTAGTTTAGCTTTTCCTTTTGTAGTGTGTCGTATTTTGGAGTGTTAAATTGGTGTTGTTTCTTTAGTTTCTTTGGGTATATGGCTGAGTTGTTTGACCCTTATTTTGGCTTGCTCGTTTTGTGTAATTTTATTTCTAAGACATTGTATTTTTTTGTCCAATTTTCTAGCAAATGAGATATGGCGTAGTTTCTGCAACCCGAAGATCCCTTCATAGAAGATGGGTAGATATCTCTCACTATGATGTTGGATTGAACGCTATTAGTAAGGAGAACGCTAAATAATTTAATAAAACTTACGAAACTAATCCTCAATTTAAAATTTGTTTGAATAGTGGCAAAAATTGGTGGCGGGCCAAAAAATTATGTTGACTTTTATAATAGACGACCAAAAAGTTGATTTTAGAAAAAAGGGATTAAAAGTTTAAAAATATCAAAATAGGTTAGCAAAAGTGCATTTAAACCATAATTATTTGATAAACTAGTTTTTTGTTTGTCAGGTGGCCTAGTGGCTAGAAATTTCATCTTAACGGTGGATAAGTGGAGTGTTCGGGGTTCGAACTTCAGCTCCTGCGTTTATAACATTATATCCTTACCAACTGAGTTAAGCTCACAGAGACTGATAAACTAGTATTTTACTGTCGGGAAAAAACCACTTAATGTCAGAACTGACATCCAAACCAAATTAGGCAGTCCAGTGAGCCGGATATTGGTAGTAAAAAAATATAAAATAATAATAATAAATAAACACTTTTTTTTACGAATAATAAATAAACACTTGACAAAGAGTTAAACTAGGAAGGACCACAGTTCTTATGTATAGAGAAAATTTAGTTGGGATGAGTTAACTTCTTTTGTGTGTACCAATCGTTAGTTGGTTGAGTGGTGATTGACGCTGAACTTGGTAGGGAGGACCACAATTCGATCCCCACAACTACGATCGAGAGGGGGCTGGAACCACTTGATGCCAGAATATGGCCCCCGAACCATATTAAACTGGTGGTAAAAAAAAAGGTTAAACTAGGAAGAGCAAATTAATTTTGACCAAGTCAAATTCGTTGGCTATCATGAGAATTCCCTCACTCATTAATTTAATTTCTCCTTAAACCCATTTTAATTTCTTTTTAAAACCCATTAAATATGGATATATCCTAAGGAAAAACTGCTAAAAAAACTTCTTAATATTCACTCCAACACTCACCTGTCTCTAATTATTTTAAAATTGCATTTTTAATCAATTACATTTCCAATTAGTCCCTCAAATAAGTCCTAATTCAGCCACTAATTGATCAAGGCCTTATAGAGTGGTGTCTCAATTTTAATCACTATATAAAACCTAAGTAGGTTTTATCACTTGGAAACCCTATATTAAAATCTCTTCAAGATAATTCATTTTTCTTCAATCCTCTTGCAAATATGTTTCATATTGGAAAAGTCATTTTCGTCGTCTTCTGCGTTGCCTAGGTGCGGGTATGGTACCGATACCCGTGGTACGGGGTACGATATTTTTAGAAAAACTAATACATGTGTATGAACATAAATTAAGGTACGAATATGTACTCGGTACTGGTACGGGTACATACTCAATACCGGTACTTTTTCTCAAACGGAGTACCCGTGCATCATAGGTGGTCTTTCCATAGTTGATTTGAAAATTGGAGAAGCTATAGGTCCGTTGAAGGCACTTAATTGGATTGATGAGATACAACTATACAACACATGCATTAAGTTAGATCGCAAAAGGGTGGTAGATGGCCTTTTTAGCAAGAGGATCTATATTCTCTACATAATCTTGGTGTTATATTAAGTGACCGTTAGCTATAAATTTTATGAACTTTCATATTAATTTCATCAGAAAACAAGTAAATAAAGTTCCCCATAATCTTACTTGGGTGGCTATATCTTCTAGTTTTCATAATTTTATCGATATCCCAACATGTACGTTTTTTTTTTTTTTAACAAAGAGTGTGTATATATATAAATCAATGGAAAAAAGTACAAGAGGTACTCAGTACCATAGGAATAGTACAAATAATACTAAAACCAAATAAAACTGAAACCCAATCCAAATATTGGTATTAACCAAACTAACACAACACCAACCCCATAAACTAGCGAACTATACAATCGAAGGGATCAATGCACCATTCGTAAAACTATCCCAACACGTACGTATTTATAATATTATTATTGATGAAATGAGTTATACTCTTTAATTACTGTAAAAAATAAATAAATTCAAACACACAAAATCTTTTCAATAATCCTTGGAATTTGTTCAATAAGTGTAACAAAATTATGACATAAATATAAATAATAGGCTTAGAAGAAAATTTTAAAATTATTTTTCCAGTTGACTTTTCAACATGTTAAGAAGCTCATGAATTGAAGTCGAACAAATATCTCTCGAAAGATTAAGAGAGAAAAATAAAATCTAAATATTATTGTTTTGACAATACAATTACTAATTAAATATCAGCTCATGAAAATTTCTAGTAGAATCTTAAATCAAAATCTCGATCATTAATACAATTACATATGCCTTCACCAGGGAAACCTCTCCACTTCTTACAATAAGGTGTTTTAGGAGGCGTGCACATAGCTTTGGGACAATCAGAATCTTGAGTACACATATTCGCTGTGATGAAGAAAAAAAATAGCATAAAGAAATGTACCTAAAATGAGAAAAAAATATATTATGTAAGAATAACGAAGACAATTTGATTAGGGTAAAAAATGGCATACTGTGAATGTTCGTTGCATCAACAAATAGGTAAAGAAAGATAATCATAATATAAGTAAATTTAACAATTTCGGTCATATTTTATTTCTTTTGCATTTAAGAAATAGAACGGATTCATTACTTTATAATTTATAAAGCTTGTCCTCACCTTACATATAGTAAATAGTTTTTTGCATTGATAGAGTTGTAAAGAACCTTCTTAAAATTAGAATCATTATTAATAAATGTCTCTTGAGTACATTAAAGTGTTGAGTGTAGAAAAATTAGTAAAAAGGTCACATACAAAACTTATTATTAAATGTATTTTAAGTACATAAAATTGTTGTTTGTCTTTTTAACGCACTTAAAAAACTTACAATAAAAAGAATATATTATTATTTTTACAAATTTCTATTATTCTATTTCATGACAAGAGGAGCGAAAATCACAAAAGATTTCATGTGTGTTCTGGAAAATAGCAGAGTTATAGTTAGATGACAAATTTCACCATTTTTCAAGAGAGTTGAATGGCAATAAGTGCACGGTATTATCGTTGTAATAAAAAAATTTTGAAGTTTTTTTATCTATGTTTATTTATATATTTATGAGTTTAGTTAGAAAAAGTAATAATTTTGTAGCATGCACATGTGATTTTTTATTGGTTTTGATTTTAAAAGATATAATAAAATAAAGCATCCTACAACTATGAATGTCACCCAAAAACATAATTCTAAATCAAATCATTTGTTTTTCTATGAAAAAATGGTTTTAACATCAATATCAAGGTGAGATAAATATTATGACAAATGTTCACTCTCAGGGTAAATTATATAATTCGAAACATTGACATCTTCACCTTTCGATCTTTCAGTTTAATTGATGATCTAAGATTTATGTATTTTGATTTCCTAGTTACTATTCTTAATTTGCCAAATCAAGTGTCACTTCCCCACGATTAAGATTTGTAAGTATATATGATTCAACTATAGGTTTCCAAAAATGAAAAATCAGACAGGGGAGCATATTTAAGTTGCAAAAATCTACTTTTTTCTTCGAAAATTTACTTCCTCCTCTTTCTCTCCTTTTATAACCTCTGTTGTCACAATTTTTTCTTCTTCTTGAACTATGAGAGATGGGTGATTTATAGTCAACTTAGGTCTAAAATCACCCATCGAAATAGTTTTTGCTTTCTATTTTAAAGTGCAGTTTCCACATATCATTAGTGTTTCTTTCGTATTTTTTGTGATTTTATCGTTTTATAGTGCGGCATTGTTTGTTTTGACTTCTCATCATAGTACGGTGTATTGTTTTTACTCATCTTAGTGCATTGTATTTTGTTTGTCACGCGTTTTGGTGCGGTGTTTATCTATTTTAGGTTAAAGGATTAAATTCGATCTAGTGCAGATTCAATCAGTAACTTTGGTGTCATCAACACTACAGATATAGCGGCATGAATATTCTAGACACTTTAATAAAGTCATATATATATATATATAGGGAGTGTATCTGGTGAGAACTGATAATTATTGTGAGAAACGAGAACTATTAATAATAACCATCAGATTTAATTGACGCGTCAAATTAAAATTCTCTCACTCACTTAAAATCTCATGTGATTGTATTTATGCAAATTAAGAAATCTTCCTATATATAATATTTCCTATTTTATTTCTATAATTTTTTCTAATTTATTAATGTAGATCCCTCCAAAACCTACACGAACACGTGATACCTCCTTTTTTTTTCTTCTTTCCCTTTGCTGCATGCCGCCATCTTCTTTTTTACTATCAAAATTTAATTATTTTTTATATGTGTAAGTTACTAAGTTTAATTGTTGGCTTGTGTTCTCTGTGAATAACTTGGAATGTGCCGTTTTGTATTTACTTTTTCCTACTTTCAGAACCTAGTGTGTGAATGGAAGTATTTAGTTTTTAATTTCGTTTTGCATACCATTAGTGCCTAGAATTTATTTGCCGTCACTTTTGGCCTTATTTTTATTTTGGCCCTGTTCTTGTATCTCTTTCTTGAGTCTCTTTTGCATGCCTTAAGTGCATAGAGCTCTTATTCTAATAAACTTTTGCAGTATTAAAAAAAGTCTTTAATAGTATCTTCAAAAGTATAATGAGATTGCTTAGGAGTTGTTCTGAATTTTCTTTCCTCTGTTGGGTTCGCAGCCTACCTTTGTTTGTGTTGGTATGATATGCATTGCCTGGACGGGTAGGTTTCTGATGGAGGGAGCTCCATTAATAAAAAAAAAATTTGAACAAGAGCTCCATTAATAAATTAAGAAAAATTATAGAAATAAATTAGGAAAAATTATTTACAGAAAGATTTTTTAAATCACACAAATACAATATAATCATATGAGATTTTAAGTGAGTGAGAGAATTTTAATCTGATGCGTTAATTAAATCCGATGGTGATTATTAATAGTTCTCGTTTCTCACAATAATTATCAGTTCTCACAGGATACACTCCCTATATATATATATATATATATATATATATATATATATATATATATATATATATATATATATATACAGTTTAATAAAGTCAAATATATATATATATATATATATATATATATATATAGGCTTATGTAATTTTTCGCTTTATGCTATTAACATGGATGTTGTGAGTTTATTCGCAGATTCATCATTTTTGTTTTTAACGATTTTGAATATATATTACACCGATGTTCTCTATCAATTTAAATGAATTAATATCGTTTATCTAGTAAAAACATGTTAGGAAGGTCATGAATTAAAGGCCATAATTATTTCTCCCAAATAAGAGAGAAGAATAAAATCTAAATATTATTGGGTGGCAACACAATTATTAAATAGCAGGATTGTTACATATGTCTTCACTAGGGACTCACTTAAATACAATTACATATGCCTTCACCAGCTAAACCTCTCCACTTCTTATTCCACTTCCTACAATAAGGTGCTTTAGGAGACGAGCACATAGCTATTTGACAATCAGAATCTCGAACGCATATAAATGATATAATTGCTGTGATGAATTTTTTTTTGGATAAATGAATGTTACTAAAATGAGATATAAAATATTATTAAAAAGTAACGAAGGAAATTTGAGAAGGTTTTTTTTACTAAAAATAAGGATTCATTCATTCAAATTGAAAATACATAAATCATTACAAATTCAAGATTTCTAAAAACTGAAAAAGGTGAATCTACAAACAAACTTGCAGCACCTAAGTTAATAGCATATAACGGCATCATGAAATTGCCTACAAATATGACAAAATAAAAGTTACCGGAATCTTCATACTCCTGGATTTGCAACGTTGACGTCCAAGTCTTCAAAGTCTTCAGATCTGTAATGAGTTGATGTAGATATGCCAATTTAAATCAATGAAACACCGTAATGAAAAACCAACAAACGCCGCACAAGACGACCACAAACACAACGCCGCACAAGACGACCACAATCACAACGCCGCACAAGATGACGACAAACTTAAAAAACAAAAAAACGAAGAAGCAAATCTATGTGGATAATCACTTATTTAATTGAAAAGAAAAGGAAAAACAATTTAGAGGTGTGATTTTGGATCAAAAATTGACCCTAAAACCACCCCTCTTTGGTGGAGGCACAAAAAGAATACATTAGGGTTTAGGGGAGGGGGGAGGCGGCTGCTTGAGAGAAAAATTACCGAAATTTTAGAAGGTTAAACAATTGCATACGGTCAATGTTTATTGCACCAACAAATGGAGAAAGAAAAGCATAACATAAACAAATTTAATAATTTCAGTCATATTTTGTTGGCTTAAATTAAATATCACATTTGTTTCTGTATGTATGCGCTTTTTTGTTTTAATTCTTGTATCATTTTTAAAAAAAACGTCATTGAATATGCAAATCTGGTTGATTTTCGTCCCTCCCGTTAAAAAACGACGGTGTTTGTAGCTAATTGATAGTCATTAGCTATAAGTAAGGGAGAGTTGTAAAGACTTAAATTTATTATTGGTAATTATTGATTTATTAGTATTTATTTTATTTGCTTATGTGCTAATTATATCATTTATGAGTTAGGGGTAGAATAATTAATTAATTAGTTAGTATTAGAATGTGGTTTGTGGGCGTTATATTTTATTTTGTCAAATAGTTCAGTGGTTAGAAAATCCACCTTAAAGGTAAATAAGTGTAGTGTTCCGGATTCGAACACGGACTCCTGCACATATAGTGCGATATCTCTAATAACATATCAAATGATTTTCAATTTCTCTAAATTTTTTATGAATGATCTATATGATATAAACTTTCAATTTAACGATGAATTGTGATTTTTCGTTACGTATTTTGAAAAGATTTTAATAAAGGTAGAAATATTTAAATAACGGGTTTGAGTGTTACATATTCTACTTTTCCATATCTTTTAAAAAAGAAAAAGCATTTGAGTTGTCGGAAAAAAAGCTAGAGAAATATAAATTAAGGTGTGAGAAAAAAAGTGAAATGTCAAATACCCCCCTGAAATTTGGAAATAGGGAAATAACCCCATGAAATTGTAAAACGTCAATCAAATTGCCCCCTGCTCCGTTTACTCCGTCTACTTTGATGACGTGACGATTAACGGCATACGTGGCATCTGCCAATGTGGTGCTACGTTATAGGGGTAATTGATTAAGATACACGTCACATGAGATAATTGACTAAAATTTGCAAAACCAGGGGGCTAATTGCTCTATTTTCAGTCAATTAGCCCATTGATTTTGCAAATTTTAGTCAATAACCCTCTTGTGATGTATATCCTAATCAATTACTCCTCTAATGTGACGTGACACATATGCAGTTAACAGTCACATCATCAATATAGACGAAGTAAACGGAGCAGGGGGCAATTTGATTGACATTTTACAATTTCAAAGAGATGTTTGCCTATTTCCAAATTTCATAGGGTATTTGACAAATTTTGAAATTTCAACCGTATTTATTGACATTTCACTCTTTTTCTCACACTTTAATTTATATTTCTCTAGCCTTTTTTTACAACCTCAAATTCCTTTTCTTTTTTAAAAGAAATGGAAAAGTAAAATATCACTTAATAAAATATAATAATCTATCTTGATTGTTGTGAATTCGTCTATAAAAATCACACCAATAAAAAATTTGATGTGTAGAGCAATAGAATGACAACCAATACTTAACTCTTCAAGTTGTACAAATGAACATCAATTTAATTAAGGTAAAGGTAATATTTCCAAAACTTAAGAGAGAAAAGAAAAATATTTATAAATTATTCTTTTCTGCTTTATTAATTTCATTTCATTACAATCATTTTAGACTACAAAGACACAAGTAGAAAACTCGTGAAAATAGAAAAAGAAATAATAACAAATTATTGGATGCCAACACAACAAATAACAATTCAATGAAATTTTCACCACACATATGGCAATGGCAATGTCTCTATACAATCACATACGCCTTTTTCAGAGAAATATGGCCACTTCTTACAATAAGGTATTTTAGGAGTTGAGCACATAATTTCTCCACAATCAGAATTTTCACCACACATAATGGCTGTGATGAAAAAATATAGAATAAAATAATGTTACTAAAATGAGATAAAATAATATGTAGGAAGTAAATAAGGAAATTTGAGAAGGACAAAAAATGACATACTGTTAAGGATCATTGCATCAGCGAATAGAGAAAGAAAGATAATCATAACACAAACAAACTTAATAATTCCAACCATATTGTGATCCTTTTGCATGTAAATTTTATAATTTATAAAGATATAGTCCTCGCCTTACCTACATTAAATAGTTTTAGCATTTATAGATTTTAAAAAAAATGTACCTTCACAAAATAATAGTCATTATTAAACGTCCCTTAAGTACACCAAAAGTTTAGAAAAATTAGTAAAGCAGCCACATGAAAAAATTATTATTACTTGTCTTTTGCGTACGTCAAAGTGTTATGTATGTCTTTTTAGCGCACATAGTGGGTCCGCTTGTTCGAGAGATTTTTAAGGAAAAAAAAATCTATTTTATCATTTTAATAATATTTGTTATAGATTTTTTAATAAATCATTTTTAACCAAAAATGAAAAATTAATACTAATAGGTTTTTTAGATTTTTTTTTAAACTAAGAAACCTAAGTGATTTTAAAAATGATTTTTCTGAAAAAGATTCTCTAGATTTTTATTATAAAAAAAAAAAAAAAAAGAATCTCTAGATTTTTCCAAAACAAAATATTTTTTTAAAGTTTAAACAGGCACTCAATAAAGAGGTCATTTAAAAACTTACCAATCAACATAATTCATTCTTATTTTACAAAGTTTGCATTATTCTATAACCTTTCAATGAGAAAGATTGAAGAGGAAGTCACAAAAGAGGAATAATTTTTCGGATTTCATGTGAGCTTTGGGCAATTGCAGAGCTATATCGCTATTATATGTTAGATTTCAAATTTATTAATATTTCCTCAAGCGAGCATGAAAAAGTTCATGATTGGCAATGATGCATATTTGAATCGATGGAAATGTGATAACTATGAAAATGATAGTTATCTACTTCATTTAGCTTGGTTTATTTCTTTTTTACTTGGTTAGTTAACTTAAGTGGTAAATACGGATATTAAAAAAGAAATTGTTAAGATGATTTGAATATAAATTTATAAGATAACTTTTTAATATTTGTTAGTATGTTTTTACTATTGTTGAATACTTTAGCTTAAACTATGTTTTGTGATTATTCTTTACTTTTTTGTTCACATTTGTAAGTGTACCGGTACACATTAAATAAAATGTGTACAGAAAAATTCATGTTAAACTAGAGGACTATGAGAGCAACTTTGACAACAAAATTAAACTATGATAAGATGTTTCATACAAACTTGTGATAAAATGTTTCTTGGGAAAAATAGAATTTTTGCCCTTTATTTAGACATAATCATAGCATGATAAAATCATTCTATAAAAATGATGTAAAAATAATTTAGAAACACTATATTTAAAACCAAATCACGTTATAAAATATTTAGAACGAACTTTTTCTTAAAAATGAGAGTTGGGTCTAACTCAACCTTACATAAACGGCTTGTAAGGCGATGATTGTCTATACTTTACAAATTCATATTCAAACGATCTCGCAACTGATATGAGACTTCTTAACACACCCCTCGCATTCAGCATTATGGGCTTGGGGCTCAAAAGTAAATAGTGAATAACCAGATCAGAAACCTGATAGCAGACAGTCCAATGGATCGTGGAGAAGGCTCTGATACTTAGAGTTGAACTAACTCAAAACCGACTTGTAAGCTAATGATTGTCTCTAGTACCTTTTCAACAAGAGAGGGTGATCAACTCCTCAATTTGTCAATAGTTATCTAGTGGATCATAATGATGGTATACACCATCCTAGTCATACATTTCGCTACAACTTGCACTTTGAGTTTGTCGAGTTTTCATTAGCCTTCAACATTCCTAATTCATGTTCACAAAATGTCACTATTTATCATAACTAAAGTTGGGATTTCACGTACTTATTCCTCAAACATATATACCATGATTTGACAAGAAAACAATTCAAGCTAGGTTAATCATATATGAAAGACACACCATCTCTTGTTTTGCATTATTTCTCAATCAATTTTTGGGTGTTGGGATCGGAGAGCTTGCCGGAGATCCAAATATTGGACCACGCTTCCTTGCACTAGCTGTGAAAGGAGTTGGGTTATTTGCATATTGGCAGCGAAATACACATGAAGCTTCGGCAAAAATTCTGGGCACATTCTTGGAATTGTTAATACAATCATTATAGCACACTTCTGGATTCGGCATGCCTGCATTCGATTCAGCGGTCGCTTGATCCTGAAGAGTTACAAGGCACACCAACAACAACAATGCAACGAATTTGTTTGCCATTTTACTTTCAAATTCAAATTCAATGTAAATTAGTTGCTTTGTTGTTGTTGGTTTTAGATGTTTCCCTCCTTCCCAATTATTATTTGTGAACTATGATGTGTATATATACATGTAATGTAAATGTAATACATGTGTGTGGCTGGTGAGAGAACTTAGACCATTAATTAATTGGTAAAAATAGTATTTTAGTTTCGCATCACAAAGTAAATATGAGGACACTTACAGAACTCTAACACAAGTTTTAATCGGCAACCACAACATTTTACAGCATACAACAACATTTTAGTTTATTTTTATTTTTCACAAAAAACCAACACAATAATTTGAACGGTTAAATATATTGTTCCTCCTTTAAATATAACAAATTTCATTTTATTCAAACCTTAATCCCTTTAAAAAAATTATTTTCATTTTTAGTCCTTGCTTCTTTTTTTTTTCTTTCAAAAGTTCACGTATCATGTTTGAAATAACCTATTTTGAAAACATATCATTATTAAGATGTTAAAATATTATTAGTTTATTTGTCAAAAAAAATATTATTAGTTTCATAATTTAATGATTAATTAATCTTTAAGTTTTGTTAATTTTTTTTTTTTTTGGTAAACCAAAGGTATCCTTCGCGCGCAACTGCAGAGACTAATCCCCTCGAGGTAACTGAGATCCATTTAAGGGGTTGACCTCTCCCAACAAATGCTTCTCCATACGCACCGGCCGGGGATCGAACCCAGGACCAAATGGTTAAGGGGCCCAAGTATCTACCACTTGTGCCACACTATGTTGGTTAAGTTTTGTTAATTTATCTATAACTTTAAATTAAAGATTTAATTGTTAATCTAATGTTATTTTAAGCTCTTAATAATACTATATCATCTAAATAAGTCACTTTGAACATGCTACGTGAACTTTCGAGGACTAAAGTTTGAAAAAAAAGGTGGGAGTAGAGAGATGGAGGTCCGTATGACAAAAAAAGCATGTGGTAATCGAAAAACAAGTGAGAGTTGCATTATTGTATTTAACACGCAAAGATTTTCGGTTAGACCCCATTGTTATATTTAATTTATTGGGAAAAGAATTTCAGTTAGAAGTCGAGATGTTCGATGTAGTAGTTAAAATGTTCGATGTACCTGACTTTCAGTTATGGACACCCTGCAATAGGTCGCTACCTAAGTAGCGGACTGTGCATTTGCAGAACTAGGAATTCATGTTTGACTTGTTGAACCTGTTTCTCCGTCGTACATTTTATTGATATTGACACGTGTAATTATCGGTGCATTAGAACAATGATTATTAATATAAATATTAACATAAAATTACTCAAATTTTAAAACCACAATTATCCAAACAAAAATTCAAATTACCAAAAAAAAAATGTGTAGCCACTCTACCACCCCTCATCCGGTAATAGGAAAAAGAAATTGACATTTTTTAAGGATGTTTTTTGAGGGGGTGAAATCTTAAACGTTGGTGAATTTGAATATTTTTTACTATCCGCGAGAAAGTATTTTAGTAATTTAGCAGGCGCGCGAGAAAATTCAGAGTACATGAAGAAATTCTCCAAAACTATAGTCCCAAACTTTATGCCGACCCAACAATGCCATTGGGCCTAAACGTTTGTGCAAGCCACACAACACAAGTGACGACACAGTCCATCATCCACTAGCCAACAAGATTATAGAAAAGTGTTCAAAATCACTTATCTACACATATTGAAAAAAACAATAAGCATTCATCAATGGGAGGTGGAACTATGCATGTTGATAATCTTGTACCTCAATTGAGAAACACCCTCAAGAACAATTTCTCTTCATCATCTTCTACTTCATCTTCCAATCTCCAACCTTCACTTCCAACAGATAGTAACACCAATAACACCTTATCTTCTTGTTGCTGTGATAATGGTCAACTATGCAGGAAACAAGAGATAACAGCAAGTGCTTGTGTCTATAATCATGTGTTTGAGACTGTTCCATCTCAAAAAGAAGTTGAGGATGCAATTTCAGCTCTACAAGAGTGAGTTCTATGCTGTGTCAATTAAATTGCTTATTCTCTGTTGTTACTTGTTAATTACTCCTACCGAGACAAAATATATGCATAATTCAGCTTTTTAAGTTCATTGCATAATCAATATATTTGATACATATATAATGAAGCTAAAAAGGTGGATTTTGCTTATATTTTATCACGGAGGGAGTACCTTTTGAGATAAATGTCTTAGGAATCTTTTTGGTTAGATGAAATTTTTGGTTTCGCAATACATCATTATTTTGTGTTGTGTGTGGCCATAGAGCTCTGCTTTTAAATGGGCACTCCACTGGTGGACGGTGGGATTGGTGTCTCTCGGATTAGTGGGCCGGATACTGAGTTTTAAGAGTATTTTATATTGAGTCCTAATGGTTGTAACATTTCTTATTACTCATATGAATCAACTTTATCTCTTTTAATGTAAAAGTCTATAAGAATCATGTAACCAAATTGAGCATTTCTTTTTCAAATTGCTATGTGACAGATTCATGAAAGCAGTATCATCCACAATCGCAGTTCAACAAATCTCAGACACTTATGATTCAAGGATTGTGCTGTCTCAAGGATATAAAAGACTTTATGATGCTCTTCAGTTGCTGCAAGCTGATCCTGCTGTTAAGGTTACCCTCTTCACTATTCATAGTTTCAAATCATTCAAAAGCATTTTTTAATGGTTGTGTACAAAAGGTAGCAGGTTTGAGTTCAGTCGGTTCCTCCTGACTGCACTGCATTCGGCCACTTCTGAGCCGTCCAATACAAGATTGGACGGTTCAAATTTAAAACTCAATTTTTATATTTCTTCCTGACTACATATGTAGTTTGACTGCACTGGTTCCATGTTCGTGCAAAAGTAAACTAGCACAATCTTTGATTTTTTTAAATTAAGAGAAATCATGAAATTTATTATCATTTTAAGTATTTAACGAGCAAAACAATATTTCAGTCCCTAAAATAATACGGACGAACACTTTGGTCATTGAAAAAATTAATGAAATTTCATAATAATTCATTAAATTGAAAATGTTCGACCACATTAGTCTTTTTGGGTCAGTAAATTTAGTCATGAAATTGTTGGAGAGGCACTGATTTTATCGAGGATATTCAATTTATAATTTGTAGAGATTAGTGGTTTCATTATCATCTGATGAAGCCATTTGGGATGCTGTCATAAGAAATGTGCTGCATCAAAGGCTTCTGGAGTTGCCTGATACAGGTCTGTATTTCATTTTTTTTTATAATTTTTTTTGTCTATACACAAAGTGTCAAACACCACTTAAAACTCACACACACAACTGCAAGGTCTCAGGTTTTAACCAGAGTGAACATATCCAACCTAACAATATCGGCATTATCAATTGAATTATATGTCTTACAGACGTTTCAAGTCTGCATATATACTAACATGTCTTACGGACTCTTCTAACATTGTATTCTTTGATCCAGCTAATTGTCAAAGGCCTCAAATTTCAGAACAAAAAGACATCAGCATAGAAATCTTAAACTGGATATTTCATATCATGAAAGGTAAGATTTTGGAAATGATAGAAAGCTTTCAATCACTTATGAATGATTTGTTTCAGTACCCTGGGATTGAAAATGCAACAAGAGCAAGAGATGCAACACAAGTGGATGAAAAAGTTCGATCATCTACACTTCTTTCCATTGTTATCCTTTTGATTGTAATCTTGGCTCGATATCAAAGTCGTCAAGTTTAATGAGCATGCATCCATATGATCATTACAGCATTTCATTTGGTTCATTTTAGATTTTCAAAATTCAGACGATTCATTTGCAATCTCTTTTTTCTTTTTTTATTATATTTGCAATCTTTGTTCGTACTAGGAATCATTGCAGAATTTGCTAACAAAACCAACCTGTTTAAGATATCATATATCATTCATTACTAAAAATTTGTCGGAATGTTAGTTAAGCCGAAATGGCATCACTAAAAATTTGTAGTCACCTTCATGGGTAAGAAAGGCGGTTTTGTAGACATCATCTTCCTTCATTCGAATTTGGTGATAACCCGAGTTGAGGTCTATCTTAAAAAATAAAGTGAGCATCGTACAACTCATCAAGCAACTGATCCCCAACCGGAATGGGGTATTTGTCCTACACAGTAACTCTAATAAGGACCCTATAGTTGATACACAGCCACGTAGAAGTATCCTTCTTCTTTACCACAGCAGCTCTTCAATTTGCCTCTCAAACTCGTCCTTTTAATAGTGTGGGTACCTACAACTACAAGGGCGCACACTCAACGACCTGGTATCAAATTCGATCATCTCCTTATCTTTTCTTTATTTCCCTCTCCTAACACACAGACTCTCTCTCTAATCAAAATAATAATTGTGTGAGAGAATGAGATTAAGAGAGAGATACAAAGTCTGCACGATACCTGCTAATTTCCTTGAACACCTGCGCAAACCTATACATCAACAACTTCCGTTTCAACATCACATGCAAATTGCATAGAATGTCATGGCGTAAACCTCGGATGAAATAACCAAGGAATTGTTATTCTGGTAAACAACCACACTAAGAGTAAAGCTCAAATTGCTCAAGACACTCCTCTACGGATCCTAATTATTTAAATCCTCCAATTCTTCAAAAGGATTCTCAAAACATCAACCACAAAAAATGCACCACATGTATATGCTTCTTTGAAGTTATCACAAGAAAAGTCGTTCGTTGGATCGCACCGGAGATTAAACAAATCAACGGCGGCCATTTTCCGCCAATAATGGACAAATTCCATCGGTAATATGTCATTATTGGTAGATTGCTAGATTTCTTTTGTTAGAAAAAAAGTGTTTGGGAGGGCATTGCATTATGTTGAGTTCGGAGTTCGAACTCCGGTTATCCACTTAGTTGTTTACTTGACTAAAAACGGTGTTGGTAACATTATTAAAGGTTTAAACCAATAAAATTACCGAGGTCTAAGGAATTCGGCCCTTTTTGTAACAAAAAAAATATATTTAAATTACTGAGGGTGTAGACTGCTACTAATGATTAATATTTTAGACATTTTTAGTATTTGCTACTATGATTTTTTCTCAAAATTTTTAGTTATTGGAAAGTAATAATATACAAATATGTATAATTTTCAGTAATATTTTAATTTAATAGATTAAGCTTTTAATAAAGTTTATTAAAATATTTTACTTGTTTTTGTTTTAGTTTCAATTATAAGGAATAAATTATTGCAATGTGAAAGAAAAAAAAAGGTGGTTTTGATTCATATAATGGTGTCTTAAAGTTCAAGATTTGTTTTATGGTAGTGGCAGTGGAAGGTCTCTCTAAGTATGTGGGGGTTGCCAACAGGTCAAGAAATTGTCACTAAAAGTTGGAGCATGAAAAGTCAAGTCCTACCACACTCTAGCACCTGCCACAGTCGTGCCAAGCAAGTCATTAGCTCGCACAAAAGACCATGCCAACCAATCGAGGTCTGCACGATCGTGGTCGACTAAAAATTAGAATTTGTCGGTTTTTGTCTCTTCTATCCAAACTTTAATGAACTTAATCCGTAATAATGTCTTAGTGACTTAAGTTTTTCAGCCAACTCTCCGCCATTATTTTATACCCCAATATTTCAATTTTGCCCTTGCAGAAAAATCCGGTTCGCAGAAATTAAATTTTTTCTAGTGCAAATTTTGATTTTTAAAAACCGTAATGTGTTTTCAAGGAAAAAAAAACTTTGATTTTTAAAAACCAAAGTTTTTTGCAAGGGCAAAATTGAAAATTCGGAGGGTAAAAAAGAAACCGGGAGTCTGTTGAGAAACTTTCCTTTTTTTTTTTGTTGAAAAATATTAGGCCCAAATATTTTGAGGCCTAATGCTCAAGGGTTGTTTACTCTGGTCCAATATACCGGCCTTGATAACGTAAAATCTTAACCTAATTTTAACCTATTTTTTATTATCCCCTTATATAAGCGGATGCACTCTCCATTTAAAAAAGAGTAGAGAGAATCAGCGCCGCATTTGACGGCTACACTTATGAGGTTACATACAATTGTAAAATATCCATCACATGTTCACATAAAAGATTTGTTCATCATATATTCTTCTAATTTGAAGTTAATTGTGATGACGTGTGATTGAGGAAAGGTCGATTGTACGCGACTTCATCACAAGCGGGGTTGAATGGAAATTATCATGAATGATGTCTTATAATTCTCCTTCTTTTATGGTATGCGTAATGTAATCTTCAATGACTATAATTTCTTTGATTAAATATGGATAGATCTATAGCATCAAAGGTAAGCCCTAAACTCAAGCACTGATTTATTGTAGCTATTGAGACATTTTATGGTTCGTAGCTTATAACATCTTTTTTTACCAAGAAATGGCAGGAGCGCAACGGCCTAGCCTAAACCGCACTCACTTGTAGATAATCTCACGCTAGATGAAGATGAGACTTTTCCTTGAGCCTTGATAGCTCCCACGCATTCGCTCCCCCCCATCGTAGTAAATGGTTCAACCACGCTGTTGGCTTATTTCTGGAGAGAGGTGAGCCGCTTACGCGGAGTCTAGCAAACCCAAACAAGAATCTTCCCAGCCTTTTGTTTCATAAAGGTAAATAACTATAAGATTTATATATATCACCTACATATTCTATACTATATTTAAATTTGAAACAGTTTATTTTGATATATAAATATTGTATTTTATTATTTGAATTTTTTTTTTTGGTCTAACCCTTGACTTGGCTTTGTGATTGACTGATAATGGTTTATACATCTTTTATATATACATAATAGTCTTTTATGAAAATCTTAATCTACATTTTTAATTATTAAAACTGAGTTTTGATTACCCTCAGTCCATTTTCATCATTTAAACCACTCAACAATATATTTCGACTCTGATCTAATAAACACATGTATATGAATGAGTTAAAGTTTTTTGTAATTAATCCCATATATACATCGTGTGTTTAGTTTGAGGGAAAAAAAGAGGGAAGAAAGAAAAACACGAAAAATAATGAATTTTTCATTGATTTCCGTATTTTTCTTTTTTCCTTCATTTTCTCCCTCAAACCAAACACACGAAATGAAATTTTCACCAAACACACGAAATGAAATTCTCTTCATTTTTTGATGCTGAAATTAATTAAACAATTTTGTTCAATACAATCAAGTAGCCTTAATTATCTTTCCTTAATATATAAAATTGATTATTATTCTTAAGAAATATCAATTAATGATGATGATAAGGACTAAACCTGGTGGTATTTGCATTGGTCATGGTGATGATTGTTCTAGAGGGAAAATATTTCTTGATGGCTTGCTTTGTAAAGAGTTTGGGAAAGACGTATTAGAGACTCTTTGTCAGACTCTTCAAAGGACTCACACTCACCAACAAGAAATATTTCTCTTCCGCAACAATGATCACTATAACCATTGCAAATATCATCAGGTTAATCTTTATTATTCATTATTATCATTGAATTTTTTTGTACCAATAATAATCAATTTATATATATTCATGGGAAAATTAATTAAGGAGTTGAGCATCACAATGAAGAGATCATTTCATTGCATGATCACTTATTTATATTAATCTTCCAGCCGCTAGCAAATTTGCCTAACATTGGCCACTCGAACCTTTTCCACACAGAATTTGTGTACAACGAAATGTGACACATTTAATTTACTGATGTTTTTTTATGGTGAGAGTTAATTCACTTGTGTTTTCTGTGGAGTAATTAATTTTTTTAGAGATTTAGAATTTTAAAAAATTTAAATGATTCAATTGAATTTTCTTTATTTTAAATGTGTTCGTTTTGATAAAGTAAAATAAAATTTTATTGTTAACTTTATTTTGAGTCACTTTTGTAAATTTGAAAAACTTTGAGTCAAATTTTAAATTTGAAAAATAGATATTAATTAATTTGTAATTTTCAAAAATTTAAAGGGACCGATTAAACAAAATTAAGGGGTCAATTTACAATTTTTGAAACAACATAGGGGTCGATTTGCAATTTTATAAAGTTTATAAGGTCGTGTGAAATTCCTTAAATTTAGTTTGAACAAAATATTTCATAAGTTTACATTAATTTGAAAACCCTCCAAATAAAAAAAAATTACATAGAAAAATTTAAACTCCTTGAAAAATTATTTTACCTTAAAACATTCTTCCTTTCGACCATACTCTTTCATATTCACTCATTTTTTTCTTTTCATCGGCAACAACATATGTCCTTATCCTAAGCCTAATTAGTCCCAACTTTTCCTGAATCATTAAGCGTGTGTTTGGATAGAGTAATTAAATTTTTTAGAGGATTTGAAATTCTAAGTAATTTAAATGATTGTATTTAAATTACCTTCATTTCCAAATGTGTGTTTGGATAGAGTAATAGAAAATTTCATTATGAATATTTTGGGCCACTTTTATAAATTTAAAAAGTTTTGGGTCAGATTTAAAATTTGAAAAATAGGAGCAATTTGCAATTTTAAAGGACCAATTTGCAACTTTTTAGGGACCAATTTGCAATTTTTGAAACAAACTAGGGGTCAAATTTTAAAAATATTATAGGGGTCAATTTGAAAATGTTGAAACATATGAAAGGAATGAATTTCAAATTCCTCTCTTTTTGGTGTCATTTGAAATTCTTTAAATTTAACTTAGACAAAATATTTAATAAAATCTCATTGTCCATAAGAAAGAAAATAATATAGTAGTAGTAGTAACATGACTGTAGTCTGTAGGTGACATTTAGCGTGAGAGAAGTTTTTCCAATTTCCTAAAGACTTTTCTTTGGTAAGTTTAAATTTTCAATAAATAAGCATTCTTAATAGTATAGATTAAATAAAAATGCATATTAAGTAAGGTTATATTTGGAAAAAGTTAATTAATGTGTGTGAAAGTTTGTAAAGGAGCTTCTACTAAGGTAAGGGACAACATTTTTTGTAAAAAGATCCTATAATTAGAAAAGGGGAAAGTATATCTGAACTCACTTTCATCAACTTGCATCTCAAATCTCAAGTGATATGATCCACACGAAATGTGAACCTCACACTTGCATGCTACACGCTTCTTCTTTGGTGGAACTCTCCATTTATATATATCACTCTCCCAACTATCCTTACTATCAATTGAAGAACAAGGATTGTCATTATCTTGCCAATGGGTATATTATGCCCTAGCTTTGCTTTTGGAACAAACATACTTATCCGTCCCTTTACAAAAAAAATATTGTCCCTTAATATAAGATTCTTTACAAATTTTCTCACACATTAATTAATTTTTTCCAAAATAGCCCTACTTAATATGCATTTTTATTTAGTCTACTATATTACTAATAATGATTGTTTATTGGAAACTTAAACTTACCAAAGAAAAGTCTTTAGGAAATTGGAAAAACTTCTCTCAGCCTAAATGTTACTCACTCCTATCTTTAATATAAGAAAAAATTTACTTTTTAGATTCATGGAATGATTGATGTATATGGCCTAAAAAATAGACCAGATACATCAATTATTCTATGAATCTAAAAAGCCAAAGTTTTCTTCTGTAAGGAGAGGGAGTACCTATACAGTCACGCTACTACTACACTATTAGGTAATAATTAATATGAAAAGTTTTGGTCTTTTTTATGGACAGTGAACTATACTTGGAAATTTGAAAGGTTTGATTTGTGAAGAAGATTTCCTTCTTGAACTTGGCTGAGTTTTGATGATAACAAACTCACATCACAAAAGAAGAAAGCTTATGATGCTCAAGATAAAAAATCAAGATAAAGACCAAGACTTAGACTTTTTATTTAAATTAATTGTAAGTATGATTTTTATCTTTGATTTATTACTTTTAGTAATTATATAACTTAGAATGCTCAGAAATTATTTTAAAATTAATTACCAATAAATTTCTAAGTTAAATATAAAAATCCATATGAAGCAAGCTTTTAAAATTATAAAAACCTGATTTTTGAAAAATAGTTGTCAGCACAATTTAAGTCATTTTGTTCGTTCAACCGATTTAAAGGAACATGCTGCCGTTTGAAACATACATTATGTCTAACGCGTGTATTTTGAAACCAAAACATTTTAAATCGTCATGCGTATAAACCGATTTACAAAATCGTGGACAGAATGCAGAATTTATTGTTTTTCACGAACCATTGTATTTTTATACATAACTTTTTATTGTAAGATTTTTTGAAGAGTTGCATTGCTTCATGGACATTTTCTAAAGCCTCTATAAATATATTCGTGATCATTACAGGTAATAACAACTTTCATATTTTAATATGCTTAGATAAAATATCACTTTCTCACTAAAGCTTTCTAACATCATTTTGTGAAACCTTGATTATATTTTCATATCCAAAAAGGTTTATGGGCATTAAGTTATATTCAATTGAAAGTGATATTGATTTGATAATAGCCGTGCAATTTTATTCTTCAAACACTTGTTTGTAAATTTTCATCATATAATTTTGTTGAGAATTGTTGTTTAAGATAGTGGGGTGCTATCTTGTGTTATATTTGGAAAAAAGTTCTTTGAATAGGGAGATTCAAAGTCCACCATAAGTTTGGTGCTTGTGAAATCAAGGAAGTGGGTGTGCTTCTTTCTCATGTTAGAAGATTGTTAGGGGGTCTTGGGGTAAGATTGCTTGTAACAAAGATTCTAATTCTAACATAGTGAATTCCTTCGTAGGGTGTGAAGGGAGTGAATGTACCAATAGGGGAACTACTATAATTCTCTTGCGTCTTTTTCTTTCCCTTCTCTCTTTTATTTTTCTACATATTGATTCATACCTTTTTCATAACTTTCAAGAAAAATAAAAGAAATCTACAACATCTCTAAAATCAGTGTTTTAAAAAACGGACCGAACCGGCCGAACCGGTCGAATTGCGAATCAGAGGGGTCTCCGGTCTGGTTCAAAGGTTGGACCGGACATGTAGTTAGGTGTCATGAACTTTTAAAGAGATCGAGTCATCATGTTTGACCGGTTTAATAGCTATATAATTTTATTAAAGAGACCGGTTCATTCCACTAGTTTATCCGGTTTGATCCGGTTTAGTCATGCGGTTCGACCAGTGACCCGGTGGTTCGACCAATGAACCAGTGACCCAGTATCCTCACCGGTTCGATGACCGGTTCGGTTTTTAAAACATTGTCTAAAATAACCGAAAAAATGATATTGAAACCTAATTCACCCCTCTTAGGTTGTACTCTTAGACTTACATCATTTTTTATTTATTTTTTGAAAAAGACATCATGCTTCTCATTAATTAAGTTAAAGTAAAAAATTCTTTAAATATGGGTAAATTTTTAAAAGCATCACACACTTCTTACACATTTACCACTCAAATAACTTTTCTTAATATCCGCATTTTTTGTCAAAGTATCCTATATAAAGGGACAGAGGAAGTAGTTGGTATTAAATTCATTAAAGTTACTGAATAAATTTGTCCAATAAATCAAATCCATAATTTATTAATAGAGACTTTAACTTAGTACATCATCATTAAAATGTACTACCTCCGTACCACAATATATGTCACTTTGACACTTTTACACATATTAAGAAATGTAATCATTGTTGTATGGAAAAGAGAAATTATGAGTTGATTTACAAAATTGTCCTTCATTTATAGTATTGAAAAAATAAATTGAAGAATTGAAAGAAGAGAGAGTAATAAATAGTTAAGGGTATAATAGGAAAAGTTGCATTAAATGCTTCCTTGGTAATGTAAAGTGACATATAATTTGAAACAACGAGTAACGAAGTCTTAACAATTGCAGAAATAGTAAATAAAAGGATCAAAACATTGAAAGTCTTCTTGCACTTTGAATCATTCAGCAGCATTTTTACCTTTTTCAACCTATTTATGTGAAATTCAAATAGTGAGGAATGAGACCTGCTTGTTTCTCTGAGTTCCTAGCTTACAACACCCTTAATGGTTAGTATGATTTGGGAGATAAATTCCTATCAGTCGATCATCAATAGAAATAGAGTCATATAATAGTGTTACATATAATTTAAATAAAGGTTGAACACATATTCACATAATTTTCTTAAGGATATTTTGAGTTGAGTTGGTCTCAAAGGTCAGCTTATCCAATTGATACTAAATGTAGATCAACTTTGAGAATTTGGCTCACAATCATATAAATTATCCATATGATTCTTAAAATACTTGATCAACTGAATAATATAGATTATCCTAATGTATTTTATCTCCTAATTAATTAAGGGCAATTTAAATTAGACTTTCATAGTCCTAATTAAATTTACCAATGTTTAAATAGCTTCAGAAAATCGCCTAATATCAAAATTAATGTTTGGGGTACTTAACGAATCCAAATACGCGTGAAAAAGGCGAAATAGGGTGTCATGACTCGTCCCTTGCACATCGCACATTAGGCTGCGGATTTAGATTTTCTAAAATCATAGTTTTCTGCATTTTCTATGTTTAGGCAAAACTTCAGAGTGTGTTTGGATGGAGTAATAAGAAATTCTAGAGGATTTAGAATCCTAAACAATTCAAATTATTTTATTTGAATTACCAAATTTTGGATAGAGTAATAGAAAAATTTCATTGTAAACATTTTTACCACTTTTATAAATTTGAAAAGTTTTGGGTCAAATTTAAAAATAAGGACCAATTTTCAAAATTTCAGGGACCAATTTGCAATTTTTTGAAAAAAATAAGGTTATAGGGATTATTTTGAAAATTTTGAAACATATAGGAGGAAGGAATTTCAAATTTCTAACTTGTTAGTGTCATTTGAAATTCCTTAAATTTAAGTTGTACTTAATACTTCATAAATTTCCATCATTTTAATAAAAAAAAAGTCCAATTAATCATCGAACAAATGAATTTAGGCAAAAGAATTTGAATTCCTTCTAAACATTATTTAACCTCAAAACATTCATCGATCCATACACACTCTTAGGATATTTTTGTCTTAACAACATACATAAATGTACTTACATATGGAGTATGCGATATTTTTTCTTTCTTAATTAACTTTTGTTTAAATGTAGGTGAATTTAGGGAATTCAAAAGTAGAGAATCAAAGTCTCAGAGTTATGCTCTCGCACAAACAAGCTGCACCTCGTGAAGCTGGCAACGACTAAAACACGAAGAATTTAACAGATACACCAAAACAGTCCAAAAATCATTCTAAACACCTCGTTCAGTTCATATCCATTCAGCACTTAATTTGGTTTCAAAAGTCAAATTCTATATTGTAGCAAGTAAAAATGGGGAAAACCTACAATTTCAATTTTATCTACCATTAACTTTACCATAGTTTTGATCTTGTGTGAACTTTTGGATGTTCATGTAAATTTTTGCATTTTTGTTTACTACTATATATTATATTTATAATTTTATGACTTATAAATTCAAAATACCAACAAGGCACCTAAAACCTCTCAACGACAATTATTCCAAAAATAAAATCAATATGAACAAGAAAGAAAAAATTAAACAACAAGTTTCTCCAGCCGTATTTTTGAAAAAGCACATGTATTTGTAATTGTATTAAGAGAAGGAATGAAACATATATTGGTTTTTCTTTAATAAAATCTCATCCCGGCTATAATACTTAATTGCAATGAAAGAAATGAAAATGATGAGAAATGAAAATAATGAAAAATGAAGATGATCCTAACTCGCCTAACATGAGCAAAAAATAAAAACAATTGATTCTCTACATTAAAATCTCAACTACTCTTTTATATCTACCAAATGCAGTCAAAAATCAAAATCACCAAGAGACTTGAATGGCCGAGATTCCCACTAGACTCCCTCTAATGAAAATCGAGAATCCCAATCCCGCAAATAACAACTTTCAGTTCGGCAAGTACAACGATAAAATCAATTACCTGCTAAAATATTTAAAAGTTAATCGCTACCGTGTTTATCAACTACAAAAATCATTTGTTTCGAAAGAATTCGCTTAACTATTTCCATATTCTCATGCAGTGTACCATCGAACATCTGTAAAATCACAGCAGTAACTAGTTACAGATCTCAACTTTTTCAGTATGCGTTCCAACAAGATACAACATTCCTTACAACCAACAATCCTCAAAATTTCATAATGCTGCTCAATAAAAATGTGTTCTCTTGCTTGTATTTGAAAGGGTTGAGATACTATACAAATTTGAAATATCAAGACATCCATAATCCAGGTCCCGTCAGTTCACGATCTGAAGCAGAACCTTGGTTAGATAGCTTCTGAATGCGAGAAGAAAATTCTTCAGCCTGAGGTAGATTGATCAATGTCAGAGGCAGATTACTTGAAGAAATAAGCAAAATTCAGACTGAAAAGTTTGAACATTCAAGATTCTACAAGGTGCCAGAAATATATAGAACATTTGACAAATACAGACAGACCTTTTCATCAATCCACATGAGAGAAGTTAGTTGATTATTTAAAATTCGAACTACAGCATCTAGTGGAGTCATTCCATCTGGTGCTTCAACCTCTCCACCCTGAATGAAACATTATTTATTGTAAGCACAATTTCATTTAGTTTATGTAAAATAAAAGATTAACTACTAAATCCTTTACCTGGTTAGAATTAAGGGAATGGATAATTGACTTGATCTGTTCTGTCATTTGCTCTAGTTCCCTTTCTATCAATTCCGACTGCTCATACCTGCAAAACAAAGTATAGCGAAAAGGACACAGAAGAAGGAATGCATCAGTAGTGAAAATAGTGTAAAAGGAGAAATGTGAGCACATAATTTTCAAATCATATAATATATGGCCTTCACTTGCATGTTGAGTTTCATTGAATAACATGTCTAAAAAAAAGAGAGAATTTTAAGATAATTTATTAGAGCAGCAAAAAAATGTTGAATCATGAACATGTACTTCGTACTTGTAGAGTCTTAGTTTAGTGGTTTGAACATTTTATGAAATGTTGCATACATGTTCATACTGAACAGATACCAGATGACAGATTGAAATAAAGAATCAGCTCTCTCTAACAATGATGTGGTTAAAAAGCTTAAAACATATGAAATATAAACAATACAGAGTTAAACTAAATAATTAGCCTTCAGTAAACCAAGATACTGATTAAGGGGAGAAAAAAAAATGAAAGTTTGAAACTCACATTGCATCTCTTGTGGACGCAGCTTCATCATCAAGAAGTAAACCACGCTCATCCTTGTAAATACGTTCAGCTTCTTCCTCCACACTCAGTAAAGCCTTATCAACCTGATACAGGGGTAGTAGCAAGTAATGAAACAACTCTTTCACAATAACAAACAAGTCCAAAATTATTTTACATCCAACAGTGAACTGTATAATTTATGTGAAGGTTTTGGGGGTAAATAGCCTTTGTTTATTTACATACTTACATTACATTGTAAATTTCCTATCTGATACCAGAAAAGAAATATTTGACAGCCCAAAAGAAAAGTTAGATGAAATGACTAATATCATCCAGCATAAAAAATTATTGAATCTTACTTCCACTCAACCATCGGAATCTTCTCCTGTTGATTTTTAACATTCTGGTAGTGACATAAATTATGGAACCCAATATGGGCTGCCTCTAGGGCGGCTACATGACCTCATTTGTGCAAGCTCTATCATGCAACCATGATTTCACTTGTGTGATTTGAACTGTTTCTGAATGGGTTCACAAGTTTCGCCGGTTTTAATTGTCAATATGGTTTGTGTTCTTGTCATTTACGGGTTTTGGGCATAAAAGTTGCTTATTGGGATATAGGAAAACTTAATCTATCGTTCCTGTTGATTCCAGTGCTGCTAATAGTATAGACTTATAGCAACTCCACTAGTGCTAATGCTCTAACCACTTCTGGAAGTTGGGTGTATAGGAAAAACATTTAAAATATGATGTTCTTCCTAATAATCTAGACTTATAGCAACTCCACTAGATTTTACTTTGTTTATAAAAGCATGATTTTATTTGTGTTATTTTATATGCATGCATCTTCAACAGCATTAGAAATTTGATGTTAGAATAGAACCACAGTAGTCAAACAATACCCGGAAAAGTAGAATAGAAGCACTAAATTTGATGAACACCCAGGAGTCATAATAATAAAATGAAATTTTCCCTTACAAATGCATGATAAAGAAGCTCACGCCAAACTATTTAGGGAGAGAAAAGATTTCAAACTACCTCCTGTTGATGAGTCTCTATCAACTCCAATTGCCGCTCCAAATTTGATTGTGTCTCAACTACTTTTGCCACTTCAATCTAGATTATAATTTATAACAATATAAGTGAACACAGCTAAATTAAGTTGTTTTCATGCATAAAATCATTAAAAATGATCATTTGAAGACATAGACAAACCTCAAGCCTCAATAGAACATCACGGTTCTGTAAAATCCTGCGATCCCATTCCGCTATAGCATTAGCTTGTTTCCGAAACTTTCCAGTTCTCTCTTGCAACTCAGCATTCCACTCCTTGATAATCTACATAATGTTACAAGATTAGGGAGGGGAAATAGAGAAACAGAGGATAAATTAACTAAGAACTCGTTAAAGAGTTTTAGTGTTGGCGATACCAAACAAACTTCTCATCCTTCATTTTATAATAAAAAGAAAAGTTGGTTTGTGCTTTCTTTAGCAAAATTTGACAAAAGCACAGGCTCAAACAATTAAATACAGTCTCTTTTTAAGTCTCTGAGTTATTTATACTCATAATAACTATAATACTAACAGAACAATTAAAACTTAATATAGGAGGGAATTTATAAATGTATAAGGAACATATAAATACCTCCTCCACAGTCTTCCCTGTGATTTCAGATGGCAATTTTGGCGTAGCAACAACTGATGTACTGACAGTTGACGTAGTTCTATGAGACAAGCAGAAAAGAAAGTATTAAAATCATCATCCTATAAATTATTAGTAACTTCTCATCCCTTGTGCATAGACAGTGAATTAAAGTATAGTACTAGATATAAAGCGAGGACAAATAAGGTGCTAAAATAGATGCAATATACAGCGAAATACGGCACAAAACAATCAATTATAAGGTGCAACTTTGGAATACCAAAGCACACAAGAGAACACGATGGAAGCCCCTACTGGTGAAACCTATAGGGAAAAAAGGCAGAGAAACATTTGGAATGCAAATACGTGTTCTTTATTTGTTTTTATATAAGAGACTAATGCATGTGCATATCTTGTAGAATTAAAGTAGCATCTATTAACTACCAATATAACGTATTGCGGATGGAAAATTTTAAATCAGAAAATACAGAGTGAAAACAAAATGAATACAAATACAGCATAAAGAAATATTTCGCTTGCATTTTCCTGAAAGATAAAGTGGAAATGTTTTAACTACATTCATAAAAATGTGTGCATACCCACTACTGGAAGCCACAACAACAGCGGATGATGATTGAGTTGCACTAGTGCTCGAACTAGAAATTGCTGGAGCAGTAGAGGTTGAAGTGTTCACCCCTGCAGAATAAACAATCTACTATGAGAAAAGAAAAAAAAATTAATAGAGAAAAAAAAATTAGATTACAAGAATGAGAAGGTAATTTTCTTCGGTGAAATAAAAAAATTATTAAAATCCAAATATCGATCCCAAATTCATAAAAAATACAAGGACGAGCATCAGAAAAGTCTGCACATTGCCTGCTCTACTTTTGAATTTGTCAACTAAGGAAAAAACTAAACCAAATGCATCTTGAATGCTACCAATATTAAAAAATTATTCAGTTTCAACTGAAAAGTATAAGATAGTTTAATAGTTCTAGGACATGGTAAAAAAGTCTTGGGTTCCTGTTTTACAGCTTTAACTATCACATGGTTGCCAAATTGAGATGAGTGTGTATTAGAAGATCTATTTTTCAAATCATATTTAAAATGTAAAAATAAGTAACGTGAGTAAAAACATGAGCTAGTATATCAAAGTTCAAGTCATAAATAAATAAACAAATGTTCCACTCAACCCCCAAAAAACCATAATTTAACTACACTTCGTTTTCAATTACGGTTCACCCTGAAATATTTTTCACTGGCAGCAAAATTCATTGTGCAATATACATGCCACCATGGTTCTCCCCATGTCTGTATAAAGAAGTAAAAATCTTGGATGAAATGCTAATCAATCCAAGGTGTGGTCCCAACTCCCAGGTAGCTCTCTTATCCTTAAACTCAACAAATAATACTTCCAACAATATTTTAATTCATCTAATTTGAATTTGCTTGAATCAAAGTAGAATCTGGATCAGTATCTTCGATCGATTGTTTGCACTTACTTAACATCCAAAGCATGGCCCAAATATTTAAGTATTTAAGTATACCATACCATAATACTATTTCCTTTTAAAACAGCCGTACACTATTATGATGGAAGAAAATTGAACTAAACCTTTGATCCCATAATACTCTCTAGCAACTAAGAGGTATAGAGAAATGTCACCCTAAAGTAATAGAATAGAAAGCTTAGATATATGAGGAACACAAATTAAAATTAGACATAAGGAACACAACACATAGACAACAGTAAGCTTCCAACTAACTAGAAGAAAAAATATATATTACAAGCAAATTGACTTTCGTAATAAACTTATCGCATTATACTTGATAGATATAAAGCAACCCCGTGCGAGGTTGTAAAACTAACTAATCTCTCAAGTTATTGACAATGATGCAAGAATAAAGGGAAATTCGAACAGAAGAAAAAAAAATAATATAACAATGATCAAGGAATCAAAACAACCGACAAACCCTTCCAAGTTAGGCTTACAACATACTCTACTTGTAAAATTCTCCCTCCCACCCTCTTTACATTGAGTTACTGTGGATACAAACTCAGAATACAGAGATTAACAGAAATAAATTAAGGAAAATTTATTAAATACCCTCCATGGATGAATGGACATTGAGGGTCAAGAAATGCAAGAATTATACACAAAAGTATCACTGTCTTCCACAAAGATTTTCGAGCCTGGTATCTCACCTAAAATTAACGGATTAACTAACTAACTAACCTCACTTACATTCTCTATTTTTATCCTCCCTCTCCTAGAGCAATTAGACGAATAACTAACTATAATAAATAATAAATATCTAACAATTAACAAACTCTAATAAGTTCAACTATAACAAGATTTAACCAACAAAGAACAAGACACTTGGCTCTTTGAAGTTTGAGCCCTAACTTATGTCACCTAAGTTGTAACATACTCCCACCGGTCACTATTATAAGCAAAATTGACTTTTTAGGTACATTGAATAACTTATGTATATATATACTTCCCCTTCCCCCCATCCTATACTACATTTCAGTTACTCACTCTCAACATTTTCCATCTACCACATTACTTCATTCGTGCAAACATCAAATCAATTCAAAGATAAAAAAGCATCACGTGAGAAAACCAAAACACTCCATTCTAAATTAATAAAGTCAATTCACACACGTCAAAGACAGAAATAAACATGATTCAAATTCAAAAAATGTCGCTTACCAAATGCCGGAGCAGTAGATGCTGAAACAGCCGGAGTAGTCTTGTTAGCAAATGAAAACCCCGTCCCAAAAGAAGCAGTTGATGCTGATGAAGTGGGCGCCGTGGTTCCTACACCAAAACCCGCAAACGAAGATCCTCCACTGACCGACGATGAGCCAGCCCCAGTAGTTGCCACCGGAGCAGCTGTCAATGAAAAACCACCACTCGCCGGAGCAGAAGATGCAGCAGTTACACCAAAAGCCGGCACAGATGCCGAAACAATTGAAGCACCTGTCGCCGTTGTCGAGGTTGTGGTAGTTGTCACGGTTGAGGTCGAGAACAACGGTACTGAAGATGTAGTAAACGAGAAAGAACCCGCCGGCTTTGAAGCCTCCGGTGTACTGGAAACTGTAGAAGCGGCGGAAGCTGAAGCCGAAGAGCTTAACACATTGGTGAATCCAAATGAGGGTTGAGAAGCAGAGGAATTTGAGTTTCCTAAGGTGAACCCCGATGAACTAGACGACGTTGTTGCAGTTATAGTACTTGCTGGAGCAGAGGGTTTTCCAAAAGGTGAAAACGACGTCGTTGTGGTTGAAGTTGAAGAAGCATTTGTAGAGAACGTGTTTAAAAACAAAGAATTTGTTGTAGTTGCAGCTGAAGATGATGAAATAATCGATGAACCAGTAAACGCTGAAAACGATGTCGTTCCTGCAGAACTAGAAGATCCACCAAACGGTGACGTTGTAGAAGATGATATACCCCCAAACGACGTCGTTGCAGCAGAGCCTGTTCCTCCAAACGGGGTCGTTGAAGTAGTTGACGCAAATCCAAATGAAGGCGTAGAAGCCGCCGATGACGGTGCTCCAAACGGGGAAGAAGGAGCTGAAGCCGACGAAGCTCCTCCACCAAACAGCGTTGTGGAAGCCGGTGCTGAAGCCGATGCAGCTCCTCCAAATATCGATGTAGAAGCTGGTGTTGAAGCTGATGGTGTTCCTCCTCCAAAAAGTGATGTAGCAGGTGTTGAAGCCGATGCCGCTCCTCCAAATATCGATGTGGAAGCCGGTGTTGAAGCCGACGGTGTTCCTCCAAAAAGATTTGTTGCTGGTGTTGAAGCCGATGGTGTTCCTCCAAAAAGATTCGTTGCTGGAGTTGAAGGAGTTCCACCAAACGGCGAACCTGTGGTGGCGGAACCGAAAATTGACGGAGCTGAGGCAGCCGGCGCGGAGGAAGCAGAAGAGGAACCAAAAATTGACGGAGCTGAGGCTACCGGAGCGGAGGAAGCTGAAGATGAACCGAATATGGAAGAAGAGGAAGCAAAATTGAAGGAAGAAGTGGTTGAGGTGGAAGATGAAGAGGAAGAAGGATTGAATGAGAAAGAGAGAGGGGAAGGAGAAGAAGAAGCGGCGGAAGTAGGGTTTGTGGTGGTGGAGAAAGGGGATGGTGAAGATCCGAATGAGAAAGCGGGTGCGGATCCGAATGAAAATGGGGATGTGGTTGAAGATTGTGTGGAAGAAGATGAAGGTCCGAATGAGAAACCCGACATTGTTGCGAGGGAGAGAGGGAGTGAGCTCTGTGGAGTGGTGATTTGTGTGAGAGTTTGAAAATGAGGAAGAGGGGAATTCGATTGAGAAGGGTTTTGAGATTTTAGATTCAGAGGTTTTGATTTTACATTTTACGCAAGCCAACAAAAAAATACGGAATAATTTATAGCCGTAAATTTTAAGGTTTTGTTTGGTAAAAATAACAGACACTAGTTGATAAATTTGTTTATAGCAGATGAGTTTATAATAGATTATAAACTATTAAGGATATTACATTACATATGTAGGGTTACATTCCACTTATTCACCTTAAAAGCTGAAATTGCTAGCAATTAGGTAAAAAAAAAATTACTAATTGAATTTGTAATAATCTTTAGGTCTGTTTGATCTGTAAATTGTAAGTACCGTACAAATTTAACGTATTGAACAAATTTTGTCTTGCATAATGTTTGGTGGACAAAAGATAATTTTGGTACTTTAGACAACTTATACATACGATAAAAAGTTGTCACGTGGTTCAGTGGGGACAAGAATTTTAGTTTTTATCCTGTTTTTTGACCCGTAGTTTTTTGAAATTAAACACAATACAGTTGCAATTGTCTTGTCCAGTATCTTATTTTTCTGGCAAATCAAACGCGTTTATAAACTATAAATCATAAGCACAACATTTTGCATCGTCAAACGGCACCTTAACTGGTTTGAATTTTGTTTATTGCTATCTTCACCCTCCTAACTAATTAACTTCCCACTACCTTTCTTTTTTTATGTCAAATTACTTAGTAGTTAGATCAGGGCCGGCCCAATAGGGATGGCAACGGGTGCCCACGGGTGCGGGTTTTACAATACCCAAACCCGCACCCGAAATCATCACCCGAATCCGAACCCAAAGACTGTTCGAGTGGCAAAACAAAATTCACACCCATACCCGTTGAGTTCGGGCTTTTGTTCGGGTTTTTTCACCCGAAGCAAAATATCTACTAAAAGAAAAAAAAAAGTAATTTTTCACATTCAACCAAAATTAAGTAATAGTAATTTTCCATATTTAACCAAAATAAAAATATCAATAGGCTTAGAAATCAACCAAATTAAACCAATAAGTTTCACCCCACATGATACAAAATAAATAAATAGTTTGGTATATAAACTAAGGGTTTGATTGATCCCAAATCCGCACCCGAACCCAAACTCAGTCAACTCGGATTTTACCCGTTGACTCAGGTTTGGGTTCGGGCGGACCCCGCGGGTTTGGGTTTAATTGTCATCCCTACAGCCCAACATGATTTGAGGCCTAAAGTGAATATTAAAACGAGGTTTATTATAAAAATGCGACTTTTTTCGATTGAAAAATATAAAAAAAAAAAAGAACAACATAAAATTTATATTACAAAAAATAAACTAAGAATATTTTTGAAAGAGTATTAAAAGTGTATCGATTATATATTTATTAAAATTTATAATTTTGTAGAAAATAAAATATATATGAACATAAAATACTGCTATAATAGTATGAACAAACGGAAAGACAAGTATGATTTTTATCGTATAATTTGACTTATGGCCCAAAATGAGCAACTTTAACTTAAATTATTTAAAATAAAATAAAAAAGAAGAAGAAGAAAGAAGCCAACTAAATTAAATACTGATTTCTTAGTAAAGTTTGAGGCTACACCTCCAAAAAATATTATTAATCTTCTTAAAAACGACTTAATTGGAACCTACTTTCTTAGAACATCATCTCCTTTGTTTAATTTTATTCTTCTTTGTTTTGTTTTCATCTGGCTTGTAACCAAAATAACAAAATTAGGTACCGACAATCTTCACTAAAAACAATTCCTAATAATATATATTTTTTTGACTAAATTCCTAATTGTCTATTAGGAAATAAGTTCATAAATGTCCCGTGAACTTAGCTCAGTTAGTAGGACATTATATTATATATGTAGGGGCGAAATTTGAACTCCGGTCATCTCATTTATCCATCTTAAGGGTAGAATTTTTAGCCACTAGATTACTTTTTGACAATCAGTTCATAAATATTTTAACTACTAATGAGTCATTTCGGACAAATGCTTATAGATTTTAACAGTTAGAATCTTGAGCACAATTTTCTTTTTTACTGTAAATAAAATGTACAATAATTTAAACATGGGCTTCAGCTAGCTGCCCAGAAACCATGAAAGCCTAGTGGAAAATTTAAGTGCATTGGAATTTCAAGTCTTGCAACAAGAGCATTTTTTGTTCCTATATCTTTTGGGTTCAAGATAACAAGACAACATCTCTGCATTGAGGTAGCATACTGCAAAACAAATCATTAATATCATTGTTAGAAACAATTTCTGATTTTCTAACACTTATTTTTGTTTATAATAAAAAATTTAAAAGTAATATTTACCAATCTTTTTACAATAAAAATAAAAAGTTAAAAATATGTTTTTAGTCTTTATAAAATCACCAATTTTGAAAAAGTTGTTATTTATAAGGTGCCATATATGGAGAGAAAAAACCCGCAAATGCATTATATAAACTCGCCAAATTCATACTCACCTCAACAACAAGAAGGTAGCCATCGTCTTCTTCTTCGCCTTTAGGAACAAAAATAGGTTCACCAACAAATCTTCTATTTCCGGCGGTCCAAGTATGTACAGAATTATTCACAAGATCAAATTTCACAATAGTATCAAAAGGAAAACTTGGCAATGTTTTTCGAGATCCTAAGGTAGTTGCGGAATAGAGATATTTGTTTTGCTTGCCAGAAAATGAAGGATTGGTCGCTGGAAAATCTGCGGATTTTTTCCATTTTTGTATGGGCTTCACATCACATTCTTGACAATTATAATCTGAATCTAATTTTATAGATATCTGCAACATTATGTTGTATAATTAATATTAATGAGAAAAATGGGATAAAAAACAATAAAAATTTGTTGAAATCAAATGTGTAGTTGAATATATAAATTATTTAGACATGAAAAAAATTAAGTTTAATAAATATGTAAATAACATCATAGAAATACTAAATATATAAATTATTTAGACATATGATCTAAAGTAGAAACAACTTAGTATGAAATACTAAAATAAAATAAAACAAAAAGAGTGAAGAAAAATCATTACCTCAACAAGATGTGGCAACGCATTTTCACCTTTAACATTCATTATTGATGGATCTAAATGTCGTGTTTGCCAGTTATATCCTGAAAATAAATAAAATCGGATTAGAGAAACAATCTACTATATGATTTATTAAGATGATTATTGAGTTTTTAAGAATGTTTGTTTCAATATTTTACACATCAATGCATGGTATCCAATATGGATTGTCTATAATATCTCGAGTCAAACCTCGGTCGTTTTATGTTAGGGTTATTCAACGACTAAGGTTTTGATCCGAGAGGTGGCACACAAAGAGTTTAATTTGTTATAATTAAGTGAAAGTATTAATATAAAACTATATACTTACCAAATAGCTTCCTGAAGTTGAACCATTGGTAGGAGCAAGCACTAGCTTGAATTTGGATATCTAAATTGCCATGAACTTGTTTAACTTCAAAGGCATTACCAACATGGAGTAACCACAGTTGTGAAGGTACTTCAATTGGTACTCTCCAATCTCTCTTTTTGGCTTCAGGTGTGTTTGGAAACCTAGGAAGCAAGTATATTGGTGATTTACTCTTACTTGGATTTACTGTTAATGCTGATATCATTGGAGATGCCCCACATACTGCTTCCATTGACCCTGAATTTTGTGAAAAAAATTGATTTTAATGTGGGTGTATATACTTTAATTGGTAAAAATAAATTGATATATGTACTATTGTGTAAAAAATTATATACTTTAATTAAAATCTTGTAATAGTAGTCTGGTGAGTTTAGCTCAGTTGGTGGAATATTGTATTACGGAGCCGCGGTTCGAACCCCGATCATCCCATTTATCCACCTTATGGGTAGAATTTCTAGCCACTAGGCTACTTGACAAAAAAAATAATCTTGTAATAGCAAAATAAGTCTAACCTAGTTGTAACAAAACAAAAAAAAAATCTAAACTTGATAGGGAGACCACGGTTTGATCCCCACAATTGTGATTGGGAGGGTGCTGAAACCACTTGATGTCAGAACTGACCACGAATCAGATTAAATTGGTGATGAAAGCCAAAAAAAAAAAAAAAAAAGTCTAACCTAGTACATCAAGTTTGATGCGATTGGCGAATATAATGTAATGAGTATCCGTGAAGGCCCAATCATGGATCATCAAGTGATCTGGAATTTTGAAATCTTGTTTCTCTACCAACTTGAAATTAGAGTCATACTCTGCAAAATACAATAAAAGTTCATGAATTAATATCAAAATCAACTAGTAGGAGTTTTAATTTATCTGGCTCATACTACAACTCATATTAGCTCAAAAATGTTTTATTTTTATTTTTCATAAGTCATACTCTGCAAAATAAAAAAAGAGTTCATGAATTAACATCAACATGAAAACTAGATATTTTCATTTTATAATGTTCTATATTTATTAATGTTAATAAAGTTAAAAATAATAATTAATGAAGTATACTAGTTTTTTTCCTTTCATTATCAATGTATACAATATCAAAAAAGTATGTAGCTAGAGGGTAGTTTAGTAAAGTAGACAATATTTTTTTATGAAACTTATTATATCAATTATATGTCTTAATTCACATGTCAAAGTCTTAATTAAGTTATGGACTACTCCCTCCGTCCTAAAATATAAACAAAGATGAGTCAAGGAAACTTGATGTATTTGGTTAAAGATTTGAACTAAATACATTTATTTTTGTTGACCAACTTTTGCTTATATTTTGGGACGGAGAGAGTAAATGGATTAGGATTACTATGAAATTAAGTTGAACTTATAACTACAAAAATGTAACTATATACATTTTCCTTTATTATAACTTACCTGAAAATGTAAAATTACTTCGTGGAAGTAACATGTCTTCTGCATTGCATGACACAGTGAGTAATCTACTCATGCTAGAATCAACCTTGTAGTGAGACAAGAGTCTCTTTGGTGGCATCTTAAAGATTCCTGTTCAATAAAATAAAAGACACATCAATTTCTTTTATTTTTTTTATATTATAAAACATACTATTGTATTGTACGAAAAATCCATTTTTCGTAAAATTCAATGTTGTACACCTTGTATAAATTATATTATAACTAAAGTATATACTAGGGTATAATTAACATTAAAACCTTTATTTAATTAATTCCCCCCTGAGGAACTAGAATTGATCCTAATAAAAACTATTTTTGGACACACATACTTGAACATGTAGCTATATGATTACGTGTGTCTTGTGTGCCACTAATAAAACTTCACTTTAAAAAAATATTATTGGAATTAAGATATTGGACACTATATGTAATTATAATGAGATGCATATATAACTAGAGTTAGAGTACCATATTACTTGTACTACTTGTCCAATAAATTAGCACCCAAATTGTTTATTATTCAAGTTGCTTATTATCATTCAACATCATAATCACATCGGTTGGTCACATTAATTTCATATGTTTTTTAAAATATGAAAGTAAAGAATCCACTTTGATTGTTCCCCCACTTTTGTCGTGTGTCATAGACATGTAGTGTGTGTATTACTCAAGCTCTTATATGCTCATATATATGGAGAAACATCTAAGTGGACTCTTGTAAATTGATTATATAACTAAATAATTGCTCTTTATATTTTTATAATTTTATTTATGTCATAATTACACTCAAACCTTTAAATAAATAATAGTTCAGTTGATAAGGACGTCACATTTATATGTAGTGGTTGAATTTGAATCTCAAACACTCGATTAATTTACTTTAAAGGTGGAATTCTAGTTACCAAACTACTTAAAAAAGCAAAAACTTAATTGTAATGGACAACATGAACTTATAATACATGCAATGCAAACCATAGAGACAATTATCATATGAAATTAATTTCTTTATTTTGTTTAGTTGGAAAAGGGGTTATTTCATATAGAGCGTCTAAGAATGTTTATATAGAATTGGAATACACTTTCTATGTCCGATAATGCATTTTATTTATATATAAAAAAATGTACAATAATTGATACGTACCATACAATATAGGTTTTAGTAAGTTGGCAGCAACCTCCCAAACACCACCACCACCGCGATTATCATCATCATCATCTTCCAATTCACAATTGTCCATCATGTTGAATTTCCCAATTGTATCCAATGTATCGGATTCGATCTCGTAAGGGTTTCCACCTTCCCACATACACAAGAGCTTCTTCCCCCACATCAATACACTAGTGTTAGCAACATTTTTCATAACCTTAGTATTCCCAATCTTTTTCCCACCCTTCAATACGGAAAATGGACCTCTATGTGTAAATCTCCACGAGTCGGTCTTTTGATCATACTCTTCGATTTGAGCTTCGGTCTTAATGTACTTAGCCATGTATTTGACTTCTTTATTGACATTATCAAAAGTGAATGCTCTTAGGTATCCATGGCCGTCTAGTGGGTGCACCGTGGATCCATGATCGTCCTTGAAAATTCCTGGTCCAGTTAAATAGTATGCACCAGATGGAAAATCGGTTGGTATTGCACCTTCCACAACACGTAGTCTAATAGGTTGAATTGTTTCCGATCTTTGTGACATGAACAAGAAATTGTAGTCCCATGAAGCAGCTATGGAGTCATCATGTTCTATAAAAGGTTGAACCGGTTGTCGAACTCGATCGGGCACCAAAACATCGAGATTGGGTACCGGCGTGGATATTGGTTTTGGTTTGGTTATTGTTTGGGCTAAGGAGGCTTGGTGCACTGGAGGAGGCCTTAAGAGAGGAGGGCTTATGTATGGAGAAGTGTTGTGGATCGGTTTGGCTTGCATTTTTGGGAGTTATAGAGGCCTTGGTGTTAAGAATGTTGTTGGCATGTGATGTGAAGGTTGGTGACAATATGTGCCATATATATAGCTAGATATATGGACATGGAACTGTTGCCAAGTGTAATTGCATTGTGTATATCCTTTAATTACAGATTTGCCATCCTTGAATTTTAATTTTGGTTGCATGCTTTATTTTGGTCTGTGCTCTATCAATGTTTATGTGGGGTGTGCATACGTAAAAATTGATCTAGCTAGTCCAAAAAGATTCAACTCAATCTGGGGAAAGATTTAGATTTTCATTTGAATTCAACTCCCGATGTGAAGATTTCATTATAAGCAATGTTAAATATTAAGTGTGAGAGATATATAAGAAATTAAGTTGGCTCGTGAACCTAATGATAGGGTTTTAAGTGGAGATGTGACATTTTTCTTTTTTGTGATCCTAGAACATTTTGGTTCGTTGTTTCTTTCGAGCTTTCCCGAACTCTCCAACAAGTAGTATCAGAGTCTGGTTCGGCTTGGTGGGGGAGCATGAGTGGATCCCGATATTGGATCAACTATAAGATGTGAGAACTCATACTTGAGAGTGAATTGTTGGGTTTGAAGTATAAGTGGTTAAGTCTCACATCGACTATGAACGGAAAAAATGTTCGACATATAATAGAGGTGTCCATGAACCTAATGCCTTAATATTTTGGGTGGAGTTGTGACGTCTCCCTCTTGAGGTCATAGAGCATTTGAGTATGTTGAGCTTCTCTGATCTCTCCAACAAGTAATATATAAATATTTCTACTATTAAAGCTCTATGAGTTTTGAAGTCTAGGTCCAAATGCATCCAAGATTCCTTTAAGTTTTGCGTTTGTAATAGTTAGGTCCTTTAAATTTTTTAGGTAACAATTTATCCTTTTTAAGTTTTTTAAGTAACAAATAGGTCTTTTAACCTCTGTTACATTGTTGCATTGTGACCGTTAACTTCTATCATGGTGGGTATTTTGGTGAAAAGGGAACAAATGTTGGAGGAGATCAACCGAAAGGTAACGGTGCAACACATTTTTGTAACGGATCGATGATAACTTGAAGGGTAACAGCAGTGCAACAAGTTAGAAACTTAAATGACTTATTTGGTATCTAAGAAACTTAGATGACCTAACGGTTACACACGTAAAACTTAAAGAATTATTAAATGCATTTAACTTTTTTAATACTTATGAATTTTTGAGACTCAACTCGCTTAAACTTTTGCGAAGTCGTGTGGGATATGGGGACATATGAAAATGTGGTGGACACCAAATTAATTTCTTGCATTTTAAGTGGCAGACATATAACGCATTTCAATTTTCTATGCTTAAGCACTTGCCTTGTTTTGTTTTAGCATATTTATAAGTGTATAGCTTGGTGCTCCGTGAGATGAAGATTTTTTGCCCATCTTACTATTATTTTTCTCTTTGGCACCAAACTATTAGTTTTTAGTTTGACAAGAGCAATGATAGCATCGAATTATTATGGTTGAGAAAGAAATGACCAATTTGCATTATAGTATTATATACCTCAATCTTTTTTCTTGTATTTGCTAATTTTAGTTTGCAACGGCAACTTGATCATCATATAAGAGCTGCAATGATAGCTTTCTATATATCTATGATGGTTGAGAAGAAAAGGTGCAATTTACATGTTCACTCTATTAAAATATACAATGTTTCTATTGTTTTAACTATACTAGATGAAATTTTTTAATATGGACAATCTCATTAAGTGGTTTGTTGTATAGTGGTACTTACACAATATTTAAAATTTTAACCAACATATATATTATTGTTTGAAAGTATAAAATAATGGTCATCCTTATTTTTATGATTAAAATAATAATCTAAAATTCTAAATTATATCGGTTTGACTAAAACAATGAAAAATAAAAATATAACTTGTATGTAATTGACGCTATGTTTTATGGAAATTGTGAGGTGAGGTGAGTTAAGTCCCACATTGTTTTAAAAAATGAAGGTTGAACATTTTATAAGTCAGAGGACTCATAAACCTAGTGTATTAAGATTTTCGGTAAAAGTGTGATGTACAACTCACTTGTATAGTTGTTTTGAGGACAATATGTGGATGATCCCTTAGCTGCCCCCTCGTGACTCAAAATTGGTATCAGAGCTCATGGTTCGACCGGCTGCTTGTATTGAAAATCTTTCTCACAAAAGGTGGTCATGCGGCTGGTCCCATTGAGCACAACGACGATGTACAACGTACAAGTGTATGTGGTTGAAAAATCTTCCACTTAATGGGAAGCATACAAAATTAAATGACTCACGGGGAAAATTGTTGTGACAGGTGTGATGTGAGTTAAATCTCACATTGTTTAGAAAGTGAATGTTGAATACTTTATAAATGAGATGACTCAACCGACTTTATGTTTATCTTGTTACGAATAACGTTTGAAAATAGAAAGAAGAAAAAACATTCGAATCCACATCTAAGTCTCATACACCACTATCAGTATGAGAATAACTTATGACACTTACATAACACACTATGTAGTATTTTTATAGCGGGTCAATGATAAGTGCCAAAAAATGGTAATTTTACATACTCAAATACGGCAATTATCGACTTATTTTCGAAGAATTTATAATTAAAACCCCCAAGATTTTGTACATATATATTTTAGCCAAAGATAAATGTTACTCCCTCAGTTTTTTTTTAAGTGTCCAGTTTTGTCGGATTTAGCGTTTCTATTTAACTGTCCATTTTGTGTTTTAAGGGTACGATTTGTCAATTGTACCCTTTTTTAATTACACTTATCTTTTTCAATAAATATTTTTTTTTATATATTTGAAAAACTAAAGTTTTTTTTTTTAAAAAAAAAACAAAAAAATTTGTTTATTATATTCTATTGATAACAATAATCTGAAAATATTTTTTTTGTATAACAATAAATCTATTGATGAGGGTATAATAGGAAGATAAGATGCAAAAATCCAATTTCTTAATTTGGTGTTACTATTTTAAACGTACGCTTAAAAAAAACGGAGGGAGTATATCTTAATCCTAACTCTTTTGATAAGCTTTCATAATAAAAAGAGGAGCAAAACCAAATTAACAAAGGTTGGTAGATGGGCGACCAGGTGGTAGCTGGGCTACCAGAAGATCAAAAAACCAGAATGGTGGTAGCCAGCAGCGACCAAGGCTAGCCAGCAGCGACCAGTAGGGAATTTTGTGCAACAAGTCAAGCTTATACACGCGTGTCAGCAAACCACCATCACTAAGAAAGGTTGGTAGCTGAGCGACCAGGTGGTAGCTGGGCGACCAGCTACTTTTTGACTTTCTATAAATAGTCTTGTAAAGAGAAGAAAAGGAGATCTGATATTTTGTGAGCTTTAGAAAACCAGAGAAAAGAAAAAGGCTTATTTGCTTAGGGTTTTGAAGGTTGATCCATCCAACTTGAGAGATCAAGGGGTTGATGTTCATTCTTTGTTCCTCTATTCATCTTTGTAAGTTAACCACCATGACAATGAGTGACTAAACTTTTTATTGTTGGGATTAGATGTAAATTATCATGACTATATGTTGATCTTCATCTTTTGATATATGTATTTTAGTTGATTCATTAATGTTTGTGATATCCTTGCTTTTCATGTTATTCATATGCTTCAAATAACATAGACATATGTTGTTTGGATCTATAGATCTAGGATAATCACATATTAAAGTCCTAAAATCTAGACATGGATTTAGGTTTTGATATTCACCTTTAATATTGAAGTTTAATGCTATTGTGTGGATTGATAAATCGAGAGATCGAAAATTAATCGACACAATAGATTTCACGATGTTTTTCGGACACGGAAATCGTTGATGAGCAATATGTGAAGATGTTAATTAATCACTAAAGTATATATCCATTTGATTGAATCAATATATATATATATATATATATATATATATATATATATATATATGAATGATAAATGAAGTCTAATCCTGGCAATTTCTTCCCTCTGAAATCTAATCTTTTATTTATCACGATCTTTATGAGATTTTCGCAATTAATTTGAAACAAACAATTTTCTAAAACCCTACTTAAAACTAATGGTTATTGTTGAACGATTTTTAATATCACACTAGTCCCTGTGGAAACGATAAAAACAATACTTACTTTTGTACTTTAACAGTCAATCCAATATAAATATTAATACCAATATTCATATCTATATAAAAACTCGATATCTCATTTTCGTGACTCATAGGGTGTGTTTGATTTGCAAAACAGTAGGTACTGGACAGGACAAAACAATACAGTACAAGACAGAACAAGATAATATAGGACAGGACAAAACTGCATTGGAGAGATAGAGAGATAATATTTTTTATATTCGAAAATAAAATAGGTATTTTCGTATTTTTTTATAGTTGTACTGTGGACAAAAAGTTGTACTGTGGTTTAGTAGGGGACAAAAATTCTTGTTTTTGTCCTGTCCCTTACTGCCTATTTGTCCAGTCCCATAAACAGTTTCTGAATCAAACAGGGTACAATAAAAGTTGTCCTGTCCAGTCCCCTGTTTTTAGCAGATCAAACGCATCCTATGGTGTGGTTATCGATCTACTCACATAATAATCTTATATGTTTTATGTTATTCCTTTTCACAACCCTCGCAATAAATCTTGACTACGAATATTCTAAGAATAATGTTTATAAGTTTAATGAAGTTTCACGATTAAGTTATACTTAATATTCTTTAATTTATACAACCTAATTATTTTAAGAACTTTATTACTTTAAAAAATAAACATAATAAAGAAAAATGATCTTATTATTATTGGTTTTTAAGGCTTATACCAACATTAAAATAGAAACATTTCCAATTGTAAATTAAATATTGGTATTTTTGTAAGAAAAAATAGTAATACATATAAAATTTTAAAGAGTCCCGTATTAATTGATAAATAAATCTCAAAAGTGAGTCTTATAAAAATGAAGGGGGTACTAGTTAAAATTATTTGTTCATCATTTTATGTTTAATCTAAGATATATAGTATTTGAAAGCACATTATTAACGTGCTTGTGTCTACTTATACTAGACAAACTCTTATCACTAATCAAGAGATGTAATGGTTTCCATTAGCCTTTGTCTCCATATCATGCACCGTTGATACCCTTTAATTATAGGAGGTTCAAAAGGGAATAGAAAATTAATAAGATTTTTCTACGCTACCAATTGCAGCTTAAATGGTAGTTACTAAGGACATTATTGAAGTAGCTGGAGTTCGAACCCCAGATTCCACGTTTCTTCACATTTAAATGTGTTAGTCTTGCAATTATGCTACTTACAAAAAAAAACATTGTTTTTAGGTTTTTTTCTACACTTATTCCTTGATAATTTCAGAATATTTACTCAACAATCAATGATAACAAGTTATATATATTTGTGTTTGTGTGTGTTTTAATTAAAAGTTAGTTATGATTATCATATACAAATTTACTTATGTGGTTTATTTTCATTGATTGTTGGATAAATACTTCTAAATTATTTAGAGATAATGTAAATCTCACTTTACTTTTATCCTATGTAGTTAGTTACATGCAGTTGAAATTATCAGTTATTTGCGGTTGAAGGCTTCCGATTATTTACAAATTTGAAAAAATTATTGTTTTTATCTTTGACAATGGTTTTTTCCCCATTGTAATCTAAGACATTGCCTTTTCTTTTGGCAAATGTTTTATTGTGTATAGGCAATTGCAACATATTGAAGTGTTGTCAATAAGTATTTAACACAACAAATTAAAACTGTTGTCAATATTATAACCATAGAAAAGAACAAATTAAAATTGTTGCTTATAACTAGAGCTGCCAAAAATGAGTTGGACCTATGGACTGGTCCAACCATTAGCCTATGTACAGTCTTGAATGGGTTATACCTCAAAAAATCTAACTTAAATATAAGCAGATCTTTTGGCCATAACCTATAGCCTATATGAAAATCGGGTTGGGCTAGTCCATTGGCCTTTAGGCCGGCCCATTATATTATGTCTTTTTAAAAAAAATAATATAACTAAAAAACAAAAAAAACAAAATATTCTATTTAAAAATTTATTATAAAAATTATATTTTAAATGTGTAAGCTTAATAAAAAGAGATATTTTTACCTAAACCTTTTTAAAAAAATAGAGTTTATAATTTATTAATTTGATTCAATTTTTTTACTGGAATCAAACTAGAGTTTTTTTTCTATATTTAGTGTTGATGTAAAAATTATTTACACTTGCATAAAATCATATCTCTATAAAATTGATTGATAATTATGAAGAAATATTACATCAAAGTGACATAAAAAAAATGAAATGGGTTGAGCTGACCCATTAGACCACATGGTCCATATATGACCGAACTCATTCATGCGTAGTCCAATAAAAATTGTTGCTGTTTTGTTTAGAAATCACTTTTTTTGTATATAGTTGAAATGGCAAGTCAAGATTTGTGCAAGGAGCTCTACTTTTTTTTGGGAAACTCGCACACAAAATTAAGGAATCGGGGTTCAAACCTTGATCATGGCGTTCAATTTAGTAATTTTAGCATTTCTAGCGGTTAAGGTATGATTTGTGGACATTTAGAATTCACTATTATTCCTACTAATAGTGTCAACAATCCAAAGCATTGTCTATATTATTAGACAGATCAATTAATAGGTATTGTACATCAATTAGTAATTATATACATCAGTTATTTAATTAATTTAAAATTGAATTTTGCGTATAATAATAATCAGAGAGTATATAATTTGAGAGAAAATAAAATAGACATTTTAATTTGAAATTGTTTGTAAACATAATCATAAAATGCATAAACTTCACCAAATATGCAATCATGAAAGAAGGGGCACATAAGGGAACAAATTATTTAAGAGAGTACATGGCTGCCGGCCCTAGTTTTCATTGAGAGAAAAGTCTCTCCTTTTGTAACTTTTTCCTCCTTCATTCACCGGAGAGGAGTGATTTTAGGTATTTTTGACCTAGAATCACCCATCTCCATCTATTTTTCTGCTCTTTTGATAAAAATAAGTGATTTATCACACAGATAAATTTTTTCTTTTGTGTTTTTTTTATATCGTCGTCTGAGTGCGGCGTTATTTGATTTTTCCGTCTTGTTGCGGTGTTCGTTTGATTCTACTGAAGATCAACTTCTGTTAATTACAGATTCAATCAATGATTTGCGCATCAACGTTGCAGATCCGCAGACATGGATCCTCCGGTGACTTTAGTATTATCATATTATTTGTTGACTTGTTGTAGGCATTTTAATTTTGCCGTTGTATGCTATTAAATTGGATGCTATGAGTTTGTTTGCAGATTCATCTTTTATGTTTTTAGCGATGTTGAATATGTGGTTGTATGATGTACTCTATCAATTGAATGAATGAATATCGTTTTGTTTTTGTAAAAAATAAAAATAAAGGGAACAAGTTATTTGGAAAATGCCATAGCATGGTGGCAGTTCAGAGTGATTTGGAATATTAGCAAAGGCACTTGTGTTGGATTGACTTTGAAATCATCATGATTAGAACCACTTTGAAGAATGAAGAAATAAAATAATGAACAATCTTTGATACCAAAGTATGTAGTTGGTGTGATTCTGCTTACATGATGACAAAAACCATGGGCCTACCCCTTGCTTTGGCCCGTCTATAGAGGAAGGCCCGTCTATAGAGGAATCTGCTGATTTCATCATCTCATTTTCATCATTTGCTAATTAATTAACTAATTCCCAAATTCAGGTTTTACTTTTCTTGCCCAAACCATATTCCCTAACCTAAATACTAATGTAATTTGCAATAGCTAGACTATAGTCTTTACACATATTCAATATTTATTGGGTAGACGGTTAGTGACCCACTAATCGTCCTTCTTTTATTTCTTTATTTCTTTATTTATTTTATGATGAAAAAATTAAATTAAGTGTTGTGTTGGAGAATCCGTGAGATTGTCGTGAGTAACAACAAATCGATATTACAGGATCACAAGAGAAAGAGACGTCATATTTTCGCTTAAAATTTTAAGTCGTTAGATATTGTTGGATCACGGGAGGATTCCAGAGGATCATCCGCACTGGGCTTAAAAACAATCGTACAAATGAGTTGAACACCACACATTTAAGAATTTTCACCCACAAACATTTGTCACGACAATCTCTCCCTCAAAGGTAGGTCATTCAATTATTTATGTCCCCCTAAAGCGGAAGGTTTTTCAATCACATACACTTGTACCACCGCTTTTGTGCTCAATGAGACTCACGGTCTGACCACCTTTGTGGGGATGACTTTCGATCCAAGGAGCTGATCGAACTTTTCGTCGAATCATTGACTCTTATACCACTATTGTGTCACGAGGGGGAAAATAGATGGATAATCCACATTGGGCTTAATAGCAACCATACAAGTATGTTTGACACCACATTTTTACCCAAAACATTACGGCATTAGGTTTATAGATCATATAACTTATAGCAAATGCTAATGAGTGCCCCCGGGGCACTCTTTAAGCCCTTGAATAGTAAGTTTTTTATAGAATTTGTATGGAAATGTGTAAAGTCAACGCATTGGAAATTGTGATATTAACTTTTTAAATAAAAAATTTCTTTAAATGGAATGCTTAAAGAGTGTCCCGGAGAGTTTTCTTCTTCTTGATTCAAAAAGGGGGTGGTTTTGGGTCGTTCTTTGACCCAGAATCACCTCTGTGCATCTGTTTTTCTCTGCTTCAATCTAAATAACTGGTTTTCACACAGTTTAGAATTTTTTTGTTTTATTTTGTGATTTCTTTGCCTCAGTGCGTTCCGTCTTCGTGCGGTATTTGTTTGATTTCCCGTCTTCGTGCGGAGTTTGTTTGCTTTCTTGTTTTTACGGTGTTCGTTTGGTTCAGATTGACATATCTACTTTGATCAACTATAGATTCAATCAATGACAAGGTCATCAACGATAAAGATCCGAATACATGAAGATTTCGGTAGCTTTTATTTTGTCACATCATTTGTAGGCCTGAGTATGTCGTTTTATGCTATTAACTTGGATGTTGTGAGTTTGTTCGCAAATTCATCCTTTTCGTTTTTAGCGCTATTGAATTTGTGTTTGTATCTGATGTATCTATCTATTTGAATGAATGAATGAATTTATGTTTTAGTCAAAAAAATAAAAATAAATAAAGAGTGCCCCGAGAGCACTCGTTAGCAAGACCCTTTTATCATTCATAATTGGTGTAATCTTGACTACTCGCACTTAAAACTCAATAGCCGACACACTCCTATACAATGTCTAATCGTCTGTGTAAACTTAACTCCTTTCCTGATTTTATTTCTTTCTTTTTAAACATTTGTTGGAAGTCACATATAGTGTGAGCTGAAAATCTAACTATGTAACAATCCTAATTGGTATTGTTTCATTCAAACGCTACAATGTTGTGAGTGATATTATTTTAGTGTTTCGCCGTTTCTTCCTTTTACATTTGGTACCAAATTTGTTGGTTACGATGTCATGGTCACCGTTCTTTATTTACTTTATTTTTGAACCCTTGTTGTTTGGACAAATGGTGAAAGATGATTCATAACTGAGCTCTCTATTTTTTGTGCTTAAATGGTCTCACATGTACATATTATTTATTTATTATTTTTTAATAATATTATCTAATAAACACTCAATTTTTCCAATTCAACACCTCTTCAAAAGTTTTAAATTAGTTCTATCAATAACACATCTCACCAATAACTCTACATCATTTTAAATGGGTTCCACAAAAATCATATAAAAACTAATGTTTATTTAAGAATTTGTGCCTATTATTATGAACTTAAATATGCATTGCTCCAATGGTTGTACCTATAAAGAACTTGTGCTTAAAAATATAAGAACCTGGAGATGGTCTAAGGCTGTCCATATCTGTCGAAAGTATCAATTCATTTTTGTTTTTATCTATATTATATGAACATAATTCTAGTGATAAAAATACGACATTCATATTCTATCTCTCTCTTTCTCTATATATGGTTTGCAAAACATGTAAAAAATATTAAAAAATTTAAAAGTGGCACAAATATGTAGGTTGTCGTAACTTGTGTATTCAATACATTAAAAATGTAAAATAAAATATTATCTTATTAACATTAATTTTATCATGACACTAATTAATAACAAATATAAAATAAAAGAGTAGTGTTATTTGTACAACAAATATTGTGACAACTTTTGGGACAACGTTTTTCTCCCTTCATCTTTTGAGCAAAAAATAATAAAGTAAGAGAAGAGGAGAGAGAATCCAAACACAATGATATCATTTCTCAAAATAAAATATACAAAATATGTTTCGGACCAGAACCTTAATCTGGCGCCTTAGACCAACTCGGCCATCTCAACTTATGTATTTAAAGGACTAGTAAATTATATTTGTTACTATTTAGTTGAATGAATAATCAAGCATTTTGCATCCGTTTGTTTTAGCTTTTTTAAAATAATTTTTATAGTTTAAAAATCACATGTTTATAAGATCTGTATTTATTCTGCCTCTAAAATTAATTTACTTTTGTCCATGTTTAAGAGTGCTTTCGTTTGAATTTAAAAAATTATTATGTTTTTAAAAAATTTAGATAGTGGATGATAAGTTTAATGTATCACAAGTTCATAACTCAAAAGGAAATCGATAAAATATTTGTAGCTCTCTCTTAGTACCCATAAAAGCTAACACACCTCTTTTATTTAAGTGAATTACTAATGTATCTAATTTAGAATTACTCTTATCAATTTCGTTCTTTCAAGTCTACCTCTTTATTTCTTTTCTTTATATAAGGCACCGCTTTGTGTGATAAAGGAGTTGGTGAGCATCCAAAGAAATTTTTTGTGGGGAGGTGGAACGGATAACAAAAAAGTATGTTGGGTCAGTTGGGAGCGTATTTGTCAACCAAAGGATAAAGGAGGTTTGGGTATAAAAAATTTGGAGCTTTTTAATTCATGTAAATGGAAGTGGAGATGTTTGAATGAAACAATAGCACCATGGAAAGAGCTTTTGTTTTTTAGATACGGGTCTTTTGCCGCTAATTTTTTGTATGGTGAACGGATGGAAGGGCTTAAACACGCCTCAATTTGGTGGCGTGATATTTGGAGATTGGGAGGAGTGGGGGTGTTAGAACTTAGAGAGGAATTTAGGAGGAAGAGTTATTATTTCATTAATGGAAGAGAAAAAATGAATGCAAGTTCAATGCAAGTTGTGTTACATACAACAATCACAATTACTTATATCCTAAGTAACATATACAACTAACCTACAACTGTAAAACTACCTAACAACCTCCTAACTAACTTTTGGTGCTAACTGTCATATAAGACTTAAACTGTTAGCAGACTGATATACAGATGTTTCAACATCTGATAAAATATTTGAATTACAAATTTCACAATGGATGTTTGAATTATCTTCCAACACACCCTCTTAATTCAAACATTCTCTATACTAAACACATTTAGCATCTTCCTCATGTCTTTGAATTTTTCTATCTTCAGTGGCTTTGTGAGTACAGAAGCCATCTGTTCTTCAGTCTTGCGGTAGCTTATCTTGGTGCATGTTTTAGACCATATAGTGCTTTGTTCAACTTTAACACATGATCTTCTTTGCCCTCAACTATAAAGCCTTGAGGTTGTTCAACATACACTTCCTCCTCAAGTTTGCCATTGAGAAATGCAGACTTGACATCCAGTTGAACATAATCTCATTCAAAGTGATTAGCAATTGACACTACTAATGTCATAGTTTCAAGCCTTGCTACTGGTCCAAATATCTCATTGAAGTCAATTCCAGGTTTTTGCAAAAATTTTGTTGCTACTAGCCTTGCCTTATACTTTGTTGTAATGTCATTTGGTTTGTGTTTCACTTTTTACACCCACTTCACTGCAATTGATTTATTACCAGTAGGTAGTGAAACTTGCTCCTTTGTGTTATTCCTTTCAATGGACTGAATTTCCCCCTCCATTGCTTTCCTCCATACTTCTGACTTGGTTGCACTATCATAGCTTAGTGGTTCGATGTCAACAGATAATTCCAGATGCACTAAATCACCATCATCAGTTATCAAATTATCTGGAATTGTATCAAAGTCCAGCAATCTTCTTATTGGTGTTGCATGTCTATCTGACCTTTTGACATGTGCTTCAACATGGACTTCAACTTGTTCTGCAACAGGTGCTTCAACATGTTCTTCAACATGGGCTTCATCATGTTTTGCAACATGTATTACCTCTGGTTCAATTTTTGCAGTTACTGGTGGAGGGTCAGTATCATCATTATCTTCTTCAAAAATGAATGGTATGGTGGACGGTGAGCCTGTGCTTGCAGAATCCCACTTCCATTGTGCTTCCTCATAATAACCATCATCAATAATTACCATCATCAACACGACATCTGTTTCTGAACCACTATCATCTTGTGCCATGTTTGCTTATGATTCCTCATTATTATATTGTCTTGGAACTTTCTTGTTTCTGCATTCACTAGCAAAATGTCCATACTTCTGATAGTTATAACATTGGATATTCTTCTTATTCATAAACTTCTTACTCTTGCCATTACCATCGTACTTTGATGATTCACCTTGATCACCATTCTTCTTGGGGCTTTCTTACTGGGAATTTTCTTTCTTGAATTGATCTTTACCCTTGATCTTGTTGCCATTTCCCTTCTTTGATGTGTGTACCCACAATGCTTGATCAGTGGTTCTATTCTTTGCCCTTGCATTGATTCTTTGTTCATGAGATTCCAAAGAATGCTGTAATTCCTCCAATTTCATGGTAGATACATCTTTTGCTTCCATAATAGCAATAGTAATGTAATCAAATTTTGAAGATAAAGTTCCAATTACCTTTTCAACCATGTCACCATCACTTACAGTTGATCCACAACTTTTCATTTGGTTTGTAATGTTGGTGATCTTGTTGAAATACTCTGCAATGGATTCATTCTCATCCATCTGCAACAATTCAAATTGTCTCTTCCATGTGGTTAATCGAACCTACTTCAGCTTGTCATTACCAGAATGACCCTTCTCAAGAATGTCCCAACATTCCTTTGCTGATGTTGCATTCTCAATCTTCTGGAAATGCACCAAGTCTACACATTGATGGATGAAGAACATTGCCTTGAAGTCTTTCTTCTTCAATGCTCTATGTGTAGTTTGTTCAGCCTCAGTTGCATTCACTGCAATGGGTGTGATCCCTGCTTCAATCACTTCTTGAACCTCTTGGAATCCAAAGATTACTTTCATTTGTTTGCTCCATCGATCCCAATTGTTGGAATTATCAAGAATTGGGAGGTTTCCTCCAAAACTGTTGGTGAGATTCTCCAATGAACTTGTCATCTTCGATCATTGATCTGAATCAATGAAGAAAGAATGATTCTTGATCAATCTTGTTGCTCTGAACCGTTGAGGCTCTAGATACCAGTTGTTAGAACTTAGAGAGGAATTTAGGAGGAAAAATTATCATTTCATTAATGGAAGAGAAAAAATGAATGCAAGTTCAATGCAAGTTGTGTTACATACAACAATCACAATTAATTATAGCCTAAGTAACAGATACAACTAACCTACAGCTGTAAAACTACCTAACAACCTCCTAACTAACTTTTGGTGCTAACTGTCATATAAGACTTAAACTGTTAGCAGACTGGTATACAAATGTTTCAACATCTGATAGAACATTTGAATTACAACATTTAACAATGGATGTTTGAATTACCTTCCAACACACCCTCTTAATTCAAACATTCTCTATACTAAACACATTTAGCATCTTCCTCATGTCTTTGAATTTTTCTATCTTCAGTGGCTTTGTGAGTACATAAGCCATATGTTCTTCAGTCTTGCAGTAGCTTAGCTTGGTGCTTGTTTTAGAGCATATTGTGCTTTGTTCAACTTTAACACATGATCTTCTTTGCCCTCAACTATAAAGCCTTGATGTTGTTCAACATACACTAATGTATGTTGAACATTTGAATTACAACATTTCACAATGGATGTTTGAATTACCTTCCAACAGGGGGAAGATAATTAGTTTGGCACTAATGTAAGTAACGTACTTGGTGATGGAAAATACATTGGTTTTTGGAAAAAAAACTGGTTAGGTATGGAACCTTTATGTGATGTATATCCATCCTTGTTCGTCAAAACAGTTCAACGACATGCTAACGTTTCAAACATGGGGTCATGGCTAATAATTCATGGTCATGGAGGCTTGTTTGGACAGCCCCACTTACCGAAACAGAGCTTGCTGATGATGCAGAATTACGGTTGTTGTTGGAACAAGTGCAGCCTTGCAGGGACAACGAAGGTGGATACCGCATACGGTTGCTGTTTTCTCGGTTCAGTCCGCTTATTCAATGCTGCAGGACAGATTTAGTTTGCCAGAAATAGAGCCAAACACGGCGATAACTTTGAAGAGACTTTGGAAAAATAATGTACCATCAAAGGTTATCATTTTTGGGTGGAGGTTGTTATTAGATAAACTACCAACTAGGGAGTGTTTACGTGGAAAAGTGTCTCTTTTTCACAAAGGTATTATTAACTACAATCTTGAGCGGCGCTGTATTTTTTGCTCCAGGGAGAATGAGGATATTGATCACATGTTCTTTCATTGTCAAATTTCTCAAAAGGTATGGCAACATATTTTTTGTTGGATGCACAGTAACTGCATACACCATGAAAATACTCCTCATCACTTTATTACGTTTGGAAACATTATTAAAGATAAATCTAGCAAACGATTTCGTCACTTAATATGGTTGGCAACGACGTGGTGTATATGGCGTATGCGCAACAACATTTTGTTTAGAGGTGCTCAAGTTAATGTTTCTACTTTAGTGGACCAAATTTTTTATATTTCATGGTTTTGGTTCATAGGCCAATGTTGTAATGATGATATAGATTTCTCTCCATGGTGTAACAATCCTTTAGCTTGTTTTCAAAGCATCTAAAGAGATTATTCTAGAATTGTAAAGGCCGAGTACCCTTTGTACTCCTTCTAATTCAATTTTTAGTTATAAAGAAAAAACAACGTATCTAATTACTCCTCCCTTTCGAAGCGAGTGTCTTTTGGGACAAAAAGAAATTGTAACAATTTTTTTTGGTGGGGTTATATTTGAGGCTCTTTATGGTAGAGATTCAAGTCCCTTTAGCATTTATCTTACACCTTTATCAAATAGTATAATTTTTTCCATCAATGGTATTTTAGTAGTTTATTCATTTTCTTAACTATTTGTTCATCTTTAATTATCAACAAAAAAAAAAACTATTTGTTCATATTTATTAATCTGGTCCTCTTTGTAAATGCCTTCATGGGGTACCTTATATTTTTATTTTAGTTTCATGGCCTTCTTTGGTTTGCCATCTATTTCATTATGATTATTATGAGTTTGATTTAAGAAACTTTTAAAGCAAAACTTCATAAAAAACTTTGAAACTTATAAGGATGTATGCATGTTAGTATTTTTTTGACATGTGAGATTGAATAGTAAGGATGTAATTGCAACCTTGTAAGATTCAACGAGGTAATATGAAGGTGATATGATGCATTGCTTTTTAAGTATATGTTGATGAGTAAAAAAAAAAGTATATGTTGATAGTAAGTATGATGCATGGTACTCCCTGCGGCTCTTTCATGATTTGCTTGGCACTAAAGTGGACTATGTTGCAATACAAGACAGCCAAATTCGAACTAATGACATATATTTTAACGACTCTTGGCACCTAAATTTACTTTATACTCCTTTATCTTCTGAGAATATGAGATGAAGGAGCGCATTACCAACACAAAGTTTATTCTTAATAATTGTACGGTAGACTGTTTCATTTGACAAGGTAATATAGATGGCATATATACTGCATCTTCAGGTTATAAATGGTTGTTACAGCAGAAACATAATGTCCCGTCTATTCAGTCTTGGAATTGGATTTGGAAACTTCAGGCGCCTGAAAAAAAAATTAAATTTCTTATTTAGTGTGCTTGCCATCACTCCATCCCTACGATGTATATGTTGCATCATAGGAACATGGCGACCTCTAGCATTTGTTCCAGGTGTTTAAACAATGAGGAATCTGTCATTCGCGGCCTCAGAGATTGTGCTACTGCTAAGAGAATTTGGGAGGCTTTGGGTTATGCTAATATTAACTGTTTTAGTTCCAATAATTTGGAGAGTTGGCTAAAAAGTCATTCTTATGGCCCTGATGCCAATCTTTTCCTTGTTGGTTTATGGTGGAATTGGAGGGCAAGAAATATCGTTTATGTGGGAAATGAGTCTATCCATATGTATCAAGTACTTACTAAGGTACCAAAACCCGCTTCTCTTATTCTGTCTTGTTTTCCCAATATGCTTTCAGTCCCTAAACCTCCCAAATGGGTTACGTGACATCCCTCTAGAGATGTTGGTTTTGTCCTTAATGTGGATGGTAGCTACCTTGGGGATTCTGGTAGGGCCGGTTTTGGCGGTTTGATAAGGGAAAGAAACAGCAGCTGGATTATTGGCATTAGTGGTTTTTTTGTGTATTTCAAATAATACTTTTGCTGAGCTAATGGCAGTTTTCAACGGTCTTAAGATTGCAATGGAACGAGGATACATACGTATTCATTGTTACTGTAACAGCCCTCGGGCCCCATCTTGGCGATCCCGGAGCTGCCACCTCACGATCTTCTCCACCCCCTTCTCTAGTGGAGATTTTGCCTTCCGTGGGAATCGAACCATGTACCCTGGGGTTCAAGTACATGTTCAATCCATTCCCACTACCAATTGAGCTAATTTGTAACAGCCCAGGCCCCACCAACTTAAGTTGTCCTGGCACTGCCACCTCACGACCTTCTCCACCCCCCTCTCTAGTGGAGTTTTTGCCTTCCGTGGGAATCGAACCATGTACCCTGGGGTTCAAGTACATGTTCAATCGAAACATGTACTTGAACCCCAGGGTACATGGTTCGATTCCCACGGAAGGCAAAATCTCCACTAGAGAAGGGGGGTGAAGAAGATCTGAGGTGGCAGTGCCAGGACAACCTAAGTTGGTGGGGCCTGGGCTGTTACAGTTACTATGATTCTCAAATTGTGGTTGATGTGATTCAAGTGATTTGAACTCTTTCCACTGTTATGCGGCTGTTATAGCAAGCATCAAGGACCTTCTTCAGTTAGATTGGGAATTCCACATTTCTCATTCTCTTGGGGAAGGTAATGTTAGTGCTGATTTTTTTGGCGAAGTTAGGATCGACTAATGATAACAAAGACAAATTGACCTTTTGGAAATCCCCACCTGCGGAGATGGAGAGCATCCTTCAGTCCGATGTTCTAAGGGTGCTTCACCCTCGTACTTGATTTATTTTTCTGCAGTTTTTGCTATTGTACCAAAAACAAAAATATTGTACTACCATGTTTTTCTTCTATTGAGCATTTGTAAATCCAGACATTAAATAATAAGGTTTACGAAAAATTTATAAAAATATGTAAAATTAATGCATTAGAAATTAAAAAATTTAACTTTTTAAAATGAAATTCTTAAAAAATGTCCTAATAATAAAAGTGATTTAATTTTTTAAAATAGATTTTTCCTAAAAAAAATAACACTAACTCACTAAAAAACCCGCGAAGCCCATTTCATTCATTCCCTCGTAACTTCTCAGTTCAAAAAAACACATTCTCAAAAAACAAAAAACCACCGAGTCACCAACTCGTCGCCGCTAACTCACTCGTTCTCTCTATCTACACCGAGTTTACATTTCCAAACTCAGCATCGACGTCATGAACCTGAGATACGAACAGAGGCTTCAAGTCGCTGCTAAAATAATACTCGACGACGATGCAAGCACCGGCGATGCACCTCCGAGTGAAGAAGAGCTTGGGATTAGGGCAACACTTAAGCCTCACCAAGTTGAAGGGGTTTCATGGCTCACTCGGAGGTATAAACTTGGCGTTAACGTTGTTCTCGGTGAGATAATTTTAACCTTTCAATCTTCTTTTATTGTTGATCAGAATAATTATGCTATTGATTTTTGTTTTTGTGTATGTTTGGATTTAATGTTGAATTGGGTGAAATTGATCACATAGGTGTAAAATTAAACTTGATTTTTACAAGTTTTTGGGATGTGCAAAGTAGAATGGATTCTAAATTGAAGCTAGGATTTATATAGCTTTTAATTAAAAATATGATTTTTAAGTTCAAATTTATTGTTTAGTTCATTTTTACTGAAATAATCCAAACATAAACTACTCCACATTCAACTAAAATCAATTTTACAAAATGAATTCATTCAAAATCAATTTTTTTTATACCGCAGAACCAAAGACATAGAACACTCGAAATTTTTTATTCTTGGTGACGAGTGCCCCGGGGCATTCTTTAAGGATTCCATTTAAAGGAATTATTTTTTTTAAAAGTTAAGCATTTCAATTTTCAATGCTTTTGACTTCACACATTTTCATAAAAACTTAGTACTACTATTTAAGATCCTTAAAGAGTGCCCGGGCACTGATTAGCATTTCCCTGTATTTAATTAATGAACACGTAGTTCGCTTAGTTTGGCTACACTGGAAGTCTGAGAATTTGAAGGGAATTTTGTAAATCCCGGGTTGATTATTTTGGTCTTGCCAAAGGGAAAAAAAAAAATGGAAATGATGGAAATTTATAAGATAAATGTAAAATATGAAATGAAATTTTAGAGTAAGTGTTCAATGTAGTCATCATATATATAGTTTGACATGTGTGATCTTCTGGTTCTCCCTTTATAAATGCATCAAATTGGTTTTTTGATATCAATTTATTCCTTGAAATTGAAGCACATGGCATTATCCCTGAAGAACCAATTTGATATTTGTTATAAATGATGGACTGGAGATAATGTGTATTATGGCATGTCTTTGGAGGACATTTTAAGTTTGGATGCATGATTGGACATGAAGTGATTTTCTTTTGGACAAATGTGATTTGGGGTATTTTTGGTTACTTTGTATCCGGATTGATTTTGTGTCAAAATCTTGGTTTGATTACAAGTGATAAAAAGCTGCTTTTGTGTTGGATTGAAAATTGGAATTGCACACTTAGTTAGTTTTACATTAAATCTTCTTTTCGAGTGAAACAATTCTCAAAATTAATTTCATAATTTACTCAAAGCAAGTTTGTCAGTTGCTCATCCAAACATATACCAAAACAACATAGCAGAAATTGTAAGTTGACAAATGCTGTATTGTTGTTGTTCTGTTTTGGAGGTTTAAGACTAGGTGGTTTTGAATTTTGATATTACTTCTGACAAGACAGTTTTTAATTATGTTAATGATCATAATGTTTCTATTATTTGCAGGGGATGAGGTATAAACTCTTCATACAATTCTGTATCAGAGCTTCTATGTAATGTGAAAGGGATAATTTTTATCTAATTGGTATTACAGTCATATAAACCTTACCTTAAATGGTTATCTGACATATGTTCTGTGTTATTATCATTATTATGTAAAATCAACCTATACCCAACAGAAGGGAGGTTTCATGCTTCTTAAATATCATATGTTTCCTGATATTGCTATTTACGGGCATATAATATTTCTGTGTCATGTTTTCTAATGAATTGAGGGGAATTTGTTAGTTATGTAAAATTTTCTGTTGCAGTATGTTACTTTTGAGCTGCATAGTTATTATAGTTAGTCGTGTTCATTGTCCGTGTCTCATTTTCTTCATATGTAATGAGCTTCATTTTCTTAAAATTGTTAAATGGTAAGCAGTGCATATGCTTTTGAAAATTTTGAGTGTTGACCTTTTCCAATTCAGCAGATGAAGAACTGAAAACAAGGTTCACAGTCCTGTCTTTGGAATGCAAAAATATGATTCCTGATGTGTTTATGTTAATGTCTTTGTGTATTAATATCGACAGATGGGATTGGGCAAGACACTGCAAGCTATCTCATTTTTAAGCTATTTGAAAGTGCACCAATTGTCACATGGGCCATTTTGTGAGTGAAAGAAAACTTTGATTTGGATTGTTTTGTTTTCATGAAATGTCTATTCGGATAAACATTTATAACTTTTTCTGCTTTTGCTGTACCTTTTACAGTGGTTATATGTCCTTTAAGTGTGACAGATGGTTGGGTATCTGAGATAGTCAAATATGCCCCGAAACTAGAAGTCCTTAAATATGTTGGTGATAAAGAATGTAGGCGCAGTCTACGTATGAAAACACATGAACATGTAACAAGGCAGCCAACACATAATGTGAGTTTGCTATAATTTCACTGGTTCATTGATTCTGGATAACTTTTCTTGCAATCGTTGTATTTGTTAATGAACTTTCACTGATAATTATTGCAACCAAATTTTTTAGCAGGCCATTTTGCCTTTTGATGTGCTGTTAACATCATACGACATTGCACTGATGGATAAAGATTTTCTTTCTCAAATACCATGGCAGTATGCAATCATTGATGAAGCCCAAAGGCTTAAAAACCCATCAAGTGTATGTTGAAAATAACTTGAATGCCTACGTATAGTATTTAATTAACAGTATGTTTCTGTATGTTACATTTGTCGTATTACTTTCATTTTTATTGATCAGCTGTCATAGGTATTGCATTTATTAATTTGGTGAAAGGCTTATTGGTTGGGACCAGGCTATCAATAGATCAACCTTAGTTAGTTTATGGGTTAATTAGGGAGTTAGTTAAGAGAAATAAGGGATGCTACCAATAAATAGAAATTAGGGTAGAGAGGGGAAAGTTAGCCATTTTGTGGGAATTAGAATTGGGCAAGTCCATAATCTGAACCAGTTCCTTTCAACTGGTATCCGAGCACTAGTCATGGAGCTGTGGGTGGAGTTTAGTATGAAAATAACTTCAAGAACAATGCTCATATTTTATGGGAGCGACGATGCCTATTGATGTGAAAATTGAGCTGAGAAGCCTATTGGTGGCTCATCAATGTTCAAACAAATAGGTGTCGCCGCACCTACAAATAGGCATTGAATGGAGACACTCTACGTTGGTGGTTTTGTGGAAAGAAATCAATAGAAATACTACATTTTTCACCTTCGAGAAGGCTCTGCTCATGACATTTCAACTAGAGCTTGGTGTTTATCTTCAAGTTTATGTTTCCGTGCAGAAAGAAAACAAAAATGAAGATGAACTTCCTGTGTTCAAGAACCTTGGTAGTAAAAGAATCAAATTGGGTGGATGGAGGAAGAAGAGAATCAAGAGCATCAATTGAAGAAGAGGACAAGAAAGTAGAAGTATAGTATCTGACGGGGTTGGTGGGAGGGAAGGAACAAATATCGAGTAGAGCATTGAACAAAGTTCGAAAGACTAGTTTTTTGGTAACAGGGAAACATGTAAGAAGGAGGTAGAAGCAGAGGTAATGGAGAAATTAGTCATCATTGTCAGCCCTGCGATAATGGGGAAGATAAGTTTGAAGTTGTTAAACTTCTATAAATGGGTCTTTCAGAACTATTGGTCCACTTTGTCATTAACGTCATGGTGTGCGTGTTTAATTCAATGGGATCCTGCTGGAAAGTGAGTATTGGGGGGAGGGGGTTGATGTAAACCGTTAGTTTATGGGCTAATTAGGGAATTAGTTAGTTAGGAGAAACGAGACATGGTTGAGAGGTAAAGTTGGTTATTTTTGTCGGAGTTGATATTGGGACTTGGGAGAGTCACAAACCTCTCAAATATCCAAGGAATATGTGTGTTCATTCTATTCATAATCCGTGTTTTAACCAGTTCATATCAGCTAACTTTACCCACATGTTATACAATTTATATTTATATTTTTGGGAATTTCATATGATAAATTTGTAAACAATGACCATGCTTAAGGTGTGATATGTGAAGGAAAAGTACCAAGCATGCTTAAAAGGGAAATTGTACCACACTACTATAAGATATGCAATTTTGCGGGGAACATAATGTTGGGCAGTATAAACCTGACAAGAAATGAGATGTAGTGTCGCATAGATGAGAATGCTTTGATAGATAAGTGATGGCACAAGAGAAGATAGGATTATAAGATGCACTCATTAGATAGAAAATCGGGGTAGTCCCTATTGTAGAAAAGATGGCGGAGTCTTGCCTTAGGTGGTTTGAGCTTGTCTAATGAAGACTCTTAAAAGAACGGATAAGGATGGTTGATCATATGTAAAAATGTACAGCTATCAGTCAAAACATTAAGAGAGATGTAGAGGCAAATGGTCTGTCTATCTTTGGCTATTTCTGTTGGAATATATTTCATGTCATGAGCTATTTAGGCTTAATAGGTACAAACCATGAATTTCAGACAGTTTGATTGTCAAAACTTAAAAAACAATTTAGTCATACAGCCTCTGAGATTATTGGACTGTTGTAGTTAAACTTCTTAAACTTTACAGGTTTTATTTAATGTTCTCAAAGATCGCTATATCATGCCAAGACGGTTGTTGATGACGGGCACACCTATTCAGAACAACCTTTCTGAACTGTGGGCGTTGATGTATTTTTGCATGCCGTCTGTCTTTGGGACACTAGATCAGTTCCTTTCTACATTCAGGGATATCAGTGATCTTACCTCAGGTCAGTATTATCATTTTGTTTTATAACTTAGCATCATTGGATGTAAATTGTTTTGGATCTCTTAGAAGTTTGTTGCACACTTTTATAGTCTGAGTGCTCTGCTGTAGATCTTGATCCATTTGTTGTATATTAGTATTAGTGTAATTAGTTTAAAGGATTTGAAGAGGCTAGCCACGGATGGAAGGTTTATCATCCAATTGAGTGCCCTATGGTTATGCAAAAAAGTATTAAAAGGGGAACCAAATTATTGTCTTGCTTTTAGACTTTTCTGATTGTGGGAGCTTTGTTTATGAGCAGTTCATGATTCTCCAAAGGTAAAGGAGCGACTTCAAATCCTGAGAAGTGTATTGGCTGCCTTTATGCTACGTCGTACCAAATCAAAGCTTATGGAGTCTGGAAGTTTAGTGCTGCCACCTCTCACTGAGACAACAGTGTATGCTGTACATTGTTCTGATTAGATACTACCTAACACTTTATTCCAATGATACTGTAATTTATGATAACTAAATTTGCAAAGCTGTTCCATCCCATGACAGGTTAGTACCCCTTGTCAGCCTGCAAAAAAAGGTCTACATGTCGATACTGAGGAAAGAACTTCCGAAGCTAGTTGCACTATCTTCTGGAACATCAAATCACCAATCATTACAGAATACTGTTAGTGAAGCTCTTGCTTTTTTATTTATGTTTTTACAATTGTAAGATGGTATCAGAGCCTATCCACGATTCGCCGGGCCACTTCGTCGGACCGCCTGCAATCAGGTTTCTGATCGGGCCCTCCGCCATTTATATCCGCGCAACAAGCCCAACAGTGCTGAGCGTGAGGGGGTGTGTTAAAGAAGTCCCACATCGCTTGCGAGATGGCCTGAACAAGTGTTTATAAAGAAGACGCAATTCTCACCTTACAAGCCGGTTTTGTAAGGATGATTTAGGCCCAAAACTTAATTCTAAGAGCAGATGCTAGATTGATTCATATTTGGTACTTCTCTCAATTTTAATCATTTGCCATTTTTGGAAAAAAATGTTGTTTCTATTTTTCAAATGTTTTAGGAAACCAAGAAACTGTTAATTATCGCTTCAACTTCATTGCCGTCTCTTGGTATTTTAATAGAACGTTATTGTCAAATAACCGATTATCCCAAAAGATTAAGTTGTTAGGATAGAGTCACATCAATGATTTTATATTATTTTTAACACGTCCCCTCACGCAAGAGCCCACTTGGACTGAACAAGCTAGAATGTGGAATCAACAACAACGGGTGGCCCAAATATGAGAGGTCTCCACAACAAACAACAAATGGATCTAGGATAGACTCGGATACCATGTCAAATAACCGATTATCCCAAAAGTTTAAGCTGTTAGGATAGAGTCACATTAATGATTTTATATTATTTCTAACAGTTACGTGAGACAACTTTAACAGAGTGATTATATTTGTTTATTTTAGTAAAGGGAATTTAGTTAAATGCAATTTCATTTTTCTATAATTAAAGCTATTTATAAGTTTTCTTAATATTTGCATGATTACCTTAAACGACATATAGTTTTATTGCAAATGCAATACGTCTATGAGATAAAAATAATTATTAGAGACTGTTAATTTTGGTTTTGGTATATTATTCCTATTGATATTCAAGTTTTTTTTTTTTACTATTGCTATTTAAGTTAATAGTATATTCTGTATATATATTCTAGCATATTAAATTGTAACTAATGCAGCTGATTGAATATTAATTTGTTTCTAAGGCTACATAATAAAATCTCTGTGGTGTAGTTTAGACACGGTTTTATGCATATTTCTCCCCTATTCTCTTATTTTCTTATTCTCAATAATAATAATAATGTGGGTTCATAATCCTTGCCTCATGCATTTTTTTGGATTTAATTGGCGTATGAAAGTATAATCCAATGAATTTGATTATGTGCTTTCATTCTATTTCTATATTTTCATTGATTAAAATTTTGTTCATGTTTGTTTGCTTTGTCATATATCAACTACATATCCCGCTTTTTTCTATTTTTTTTCTTTCACCTTGTGGTTAATGGCAAATATGATTCACTCTTTTAGGTATTACAACTAAGAAAAGCATGCAGCCATCCTTATCTCTTTCCGGGTATTGAACCCGAACCTTATGAAGAAGGTGAACATCTGGTTCAGGTAATTATCACACTTATGTTTATTCTAAATAACTTTGGACTTATCCTACCTTGGGCTCTTAAGTCATACAGCCACTGTTATAGCATGTTTCTGTTTTATCTTGTACTCTTAATTGCGTGTTAATAATGCATCTCCCATACAAGAGGATAAAAATGGCAATGAAAGTGAGAAAAGAATATTAAAGAAATAGACAAAGTGCAACACTATAAGTAGACTTCTAATCATCTGTTAACAATCTCAATTTCACCGCCCATTTCTAGATGGTATGATGAGCTCATCTTCAAGTGTCTTGTAGGTGTAATAACTCACCTTGAAAGGTAAATAAACAAAGGGTCCCTGTCACTCACCACAGTCAGTGGCACTGCATGTAAGCACATTGCCTCCTTCGACCTCCTTTGTAAATACTTCAATAACCTTCCTCGCAACATAAGGATGCTTCAATGGTAGAAATGCCCATACTTTGAAAGTTTGTCAACCACAACTAGAATTGTTTGTAAGACTTTTGATTTGGGAAGTCCAATGTTGAAGCCTAAAGATTTGTCTTCTCAATGGTGCTCTTGATAGCACGAGGTGCCAGTCAAGTTTAAATTATGCCTGCCCCCTATAACTGGAGCTATGATGCCACATGAAAAATAGGAAAAAATACTAATTATTCTGAATGTGCTCGAGTGGTTTGCACTCAACTGATCTTCTATTTATACACTCTTAATAATAAATACAATTTATATTTACAAGGATATTAGTAGGATAACTACTTCCTCAGTGCATGCATGATATTCTGTAGGTTCATGGCTGACTATTTATGCGAACCTGAATATAATTGCTGCAACTCTAAATACTAATATTAACTACAACTACAACTACAACATTATTTACCAAAAACTACTTGGATGGTGGAACATTAATACGGTTCTATTTGCAACAACCTTCCATATTATGGGTTCTGTTAGGGTTTGGTCTAGCACTTGCTCCAGCTCTTCCTTATCAGTCAAACTAGGCCCAAGGACCTTTTTAGACAAAATAATTGTTCTTGTCAGATTCTGTTGTACATAAATATACACATTGCTATTGCACCATCATTCTTGCTTTGAACATATTTATCATCTTTTTCTCTGTCAGACCAGTGGTAAGCTATTGATTCTGGACCAACTTCTTAGAAAGCTGCACCATTATGGACATCGTGTTCTTCTTTTTGCTCAGATGACACATACACTTGACATTTTGCAGGTAAAATCTTTCTACCAATGTATGGAATGCCTTGTATTAGTTAAATGGGTAAATTGATCAAATGTTCTTCTATTCTAATATAGGATTTTCTGGAGTTACGTAAGTATTCTTACGAGCGTCTTGATGGATCAATTAGGGCTGAGGAGCGCTTTGCTGCAATAAGAAGTTTCAGCAACTCATCAGCCAATACGAGCTTGAATTTTGAAGCTGACCAAAATGGAGCTTTTGTTTTTATGATCTCAACAAGAGCTGGGGGAGTTGGCTTGAATCTTGTGGCTGCTGATACTGTGAGTTTTATCTAGATGTAAACCTTTTTGAAACTAGAACCTGATTACTGATTCATTTTCTTGTCTTTTTTAGTCTATTATATATTTTATGCATTTATATGTGCAATGTGACGAGTTTGTCTGAGGTTTCCATCTGTTTTCTTGAGAATTTCCTGCTTTTGTAGTATTCATTGAAAAAACAAAAATTGAAACAACAAAAAACGATAATAACCATCAATAAATGTGATGAGTATCTATACTCCTAAGTAGACATAGGATGACTAGGACTTTCACTGTTTTAATAAACTAAAGTAACTGGAGACATATCTCGACAACTAACTCAGTTAAGAAACCAACTTTAGGTATATTTTGTCAGACGGAACACCAAAACTCCGAAGCTTGTTGAAACTAGGATGGTGACAGGAGAATGTACAATCGAAAAATAGTGAACAAGTTGGAGAATCTACTCGCATTCGGTGTCAATCATTTTCTTGAAACTGTTTTCCTAAAAGATTACCAAATCTGTAGTAATTGGAAATTTGGAATGAAGATAGTAAGTAGTGAAGAGAGTGTGTTAGGCATCTATTGGAAAGTAAATTAAATAGAGAATTATTAGTAACTAGGAGATTGAGAAATAGATATACTTCACCGACCATATGAGATTAAGAACCCAAGGAGGGTAAGATGGAGAAAGTTATGTGGATGACATTCTGATGAGCACTGCCGGGGCATTTCCGAAGTGCTTTGTCAGAAAATTTGTATTAGGTTCTCAATAGCCTACAACAAACACATTTGGTGGAAGCTACGTTGTCAATAGCATGCTATAGTGGAATAGCATAGCTGTGGTAGGATTTGGCGCGACGCCATCTCCCCTCGAGCTGCCTTCAGCAATGGAGGTTGCAGCGGCCGCAAATTTCGGCATCCTCGCTATCTGCTATACCACTACAGCAATCTGGACATACTAAAGATGTGCCTAATGGAAATGAGGAGTTGTAGGTGGAAGAGCAAGAGTGTGAATCTGTTGGAAGTTATTAGAGAGATCAGTACAGAATCAACATATTCTGTTTTGTATAACTGATGACACTGATTGTAAATAATAATTAGCGATCTCTGTCTTTACCATATTTAGAATTAGCATTTATAGGAAGAATAATTGCCCTGATTCTCAGGCTAGATTAGTGCTTATTGGTCTGTCCCTTGTATTCTCTAAATACCTTTCATGTATTATTTACTAAATTATCAAGGAAATGCAGATTGTTTATTTTTTTATGGTATCCGTTGTAGGAGGAATTCCTTAGGGTTTTTTTCCTTCCATTTTCTTTTTTTTCCCATCCCACATAATGTCTGATCACTTGTCTGATATCAAGTCCCATCATTCACCCAAACATTCTTCACCTAAACCTAAAACACATCAACCTGTCAGGACATACCATCAAAAGTAGACCACTCTATTCAGATCACAACAATTCGGCTGAACGGTCCTAACATCAGTCAAGTTGTCCACACACACCACAACAAAATGGTGTAGCTGAGCGGAAGATGACAACTATACCATACTCTCTTCACTAGTTGTCATCTTCTGTCTTTACCATATTTAGTATTAGTTATTAGAATTTGAGAGGCCTATACCACAACTCCAACAATATATATGCTCCAACTTGAGTTATGGCCAGTCTGCTTTCAATTCAAATGTCATTTTGGATGCTCTTGCAGAATAGATAATGAAAGAATGAGAATTAAATTTTTAAGTCAATAAAAAAATGTACGAGACTTCCATTCTTTAACATATTGATTCATGAGTTATAAGTTTAAAACATATTTTATAGTATTTTGTGTTGCATGGTATTCTTTAGGTTATATTCTACGAGCAAGATTGGAACCCGCAGGTGGACAGACAAGCTTTGCAGAGAGCACATAGAATTGGGCAGATGAATCATGTTTTGTGTATAAACCTTGTTACTGAACATACAGTGGAGGAAGTATGTTTCTGTTTGTTACATTTATTATTCTTTGACTGTGGAGGCTTTTTGCATGTACTATGAGAACTCACATGTTACACTGTAGGTAATTATGCGGAGGGCAGAAAGAAAATTGCAGCTGAGCCTCAATGTTACAGGTGATAATATTCTGGAACATGAAGACAAAAATTTATCTGAAGTTGGAACCAGTGACTTGAAATCCATCATAGTTGGGTTGCGTATGTTTGATCCCAATGAGATCAATGATGGAAAAGACAAGGAAATGGACTTAACAGAAATTAATGCAATGGCTGACAAGGTGATTGCTATTCGTGATGAAAAAATATTTGATAAGGACGACAGGAAATTTGAGGTCAATCCTAGAAACTTTTTAAAAGGATATGATGTTAAGGAAAGAGGTTCTGCTTCTCTCTCTTGTGATCTTGATCTTGATGAGGCTTCTTATCTTTCTTGGGTCAAAAAATTTGAGGAAGTTTCTAAATCAAGTTGTGACTCAATCATTGACTTGAGAAGCAGAAGGAACTTAGATGAGGAAAAGAGTCAAAAACTTGAGATAGCAAAGAAGAAGGCAGAAGAAAAGAAGCTATCTAAGTGGAATGCTGCTGGATATCATTCATTGAATGTGGAAGAACCTATTAGCCCACCAGATGACGATATCATATTAGATGCTGGTTCTGTTCATTTTGTGTATGGAGATTGTACAGCTCCCTCAAATGTTTCTTCATCTGAACCGGCTATAATTTTCAGGTTAACTTTTTAAATTTTGCCTTACTGCATATTTTGCTCTGGTGCACTAAGCTCTTAATAATTATATTGATATTGATGAAATTTATATCTGTTGGACATTTTTTCCATGTGGTTTTTCTTCATTAGAAATAAGCTGTGGTATAAAAATTGATAAAATAATAATGCCCTAATAATGTGCCCATTTATGTGATTTTCCTTTATTTTTGCATTGATGGCTACATTTGAAATAAATACGGATTAAGTTAGAGCTTAATTGTAATTGTGAGGTAACTAGAAGGTAATTTAGTTATAGTCTAATCAAGAGTATAGATGAGAGAGAATATTGATATAATGAATAGAAAATGCAACAGAAGGCAGGGGGATACATTCTCGTTAATTTTGTGTTTTACAGCACTATCTTTGCATGGAGCAAGCACTATCCTTACGAATCTTTGTAATTCTGTCCTAATATTAATCATTAATGAAGTGGTCTCTTTTTTGTATATATATGAAGAGTTTGCTATCGAAGTCTTTGACTTTATTATTAACTGTGAATTTATAATGTGGTTTTATAGCTGTGTTGACACCTCTGGACGTTGGGGCCATGGTGGAATGTTTGATGCACTAACTAAACTTTCATCAAGCATCAGTGAAGCATATGAACGGGCTTCTGAACACGGGGATCTGCATCTTGGTGATCTCCATCTTATAAGGCTTGAAGGTGAGCACAAGCACAAACTAATATTTTAACTCTATAAAAGTAGAACTGCATATACCTGCAGGATGCTTCGTGCATGTGAATGTACAGTAAGATGCTACCTTGACTTACAAGCAGCAGAAAAATAATTGATTGTTCTAGTAAAATAATTGAGGCGATAGATAAATAGACATCAGAAATAATTATTCTGACTGCTGAACTTCAGTTAACTTATCTATTGCTATTTACTATGTATAAAACGATGACCATGATTGCTACATCTCGGATTTTCACATCCTGAGTTTCCCCGGTCATTGCAGCTCCTGGCTCTGTCACATGTTGGTTATACTACCTTACCAAAAAATGGATCATACGACTGCGTTGTCAAAGCTACACTAACCAAATGGTTTATATACAAAAGTCAATAAATTAAAATATATCAATCATTTAGTTGAGTTTCGTAGCATTTTTTTTCCCACATATCCGTGCTGTTTCTATTTAATCAACTAGTGAGAGTGTGCATTCTACTAGTATGTAATTTTTCAGTCTTTTGAGGATACCTGTGCTTTATACTAGTATTAACCTTTTAGTTTACTGCAATATATCCATCACTAGTTAACGGGTGTCCTTTAAATGGTGATAATGGATCTTATTGATGTTACTCCAAATAGATAATGAATAAATAGTGAATCAGTATATGCTTCCTTATTTGTGCCTTTTTACTTAGATGTCTGTGATGATCAAAATTTGGATGGTAATGCTCCCAAAATGGTTGCTTTAGCTGTGGTTCAATCTTACAATCCAAGGCGTAAAGTCCCTCGAAGTGAAATCTCACTTGTCCACTTGGAAAGCTGCTTATCAAAAGCAGCGTTCTCAGCTGCTCAAAATTCTGGTAACATTTCCACATTTATCTAACTCCATATTTTATTATTGTACATAATGTTGCATTTCCATTTTCAGTTTATCTTTTTGCGCTTTTGTTTGCTTCTTGCTTACATGCATGGCTGACTTTATTTTCTGCATGCAAGTCCAACAAGAGAAATTTGACACATCATTTGAGTCTAAATACGGAATTGATGTCTCTGAGACACCTTGATCTTGCATTACTACAATGTATTATATCCATTTTCCAATCAAATAAGCACAAGACGAGAAAAACTAGGAAGGAAAGTATATTTACAAAAGTGTGGACATTGAGTGTAATAAAATGTAAAGCAATCTTCAGATTTCTCATTGTTAAGAAAAATGTTTTAGAACCTAGTTGCTATAGGTTACATTCTCTTAAAATTGGGAGTTGGGCCCAACTCAATCCTACAAAACCGGCTTTCAAGGAGAGGATTGCCTCTACTTATAAGCTCAGTTGAGAGTGTTCACGCAATTTACTTGAAAGTAGAAGGTCTATCTTTTATGCATCTTACTTTTTTTCTTTATTGATTGTTGGAAAGTCTTTATCAAGTGTGAATGTAGACTGATATTTGTTTTGGCATCATCAAGGATGAACATTCAGGCATTAAGCTATAACTAGTTGATAATTTCACAATTAAATTGTGACGTGTTGATGTTTCAACTTACTGATACAAATTAAATTATTTTGATCATTCTGCAAAGCATCAATTCACATGCCACGGATTGGTTATCAAGATGGATCTGATCGTTCTCAATGGTACACCATAGAACGGCTTCTAAGAAAATATGCCTCCATGTACAACATAAGTATATACGTGTAAGTTGTAACTCTTTCTTTCAGATCAACATTAGACTTAAAAACATTTTATTACAGTATCATATATCTAATCTTCAATTTCTTACAGGTATTATTATCGAAAATCACGTTAAGGATCCGGGCTTAGTTTCCAGACACAAAAGGGATAGTTCAGATGGAAAAAAGAGCTGTAAGATATATTTCCCTAACACAAATAATTTTATGTGCACATGTATGTATATAGTAAAATTTCAGTCTACACAAGTGTAATATTTTGTAAATCCTTTGAAGTGTTAGAACAGAATTTACATGTTGAGACATGACTAAGGAATTTGTGTCAAATCTTACTGACCATGCCATCATCTAATGATAGGAATGAACTGAAATTGGTGTTTAACAAGTGGTTATTGTGATGATTAAAAGCACAATAATATCTGTTTACATTTACTCTATATTTAAGAACTATGCTTATTGTTTAATGCTGAGTGATTGAAATTACTTTTCTTGAGGTACCTGTGAAATGTGAATATACAAATTTCACAAATATAGGATCGTCAATACTTACCATTCTACTTTAGAAGATTGATCTTAATTATTAGATCATCTCCTCCAATGGGGAGTTCCTATTTTAAGCATTGATACTTATTAGGTACCCTCATTGGAGGAAATTAAAATTGAGTACTTAATAGATACCATTTCTCTAATAAACACCCTCTCTCCCTCTTCGTTAAAATATATTTTTGCGTCCTTTTCAGCTCTCCCTTTTAACTTCATCCCTTTGAAAACAAGGCCATGGATATTCTCTTCTACTGTTATTTGAAATTGTCAATCTTGAGACTAAGAAATATTGTGAACCAAACAAGAGACAAAGAAATATTGCTCCTTGCATAATTGACCCTTCATTACATTTTTTTTATTGGTCCAGACAAAAGAGACGAAGAAATATTGTGAACCATAACTTTAAAATAAGTGATTATTTCAATATTGACTATTTTCAAAGTGTCGTGCAAGCAATCCATTGTCAAACCATTCATACATTGGACATACTTTAGTCATATGTAGGACTAAACACATAAGACAAGATGGGGCAGCTTACGAATGATATATTTTTTTTTTGACAAAGCTTATGAACCCGTCAAGTATAAATTGTATTTTTTAAATGATCCTTAATGAAAACTTGTGAGAGATGGGTTATTTTCTTTTCAAGTATTTTATGAATTCAAGGGGAAAAATGAGTCGGTAGGAATAAAAGAAAGTAACAAACATTAGTGGCGGAATCAGAAAAAATAATTTAAGTTGACCGCTAAAAAAATTATAATATAAAAATTAAATACAAAAATTATATTGCATATAAAAATTTTAAGTCGTAAAAATCATGAAGACTCTATTTAATAATACCAAATTTTAAATTTATGACTGCTTATAAAGCTCATAGAGGAAAAAAAAATATTTGGTAACTTTTCCCTATAATGCTTTAAGACATTAATTTTGTGATTTTTCCCTATAAATATATGAAACAACACTACATGAAACTACATAAAAAAACACACGCACACAAGTATCTTGGAGTATCAACCCTACAAACATTTCCTACCATGGTGTTCTTATTTTCAAACCTTCGGTCCATGAAGTTGTTATCTTTTTGGATGCTTCTATCAACTTGTTTTTGTGCATCCACAATAGCCACTTTACAAAGTAGAGAAGAAGCAAGTGCTTTGTTGAAGTGGAAAACAAGTCTAGACAACCAAAGCCAAACCTTACTATCTTCATGGAGTGGCAATAATTCATGCAACTGGCTTGGAATTAAATGTGATGAAGATTCCATATATGTTACTTATGTAAATCTCACAAACATGGGATTGAAAGGTACACTCAAAAGTCTTAACTTCACATCACTTCCAAATATTCTTACTCTTGATCTTAGTTTCAACTTCTTGAATGGAAATATTCCTAACCATATTGGAATGTTGTCCAAACTTTCTCATCTTGATCTTAGTCACAATCATCTCTTAGGAACAATTCCATATGAACTAACACAGTTGATTAGTCTTCATACTTTATATCTAGATAATAATATTTTCAGCAGTTCCATTCCTAAAGAAATAGGTGCATTGAGGAATTTGAGAGAACTTAGTATCTCAAGTGCAAATCTCACAGGAACTATTCCAACTTCTATTGGGAATCTAACCTTGTTGTCACATTTGAATCTAGCAGGCAACGATCTTTATGGCAACATTCCAAAAGAACTTTGGAATTTGAGCAACTTAAACTACTTAACAGTTGAAGTAAATAAGTTTAATGGTTTTGTTTTTGCTCAAGAAATTTTGAACTTGCATAAGCTAGAGACTCTAGATCTTGGTGCTAATGGTCTTTCCATTAATGGTCCTGTTCTACAAGGTATTTGGAAGTTGGAAAATTTAACATACCTTTCTTTTCAACAATGCAATGTCAAAGGGTCTATTCCATTTTCTATAGCAAAGTTGACTAACTTGTCATATCTAAATTTAGCACACAACCATATTTTTGGTCATATCCCTATAGAAATTGGGAAGTTGAGTAAGCTAGAATATTTATATTTTTTTGACAATAACTTATCTGGTAACATTCCTGTGGAAATTGGGGGATTGGTGAACATAAAAGAGTTACGGTTTAATGACAATAATCTTTCTGGTTCGATTCCTCGTGAAATCGGAATGATGAGATTTGCGGTTCAAATTGATTTAAACAATAACTCTCTCTCAGGTAAAATTCCACCTACAATCGGAAACTTGAGTAATATGCAACAACTTACATTTGCTATAAACTATCTCAATGGAAAACTTCCAATGGAAATGAATATGCTTGTCAGTTTGGTTACCCTACAAATTTATGATAATGACTTCATTGGTCAGCTGCCTCACAACATTTGTATTGGTGGAAACTTGAAATATTTGGCTGTTAAGAATAACCATTTCACTGGACCAGTTCCAAACAGTTTGAAGAATTGTACTAGTATTATAAGACTTAGGCTTGAACAAAATCAACTGAATGGAAATATAACAGAAGATTTTAGTGTTTATCCAAATTTGAATTACATACATTTAGGTGAAAACAATTTTTATGGACACCTTTCTTCCAATTGGGGAAAGTGCCCTAACCTGACAAGCCTCAACATTTCAAATAATAATATAAGAGGCGATATACCAGTAGAAATAGGCGAAGCGCGCAACTTGTATACGCTTGACTTATCTTCTAACCATCTCAAAGGAACAATTCCAAAGGAGTTAAGCAAATTGACTTTGTTGACCAACCTACTAATAAGCAACAACCATCTTTCAGGAAACATTCCTGTGCAAATAGCATCCTTAGATGAACTTGACACCTTAGACTTCGAAGGAAATAATCTAAGTGGCTTCATCACAAAAGAACTTGCAATTTTGTCCAATTTATGGAACTTAAATTTGAGCCAAAACAATTTCATAGGAAATATTCCTGTTGAGTTTGGACAATTTAAAATCCTTCGAAGTCTTGATCTAAGTGGAAATTTTTTGGATGGAACAATACCACCAATGCTTACAGAGTTGAAATACTTAGAAACATTGAATCTTGAACATAATAATCTTTCTGGCCTTATTCCTTCCAGCTTTGATCAGATGTCGAGCTTGACGTTTGTTGATATATCATATAACCAATTGGAGGGTCCACTCCCCAACATTCGAGCATTCAATAATGCTACAATTGAATTGTTGAGAAATAACAAAGGTTTGTGTGGTAATGTTTATGGCTTAGAGTCTTGTCCAACATCAAGAAGTGAATCTCATCATCATTCTCATCAGATTAGCAAAGTCTGGTTAATAGTCTTACCCCTTATTACGGTTGGAACTGTAATGCTAGCATTAATTTGCTATAAATTCTCATATCATCTCTTCCAAACATCAACCATCAATGATAATCAGGTTGGAGGGAACATCAATGTACTTCAAGATGTATTTACTATATGGAACTTTGATGGGAAAATTGTGTATGAGAACATTGTGGAAGCCACAGAAGAGTTTGATGACAAACATCTCATTGGAGTTGGAGGGCATGGAAGTGTCTACAAAGCTAAGTTGCAGACAGGTCAAGTAGTTGCTGTGAAAAAGCTACATTCAGTAGCAAATGGAGGAAATTCCAATCTAAAATCATTCACAAATGAGATCCAAGCTCTGAGTGAAATTCGACACCGTAATGTTGTGAAACTGTATGGATTTTGCTCACATTCACAATTGTCATTTTTGGTTTATGAGTTCATAGAAAAAGGTAGTTTGGAAAAGATTTTGATAGATGATGAACAAGCAATTGCGTTTGATTGGAATAAGAGGGTGAATGTCATTAAAGATGTAGCTAATGCTTTATGCTATATGCATCATGATTGCTCAGTTCCAATTGTTCATCGAGATATCTCTAGCAAGAACATTCTTTTGGATTTGGAATGTGTGGCTCGTGTCTCTGACTTTGGAACAGCTAAGCTTCTAAATCTTAATTTAACCAACTCGACGTCATTTGCATTTACATTTGGATATGCTGCTCCAGGTTAATAACCTTTCTTTAATCTTATTAAGACGTAAATAATTTTTTAGCTTATTTGTCCTTGCTAATCATTTTGTAACATAATTGTCTACATCTCATGTTTAATTTTGCTATTTGTTTTGTACATGACTCCTATTTTTGTTTTGGTACAGAACTGGCATACACGACGAGAGTGAATGAGAAATGTGATGTGTATAGTTTTGGAGTGTTAGCATTGGAAATACTTTTTGGAAAACATCCTGGAGATGTTGTATCTTTATGGACTACCGTTGGCTCTATACCTAATGCGATGCTACTAATGGATAAGTTGGACCAACGTCTTCCTCATCCTTTGAGTCCCATTATCGAGGAGTTAGTAACGATTGCAATGATAGCTTTTGCATGTTTGACCGAAAGTCCTCAATCTCGCCCTACCATGAATCAGGTTTCGAAGGAGTTAGCAGGTTACCAATGATATTTTTTCTCAAAGTAGTTTTACACAAATAGCTGAAAGATTATAGTACTTACTAATTAGGCTTGAATGTTACTTGTTCTTCCTTGTTTTGTAATTTAGTAAACCTTATTTTTAACTTGTTTGTATCATAAGCTATTCTAAATTTGTTGTTTCTGAACCTCAATTGTCGTATTAAATCTATCTATCTGTCTGTCTATTTATAATTTATCATTTCTTGAATCGTAAAATCGTACACTGCAACCTCAGTTTCTGCCTTCAACATGTGTTTGTAACTGCTCTTGCTTCAGAGCTCAAATGTGTGACTTATATTGTCGATGCGTGCAAACTGACACGTGGTTCAAGTGTTCAACGACTTTTGTTGATTTGCTTTGTTACAGTTGTAAATCCTTTCATCTTAATTGACAGCAGCATCATACTCGTTTGTTCTACTCTTCTGAGTTGACAATCTTCTATGCCTATAATCTTCTATCCCTAAAAAGCTAAAACCATGTTTTTTTTACTGCAGGCTTATTTATGTGTATGAACTATGCCAATTTGATCTTTCTCTTGGTTACATTGTCTTAGTAATAGGTATTAAGTTGATATTCTGGTCATTTGTTTGTGAGAGCTAATGGTGGAAAAATAAGAAACTCCTGAGAGCTTGGTCTGGTTCTGCCAATAATTTAGATGATTTTCAACTAAATGTTATTTCTATAGATTTTTGTTATACCAAACTATTTAGAAGTTTTTGCAAGAAAATTTGAATAAGGAACACATGAGGATCATATAGTTTCCTTAGGGAGATAAATAGGATTCAACCAAATTCTCAACTGGACCAACTTTGAAAAGATTTCAATCACATATCAGCAACTTCAAAAGCTGGATTTAAAGTTCTAAGGGAATGTATATATTTGAGCTATTGTGATATGACATTCATGTTGAATCTTGATTGTAGCGCAAGCAACTCAATCAGGTTCAAATACATTATGAAGAGATCATGCAACTGTTATTAGCTATTTATGACATAACATTCATGTTGAATCTTGAATAATTAATAATCATTTTCAAATACAGGATGAAGAGACCAAGCATGCAAGCCTGGACACTAAATATGTGAGTTGGGTGTTCGCCCCAAGTCTGGTTACGACAATTGGGCACTCTCCTTTAATTAATCTGATCCCTATAGTCCAAACTTGAAGGGCTTATGCAGTTTTAATTGGGATTTGAACTCTAGATACTCCATTTATTCACTTTAAGAGTGAAATTTTTGCCACTAGACTACTCGACCACTCCACTTCAATGTAAACTCAAAAAGGTTGTCACCAATAGGCTTAAAATAACCTTCAGAGCAGATCGATTTGTGGCCTAAAAACGCCATGGAACTGCTATCACACTTAGGTTGATTCACCCGCTATTCTCAACTGCTATGACCGCTTCTCTAAATAGCGGTTTGCGGCCCTCTGGCGTATTGTGCTATGCTATAGAACGCTATTAACATCAAAGGTTTTGCCATCATCAAGGATGAAATTGTGACATGTTGATGTTTCAACCTACTGATACAAATTAAATTCTTTTGATCATTCTGCAAAGCATCAATACACATGTCACGGATTGGTTATCAAGATTCAAGATGGATATGATCGTCCTCAATGGTACACCATAAAATGGCTTCTAAGAAAATATGCCTCCATGTACAACATAAGCTATAACTCTTTCTTTCAGATCAACATTAGATTTCAAAGCATTTGATTAGAGAATGATATATCTAATCTTCAATTTCTTACAGGTATTATTATTATTATTACATAATCATATTTTTGTGAATTCGACTAAACAAACCACACCAATAATCTTTGAGTGTGTGGAACAAATAAATCAAGCAATCAAATCAACTTATGGGAATAAGCAATTAATCACACAAAAGCTAAAATAACGAAAGCGATAAAAAACACGAAGAAATTGTTTACCCAGTTCGGCTAATACTCCTTGCTCTGGGGGAGAGAGCACCTCTCTGTTCCACTATCAACTAATAACTTGATTACAATGAGATTTTTCAAAGAGTTACAAGAAATTAGAGTTTTCCTAATTTCTACCATTTTCTCAAATCTCTTCCCGTGACCAAGAGATTTAATCAATAAGTGTTTTCCGGTGTTACAAAGATTATTCCAACCCTAGATAAACCCAAAAGGAACCACCTTTAACCCTAGATTGATGTTGGATATAAAAAAACCCTTTGAAACCCACCTTCTCTCTCTTCCTGCGGCTGGAAACAAAACAGAACATAATATATAACACGCGCGACGCGCTGATGACAGAACCAACCCAACCAATCCTTTCTGATGACTGCGCAACGCGCAAAACCAATGGCGCGACGCGCCACCTGCTGAATCCAAACAGTTTTCTGCTTCATCTTCATCCATTCAAAGGTAAATTCCCAACACATATAACTACTCACATTTATTTATTTATTTTTATCTAACAGACTAGTGGTTAGAAATTTCAGCTCTTAATGTGAATAAGTGGAATGTTTGGGGTTCGAACCTCAACTCTTACATATATAATGCAATGTCCATACCAACTAAGCTAAGTTCACAGGGATAACTACTCACATTTCTAAATATCTGTTATACATATTTTTGAAATGATATCTTGTTTGGAAAGGTAGTTTTAGACAAAAATTACATTTTTTTTTTCTTGGACCGCTTATAGCACCATAGTCTCCTTTGTTTATATTTATTCTTTAGAAACTCTGTTTATTGTTTAATGCTAAGTAGTGTCAATCATTTTCTTGAGATTAGTGTGAATATGCAAATTTGAAATAGTCAATCTTCGGAAATTGCTTGTAAATGAATTCACATTGTATGCGAAATTGCTCCTTAACTACATTACTATTATTACTAATGATCCAAACAAGAGAGACGAAGAAATATTGTGATGATTAAAACCATAACTTTAAAATAAGTGACTTTCAATCAAGACTCACTATTTCTAGTGTCAATGCAAACCACCTTCACCAACTTCCGTCATATGTACGATCAATTTAGGGATGTTAACGGGGCGGAAAATAAGCGGGAAGTATTTTACCATACAATTCTCTACCATTTAAATTATCCTCATCTCCATCATCATTTCCCACTTCGGAGAGAATATTCTTTCTCCATTTCCATTCCCGCGAATTCCCATAGTTTCCGTGGAAATCCATCAACTTAAATTTTTTTATCAAATTTTTATTATTTTCAATCAAATTAGTAGTAGAAAAAAGTTTAATCATAAAACAAATAAAAAATTAAGACATTATTGTGAATCTTGTAAGTTGTGACAATAATAAACATCACATAATAAAGTACTTAAGTATAGACATATAAATGTTATTTTGATTAAGTTTTCGGGGACGGATTTTCCGTCGGATGAGAATAAAATTTTATCCCCGTCTCCAAACCTCATTCGAGCGGTCTTTTTCAATTCCTCTGTTCCCATTTTCATGGGGGGAAATTCTCCACCTTTAAATATTCAAATGGGACAATTCCCACAAAAATCCTCAGGGTTAAATTAACATTTCTAGATTAATTCAATACATAAAACCAAATGGGCCAGCTTATGAATTTCATAACATTCCCTCCGGTAACTTTAAAATCCTTAAAAACATAGTTAGTGTCATTTAATTTTTTAAAATAATAAAATAAAATTATCCTATTTGTAGAAATTTGTACCATAAAATAAAATATTTATTGGAAAACCAAACAATATTAGATATTTATAACTAGATAAAATATATGGATAATCTATATATGCAGTGTGTTGAGATTTTTATCGATAGATCAAAGTAATACATTGTTGAGATATTTATATTTATGCTAAATAAAAAATAATTTAAAAGATAATAAAAAATAAAAATTATTGACGATGTGGAAGTGACATGTAACAGTTATTACGTGTATTTTAATTGTATCCATGCATGACGAAGAAACTATGACAAAATCTCTTGACTTTCGTGGACTTGAATATTATTTTATATATATATATATATATATATATATACCCATATAATTCGTTTATCTTTTACCCATCAAACCTCAAATCCTAAACCCTATAATGGCATATAAAATATTTTTATGACGTATCTCATTTCCCTATAAATATATGAAGAAACACTACATAAACTGGCATAAAAAACACAAGTATCTTGGAGTATTGATCCCCTACAAACATATTCTGCCATGGTGTTCCTATTTTCAAACCTTCAGTCCATGAAGTTATTGCCCTTCTGTTTCCTTCTATTAACTTGTTTTTACACACTCACAACAACAGCCACTTTACAAAGTAGAGAAGAAGCAAGTGCTTTGTTGAAGTGGAAATCAAGTCTTGACAATCATAGCCAAACCTTACTATCTTCATGGAGTGGCAATAACTCATGCAACAACTGGCTTGGAATTACATGTGATGAAGATTCCATATATGTTACTTATGTAAATCTCACAAACATGGGATTAAAAGGTACACTCAATAGTCTTGACTTCACATCACTTTCAAACACTCTTACTCTTGATCTTAGTGCCAACTTCTTGAATGGAAATATTCCTAACCATATTGGAATATTGTCCAAACTTTCTTATCTTGATCTTAGTGACAATCTTCTCTCAGGAACAATTCCATATGAAATAACACATTTGACTAGTCTTCGTACTTTACATCTAGATTATAATATTTTCAGTAGTTCCATTCCTGAAAAAATAGGTGCATTGAGGAATCTGAGAATACTTAGTATCTCAAATGCAAATCTCATAGGAACTCTCCCAACTTCTATTGGGAATCTGACCTTGTTGTCACAATTGAATTTAGATCACAATAAACTTTCTGGAGAAATCCCACCTACGATTGGAAAATTACTGAACATCAAAATTCTATTTCTTTATCAAAATAATCTTTATGGATCTATTCCTCAAGAAATTGGGAAATTAATAAACATAACATATCTAAACCTTCATACCAATAAGCTTTCTGGATCTATTCCGCGAGAAATTGGAAAGTTATTGAACTTAGAAACTCTATATCTTCATGTCAATAATCTTTCTGGATCTATCCCTCAAGAATTTGGAAAGTTATGGAACATAACAAATTTGTATCTTAAAGATAATATTCTTTCGGGTTTCATTCCTAGCGAAATCGGAATGATGAGGTCTTTGGGTCAAATTGATTTGTCAAATAATGCTTTCTTTGGTAAAATCCCATCTTCAATTGGAAACTTGAGCCATTTATATTATCTTGGCTTTCATGAAAACCATTTGGATGGGGCAATTCCAACAGAATTGAATATGCTTGCTAATTTGGAATCATTCTTTCTAAATGATAACAATTTCATTGGTGAGTTGCCTAAGAACATTTGCTTTAGTGGAAACTTGAAATCCATTATTGCTTCAAATAACCATTTTACTGGGCAAGTTCTAAAGAGTTTAAAGAATTGTTCTAGTCTTACTAGACTTTGGCTTAAAAATAACCATTTTTATGGAAACATAACAGATGATTTTGGTGTATACCCAAATTTGAAGTTCATGGAATTGGATGGCAATAATTTTTATGGCCACCTTTCATCCAACTGGGGAAAGTTTCATAATTTGACACAACTTCACATCTCCAAAACTAATATATCAGGTTGTATACCACCCGAACTCAGTGAAGCACCTAACTTATATTCAATTGACCTATCTTCAAACCATCTTACAGGAAATATTCCAAAGGAGTTAAGAAACTTGACTTTGTTGTCAATTCTACAGATAAGCAACAACCATCTTTCAGGAAACGTTCCTGTGCAAATAGCATCCTTATATGAACTTGACACTTTAGACCTTGCAGGAAATAATCTAAGTGGCTTCATCACAAAAGAACTTGCAAATTTACCCAAGTTATGGAACTTAAATTTGAGCCATAACAAATTCATAGGAAATATTCCTGTTGAATTTGGACAACTTAAAGTCCTTCGAAGTCTTGATCTTAGTGGAAATCTTTTGGATGGAACAATACCACCAATGCTTACAGAGTTGAAATACTTGGAAACATTAAATCTTGCACATAATAGCCTTTCTGGCCTTATTCCTTCCGGCTTTGATCAGATGTTGAGTTTGGCGTTTGTTGATATATCATATAACCAATTGGAGGGTCCACTCCCCAACATCCGAGCATTCAACAACGCTACAATTGAAGTGTTGAGAAATAACAAAGGCTTGTGTGGTAAGGTTTATGGCTTAGAGTCCTGTCCAACATCAAGAAGTGGATCTCATCATCATTCTCATCATATTAGCAAAGTCTTGTTAATAGTTTTACCCCTAATAACTGTTGGAACCGTAATGCTAGCTTTAATTTGCTATAAATTCTCATATCATCTCTTCCAAACATCAACAACCAATGAAAACCAGGTTGGAGGGAACATCAGTGTACTTCAAGATGTATTTACTATATGGAACTTTGATGGGAAAGTTGTGTATGAGAACATTGTGGACGCCACAGAAGAGTTTGATGACAAACATCTCATTGGAGTTGGAGGGCACGGAAGTGTATACAAAGCTAAGTTGCAAACAGGTCAAGTAGTTGCTGTGAAAAAGCTCCATTCAGTAGCAAATGGGGGAAATTCCAATCTAAAATCATTCACAAATGAGATACAAACTCTGACCGAAATTCGACATCGCAATGTTGTGAAACTGTATGGATTTTGCTCACATTCACAATTGTCATTTTTGGTTTATGAGTTCATAGAGAAAGGTAGTTTGGAAAAGATTTTGATAGATGATGAACAAGCAATTGCATTTGATTGGAATAAGAGGATCAATGTCATTAAAGATGTAGCCAATGCTTTATGCTATATGCATCATGATTGCTCACTTCCAATTGTTCATCGAGATAGCAAGAACATTCTTCTTGATATGGAATGTGTGGCTCGTGTCTCTGACTTTGGAACAGCTAAGCTTCTAAATCTTAATTTAACCAACTCGACGTCATTTGCATGCACATTTGGATATGCTGCTCCAGGTTAATTCTCCTTCTTTAATCTTATTAAGACATAAATAAATTTTTAATTTGTTTGTCTTTCATGATCTTTTTGTAACAAAACTACTTCATAATTATATACATCAAATGTTTAACTTTGCTATTTGTTTTGTACAGAACTTGCATACACGACGAGAGTTAATGAGAAATGTGATGTATATAGTTTTGGAGTATTAGCATTGGAAATACTTTTTGGAGAACATCCTGGAGATGTTGTATCTTTATGGACCATCGTTGATGCGATGCTACTAATGGATAAGTTGGACCAACGTCTTCCTCATCCTTTGAATCCCATTATCGAGGAGTTAGTAGCAATTGCAGTGATAGCTTTAGCATGTTTAACTGAAAGTCCTCAATCTCGCCCTACCATGAAGCAGGTTTCAAAGGATTTAGCAGGTTTTCAAGGAGATTGTAATCTCGCAGTGGTTTTACACCAATAGCTGAAAGATTATACTTATTGAATATTCTTGATTTTTACACTTTTACTTATTCTTCCTTGTTTTGTAATTTTGTAATAAACAGTTTTAACTTGTTTGTATTATAAGTTATTTTAAATTTGTTGTTTCTGAACTTTAACTGTCCTATCAAATTTATCTATCTATCTATTTGTAATTATTTATTATTTCTTGAGTTGTAAAAACTTACACGGCAACCTCAGCTGCTACCCTCTACATGTGTCTGTAATTGTGTTCTTTCTTCAAAGCTCAAATGTGTGACTTATATTGTCTTAGTCATAGGGTATTAAGTTGATATTTTGGTCAATTGTTTTTCTTTATAATCATATGCTACACTTTAATAATAGTTAAAATTGTGAGAACCAAGAGTGTAAAAATAAGTAGCTGAGAGCTTGGTCTTGTCACCAATTTAGATTATTAATAGCTATTATGAAATAACATTCATGTTGAGTCTTGAATGGTTAATGCATTTGAAACTCCTGATGAAGAGGTCATGCAATTGTTATTTTCTCCTACCTTCTTCATATTAATAATTTGGGTCACCTGGATGCATCACTATTAATAATTTGGGTTAATTACAGTTTGGACCCCTATTTTAAAAATCACTCAGATAGATCCTTCCATTATATTTTTGTATCTAAAAAGTGGTGAAACTAAAGTTTTTAATAGATTTTCTTGTAATTTTACAAGTGTTGATCAATCCACATTATCAGGTTGTATGCCACGTCATTTAAAATATATCAAATCATCATTTTTTTAGTACAAAAGTTTGATTCGGGAAAAATGGGTTGATTTTAAAATAGGGAGACCAAAACTGTTATTAAGCCTTATGATTTTTGTGTGCAAGTATACATAAAATTGAGTTGGTTATATTATATATCCATGGATTTTCAATTATAAGAAACTAAAGTGACAATTGTTTTTATCCTTTTTATAAGAAACTTTGACCAATTTTTAAATGTATTAAATGTTTAATTTCATTTATGTCTTATTTATAATGAGACAGAATATTAAAAATAAATAAGTTAGTGGAACTAAGAGTGATTAAATAGGGATATTCATGGAATAAATTTAAACTTATAAGAATATTAAATGAAAATAACTATTTCCAATTATATGTTTCCTTTGTCTTGGTGATTTACGTATTTTGTTTTATAAAGAGAAGCGGAGGGAGTACATCATTTGCAAGTGGTGATTTGTTATAAGTGTTCAGTTCAGTTTCACTACACTCCTTTGACTTCCTAAATTCTTTTATAGATGCAAAGTATGTGTCATAAAAAATGTGTTTCAATATATCCTCTACAGGGTTCAAGGTTCTTAACTGCTACCCTATGTGCCTATCAAAATCTAGAGATGGGACAGTCACATTAACAACATGCGTTTTCTAAACATCATTCTTATCAGATCTGAACAAATTCTATTGAAAGCAGTAAAAGGAGAAGGAAATAACCGTCTTGGCTGGCCGCAGTGTTGGTGTAGGATCCGAGTTAGTCTGTGTCTCGAAAAGCTTTCTCGCAGCTAGATTCCGGTCAGGGGTCCTTGCCTTGCTGTTTGGCTGCTTGGAGAGTCTTTCAATGCTCATCTTATCAATGTGACCAGCATATTTTCATGTCTGTCGTTCCTAGGTAGTAAAGACAAGAGGCCTTTACTACAATCAAGAACCACGCCGCATCACCGGGGGAGCATCGAAATCAATCATTCTCTGTCCATTGTTAACGACCTTCATTTTTGTCTGGTCCTACAACAATTTTAACAGAAAATTAAATTAATAACCTTAATGAAATAAATTCAATAATATCCATGAATATTAAAATAAATTTATATTAAACTTATATAAAGGACGCCTCCACATACCCATATCAGCAACATCGCGGGTGGCATTACAAATTTTTGCCAACGTGTTGCAACTTGTGTCAGAGGGGTTGGGATATTTGAAAGGCTTAGAGTGGTAATAGGATACCACCACTTCCAGGAATGGACACGGTGCTTTGTGTTTCTTTTCTTTTTCAAAGCCAAATTAAATATTCAAAATAAAATTGTATAGCATCACATTTAATATTTATTACCGTTAGAAAAGTAACCGTTGCATTTCATAGTCAAGCTTTTTTACAATATTTTATTTTATATATATATATTTTTTTTTAATGCATTATGATATAATTGATTTAATTTGTTTCAATTATACATTTTATATATTAATATAAAATATAAATTAGAATTATATTGAGAAAGTCGTGGGATCCATGTTAGAGTGTTTGATGAGTGGTATGGATATTTAGAAAATAGGGTTAAGTGGTTTAAATAGATAGAAAGTGTAAGTAATATAGTATATTATGTGGGACCCATTTATACCACCCACATGGGTGGCATGGATGTGGATGCTCTTAGATACCGATACTGTACTCCGCATCGCACCTAGGCAACACGGTGAGAAGAGAAATTTTACTCGTTTTTTAACCATAGTCCCAATTTTAACCATAGTCCCATGTTTCTTAAAAAGTTTCTAAACCCCTTCGCTCTCTAAACTGGCCGACAACAAAACCCCTTCTTTTGTCACTCTCATGCGTTCCAGCAACAACAACTGCTGAATCTTCCTCCGTCCACAATTATGCATTTTCGAACTATATCATCAAATCAATCTCTCATTTCCATTTCCAATTTCACTTCACACTCATCTTCTTCTTCTCTCAGGTACTTTTCTTCTGTTCAAACACAAAATTTCAACAAAGAAGAAGAACTTGTTCAAAATGAAAAACCCAGATCAAGAAACTCAAGCAAGACAGCTAAAACAATGGTTAATCTAATAAATTTCAAACCTTGGTCAAATGGATTATTATCATCATTCACAACTTCACTTTCCAAAACCACTGTTCTTCAAACACTTCGTCATATTAAGGTACCATCAAAAGCTTTTTTATTTTTCAATTGGGTACATGAAAATGGTTTCTCTCATAATCCTCAATCATATTTTATGATGTTAGAAATTTTGGGTCGTCAGAAGAATCTTAATGTAGCTAGAAATTTTCTATTTTCTATTGAGAAAAGATCTAATGGTGAAGTTAAGCTTAAAGATAAGTTTTTTAATAGCTTAATTAGGAGTTATGGTGAAGCTGGATTGTTTAAAGAGTCTGTGAAGCTTTTTGAGACAATGAAATCTATTGGTGTTTCGCCGTCTGTGATTACCTTTAATAGTGTTATGTTTATTTTGCTTAAAAGGGGTAGGACAAATATGGCTAAAGAGGTGTATGATGAAATGCTTAACACGTATGGTGTTACGCCGGATGTTTACACGTTTAACATTTTGATTCGAGGGTTTTGTAAGAATTCTACGGTTGATGAAGGGTTTCATTTCTTTAGAGAAATGACGAGATTTAATTGTGATCCAGATGTTGTTACTTATAACACGCTTGTTGATGGGTTGTGTAGAGTAGGGAAGATTAAGGTGGCGCGTAATTTGGTGAATGGTATGAGCAAGAAATGCAAAGATTTGAGTCCTGATGTTGTTACTTATACGACTTTGATACGAGGGTATTGTATGAAACAAGAACTCGATGAGGCCTTGGTTATTCTTGATGAGATGAATGGTAGAGGGCTTAAGCCGAATATATTTACTTATAATACTCTCATTAAAGGACTTTGTGAGTCGAACAAGTGGGACAAGATGAAAGATATTTTGGAACAAATGAAAGGCGATGATGGAGTTATTCCAGATGCATGTACCTTCAATACATTGATTAGTTCACATTGTTGTGCTGGAAACCTTGATGAAGCATTCAAGATTTTCGAAAACATGCAAAAATTAGAGCTCTCAGCAGATTCAGCCTCATACAGTGTTATGATACGAAGTTTATGTCTGAAAGAGGACTATGATAAGGCAGAAAGGCTTTTGGATGAGTTATTTGAGAAGGAAATTTTGTTACGTGATTATGGCCCAAAGCCGCTGGCTGCTTCTTATAGGTGTATTTTTCGGTATTTGTGTGAACATGGGAAAACAAAGAAGGCCGAAAGACTACTCAGACAGCTAATGAAAAGGGGAACACAAGATCCCCTATCATACAAAATAGTGATTTTGGGGCACTGTAAAGATGGTGCATTCGAAAATGGATATGGGCTTTTAATATGGATGCTGAGAAGGGATTTTCTTCCCGATGTTGAGATTTATGACTGTTTGATCGATGGTTTGCTTCAGAAGGATAAGCCTCTCCTTGCAAAGGAGACACTAGAGAAAATGCTAAAGAGCTCTTATCAACCAGAAACAAATACATGGCATTCTATACTCTCTAGTCTTTTGGAAAAGGGCTGTGTTAACGAGTCTGCTGGTGTTATTGTCACGATGTTGGAGAGAAATATCAGACAAAATATAAACCTTTCAACTAAGTGTTTACAGCTACTTTTTGAACGTGGAGTGCATGATAAAGCATTCAAAATTAATGAGTTGATTTATAAGAATGGATACTGTGTTAAAATGGACGAAATTGTTCAATTTCTTCACAGCAAAGGAAAGACATCAGAAGCATGCAAAATGTTGCTTTTTTGTTTGAGAAATAATCAGAATATCGACATTGATTCGTGTACTGTTGTTATTCTTGATCTTTGCAAAATTAACAAGGCTTCAGAAGCATTTAGTTTATGCTATGAATTGGTGGAGAAAGGTTTGCATCAGGACTTGACATGCCTCAATGATCTGGTAACTGCTTTAGAGGCAGGTGGAAGAATAGAGGAGGCTGCATTTATATCAAAGAGAATACCCAGAGCAGAGAACTTGGACCGATCTGAACGAAATAATAACGCTAAGAAGTCCAGGCCTGATAAAATGTGAGTCACATTTACTGCTTTTTCACTCCTCCTGTTTTGAACTTTTTCACATTTACTAACGTGATATGATACATTCAACAGATTAAGAGGCTAGAACGGCATGAAAAGAGGTTAGGGATCCATTATCATCCGAGTCAATGCAGACTGGAGAATCTCTTGTTCAGGAGTAGATGAGTGCTATGTCTAAGTAGGTGACTCTATTTGGATTATTCTACTGCTTCCTCGGACTATCATCAAAGGCTGATTAAATATTGGTAATACATTTTGAACAATACTTAATGTATTTGTATGTTTTGCATAAGGGGGTTTCTAGGATCTAGCAATGTAATAATAAAAGCCATCTTTTGCATAAGTTCAATATAGTTTGTTAAAAATAAGCTTAATTTTAATATCTGGAGATACAATCAGATGCCTCGGTTTCTGATGCAAAGCTACAAAACTCTCTCGAAACTTTTCCAAATTCTAATCTGGTAGGTTTGTCTAATTGATCATAATTACCATTTCAAGAGATATAGACTTTCAGCTTCTTGTTATCTCTACTCTACGTGTTGTTAAAGATTTATATAAAAAGTAGAATTTATGATTGAACTTCATGGTACAGTAATGGATATTGCCTAGATCATAAGAAATCTTAATAAACCTGTTAGAGTGTCTTGTTTTCTCTTAATAAAGCTGCTGACTTGGTTCTTGTGATGGAACAAGTTTTTGGTGTTGCTCGTGATTTGAAGTTTTGATGTTTGATTTGAACAAGTAAATTTCATACGTACACACACAACAACAACAACAAAATACACACTCAACAAGAGCCCAAAGCCTTTTCCTGTTAGGTGAGAGCGACTTTATGAATCAATCAACGACATAATATCCTGATATGAATCATTTTAAAATGAAATGATAGACCATTTAACTCCAAATCTCTAGTTATATTTGATCTATAGTTTTCCTTGGTTTCCCCTTACGTTTAACTGTTGGTCTATTCTCCACTTAGTCTACGCCTCTACGGTCTACCTTATGTACCGGTACTTCTGAAGTTAGGCCTAAATCCCACGTTTTAAGATGAGATAAAGGAACAGTTATGTACCGGTACTGAGCAATAAATGGAGAATAGAGTTCTCCTCAAGGTTCACTTTCACAAATGATCTCTTGTGTCATGCAAAAGCTATCCAATTGCAGAATGAATCCATCTGATATAGACAACATCATTACATTTCTTAATCTGTGTACAAAAACCTTAAACAACACTCATTTTGAAACGGATGGAGTAGTAGTTGTGTTATTTATCAGAGTTTGAATTCCATTCCTTTTACTTAAAACTCCTTCAGCATCTTTTAACTCACCAACTGAGCTTCCTGACATGGAAAATAATTGTCAGGACTCCATTGTTTTAACATCATTGGAGTATCTAATTTTGATTAGATAAACATTTAATGTTTATTATTGCTATGACTTGTGGCCAAACAAGGTTTGGTATTGTCCATGATTATAAGAATTTTACTTGCTTTTTATAGATCTATAAAAGGGTAAAAAATGTGAACAGTGCCATATACATTGTGACCCTTTTGTTCCTAAAATCGTAATGGTTGGTTATGATTCTGTCTTCTGCAGTTTACTATTTTCACATGCTAGTCCCTCTTCAATGTTAATGTTTAGAGTTAACTTATCTTTGGAAGTGTATGCCTCCTATGACAGTTAATAAAATGATCGAGTCGGGCTAATATTTCTCCGTTGGAGCGATGAATGGTTAACATCCAGGCTAGTGGTGGAGGATGAGAAGATGCCAAGTGAGACATATATCCATGAATTGTTTGATGTGTCAGATCAAACAAGGTTGCCGACGAAGAATGATGAGAAGATGGGATAAGTTGCTATCAAAAAGAAAAAAAGGCAGTCGTAGTTTATGTATTTCATGACTCTGATATTGTCTTTGCCAGTCTTACTCGTTTAAGATTTCTCGTATTAAAATTTTGGCCTTAATTTTCCGGTTCTCATGGTAATTCAAGTTATGCTGGTAGGTAAGTAAAGTTTGATCAATGATTGTTTCAGCTAGGATTTGAACTCAAGAACTCTCAATCTATTCATGTATTAAAATATCTATTTTATCGAAATTACTCCGGTTTTCCTATTATCGTGTTTTTGAAACCTAAAGTGCATGCATTGTTGTGACTTTTTAAATTTCCATATCTTTTAAAAGGAAACAAAGTATCTGATGTTGTTAGAACTAATATAAATACTAATTTTCATCTTAACTACTAAAGATGTTTTTTTTTGTTGACAAAATTAAAGAAAATGTTATATTCCTCGATTGATATAAGGGAGAATCAATACACATAATTTTTTCTTTTTTTTATGTTTTATTTCATTTCAATAGCATCATCTTACAACACATAACAAGGTCTGTAAAATTTTAATAAGTAAAAGAAAATTAAATTTATTTAGTGCCATCACAATAATTTAATAACAACTCATCGAATATTCTAGCAGTGCGTTTGTTTATTCTCTTGGATTTGCCGAAGCTTGATAATTAATAACGACATACACATATATCTTTACGACACCTCGGTTGAGCAGGAAAATCGCAATTAACTATCCGGATACAATCACCATCAAAAACACATTCTCTCACTGCAATGTAAAAAGAGAGAAAAGAATTAATTTTACTAAAATGAGATAAATTATTGTGTATGAAGTAAATAAGGAAATTTTCAAAGAAGATAAAAATGCTTACATTTAGAGCTTGTTGCAACAAGAAATAAGGAAAGAAGGATATTCATAACAAACATAAATTTGATAATTTTAGCCATATTTTCTAACTTTTGCATGTATCAAATAGAATATAATTTTATCACTTTTTAATTTATAATACTTAGGTTCTCCTTATATTATTTAAATAGTCTTTAGCACTTATAGAGTTATAAAAAGACTTTCTAATATTTTAATAATTATTAAATGTCTTTTAACTACAACAATATGTTAATATACCACTTTAGCATCTTTAGTGAGGTCACATAAACATTTACAATTCTTTTTTTTTTTTGACGAAAAACATTTACAAATCATAAGAATTCATACTTATTTTAAAATAGTATAAATGACGATTGAAAAGCCGTTTCAAGTTGAAAATCGTGTATTTAAAATAGTTTATTTTTGTCCCCGTGAACATAGCCCGATTGATAGGGTCGGATTTAAATCCGGAATCTTCCACTTATTCATCTTTAAGAGGTGAATTTCTAGTCATTATATATGTAGAGTTGGGTTCAACCTAAGATCTTCTACTTATTCATCTCAAGAGGTGAATTTCTAGTCATTAGACTACTTAACAAAAAAAATAGTTTATTTTTATTAATAGAAAAATACTAAATAGTGCCCTCGGGACACGTTAAACATATTAAAATAAAAATTTTGTCTCGAAATGCGTACATTTAATACATCAAAAGTATAAAAAATTGTTTTTTTAATATTAATTTTATCTTTTATTTCCTTTTTTAGCATGCTTAACAAGTGCATCGGAGACACTGTTTAGCATGACCCTTATTAATATGATTTTTTTAAATATATTTATATTTATATATTTTTTTTTGGTTGGATATTTTTTTTTTTTTTTAATAGGATTGAAAATGGTTTTCTTCAAAAAGCTAAACAAAATGTGTCAAAAAAAAAAGAAGCTAAACAAAATGTGTCAAAAAAAAAAGAAGCTAAACATAATAACTTTTATTTTTCTTATCAAAACAAACAGGCACATTTTTTTTTTGAAGAATCTAAATTAACCTACCCAAATTGGCACCAGAGAGAATCGAACCTGAAACTTTAAAGAGGAGCACACTCCCAGGTCCCAAGTCAATATCACCAAACCAACACAAGTGAGTTCAACATGCACATATTTTAATATAAGACCAGTCTCTTTGATCTACAAAAAATAATTACCGGACACCACAGTACATAATAGTACATGACAAATTTTAAGGATATATTAAATAATTTTTATCTTATAAGATTTTTGGTGGACTAAAATAATTTATTTGATCATATATCATTATTTAATTTATGTTCAACTATCAATTTCTTTTGAAGCCAAAAAGGGAACGAAAATAAGAAAAAATATCGCTAGAAGGAGGGATTGAACCTCCGACCTTGTGGTTAACAGCCACACGCTCTAACCAACCTGAGCTATTCCAGCAATTAATGTGCTAAGCTGTTTTAATGAATTTATTGTATAATTTTATAACCAAAATAAGAAACAAAACAAGCTAGGCCACTGGCATGGAGATTGGAGATACAACAAAGTGACAAATCATATTCATCCAGTTCTCGGGATAATATTTATTTTTCTTAACATGATAATCAGCAAATTAAATTATCAAAAGATTTTGCTTCAAGATTTTATTCAATTTCCCATTCAACACACAATTAGTAGTTGACTCCTACTTAGGTTAAGCTTGATACCTGTTCAAAAGATCATTACATCTATAATTATTGGATTAAATTGATGAACTTCTAAAAATAGTCCCTAAACTTTTTGTATTATATTTTTATTTCCTACGTTTTTGTCATTTCTAACATTGATTTTTACTGTAAAATTTTGGTTGAATGGGCTGACGGAAAATATCACATAGATGTCACGTAGACTCATTTCAACCAAAATTTCATAGTAAGGACCAATACTGAAAAAAATAAAAAACGTAAGAGACTAAAAACATAATAAAAAATGTAGAAACTTTTTAAGAAGTCCACCAAAATGTAAGAAATAAAAATATATTTAACCCATAATTATAGGGATAAATAAGTAAAAGTACTACAATTTTTTATAAATTGTTACTACTTTAACTCTTTTTCTTTTTTTTTTTACTAAACTTTAACTTTTTTCTTAATACTCTTATTAGAGATTTTTATAATAAGAGATTGAGGGAATTTGGTTTTTTGGAAATTTAGATGGTGACCCTGGTAATTGAACAAAGAATCCTTATTTCTTATGCATATATTTGAAGTGTAATTTTATAATTGAAATGGATTTTAAATTATTTTTTTACTAAAAAATGGATTTTAATTAAAATGAACAAACTGTAACAAGTAGCAGGCCCTAGTTTTCATTGACAAAAAAGTTCTCTCTTTTTGTAAGTTCTTCCTCCTTCATTCACTGGAGAGGGGTGGTTTTAGGTCATTTTTGACCTAGAATCCCCCTCTACATCTTTTTTCCCGTTCTTTTAATATAAATAAGTGATTTTTCACATAGATTAACTTTTTTCTTTTGTGTTTTTTCGATATCATCGTCTGAGTGCGGTGTTGGATTGGTCACCGTCTTGTGCGGAGAGCTATTTGATTTTTCGTATATTGTTGCGGTCTTCGTTTGATTCTATTGAAAGATCGGCTTCCGTCAATTACAGATTCGATCAATGATTTTGCATCAATGTTGCAGATCCGGAGACATGGATCCTCCGGTGACTTTAGTATTATCATATTATTTGTTGTAGCCATTTTGCCGTTGTTTATAGCGATGTTGAATATGTGCTTGTATGATATATTCTATCAATTGAATGAATGAATATCGTTTTCTTTTTATCGAAAAAAATAAATTAAAATGAACAAACTCATAGATAAATCATAAGTTCATAACCATTAATTAAGACTTGGATAATTATTTTAGTAAATTATTATATTTTAATAAGTGTAAGGGTAGGAAAGAAAATGTAATATTATTGAATTGATATTGGGGAGAAGTATACATATTAGAATTTGAGAGGCCTATACTCAACCACAAAAGCTAGCTTGAGAGTTAAGGTTTGCACTACATTATAAAGGCTATCTTTGCCATATCTCTAGCCAATGTGGGACTTCTAACAATACAACACACACAATATTCTTTGATGCTTTATTCATTTCAATAGCATCATCTTATAGTACATAACAACAAGGTTCGTGAAATTTTAAAATTTAAAAGTTAAAAGAAAATTAAATTATTGAGTATATCACAAATAACTACATAACACCTCATAAAATATTCTAGCTGAAGTGTGTTTGTTTGTTCTCTTAGGCCCACGACTCATAAACACATTAAACTTTCACTGTAATGTATAAAAAGAAACAAAAGAATTAATTTTACTAAATGGGAAGAAATATTGTGTAAGAAGTAGAGAAGAAAACTTTTAAAGGAGATAAAAATACTTACTTTTAGGGATTGCTTCAATTGCAACAAGGAATGGAGAAATAAGGACAATCATAGCAAAAATAAATTTGACAATTTTAGCCATATTTTGTCAAAAAATTTATAATAAAGCTTATGTTCTCCTTAAATTATTAAATAGTTTTTTTTGGTAACAATGAGGGCCTAAGCCCAATTATTAAATACTCGTTTTTAACACATACAAAGTTATAAAAGACTTTCAAAAAATTTAATGATCATTAAATATCTCTTAAATACAACAATGTGTTAATATGCCCCTTTAATGATGTCACATAAACATTTACGAATCCTTTTTTTTTTACTAAAAACATTTACCGATCAAAAGAATTCATTTTTAAAAAAATAGTATAAATGAATAATGATTGGAAAGGCGTTCAAGTTAAAAGAGTTTAAATTCTATGCAATCGATGTAAAATTATTTTACACATACATCAAATGATGTGTTGACACATCATTTAATGAATGTGACACGTCATGTGTTTATAAACACAATACATGATGTGTCAATATATTATTGGATGCGTGTGTAAAATAATTTTATATTGATAGTGTATATAAATTAAATTCATGTTAAAATATTTTTTATATATAATAAAATAGTTCATTTTTATTAATATGTTTTTTTTTAACATATTTTTATTAATATGGTTGAAAAAAGTATATAGGCTGATTTTTTTTTTCTCCCTTCTTTTAAAAATGGTTTTCTTCATAAAGCTAAACAAATATATAACTATTTCATTTTCTTAGCAAAACAAACATTCACATATTTTAATATAAGAGTCTTTTTAATTTGCAAAATATGATTTCTAGATAGCACATTACAAAATAGTACATGACAAACTATATGGAATAATTTTTTATCTTATAAGATTTTTGGTGGAACAAAAAACATTTATATGATCATACATATTAAGATTGAAGTATCATCTTTTATGCTGTTCAGCCAATGGCTTCTTTTAAAGCCAAAATGGAACGAAAATAAGAAAAAATGTCGCTAGAAGGAGGGGTTGAACCTCCGACCTTGTGGTTAACAGCCACACGCTCTAACCAACTGAGCTATTCCAGCAATGTGACATTATCTTTCTGTTTTTATGATTTTAATTTATAATAAAAATAAGAAACAAAACAAGCTAGGCCACTGGCATGGAGATACAACAAAGTGACAAATCACATATCCATGGTAAATGAACGTTTCTGGGAAAGCAAACTCACGAATTTTTTTTTTATATGTATCTTCATACTTTAGTAAGCAGTGTTAAACAAGTGATTTTAGAAACATGAGGGAAATATTCATATATATGAAATAATGTTCCTATGTTGAAGAAATGATGTGAGCAATGCCACGCATGTTCTTGAGTTCTGAGTTTTTGAGAGAAAATTCACAAGTTTTTTTTAGCTAAGAGAAAGGAAATAAAGCATGAATGAGGGAGAGAAAATTCATTATGTTTCTCAAACCACTCTACTATCTATTTGATCCGACCATGTCCTTTTAACTTGCGCCACAATTCAACTCTCTTCTCCGCATATTTTGCTCTGCACTATTTGACAAGATTTTCGTTCAACAACTTGAAAAATTATAGTGAAATTAAATTCTCATTATACTTGATATATAAAACACCTATTTTTGACGACAATTGGAGTTCGACAGAATGTAAACAACATATATAATTTCGTACGTTTATTAAAAATTAGCAGAAGAATTATTTTCAAAATTCTTATGGTGCCAAAACACTCAAATAAATATTTAACTTGGTCATAAACATCAAAATAAAATTTTATAACCCAAATAGCAATGCTAGCGTAGTAATATAAATTCTTAGTAGAAGAATTAAACCGTAGAAATTAGACATAAAACCCTAATCTTAGAAATTCGACTTATTTTGTATATAGTCCGATCTCTCACAAATTTTGATTTTCCTTTGACCTTTGTTTCTGAGCTCGAAATATCTGAAATTTTATATCTAAAAATTAAATAAAAATTATATTTTTTTATGGACAAAACTTACATGTATTTCCATACATGCATTTTTTACTTTTCCACTCACAAAAATAGGTGGTTATTTGTGTTTTTTCATTTTGAAAAAATAAAAGAAAATTATTTCTTAATAAAAAAACTACTTCTTGTGAGAGGAAAAATAAGAAATGCATGTATGGAAATGCATGTAAGTTTTGTCCATAAAAAAATATCATCTTCAAGCAAATTATTTTCACCATTTGGGAATTCTATTTTATTTTATTTTTATAATAGGAATTCAAAATACAAAGTTGAAAACTGTTTTCTACATTTTCCCACAAATATAGGAGTAAAGGAAGAAGTTATAATTACACTTTGAAACTTCTCAAGACTATTGCCATTTGCCAAGAACAGTGTAAAAGAAACCAAGAAAATGTTTTTGTTCTGACAAAAACAAATCATTTCTCATATAACCAAAACTTTTCATATTCTACTACCTTTTTCCATTTTTTCCTCCTCAATATCAAGTTCATTTCTAGTGATCACTGCAGTTATAAGAATCTCCATCTCAAGAGATTCCTTATTACACAAGCAAGCATTTTGTTAGTTTGTTCAAGTGAAAAGAGAGCAATGGAAGAAGGAGAAAGTTCAAGTGATAAGAGAACCATTTACAATGAACATGGCTTCATGGATTTCATTTTTTCTTGGTCTATTCAAGATATTTTAGATGAAGAATTCTTCAAGAAAAAGGTTAGTACTATTCTTTTTAATTATTTTTATCTTGTTTTTCCTTTATCTAGTTATTATTTATGTGGAACATGATACTAGCTATGAAACTTTCTTAATCTTTAAAGTGATTATAACTCTGCTAATACAATGTGTGTCGCATTTCGGATTTGGATTTCGTGTATTAAGATTTGATGCATTCACATGATCTAAAAGAAAGCACATTTTTACTTTGGTATATTGGTTTCAAAATACAAAGTTAGAACACGAGTCGTCTGATCTTGATTTGACTGTCTAGATTGATAACTGTTGTGTGATCTTGATTTGACGATCTAGATTGGTTACTGACTTTTCATATTATTCGTGTAAGATCACGGTCATAGTTTTAAATTGCGACCAATAATTTTGAGTCTATCTATTTTCTTTCATTCAGATTGAGAAGAATGGACTGTCATTTCAGTCCATTGATCATTATCTTAGATCATACAGATACCTTGTATTAGAAGAAACTCGAGCGACGCTGTGCTCAAGTATGGAACTCATTTACCAAGCACCTTATGGAAGAGTAGTTGGACTTAAATTGGTCCAAACATTTAATAAGAAAAATGATATTGAAATGGACAAACGATTCAAAAACAAACTGTATAATTTGAAAATCGACCGTTGGGAAAACAGGTTTATTCATCGCGAAGAGCCATACAAAACATTACCTGGAGATGTTATGGTTTTGGCTGATTGTAAACCGGAATCAGCAAACGATTTGCAAAGATTCGGAAGAATGTGGTGTTTTTTGTCAATTGTGAAGCCAGAAGATGAGAATGATGGTGAGAATATCGATTGTGTCTGTTTTAAAGTGACTGCATCGAAAGATCTTGACCTTGATGAGTTAAGAAACAAATCTCTATATATTGTTTTCTTGGCAAATGTTGGCTCTAATCAAAAAATCTGGACCGGTCTCCACATGACTAGTGGTAATTCGAAGCTATTCAAACAAATCTTATGCACCGATGAGGATGAGGATGATGTCGTAAGTAACTTGATTTCTACTTTTTTTATTTCAGTCTTATTTTAGCATCCTTCTGTTATTCTTATATTGTAGCAGTGTCCGAGTATCCAACAATGACACGACACAAACACTTGTGTTTGCATACACCCGTGTCTATTTTTTCAAATTGTTACTGGTGTCATGTGAATGTCAGTGTTGTATCAAGTGCCTGTTTCGGTTCTTCATAGAGTCATGTATACCAAATTAACTGATTAATGTATCGATAACAGGACGAGGGAATTTGTGGCTGTACCTCTCTTTCAGATGCTTTATGGGATGATTGTTCATATAGAAGATTATCATCAGGGTTGAATGAATCGCAAAACAATGCGATTCGTGATTGTCTTTCTGGCATTCATTGCAATCACAATTCTACTGTAAAACTTGTTTGGGGTCCTCCCGGGACTGGAAAGACGAAGACTTTAGGAACATTGCTTTATGTTCTAATGAAAATGAAGTATAGAATCCTTGTTTGTGCACCAACAAATGTTGCGATCAAGGAAGTGGCTTCGCGTGTATTTAACATTGTTAGAGAGTCACTTTGTAGAAAAAATGGTGACCTGTCGTGTTCGCCAGGTACCATGCTGTTGTTGGGAAATAGTGAAAAGCTTGATCTTTGTGGAGAAGATATCGAAGATATATTTTTGGATAGCCGTGTGCAACAACTCAGGAAATGTTTATCGCCTTATACTGGATGGAGACATTGTTTTGAATCAATGATTAATCTTCTGAAATATTGTGTTTATGATTATCATGTCTTTGTGAATGACATAATAAGGTTGAGGAAATTAAGCATTAGGCCGAAATCGTTTGTGGAGTTTCTGAGAGATAAGTTTTGTTCAAAAGCAAATCAACTGAAAGATTGTATTTCAATGTTATACACTCATGTACCGATGCGTCGCATTTTAGAACATAACAATAGGAACTTGATGTCTGTAAGTGAGACACTTGAATCATTACAAGAAATGTTGTGTCGAGACAATTTGTCTTCTGAAGAACTGAAGACACTTTTCGGTGATCTCAAAATGCAAGAGGATTCTTCATGGTATTTTAAGAATGGTGCTGCACAAAAAATGTTCAAGAAGAGAATTCAATGTTTAACTGCTTTAGAAACTGCAATAGATTCACTTGACAGACTCAAGTTGAAAAGATTTACTGATTACAAGTCAGTAAAAGAATTTTGTTTTGAAAATGCATCGATAATATTTTGCACAACTTCTAGTTCCTTTAGGCTGCACAAGGTTTCTATGAAACCAGTGAACATTTTGGTGATCGATGAAGCTGCTCAACTTAAAGAGTGTGAATCGATAATACCTTTACAACTTCCGGGAATCAGACACGCCATTCTTGTTGGCGATGAGTGTCAACTGCCAGCTATGGTCAAAAGTAATGTAAGCATATATAAAAACTTATGAATTATTCATATTGAATCCATTTTTATTTCTCATTTGTGATTGTTCTTTTTGTAAGGTTTGTACTGAAGCTGGTTTTGGCCGAAGCCTATTTGAGAGGTTGAGTTTATTCGGTAGCCATAAAAACCTTCTCAACATGCAGCATAGGATGCATCCAGAAATAAGTTCATTTCCAAATTCATATTTCTATAGTAATAAAATTCTTGATGCTCCAAATGTTGAAAGAAATTACGGAAAGCAATATCTTCCCGGGCCAATGTTTGGTCCCTATTCTTTTATAAATGTAGCCGGAGGAAGAGAGGAATATGATAATAATGGAAGAAGTTACATGAATATGGCAGAAGTTTCTGTCGTCGTGACAATACTGAAGAATTTACATAAAGGTTTGTCCTATTATGCATTTATTATGTATGTAGTACTCTAAACTTTATAGATTAATTTCATTTTCTTTGTCTCTAATTTCTATAGGTAGTGTCACATTTAATATATAGCTACATTTTCTGTGTTGCAGCATGGCTAGCTACAAAGGAGAAACTGTTAGCGGGCCTAGCTACCCAAAGCCCAAAAGGAAGACTTTCAAGCCTTTTTGGAACAATGACTTTGTTCCTAAATGATGTTTTTTTATGGTCCTTAATTTTATTTTGTAATAGTTATGTTTCTTTCCTCCAAGGAGCCTTAGGCCCAACTTGTCTTTTAAGTCCAACAGTATCAAAACCTAGCTATATAAAGTGTATGTGCTGCCTCTTTAGGGTTTAATGAATGAAGTTGAATTTTATTTTATCAGTTTTAAATTCCTGCATTTTAGTCTTCCAGTATAACTTTAATTTGAGATACAGTAGCAAGAACAGTTCATCATTGGTGCTTTCATCCTTTGAACCCAATGCCAAAAGCTTCCAACCCCTCCAACAAAGATCTTGATGTCTCCATTCAAACAGCATCACAGCAGTTTGAAGAGGCCATCACAGACACCAACAACCGTCTCACCGCCACCAACAACCGTTTAACTGAAGAGCTGGGTATTGTCAACACCAAACTGGACAACCAACCACAAATCATTCAAAGAGAATTGGCTGCCAATAATGAATCTCTCAAAATATTCATTATTGAAGCTCTCAAAGCTCATGGTGTTTCCACTACAGCAGCAACCAACATGGATTCAACCCCAAAGGACACCACATCAGCCAACTCTACAGCCACTGCAACAACCGCCACAGCAACCACCACCAGCGCTGTCATCATCCCATCAGGTATACCACTATCCCCATCTGTACCCCCTGGTTATGAAACAATTTTTGCTCCACCTTCACCACCAATTTCCACTCCCATTCACACAACCACACTCCCTCTTACTTTTCCCACCAGCCACCATATATCTATTGTTCCCACCACACCCATTACTGTTTCACTACAACCCCAATACCAAGGAACTTACACAACCCCTGTCATGACCACATCTGTTTACCCACCACAACCACCTCCACCACCTTTCCCACCCCCACAACCTTATTCTAATGGAAACAGCAGCCCAATGTTTTTCTCAACCCAACCCCCATATTTTACACCCCCACAACCCTTCCCATCATACCCAAATTTTATGCAAAATAATTATTCCCCTCAACACCACAGCAACACTCACCCTCACTTTCGTAACCCAAAGGTTGAAATGGGAATATTTGACGGGACCGATGTTTTAGATTGGATTTTTCAAGCAGAACAATTTTTCTTATTTTATAACATTGCCCATGAGAATCGTTTACCAATGGTTGCTTTTTATATGAAAGGGGAAGCCCTTGGTTGGTATAAGTGGATGTATCAAAGTCAATTACTAACAGATTGGCATTCTTTTTCTAGAGCTTTAGAATTACGTTTTGGTCCTTCAACTTATGAGAATCACCAGGCAGAATTATTTAAGTTAAAACAGACGGGCACTGTTTCTGAATATCAAGCAAAATTTGAAAAGTTGGGAAACCGTGTTATTGGATTACCTGCTGAGGCGTTGCTTAATTGTTTTATTTCTGGCTTAAATTCTGATATTAAGAATGAACTTGCTATCCATAAACCTTACAACATCTCTCAAGCCATTGGTTTGGCTAAACTACTTGAGACTAAACTTCATGATAACAAACCCAAATTTTCAAAGCCTTTCACCCCCCATTCCAGCCCATCTTCACAGCCCCATAAGCCCAATACTCCAAATACACCATTTAATAAATTTCCCACACAACCCACTGAACACAAATCTGTCCCTAACACCACACCAAAACTGCCCATCAAAAGACTCTCCCCTGCCCAAATGCAAGAAAGACGAGCACTAGGACTTTGCTATAATTGTGATGAAAAGTTTGTAGTCGGCCATCGTTGTGCTACCGGCCGCTACCTCTTATTAATTCTTGACCCGGAGGACCAAATGGAACTAAAGGACCAACCATCTGAACCAGAATCCACTCCTACAGCAGAAGAAACCTATTTTCAACTTTCCCCACACGCCCTTACGGGTCAATTCTCCCCACAAACCTTGAAGTTTAAGGGATTGTTGCACGGATTAGCGGTTACGGTCCTCATTGACACAGGAAGTACTCACAATATATTACAACCAAGAATAGCCACTCATTTACAAATTCCCTCTCAACCAATTCCAAGTTTTTCAGTCATGGTGGGAAATGGATCCCATATTCAATGTTCCGGTTTGTGTCATGACGTCCCTATTGTCCTACAAAACCATTTATTCCACATCCCATTCTACCTACTGCCTATAGAGGGAGCTGATGTTGTTCTAGGCATGGAATGGTTGAGAAACCTAGGACCCATTGCTGCAAATTTTTCTATTCCTTCAATTTCCTTCACACATGAAGAAAATATGGTCACCCTCCAAGGCGACTCCCAATACCTCCCTCAACACTCAACCTACCACCAAATTTGCCACCTTGTACATACAAACTCTATAGCCTCCATCCACTTACTATCATATACCACCGCCCCTCTAAATGCGACCTCCAACTCTAAACAAACCCACCTTAACCTTGAGACAATCTCCAACACCGTAGACCCTACAATTTGGAAACTGCTAAACCAGTACCCCTCTGTTTTTGACACCCCTCATGGCCTTCCCCCATCAAGGCAACATGATCACTCCATTCCCATACTACCCAATACACCCCCCGTCAATGTCAAACCCTACCGATACCCCCACTCTCAAAAAGAGGCTATGACAACCATTATACATGATATGTTACAAGAGGGCATAATTGTTCCTAGCAACAGCCCATACTCCTCCCCTGTTCTGCTCGTTCGCAAAAAAGATGGTACATGGCGTTTTTGTGTGGACTATCGAGCCCTTAACGCTGTTACAATTCGAGACCGTTTCCCTATCCCTACAATTGATGAACTACTAGATGAGCTGGGTTCAGCGTCTGTTTTTACAAAAATAGACCTACGCTCGGGTTATCATCAAATCAGAGTTATACCGGAAGACGCTCACAAAACAGCCTTTAGAACTTTTGATGGTCACTACGAATTTTTGGTTATGCCTTTTGGCTTAACTAACGCACCTTCCACTTTTCAGTCAGCCATGAATGATCTTTTTCGCCCTTACTTACGACGGTTTGTTTTAGTTTTCTTTGATGATATACTTGTTTACAGCCGTTGTTATGCTGACCATTTATTTCATTTAAAACAGGTTTTAGATTTACTTGCTTCAAATCATTTTGTTGCAAAATTATCTAAATGTGTTTTTGCTGTTCCTAAAGTGGATTACTTAGGCCATGTTATTACTGCTGATGGTGTTACCCCCGATCTGGATAAAATACAAGCTATCCTAGATTGGCCAGTGCCACGATCACTCACGGCTCTTAGGGGATTTCTCGGTCTCACTGGCTTTTATCGGCGATTTGTTCGCCATTACGCCACTCTCGCCGCTCCTCTCACCGATTTATTGAGTTCCACTAATTTTACATGGAGTACATCTGCCGAAGAGGCATTTACAGAATTAAAAAATAAAATGACTACTACGCCGGTGCTGGTTTTACCGGACTTTTCTAAAACTTTTGTTGTCGAAACTGATGCCTCATCTGTAGCCATTGGAGCTGTTCTCTCCCAAGAGGGTCATCCCATCGCCTTCTTCAGCAAAAAAATGTGCAACCGGATGAAAGTTTCGTCGGTATATGTGCGAGAAATGTTTGCGATCACTGAAGCAATAAAAAAATGGCGTCAATATCTTTTAGGGAGGCATTTTCAAATATTCACAGATCAGAAAAGTCTGAAGAGTTTAATGGTTCAAACTATTCAAACAGCAGAACAACAGAAATGGACTTCTAAATTACAAGGATTTAGTTTTGATATATTTTATAAACCTGGTAAAACTAACCTTGTTGCAGATGCCTTGAGCAGGAAACACACTGATATGGAATCTGAAGCTCTTTTAATGTCAATCTCTTCCACCATTCCAGCCATCATTTCATCCCTTCAACAGTATTACAGAAAAGATGAAAATGGTCAAACTCTGGTGTCTAAGATTGTTAATGAGGAGGATACGACTCAACAATACAGCTACAAGGAAGGACTTGTTTTTTTCAAAGATCGAGTCTACATACCTGAAAGTTCAGATCTACGATCAGCCATCCTCAGAGAATATCACAACACACCCACAGCGGGTCATTCTGGACTGCAACCCACCTTGGCTAGATTAGCAGCCTCTTTTCTTTGGCCAGGAATATACCGGGATGTCAAGCAGTTCATCAAACAATGTGTAGTTTGTCAGCAAAACAAATACATGCCCACAAAAAAACCAGGGTTACTTCAACCACTTGAAACACCAGACAGGGTATGGGAAGAGATTACCATGGATTTTATAACTCACTTACCTAATTCTTTTGGTCATACAGTGATATGGGTAATCTGTGATCGTTTGACTAAGTATGTCCATTTCATTGGGTTGCCGACACGTTTCACCGCCAAAGATATTGCCATGCGCTTCTCCACCGAGATCTGTCGCCTCCATGGTCCTCCGAAATCTATCGTTTCAGATCGTGACCCTCTCTTCCTCAGCAACTTTTGGAAAGAACTTTTTCGAGTTCAGGGTACAACACTGAAGTACAGCTCCGCATATCACCCTGAGACAGATGGACAAACAGAGGTTGTTAACAGAAGCTTAGAAACATATTTACGTTGTTTCTCTAGCGAACATCCGCGTAAATGGTATAAGTTTCTACACCTGGCTGAATATTGGCATAACTCTACCTTTCATTCTTCAATCAAGATGTCTCCTTTTGAGGCCTTGTATGGTAGAAGCCCTCCCTCTGTTTTGGACTACGTCAGAGGTCATTCTGCTAACTCTGAGGTTGACCAAACACTAGCACAAAGACAACAACTACTTAATACTTTGAAAGAAAACTTGAAACGCAGTAGAAAAAAAAATGGAGGATCAAGCAAACAAAAAGAGAAGAAATTGTACCTTTGAACCTGGGGACATGGTTTTACTTCGTCTACAGCCATACAGACAACAGACAGTTCAGCATCGTGTCTCCCAGAAGCTCTCAAAACGGTATTTTGGCCCTTACAAAGTCATCCGCCGTATCGGCAAGGTTGCTTACGAACTCGATCTACCACCGTCATCACGAATTCATCCCGTGGTCCACGTTTCTCAGCTTCGGGCTTACTATGGTGGTGATCCTTCTTCGCATTTCTCATCTCTACCACCAGAATTAGAAGACTGTGTTATCTTAGACAAAGAGGATCATGATAGCTCGCATGTGGTCACTACAGATTTGGTGGTAACAAATTCAAAGGTATTGCTTGAAGAAGATGAAAAAGAAGGTTCAAAGCTAGTGGGTGAAAGTTCTCTGAACTTAGAACAAGAAAAGTCTTCTGGCATTGATATTGTGACAGGCGTGTTAGATATGCCTTTAGATATCACAGCAGGTCCTTTAATGCCAAGAACTCATTCTGAACCATTGGATAGAGCTGTGGTTTCCCAAGTCCCCTCCTTACCGTTTGATGATGTTGTGCTGTCCACAAAGAAGATTCCCTCACATCATCAGGCGCCAAGTGTCATGCCTTTTCCTCCCTTGATCTCCCACGTGGCCACATCATCACCATTGATTCCTCCCAATGGTACTCCTCCACTCATTCAAACTCCGCACGCTTCCCAACGCCAGCTGGACATGTCTTTTTCCAAGACAATCACGGGTACCACTAGGCCTTGTTCCCATACACCTTTGCCATCCCTTGATCCTCATTCTACATCATCACCACCGTCCATCACAACTACCCTTGATCAGCATCCATCCAGCAACAAATCTCCACCGTTCCCTGCTCTTACTACTTCTACTACTATCCCAAACCTTGAGGACAAGGTTTTAAGTGGGCCGGATAGTGATGTTAGCGGGCCTAGCTACCCAAAGCCCAAAAGGAAGACTTTCAAGCCTTTTTGGAACAATGACTTTGTTCCTAAATGATGTTTTTTTATGGTCCTTAATTTTATTTTGTAATAGTTATGTTTCTTTCCTCCAAGGAGCCTTAGGCCCAACTTGTCTTTTAAGTCCAACAGTATCAAAACCTAGCTATATAAAGTGTATGTGCTGCCTCTTTAGGGTTTAATGAATGAAGTTGAATTTTATTTTATCAGTTTTAAATTCCTGCATTTTAGTCTTCCAGTATAACTTTAATTTGAGATACAGTAGCAAGAACAGTTCATCAGAAACTTTCCATTGGCATAGTTTCTCCATATCATGGACAAGTTCTCAAAATTCAAGAGAAACTAGCAAAGATGAATGATATTGTCAATGACGGATTTAATGTGAATGTGAAATCAATCGATGGTTTCCAAGGTGGTGAGCAAGACATTATTATATTATCAACTGTTAGAACCAATTACAGGACTTCGCTTTGGTTTGTTTCATCTCCTCAAAGAACTAATGTAGCTCTTACAAGGGCTAGGTATTGTTTATGGATTTTGGGAAATGAAAGGGCCTTAGCAAGCAATGACAATGTTTGGAAGAGTTTGGTGCTTGATTCAAAGAATCGTGGATTTTTCTTTCATGCGGATCGAGACACTGAAATGGCTAAGGCTATCTTAGATTCCATAAAAGAGTTAGATCGATTGCTTGATTTGCTTGATACAGACAGCGTCATTTTCAGAAATACTATGTGGAAGGTATATTATATATAGATGCTGCTATAAACTTCATACTTGTTTTTTCGATTATTTTATGTAATTACTTTGAAACTTCAATTCTGCAGGTGCACTTCAGCGATAAATTCCGTAGATCATTCAAAAGGGTGCGTACTCAACAGAGCAAAAACTCGATCATAAATATTTTAGAAAGACTTGCTAATGGATGGAGGCCAAGAGGGCCTAGTATAGAAATTATTTGTGAAAATTCATACAAGATTCTGAAACAATTTAAGGTTGATAATCGCTACATTATTTGTTCAGTAGAGATTGTGAATGATTTGAGGGGCCACATTCAGGTTCTCAAAATGTGGGACTTAGTGCCAGTAGAAGATATTCCACAATTGGCTAAGCGCCTTGATTGTGAATTCAGAAGATACACTGATGAATATTGTGTGTGCTGCAAAGAGAAAGGTTTTGATGGGTAGGTTCATTATTTGCAGTTGCGTTACAATTCTTAAAATTGCTTACATTTGTGGCCAATGCAGCCTGAATAGTATCCATGCTTCGGTTGTTAACACCTCCGAAACCTTTATATTGCAACTGCATTTCAAAACTATGACTTCATTCTTTAACCTTAATTCTTCTTTCTTTGTGAACAGAAAAATAGAGTTTCCTTTGAGCTGGCCAAGAAGTGCGAATATCCAAAAATTTAAGAGTGTTGGTACTAATAACACAAAGGAGGGTGATTCAGCTCCTTCTGAAGAAGAAAATCATGCTGCTCAAAACTCGATGATTGAGGAGAGTACTTTGTTGATGAAGTTCTGCAGCATTACACCAGATTACACGCTTTCCAGCTGCGATTCTATTGAAGTGGATCTTCCGTTTGAGTTAACTGAAGAACAACGTAACATAGTTGTCTTCCCTAGGAGTACATTTCTACTTGGTCGATCAGGCACGGGAAAAACTACAGTTCTTACGACTAAGATGATTCAAAATGAGAAATTGCACCGTGTGGCTGTTGAAAGAGTTTATGGTCCCTATTCCACTGCAAGTGAGTCTAGTGAGAGACCGGTATTACGACAGTTATTTGTGACTTTGAATCCTGGACTGTGCCAAGAGATCAAACACCATGTTTCTTGTTTTAAAAGGTATACGCCTTCTTCTACGATACTCTTTATTTGTCGGTAACAAGTGAAGATTTTGTCCTGTCACGATTTAATTTATTCTCTTACAGGTCCCTTGGGGAGATTGGTTCAATTGATGAAGATATCGATGATGCACCAGACTCTTTTTCTGGTCTTCCGTCCAAGTTATATCCGCTTGTGATAACGTTTCACAAATTTTTGCTGATGCTTGATTTGACATTAGGTAATTCTTATATCCAGAGATTTTCTGATCTCAAGAAGGAAGTGAACTATGAAAGCTTTGATTCCATATACTGGCCTTGCTTTAACTCCCAATTGATCAAAAAGTTGGATTCATATCTTGTTTTCACCGAAATAATGTCACACATAAAAGGCGGCATTAAAGAAGCAGACACATGTAAGTTGAGTCGTGAGGACTATTGTACTTTATCAGAAAGCCGAGCATCAAGTAGTTTGAGCATGAAAACAAGAGAAATGATATATGATATCTTTCAAAACTACGAAAAAATGAAGATGAAAAGGGGAGAATTTGATAAGGCTGATATTGTAATTGATCTTTATCGTAGACTTAGGACCGAAAAATACAAAGGTGACTTAATGAACTTCGTGTTTATTGATGAAGTTCAAGAACTCACAATAGCACAGATCGCTCTATTTCAACACGTTTGTAGAAATGTTGACGATGGTTTTGTTTTCTGTGGAGATACAACACAAACTATTGGAAGAGGTAATGCTTTTAGACTCCAAGATGTAAGATCAATCTTCTACAACAAGTTTCTGTCGGAACCTAAAAGTCGTCGGTTTGAGGAAAAAAAAAATGAGAAAGTGATTTCTGATATTTTTACGTTGAGTCGAAACTTCTGTACACATGCTGGAGCCTAGATCGCGTATCAACTGTCAAGGTTTTGTTGATTCAAAGCATAATGTTTTGTGTTCTGAACTCAAGCAACTATATGTTGCTTTAACTAGAGCAAGAAAAAGGTTGTAGATTTGAGTTTTCTAATCCTATGTATATATTTTGTGTATATGCAATTGACTTTGAAACACAAGACTCCAATATCCAACAGTTTTAGATTACTAAAGTGTTTGCAAATGCAGAAAGTTATATAGTTGGATATTACTGGTTTTTGATTATGTTTAAGGTTATAAGGTTTAAACTATGGAAAATGCTAAGACACAGCAGAAAATTAAGTGTTCATGAATCATGAGTGTATTACTATATTACTATATATAAAGTAAAAAATGTTACTTGCAGTACAAGGAACAATCTTGTTATTAAGGGAAAATGAAGTACTCGTGAGTATGTTACTTGCAGAACAAGGTATATGTGATGCATGCCACATTGTACTTTTGAGCGATTCAATGGACTCTTCTCTCTCTTGGATAGACTCACGCAAAGCTAGTGATTTCGCGATTTCAGTTGTTATACATATTGCATTACGTTGCACAAATATTATTAAAATTATTTGAACTACTATATATCGAATACTGTATAACAACTTTATTTCTCGTTGTTTCTTTATAATTTCACAACCGTAATTCTTTTCATGATTTTTTAATGAATTTGTTCCTTCTAAAAACAAATTAAGCTCTAACAAATTCAAGTTGCGGTTGTAATAGAATTTCGTCACGATCATTTCCATGATTTTTTTTGGTTGGTAGACGAAATGGCAAAGCCATTGGAAACTCACACACAAAGTGGAGTGACCAGGGATTGAACCCCAGTCTTGGCATCTGACACTAGCAATTTCGGAATTTCTACCATTTGAGCTAGGAATTGTGGATTTCATATTTCAGGTATAAAAGTTTAGCAGAGAAAAAATGTGCATTTAAACTTATTATTTATTGAGTTACCAAATTTATTTTTTGATAAATCATTATTTCATTAATAAAGGTATGGATGGGAAGATTTTTAAACCATAAAATTCATCAGATATGATGATCATATATCGTTATCCTTAATCCTCAGCCTGAGGTTTCTTTTGAAACCGAAATGGAACAAATAAAAGAAAAATAACTCAATAAATACGCTAGAAGGAGGGGTCGAACCTCCGACCTTGTGGTTAACAGCCACACGCTCTAACCAACTGAGCTATTCCAGCTATTTGTTATCAAATTCTGTTTTAAATTATTTATTTTAAAACAAATAAGAAACGAAACAACCTAAGCCACTGGCATGGAGATACAACAAAGTGACAAACAGTATTATAAAGATTTTATACAATTTTCCATTTAACACACAGTCACACACTGAGTAGTTTACTCCGAATAGTGATTTGTTGCAGTAAATTTCCACAAAGTTTTAACAGAGTTTGAAATCACAGTCATTAAATATAGATTAGACAGTCCAGATCAACTCAGCTATGAAATCACCCAAAACGATCTCAACCACATGATGTTGATCGGACGGTTGTTATATAAAACTGTGTCAAAAATGACAACAGGAAATCTGTCTCCGTTTACTCCTACTTAGGTTAAGCTTGATATATGATATAACATGTTCAGTCTTGCATAGACCATTATCAATGTTCATAAGTCTTAGTTCAACTGACTGTTATGATCAGGATTCGAATTCCGAATTATCCACTTATGTATGTGAGTTTATAGTAGTTTATCATTTTGTCTATTTAAATAAAAGACTATTACATTAACAATTATAGAGATAAATATGTAGCGTATTTCACAAATTGTTACTGCTACAATTTTTTTTAATATCTAAATATTTTGTTAGAGGTTCTTATAAAAGAGATATATGGAGTATGTTTTTTTTTTTGGAAATTTGAATGGGAAAGTTGCTTCCTAGCTAATCTAGTGTACTTCATAAATCCTAAAATGAGTGACATATTTGATTATTTTACACTACTTAAAAAAATATAAAAATGAATAAGTAGTATTTTTACTAAATTATCTTTTATCAGGTATAGATGAAATCATCCTTATCATAAGCTAGCAGGCCAGACAGTTCTGCGTCTGCCTGTGTCTAACTTATGTAAAAAAAAAAAAACATGCCTTATATTATTGTGAGTTTGTTAATAAAAAAAATTTGCACCAAAATGCAGTTATGTTTTTTTATTGTTATAGTTGAATGAAAGTTTTTTAAAGGGAAAATTTGGAGTTGTAAGAGAGGTAGTTTTAGGTAGTTATGATTTATTTAGTGTTGATACGTAATACAAAATGATAGAATTGTCAAAGAAAACGCCAACACAAAAAGGGTAAAATAGAGATTATAAAAAGTCTACACTAATAATTTGTGTATCCTTTTTATATATAGTATAAATATAGTATAGATTCATATTCATAGTGGAATACATTGATTTTTTTTTTGGACTTAATAGCAAAATATAGTGACTTTAGATTGATGAAAGTAATATTAATTAAAGGATATATTTGGAAAACAAGTGATTAATATTGTCTTGAAATTCAAAAGAGTCATTCATTTTAAAACAATTTTTTTACCATATTTTTTTAATTAATTTTTCTTCACATCTATTGTCTCCCACCCACCAACTTTATGATATACATGTTGTTTCTGTTGTGTCTACTTCACACTTACATATTATAGGCTGAAAAGTGTTGCAAGTTAGAATTGAATTCGTTACTAAACAAATAAGAAAGTCAAAGATTGTTGATCTATGAAACCAATTTCATTCAAACATGTAAAAACCATGATCATTAAAACATAACCAAACTCAAATAATGTAACAATTTTCAACACCACATGCTATCCTTGCTTGACACCAACTTCTTGTCAATACATTGCCAATGTCATTATTTATAATCCGATAATTTCTCAATTTTATCACTAAGCCTTGATTCATTGATTCCATAACACAAGAACTTACTAGTGTTTTTGCTTGAATCTTAAGAAAATGCCTCAAGGTGATTTGAATGGAAGTTCCTCGGCGAATGGAGCACGTGCTAGGCGTGCGCCTACTCAAGGGAAGGCAACAATACTTGCATTAGGGAAGGCTTTTCCCGCACAAGTCCTCCCTCAAGAGTGCTTGGTGGAAGGGTTCATTCGTGACACTAAGTGCGATGATACTTATATTAAGGAGAAATTGGAACGTCTTTGTAAGTCAAATAATTGGTTTTTACTTTCTTATTTCGTAAATAATTTAGTCTAAAATATTACTGTCACATGTTAAAAAAACGATTTACATTCAAAAGTTTGGACGACGGCATCTAAATTTGATAACTCCGCTTTGATGACTCCACGACTGCAATTGAGATCATAATTATCACATTTGATTGCGTTCCTCTGCAATTAATATAAAAAATTTCAATATGACCTCAATTCGAGATGCAAATTAGTGGTTTCAAACATATTTCCAAGTGACTAGTGAAGTTAGTTTTATTGTCTTTTGAATCGGTGAAATAAACTTTATATTTATTTAGAAGAACATCGTTTTTAATTATCAAAATTTTTATGATTCTACAACTGCGATTAAGGTCGCAATTAATTCCAATTCTCTACAATATCAAATATAGAATTTGTGAAAGATTATTAAATAAAAGATTACTAATTTAATTTGGATCATTTTCAGGCAAAAACACAACTGTGAAAACAAGATACACAGTAATGTCAAAGGAGATCCTAGACAACTATCCAGAGCTAACCATAGAAGGAACACCAACAATAAGACAAAAGCTAGAAATAGCAAATCCAGCAGTTGTTGAAATGGCAACAAGAGCAAGCAAAGATTGCATCAAAGAATGGGGAAGATCACCTCAAGATATCACACACATAGTCTATGTTTCCTCGAGCGAAATTCGCTTACCCGGTGGTGACCTTTATCTTGCAAATGAACTCGGCCTAAACAGCGATGTTAATCGTGTAATGCTCTACTTCCTCGGTTGCTACGGCGGTGTCACTGGCTTACGTGTCGCCAAAGACATCGCTGAGAATAACCCTGGTAGTAGGGTGTTACTCACAACATCCGAGACCACTATTCTCGGTTTTCGACCACCGAGTAAATCTAGACCTTATGACCTCGTTGGCGCCGCGCTTTTCGGTGATGGTGCCGCGGCTGCTATAATCGGAACAGACCCTATATTGAATCAAGAAACACCTTTCATGGAATTGAACCATGCTGTCCAAAAATTCTTGCCAGATACACAAAATGTGATTGATGGTAGAATCACTGAAGAGGGAATTAATTTTAAGCTTGGAAGAGACCTTCCTCAAAAAATTGAAGACAATATTGAAGAATTTTGCAAGAAAATTATGGCTAAAAGTGATGTTAAGGAATTTAATGACTTATTTTGGACTGTTCATCCTGGTGGACCAGCTATACTCAATAAGCTAGAAAATATACTTAAATTGAAAAGTGATAAGTTGGATTGTAGTAGGAAGGCATTAATGGATTATGGAAATGTTAGTAGCAATACTATATTCTATGTGATGGAGTATATGAGGGATCATTTGAAGGAAGATGGAAGTGAAGAATGGGGATTAGGATTGGCTTTTGGACCAGGGATTACTTTTGAAGGGGTTCTCCTCCGCAGCCTTTAATCTTGGAATAATTAATATGAAATTACTTGTCTTAAGATTGTGATAGGAAAAGATGCATATGTACTTGATTAATATTGCTATGGTGTTATTTTAAGTTGATTTTACAAAAGTTTATTAATAAAGTATGATGTAACAAACTGTTGTTTGAATGTTAAGAGAGGAAGTGTACTATTTTAAGTTATTGATCATTCTTGCTCTTAGAATATTTAGAATATATATATCAACCGTTACCGTTAGTTGGAGATTTTTCAAAATATATTTGAATGGATATTATGATTACTTTGAAAGAGGATTCGTCGGTCGACCCATTTGCATCCGATTTACATAAAAATTGATGGGGGCGAATCAAACTTATACTTTAGTGTGATACACAGCCTTTGAAATTTATGGTGCAACATTAAAATATTCTTTATATTCTTTTTGATCATGTTATTTTAGTAGTCCTTCAACCCAAGATTTAACATTAAATTCTATTCGTGATTCTTCTTTACACATTTTCATATTCTAAAATTGTTGTATAATATCATCATTGTTGAAGAATAACGCGAACTAAAATTTAAATTCCAACTAAAGAGATAATTATATTTAGATCATGACACATCTCAAATAATATTTTCTCAAATGAAGGGAAAAAATATAACAATTATTAAAACATAGATATTTGCAATACTATAAATATAAATATGTAATTAAAAAACAATAAAAAAATTCAAACCACACTCATTTCTTTGAGTCTCTTCAGTACCAATTGATTCACAATGTTCTGAAACATACTCATATGCTTTGTTATTTACTCTCATCTTTGTATTTCATATTAACCACCTTTTAGATCAAACATGCTTTATTTTGCACGTCCTTGCGCTCATACGACTCTTTTAATCCATTCCTTTGTATGAACATTCATTTCAACTTCAACATGAAATACACACTTAATCTGGCCACCGTCTAATTATAGCAACTACATTTCTATTTATCTTATTCTAAATCTTCGAATCTAGCACATTCACCCTCAATCGGATCATACAAGTCTTCCATGAGACTCTTCCACTTATACAAATATTTTCAAATAATATTAACTATTATTATTTTTTTGTCTACTGTTTGAACTTCAATTCATGCATATATAATGCGACGTCTCTACCAAGTGAGTTATGGTTACCGTCATTTCAACTTCAACATGAGATACACAAAATGGGACTTCACTCCCAAACAAAAAATCAACATTAATTTTAACACTACCACATCATCAAACAAATATAAACATTAACTATTATTATAATGCTAAGGATGATTATATATTTTTTTTTATACGATTTTTCTTATTTCGGTACCATTAACTATTACTACCGTAAAAAAACTATCATTATATATATATAAGTTGTTAAGTCTCCAAGTAACTCTAATTTAACTCTACTAAAATCCTAATTTAATTATTAATAAATGTTCTCAGCAGGAGTTTAACTTATAACCTTTTTATTAATGTTTCATATATTAGCCACTATGACATATCAATCAATTTGAAATATTTTTGCAACCAACATGTATTGAATATGCAATCCAGTCAATTTTTATGTAATACATGTTCAATTTTTTTTCTAAGTCTCCAATTTTTTTATACACCTACCTCAGTAAAATCAAACCCATAACGTGTCACAACAATATATAATTTAATATTTTTCGCTGCTATGCAAATATTTAATTTGTTTAAATAGAAATCAATTTTTATTTTATAAAGATATGTTACTAATATTTATCGTATATGCTTTGTTTTTTCTCTATATAAATCTCAAATTTAGCTTTCATAAATTTTTACTCTAACTATTCATTCTCGTCGCGTTTTATATTTTCCTCTATATATATCTCAAGTTTAGCTATCACAAATTTGTGTTTTTATTGCTACTATGACTGATCAAAATATTGAAATCAACTTGCGCTTTTATATTTTATATACTCTAATTATTCATTCTCGACGTGTTTTATATTTACTACTTTCTTTCTTTTTTACACATAACATCATTGAATTCATATCTAATAACTGACTTTTTTTTTATACATAGCACCATTGAATCCATATCCAATAACTGACGTAGAGAAGTACGTCACTCATTGTCGGATCAAATATCGAACTTATTATGTTGATTTTCATCATGGTAAAGTAAGTATACATTTTATTTTAACCGGATGTATTTGATTATATTTGAGCATTTCACATTGGTAGAGATTTAACATTGTTATTATTTTTATTTTATGGCGCGGTCATGTTACAAAAAATATTTGCATATGATTTTGGTGACAACAACGTACATCGTTATGCTACACTTAACCTTTGTTTGGTAGGAGAGAAAATGAGAAGAGAAAAATAGAAACACGGAAACCAATGCATGTATTTGGATGCATTGGTTTCCGTGTTTCTATTTCTCTCTTCTCATTTTCTCTCCTACTAAACACACCCTTATTGATTCAAGCGGAAATCAATTTGAAATTTTAGTTGAAAAAATTAATGGCAGCATATATTTTAAACATGGATGGTCTGCATTGCGTGATTTTTATAATATTCAATATGGTGCTTGGGTGATTTTATTATACACTGAGATGAGTCAGTTTGGACTGATTTTAAAAGACAGATTTGATTGTGTCATTTATTTTAAAAAATTTATTATAATTATTTTTATACAATATATGAAAATTTACAAAACCCGTGCGATAGCACGTACGGGTCGGTGTCTAGTATATATAAAAGTAGTTAAGTCTCCAAGTAACCCTATTTTAACCCTACTTAAATCCTAATTTAATTATTAAACATGTTAAAAATTTCTTTACCAAGAATCGAACTAATGTCCTCTCACAATTATATAGTTCATTTACCACTAAGCTATTTAAATTCATTTGATATATATTGATTACACCAACTAATAACTACGACTTTCAATGATATATATTTTTTTTTCAAATCCAAGATATATTTTTTCTTAATAATAATGTCTGATTTTGTTTAACTCCATTTCTTTTTTTAATCACACATTTAATCTATTATATCATTATATATATGACTAATAACTACGACTTTCAATGTCTAATTTTGTTTCCCTGAAAATCAACTCCATTTTTTTTAACACACATTCAATCTTTATTTTTATTTTTCTTTCTGATCCAATTATTTTTATTTGATCTATCTGATTTTTTTTAAAATATCCGATATATATATTTTTCCTTAATTAAAATTTAATATTAATAACATATAAAAATATGTTACGAATATTAATCGTATGTACTTTGTCTTTCATCTATATTCCTTTTATTTGATCCTCATTCAATTTTTTTTTCTTTCAAATTCAATATATATATTTTCTTAATAATAATGCCTGATTTTGTTTACTTGAAAGTCAACTTCATTTCTTTTATCATCACACATTAAATTTATTTTTTCTAATCCAATTATTTTTATTTGATCTACCTTAATTTTTTTGAATATTTAATATATTGTATTTCTTAATTAAGATCTATTATGAATAACATATAAAGATATATATATTTCTCGAGTTCACCCTAATTAATCCTACTTTAACTCTATTTTAGTTCAAATAAATTGTTAAAAAAATACCTCACCGGGTTTTGCTATACAAATATTTAATTTATTTAAATATAAATCCATTTTGTATAAAGATATGTTATAAATATTATCGTATATGCTTCGTTTACGTTCACTTTTTTTATACAACCTCAATTCTTTTGTTTAAATAAAAATCAATTATACATATGTATGCTATGCAAATATTAAATTTATTTAAATAGAAATCCATTTGATTATAAAATATATGTATGAATATTTATTGCATATGCTTTTTTTTTTATAAAGATATATACTTTCACAAATTTGTGTTTCCATTGCTACTATACGGCTGATCAAAGTATTTCAACTGAATGTATTTGATTGTATTTGAACATTTCACATTGGTAAAGATTTAACACTGTTATTTTTTTATATTTTAGGGCGCATTCATGTTACAAAAAATGTTTGCATCTGGTTTTCGTTACAACGTACATCATTATGCTACACATATTTATCCAAACGGAAATCAATTTGAAGTTTTAGTTGAAAAAATTAATAGCAATATCTATTTTACACACGGATGGTCTGCATTGCGCGATTTTTATAATATTCAGTATGGTGCTTGAGCGATTTTATTATGCACTGGGATGAGTCAGTTTGAATTGATTTTAAAGGACATATTTGATTGTGTTATTCATCCTCCTATGAAATTTAATTTGGATAAATGTAATGTTTTATCATATTTTCATCATGATCTTCCGAAATCTATTGGCCTCCTATCGTTTTCTCATAATTGCTCCAATTTTGCCTTAAAACTAAAAGATCAACCGACTGGAAATAATGTGAAAACTGGATTTTTTGAGTTTTTTTTTAATATATTTTTTTAGTTTTAGTTTTTATTATATATTTGTATTTTCTAACTTTTCAATTTTTTTATAGATGATGGAATATAACGGTTTTGGTCAATTAACATAATGTTTATTAGTTATTTTGTAAACTATTTATCTAAATTCGTCTTTGTACCAAATATTATCATTTTTATCGTCACTATCATTTGAATACATTTTTTTTGAAACTTTTATTTTAAATTTTTTATTATATTTTTTTTCATATCATATATGAAAATCTATCACACGGGTCGGTGTCTAGTTATTATAATACTAAATATGGTTATTTATTTTTTGACTAAAAATATGGTTATATTTTATTTTTCTTATTTTAGTATGACCATGATTATTATACTTTTTTTTTTGACTCAACCATGATTATTATACTTTTTTATTTCTATAAAAAATGTACCAAAAAAGAAATTTCTATAAATAATAATTTTCTTTCTTGACTCAACCATGATTATTATACTTTTTGCTTAAAAAAATTGATTATTATACTTTTTTATTTCTATAAAAAATGTACCAAAAAATAAATTTCTATAAATAATAATTTTCTTTCTTGACTCAACCATGATTATTAATTATACTTTTTGCTTAAAAAAAATGATTATTATACTTTTTTATTTCTATAAAAAATGTACCAAAAAAGAAATTTCTATAAATAATAATTTTCTTTCTATAAAAATATGTACCGAAAAAGAAGTTTCTATAAATAATAAAAATAAAAAAAATAATAATTATCTACCAAAATAGTCCACTACGGTTTCGTTAATTCACGCGATACACAATGTACTTTTAACTACTCACTCACACACGCGTGAACTTAGTTATAATAAAATACCCTCCGAAACATCTCGAAATTACACTTTAACCATTCTTTCGTAACAAAAATACAAAATACCCCCACTTTACTTCTTTCTCTTCCACTTCGTGTGTTTCTCAGAAAAGAAAGAATATGCAAAGAAAGAAACTTCTAGAGAGAGAAACTAGAGAGAATATAGCGCAGAAATTGAAACCTTAGATTTCAATTCTTTCATCAAAATCTCAAACTAGATTGATATAGAAAAAGTGAAGAAAATTATTTTGTTTATTTTTTATTTTTTTGGTTAATTTTTTCTTCAGTATTTTGTGTTTGAATTAGGGTTTTGTTGAATTGATTTGTTAGGGTTTTGATTTAGAATTTGAAGTTTCTGATTGTGTTTAGAATAATTGGTGAAATTTGAAGCTTATTTGATATGAGTGAAGTTAGTGTTTTCTAGGGTTTGTGTGTGTGTGTGGGGGTTTCAATGGGGAGTATGGGTGAGCATGATAGAAAACGGCGTTTTAGCTCTTTATCACCTACGCCTGCAATTGCCAAGAAGTTACCGTTTTTGCCAGTTTCTGAAGACAAAAAGGTATCCAAAATTCCAAGTTTTTTAGTTTCTGATGTTTGAGTTTTCTTTGGTTAATTGTTGATTGAAGTTTTAATTGTTGATTTTTGCTTGAATTTTACTTTCTAGACATAGGATTATGTATAATTGTGGAGTTTTTAATCTGTTTTTATTAGTTTCTGGTGCTTGAAGGTTTTTTTCTTGGTTAATTGTTACTTGAATTTTACTTTCTGAAAATTGGATTATGTATAATGATTAAGTGGAAAAGTTTATGCTGAAAGTTAATTATGTATGATTTTATTTTTTAAGTATTTTGCTGGTCATTTTTGTTTGTTTGACTTGATAGCTGTTTGCTTGTTATTAGTCCTTAATGAAGTCAAATGTTTTTGAATCAGTTTTATTGTGAAAGTTGATTATGATTATTTGATAGTCATATGATTTTAATTGTTCTCGATCTCTAATATGATAGAACCCGTTGGTTTCTAGTAGTTTATGTAGTTGATTTTTCTAGTTAGGTTAGACTTGTTCGATGTTTATCAAGATTTAATTTTACCAGAACATACCTTGTCATTTTGGTTTCCCTTATTATTTTTGTGTAATTTGTGTAATCGGTGTATTTTTAGTTTGTTGATGCAAGTGCATTAAGAGTTGTGTGTCCATGCATTGCTTTTTTAACTTTTATATGCTCAATCGTTCTTGGATGATATTATAACTGCACTTGAATGTCTTCTGCTGTCTTACTCTAATCAGATCAGTTACAAAATAAATTTTCTGTCCTACTGCTGAATACTAGTAAAACAATAAGAGTGAAAGTTTTGTTTATACAGGATGATACTTATTTAGTTTCATTCTTCATACATCAATGCATATTATATAATTAATAATCCAAATCTTGTAAAAGATTTTTACCATATGTTATTTCCAGGGACTTAATTCAAATGATAATGAAGGTCAATATATGTCATGTATTTAATGCATCATATGGATTTCATGTACGATTCTACCACATAAGCTGAACTGTGCTAATAAGAAGTGTCACTGTTAGTATTTGAACTTATGCATTCTCTTATGTTGTAGCTTGATATTGCTGTACTTCAGTATCAAAACCAAAAGCTCACACAGAAATTAGAGACTCAGAAGTTAGAATATACAGCTCTTGAGAATAAATTTTCTCAACTGAAGGAGAGGCAACAGTCGTATGATTCTACCTTAGCAGTGGTCAAGAAGTCTTGGGAGCAGGTAGTTGGTTCAATTTCATTCTCGCTTCCTTCTGTAATTATATTATAAGATGATTACTTTAGATTTTACTATTCTTATTGATTTATATCACTATGGTATACTGATTATTGTCCATCTTCTGAGCATAGCTGGTTAATGATTTAGAGTCACGTTCTGAATGCACAAGGGAGTCTAGCCGCAAAGCAGATTCCAGATTTGCATCAAGCACAAATGGTGAGGATCATTTGCTAATGGCCTTTAATTGCTGTCATTTTCTTGTTGCAAGAATATGTGATTTAATTATTTGTCTAATTGCATGTTCTGACTGAATGTTTTTTTTTTGTATTTCATTAACATTTGAGCCATGAATGTATTTTTTGTTGGCCTTATTAATGGTTCAACTATTCGGGACTTAAAATTTTATGCTATTTAGGTCTTATTAGGTGATTTAGGTCACTATTTAATGAATAATGATTAAATGTTGCTTGGTTGATTTTACTGGATCGTGCTTTGTTTGGTATTACTATTAATAGGAGTGTAATTCCTTTCAGGATCAGAGCTTTAATTACAGTCTTTCTCATTTAAATTTGGACGAGTTTACATACGGATGTAATCTGATGTTTCTTTTAATGATTCACCCAGTTTGCTCATTATTTTAGTTAGAACCCAGTTCTTGGCCTGGGCTACATTTTTCTATGACTACTGATTTGTTTCTTTCAATATAAGGTCTGGCATGTTTCTTTTTTCATTTACTAGCTCCCTTAGTAAATCTTTCTTAAATTTACCCTGTAATACATTCCGAGAAATCATTTTTTGTTGGCACTATTTACATCATGCTTTTGGGCTTGGGTTATCAATTCAGTCTTTCATAGTCACTGACTCACTGGTGCTTGTAATCTAATCTCCTAATAACCATCAACCTTAGGTTATTGATGCTTAAGTTGTCTGCTGATTTACTAAAAAGATGGACTTTAGTTAAATGGAATTGAATGGAACTTGATTGAATGCATTTCATTTCATTATACTTAATCCAATACCCTTTTTCTTCCTCTCCAATATGGGGGAGTATATAATGGAACCAACTTTTCTTCCTGTTACATTATAAAAATATCCAAACAATGTAATAATAATTCTATTCCATTGCATTCCTTATGTTCCATTTGATTCCATTCCGTTCCATTAACCATTAAACATCCAAATTCCACACACAAACGGTTGCATTTGGTGAGAATAATGCAATTGCATTCTGATAACTCGAGTTTGTTGGTGGGCATGCTAGGGAGGTAACTAAGAGAAATTAAGCAAATTGCCTACAAATAAGCGGAGGGACTGAAAAGGATGGTGTATGTCAGTTGAGAGAATTAGGGCCTTTAGGTAGAGGGAGGTCAAGACTGTCAATGTTCTGCTGAGTTTTATCCTTGTAATTGGGGTTCTTCCCTAACTTCTTTGTAATGAGGTTCTGTTTCCTATAATATTGAACAAAATAAGAATTAATAAACTGGAACGCGAATCAGATATTGAATGATATGGAAATAATTTTGTAGTTTGGCCGATACTGGTTTAACTAAAACGAAATAAATGCTATTGTTTATTGGGTTAAACAAAATAAATGCTCTTAATATGAAACAAAAAAGATCATCTGTCATTGTTTTTTTTTTCCATGTTGTGTTTGTGTGTGTGTGTGCATGCTCATAATCTGAATATGCATTTTTCATATTAATATTATTATAGAAGTACCTTTTGTTTAATAAATTTAGAAGGGCATATTGAGAAAAATATGGAATCTCAATTCAATTCTATTTTGGATGAATGATATTTTAGAGTATAAGGGGATTAAGCTAAGGAGTCATACTATTAAGCTATTGATGATGACAATTGGGTGGGGCTTATACAAAAACCCATAATAAAGAAAATTAATCTAGTGCTATGCTAGAAGGGTTGGCAATGGAAGTTATATTCTTTCTATGAGGACTTGCGGAGATATAAGAACAACAAAAATTTAAACATGTTAGGGTGCTTAGAGAAGTATTATGCAATGCCCTGGAAAAAAGGAGAGTCTACGTAATTGCCTCTGTTTAAATTACTAAAATTTTTAATATTACATTGAGACAGCATTAATTGCTTATATGCTGGGGAAGTATATCAGCTAATGAGGATTCTTGAATCTGTTTGCCAGATGGTACTTCGTCTACTGTTCAAGATGTTTTTCTTAGCCGACTTTTGCAAACTGGTGCAACTGAAAGTTCCTCCTCTTGTCACTTTGCAAACGAGATGGAACAACATAGAGAAATCACTGCTGAAAAAGTTAAAAGCATTTTGAATAATATATTGACATCTAGTAATAACTTTCATTGTCTGAAAGATGGATTTCATACTGCACTACAGCAAAAGCTTCGAGAAGATGGTAAGCTACAAGTGCTTATTTATTGTATATGATTATCACATGTTGGCCTTGTCCTTTCAGAGCAGTCTCTTAGCTTACTTGGTTACACTGCCTGTTTATAGTTTCATGTGGGCTGATGTTATCCAATGATCTGGAGGTGGAAAGTAAAAACTTGAGATTGGCATTAAGTGAACTTCACTTAAAGCACAAGTCATTAGCAAGTGATTTCCGAATTCAGAGGGATCTGGATGCCAAAAATAAAGCTGAGCTTAAACGATTAAAAGGTAAATTATGTCTACTATGATCTTAAGCAATTAATCTTATCCTCATATTGTAAGATATACCATGTGGTCTGTAAGTGACTTGCTTCACGTACAAAATAGAAATATGTTGAAAAGTATATAGAAATTTCAACGGCTGTAGAGTGCGTGACACACACACACACACACACACATCAACCTTTCTTTTCCGTGTTTTTACAGTGAACTTGGCCCAATATAAGATCTAGGACAGCCTCCAATACTATTTTAGAGTTTGGGTTTATGGCCTATTGGGAAAACCCCAAATGAGTTTTATAAAGAGTAGCACCCCTCACGTTACAAACCGGGTTTTGTAAGCATGAGTTAGGCCCAATATAAAATATGGTATCAGAGCCTATCAATTCGGGCCACCCACCATTTATATCTACGCACCAAGCCCAGTAGTGCTGGGCGTGAGGAGATATATTGGGAAAAACCCAAATGCCACATAGGATAAAGATAAGGCCTGAAATGAGTTTATAAAGAGGTCACCCCTAACCTTACAAGCTGGTTTTGTAACGATGAGTTAACCCCAACATAAAACATAACAGGGCCTCACTTAACCCCCTACAAAATTGGCTTGCAAGGTGAGGACTGTCTAAGCCTTTTAAGCACTGCATAGTTCAATAGCTAGTTGATCTGTGAGTCACTGCATAGTTCAATAACCCATTGGAAAGTTGTTGTGATCTTTGTGATCTTGCAAAATTCTATTATTACCTCCTCTCCTTTCTATAAGAAACAAAAAATCCAAATCATCAAGACCAAGGAAGAGTCTTTAAATGCATTGATGTTAATTTTTTTTTCTTTTCAAAAATACCCACACTGCACATTACATGTATCCACTTACAGGGGAATAAGTGGATTTTTTGTTAAATAAGGGTATGAAAGGAATTCCAACAACTAATACTCTTTAAAATTGGTCTGCATTTCTTATACAAAGTATCGAAGATAGTATTTAGTTCAGGTAAAGTTGAGAGAAACTGGAAACACATTGAAAATGAAAAGATAACTATTGCAGCAGACTGGAGAGACTAGAGAAGGTGAGCTACTTGTAAAGCTAGCCCTCTAGCTGAATTAGCTGCCGTTAGTTACAGATATTAACAGACCAATGCAAAAAAATTACAATACATTAGTGAGTAGACTTGGTTTTAATAAACCGAGTAACTAACAAGTATGCCCGTGGTGAGTAAGAGGCTTGTAGAGAAGCTTGAAGGTAGATTTCGCACACTGAGTTTAGACAAGATGCATTTTATGCTATATTTCACAATTTGAGATTCAAACAACGATTTTGAAAACCATGAACAGATGTATAAATAGTAGGTGGTCTTAGATCTATTAAAATTCTATATCATAAACTGAGATCAAATATAGCTGCAGTGTTGTGACTACACTGCTGAATTGAATGATTCTGCCCATTCAAGCAGGGTAAAGTTCTTCACTGCTAAGGGAGGTTGTAACAGATATGATTGGATATGTTTGTGTTGCATGCTGACTGGAAATTGTCTCTTCCCCATGCCCATTTGATGTGCCTAAAAACATGAATATAGACTCATTAAATGGGTTACACCACTTCACTAAAATAAAACCCAAACTGTTACAACTCAGTTTGTTCTCTTTTTATAATTCAAAACTCTTGAACAGTTTTTTTTTTTTGTCTTGTCACAATCAATAGAATGTATATAACTTAGTTGGTTTTGACATGTACATACCCATTGTCCTCTCTCCAAATGGCTGAGGAAAAGAGTGAAAACAAATATATACTCCTTACAGTAATCTAAATTATGCTTTGAAGGTTGACAATATACAATTTATTTTCCTTGCTCTTGTTGATTTACTTAGGGGAACTGGAAAGCACAGTTGCAGAGTTAGAAGAAATCAATCACAACCTTGCAACTCTTAAGGTAGAGAAAGATGCAGCCAAAGGGGCAATTCTCCCAGTATTAGCTGTTGGGAATACACATATTCCTAATGATAAGATCAAAGACAAACAAAAGGATTTACAAGATATGGAATCTACTTTGAAGGAGCTATTGGTATCATTTCTGGATATTTTATTTCGATGGTTTTTATAATTTATAGGATATTTTATCTTAATTATTGAGTTTCTTAGGACCGAGCTTCAACACGATTAGTGGAACTGAAAAGTCTTCACGAGGAAAGAATAAGGTTATTACAGCAATTGTGCGATATACAGGTTTGTTTTCATTGTTTCATTCTGTACTTTGGTCTTTTTATCCATATAGTTATTGATCCTGAATAGCGGCGTGGGGTGGCCAACTCTGCATCTGGGATCTGGCATGTAATATTTTTGATATTTATCAAATAATTAATACTATATATACACTATAAATTAATTAAAACTTAATTAAATAATTTAGACTGTAAATAATTAATACTATATGTCTAAATTCTGTTTAATATTTTTGTTATTATTTTAACATGTATATACTCGCTTAAACTGAAAATAAAATCAAGCAAACGGGATTCTGATCATAGTCCCAGATGCAACCACGAATTGGTTGCTGGTATACTGATTCACAGTATTTTTGCGATTTGGTTCATCCAAATTCATGTAGATTTCGCAGAAGACAATTTATCAAAAAGATGGAAAGGAGAACTGTAAAAAATCTCACATTTTTTCACATTTACCAGCTTTGAATTTCAGCAGCTTTATTGTTGCATATGAAGAAAGAAATCGGAAGGGGCAATTTCATACTCGGTTTCCACCCATTATCTGATTAATTGCATGTTTGAACACATGGGCGAGATAATGAAAAACAGTGGAGAAAAACCGAAAAGAGAGATGAGTCAAGAAGATGAAGGGTTAATTAAAAAAGAGACTAATTTTATTGAAAAAGAGACTCATTTATTTGGTAACGCAAATTGGTGTTTTTTGACCGAAAAACTAGTATTATTTTTGGTAACTAACCGACTATCCATTTTTCACGGTGACTAGTATTCTCTTGAAAAAAATGATTCTAGGCCCAAACCACTTATATCACGTACCAGAGGCCCATGATTCACTTTAGACAAACAAATAAAAATGAAATAACAATTGAAACCCTAGCTAATAAGAGATAAACAGCGTGAGCCGTGAGTGCTGAGTTGAAGAAAAGGCACAAGTGCTGGACTGGCCAGAAAATGCAAAAGCTGGCCGGAAAACGTGGGTGGAGTGATTCCACAGTGGAAGGAAGGCGGTCAAAAAAAGTGAGGAAGTTCAATTTCCTTTTTGTTATTGAGTTTTTTCTTCCCCTTTCCTAGTATGGTGTGCAGCGTGGCCAACATTGCGATTTGGGCCACAATTGCGGCCTCTACGTCGGACCTTGAATCTGCGGCGTTACTGCTGCAGTAGTGTCCACCCTGCTCGCCTGTACAGCGCCGCTATTTGGCACCGTTGACAACCTGTTTATGATTGTGATATTATGCACATATGTTTGTATATTTTCCTTTTCTACCATAGCATAGTTTTTGACTTCAAATCGTTACATCAGAACACAGTGAAGAATTTGAAGTGTATTACCTCTTCCCATGCATTCCAATTGGTTAGAGATCAGATAGAAAAATCAAAATCTGAAGTGCAGGAGTATCAGGCCTTATATGAGAAACTACAGGTTGTTACTGGTCGGTAGTTTCATTTGTGCCTTGTGATTGGTATCCCATTTACTAGGATATATCTCTGATGATGACATTCTCGCTCCCGATTATGCTATATACTTGTAGGCTGAGAAGGATAATCTTGCATGGAAGGAAAGGGAGTGGTACATTAAAAATGATTTAGCTGATCTTTTTCAAAGATCTGTGACAGTTTCTGATCTTAGAGTGGCTGATATACGCACTGAGATACAGAAAGCCACAGAGCAAAGAAATGTGATTGAAAATAGGCTGAAAGAGGAAGCAAGAGAACCAGGTTGGTATTTCCCCTCTTTTCTTTGTAAAACATGCTATTTGATTCATTTATGATTTATTATTGGTGATGCATTTGCTTTTGCTTCAGGAAGGAAAGAAATTATTGCTGAATTTAAATCTCTGCTTTCTTCGTTTCCTGAGGAAATGGGATCCATGCAAAGTCAACTTACTAAATATAAAGAATCAGCTTCAGATCTCCATTCTGTGCGTGCAGATGTGCATTCTATTTCCAGTATCCTTGATCAGAAGGTTGGTGTTTGCATACATGAACTGTAGCTTTTGGCAACATGAAATCACAGTTCCTCATAAATGTTTGTTTCTAAATACCAGGTAAAAGAATGTGATGCATTATCAGTTAGGTCTGCAGGTCAACTTGCTGAGATAAACAAACTGCTTGTTGTGGTATGTTATTCTGCTTTTTTATTTTTTCAAAAATATCAGCTACACTGGGTTGTGGTTCTTCAAACTCGCCCGTCCTATTTGTGATATATTGTAAAGTATTTTTTGACTAGTTTCTTGAAATTTCTGTGATCTAGATGCCAGTATTGTGTACAAATCATAACAGAAAAAGGTTCTGCAATATAGCTTTTGTATTTTTATCATTGAAAGGCGTTATTTTTCCTCATTATTAGTGTGTACCTGTAGGGTCTCATATTAGGGGTATGGCTCCATCCTTCAGTTGTATGGTATGGTGGTCTTGCCTTTGTTTAGGTGGTAATCAATTTGGGTGCTTCAAAAAGATCTTCAAACTCATGCCGAACCCCTTCAACAGCCTCTCACATTTCTTCTTTGCAAGAATAACCTGTTACAGCATTTGCAGCCAATGATTAAACTCCGATCTTGTTAATCATTGATTTTATTGAAAGTACAGACATGGCCAATTCTGGCTCTATTGTGTATGTTGTGTTAGAATATGCATTGTAAGTTTATAATATTGGGCCTTGATCTGACTCTGTAGGTTTCCTCTCATACAATATTTGTCATTTGATAATAATTAGGGATTGATGCCTATATTATTAGTTCTGCCTTGTGAAGAATAAGTTTAGTTACTATTTATGCTGTGTGTCAAGTCATATAAATGGTTACAGTCAGGTTTGTATGAGTATGAAGGCTGATAGTCGTGACTTTCTATTCCGTTTTTTTTTCCTTTTTCTTGTCATAATAAACTTCCCTTTACTTTGGATACAGGTTCAAGATTTGCGAGTGACTGAGGATGAGATGAAGTTGATACTGCAAATGTATAGACACGAGACCATTGATTCAAGGTTTGGGTTTCAATTCTCAACTTGAATTCATATGATCTCCAAATTGTTCTAGTTTATATTTTTGATAACTTGGCTTTAACATGACAAGGAATATTTTGGATGCACAATTTCCAAAACATAAGATAATAAAACTTTTGAAAAATGAAATATCAAAAGCTCTGAACATTTTTGTGAGCCAATGACTAGGTAAAATGATGTGCCTCATTTATTCATTGTCTTGGGTAGTTGCCAACTTGCCATTCTAGGTCCTTAAATGCATGAAATAGGATATGTGGAACACTAACAGAGATCTGTGTCTCAGGGATGTCATGGAAGCAAGGGAGGCAGAATACAGAGCATGGGCACATGTTCAAAGTTTGAAATCATCTCTCGATGAGCACAATTTAGAACTTCGAGTTAAAACAGCAATTGAATCAGAAGCCAGATCACAGCAAAAACTTGCTGCGGCTGAAGCTGAGATTGCAGAGATGAGACATAAATTAGATGATTCTAAAAGGTTAACCTCCAACTTAGTGTTATTAATTGAAAGTGTTCCTTAATCTGATGTGCTTCATAGTTCTTTCCAATTGTTGCCTTAAGACACATATCTTTTTTATTTTGCCTTTAAGTGCATCTTTGGTGAAGTTTTTCAAATACTTGCATGAACTTTTGTTCTTCTATCTTTTTGGTTGTTTGGTTTTGTTTGTCAAGCATAGAGATAGTTTATGCTGGTTGGTTCATATGATCCCTTTTGTTTTTCCTCTCTCCTATCATCAAAATATTTTTTTATAAGTGTCTCTACATTTTCAATGCGTGTCCAATTATTGAAAACCAAGTTACTTTGTCATTGCTCCGTAAATGCTCCATTATATGTTGAAGTTATAGGTATTAGATAAACGGAGGAGAGAAATAATAAGAACTTTGAATATTGTTGATGATGATTTGATACTAACTTGATACAAAAGAATAACGCAAACCACTATTTATAAAGATACAAGACTCATAATCCTTAATAAATAAGAAAATGAGAAAACATATCATGATCATAACTAAGTAATATCGAAACTAATCCTAGGAGATAATCTATAAGATTAGAAACTGATCCTAAAGCACAACCTAAATATTCTAACATATCATAATACCATGAGATATTTTGTATATTCTATGACTCCCCCTCAAGCTAAAACCTAAATAGCAGCCTGATTGAAATTTCATGGCAAGGAATCAAACAAAGCAAGGTCTGTCCTTCTCAAACACATTTATATATTCCAACCAGTAACATCGAAGACACCAAAATACTTAAAACATGAAATTCAATCTGACAGCTGTTTCAGGGATAGAGACAAGGACAGTTCATCTTTAACGAAGACACAGCCAACACATCTAGGAAAAAGATCAAGCCCAGAGCATCTGGGACAAAGATAGGTTGAACCCAGTGCATCTGAAATGAAGACAGGGCTGTACATCTAGTTTCAAGGCTAAGGCCAGAGCACCTATGATAAAGTGTTGGGTTTGTGTGAGACATCAATAACCAAACAAAAGTCACCATAGGAGTGACTATCAATGTAAACATATGTCACCACTAATATGATTCATCTGTGGTAAAAGAACCATAATAGGATGATCACTAATAGGAACAGAACTAAAAAGTATAGATCTTGGTCGAGGAGAGAGGGATCATGCTCATGCAAAAACTATTTGGAAACATTGCTGCACGAGTTTCCTCACACAGCGTAGGCAAAGGCTGCCATTTGAAATCAGATGACAATGTTCAACCGTGTAAGAGCGCATTGGAGCTCTAGTTGACCATATTCAATAATACAATACATCTATAATTATATTTCTCAAACCTTTGGAACCATTGGGAAACTCTCCACTGGAATAGTGACTTGTGTTACTTTGTTTTTTCTTTCAGTTGTGGGATGTATTGTAGTTTTTATAAGTAGAATGAAATTACAGTTAATGTTTCAGATCTGAAAGGATCTAATGAGACAATGTTTTGGATCTTCATCTGTTTTCAATTGTATGGCTCTAGTTCTATGCTATAGTGCTAATCATGGTTAATTTTTCTAATCCATGATGTTTGACTTTTTCAGGGAGATGTGTAAATTGTCTAATGTCTTGAGATCTAAAAATGAAGAAAATGAAGCCTACTTATCTGAAATAGAGGTTGGATTTCTTATCTTGGGGGAATGGAGTTATTTTTTCATGACAATTTTTTCCAATTATTCAGCTTGTAAATTGTCTATTTTTTACAATGTTATTTTTTTGTATATTGCGTGGATGATTTTCCTGCAGACTATTGGACAAGCATATGATGATATGCAAACCCAGAACCAACATCTGTTGCATCAGATTACCGAGAGAGATGATTACAATATTAAGGTATTTATCTTAAATTAAGTTTCACCCATATAAGTGTAATTGGAAAACGATTCTAATTTAATGTTATGTTTTCTTTGACATTTTCATATAAACAAGATTTGAGTTTCAGTTAGGAAACCTGTAATTAGGTATGAATAAGAATTTGTAATATTTTTTTTGAATTTATGATTAAAATATCTCCTCCCATTGCCATCGATGAACAATTGAAGATCAGTACTAGTACATGGTGAACTACATAGATTTTTTTTCCAGCAAGCTGACTAAGCAACACTTGAAGAGACTGCAACCTATCAACCAACTGACTCACTTAATACCTCCTCTTCTGTGAATGTTTTTGCTTTCTTTTCCTTTTTGTTTGATATATGTTCCATTTACTTATATATTTATATTGATATTCGTTATTCATGAAGACTATATATATTTTTATATATATATATATATATATATATATATATATGTGTGTGTGTGTGTGTGTGTGTGTGTGATGATATATGCTATTTTTGTTGGTTATATATTGATATATGCTGCACCACTGTTGTAGCTTGTTTTAGAAGGTGTAAGGGCTAGACAAAAAACCGATTCTTTGATCATGGAGAAGCAATTAATGGAACAAGAGATCCAGCAATCAAATGTATCTCTGAATTTATATGATACGAAAGCTGCAAGAATTGAAGACCAGGTAGCTAGGTCTTGATTTAAATCACGTGTTAGATGTGCGATTTAAATCACACATTAGATGTTAATTTGGAATTTATTTCTGTTTAATTGATATGCAGCTGAGGTTTTGCTCTGATCAGATTCAAAAACTCACGGACAATAAACATCAAAGTTCTGTCTGTTTGGAAAATGCACAAAGAAGGCTGTCGGATATTAGACCATCATCGCAACAAGTTAGGGATACAGTGGTGGAAGTGCAATCTAAAATTACAAGTAGTCGGGTGACTTGTATGGAGTTAGAAGTAGAACTCGATAAAGAAAGGTATTTAGTCTGTAATGTATTCAAGTTATTCTCTTTAAATGTTACTAGTACACAGCAGTTATGGAGTTTTTTTCCCTTCTTTTTATCACCAGGTTTGACAAAAAAAAAGTAGAAGAGTATCTGGAGGTTGCTAGGAGAAACTTGTCACGTCTTAAAGCACAAGATGAGGATTCCTCAGTAACTGATAAGCTTCAACAGGAACTGGGAGAGTACAGGGAAATTGTCAAGTGCAGTATCTGTCGAGACCGGACAAAAGAGGTAATAGTTTATTGCAATTTGAGCTATTTAATAAAATTTGTTAAGCTGCAATTGGTGCTGGAGAGCATCAACGATGGCATGTGGCTCAGTCTCGGTTGACAAACTGAGCTCCCTGTTTCCGTTGGGTGGAAACCCCACCTGGAGCATCATGAGTTTAGTGTCAAGCTGATGTCAGAATGGGAGTTAGCTTCACATCTAAAGATGGGAACACATTGTCTTGCTAAAAAACAAAAGAAGCTAAACAACATCCTTTCCAAATGTAACTAGGAAAGAGAATTTGAAGATACCAAACTAATTGGGAATTAAGCGTCCCCTCCTAGGGATAAATCCAAATTCATGTTGGATTATCATGAATGGCTTTTCTAGATAATTTTTTACTTACCCTGGAATAGAGGTCTTTGGAGTCGGACTAAACGTCAATGTCTTTTGTTCAGTTATGTTGAACAGGTTTTAGTAATGTTGATAGCTGACTTGTTGTCACGACAAAGCTTTCATAGGTCCATCCCATTTAATCCTCAACTCTTCTAAAATAATTGAGTCAGAGTAAACATACTATTTGACTCAATTTCCATCTAGAAAATTACATGTAATAGTGGACCTCCTGTCAGTGGCTGACTCAGCATAATCAACATCAATATAAGCCCTCAACAAATGCATTTCCATTCCTTTTATATAAAATTTCCCTTATTGTAGCTCCTTGCGGTATTGCAGAAGGAAAATGCTAAGGGGCACTAGTTAAGGAAACAAATACAGAAAAAATATTTTGGGATTTGTGTATTCAAATTCTTAAAAGTGTAAAAAGTGTTGTTTTCAATATAAAATTTACTTTTTTATTTTATTTCTTCAACTGTAAAAAGTGTTGTGCATCACGACCCTTGCAGAATTCTTATGAGCTGCCTGTAAATGAACTTCTCTTAGACTTTGCATAAATTGACTAACATAACTTACACCACAAACAATGTCTAATCTTGTGAGACTAATAGATGTTTTCCCCAATCAACCACTGATACATCTCCTTATCCAGTCTTGTGAGACTAATGGATTGTTTTCGCAATCAACCACTGATACATCTCCTTATCCACTGCCGCAACTTCATCTGCGTTACCCAGTTAAAGGTTGTTGCAATTGCTAATCGTAATTGGAATTAAGAGATAATATACCCAAAATGTATTGATTTTTGCAATTGGGGCCAATATCTCTAAGCAATCAATTCCATAGGTTTGTGTGAAACCTTTTCCAGATCTTATATCAACTTCAGTTTCAGGATCGGTTTCAGGTGATTATGATAGAACAGGTGTTGCTTTGATTTAGGCTTAGGTACATTTGACTCGAGGAAAGGAAGAGCAAGAGTTTCAAAATGAATTTCCTTATCAAACGAGAACCAAGCCACTTAAATGCTCCATTGAGTATCTCATACTACTCGATGTGGAACTTAGACACCACATGATACCCAAGTTTGTATCATAACACTGCTCTTGAGAGCCGGCGTTCCAGCTGCTGCACTCTATGATGTTTCACTCTGCCTTTTCGGTCAAACCCTCCACAGGTAGCCCTTTTTGAGCCCCACTGATAACCAGCTCAAATACCAATTGATAAGAATCCAAGTACTTTAGGAACCCTCAAATTATAAACTAGCAATCATGGGGAAATACCAAACCACATAAATACTCCACCGAGCATCTCATAATCTAAGTACTTTGAGTTCCTATCACTTCGCTCCATTTGTATTTTCTTTTTCTATTTGCCCATGTAGGATTGCAACACCTTTTTAATTTTGCATTCTGATATTTGTCATTATAATTGATTCAACATTTCAAGTTGTCTATCCCCCTCCCCCTTTAATGTTTAATATTAGATTTTCTAAGCAACCAAATGAAATTTTAAACCATCTTCAGATGTTTTTTGGTGTATGTATGTTCTGTTTTTTCCTATTTATTTAATTTATTTTTGTTGCACTACCATATGGTTGGACATAGCGAACTTGCTTTTGTTGTCTTTTCTCTAATTAAAATTTGGAAAAATATTTGGTTGTTTCCTCATATTTCCGTTTTTGTCAGGTGGTAATTACAAAATGCTACCACTTGTTCTGCAACTCATGTATCCAAAAAGTTGCTGGGAGTCGACAGCGCAAATGTCCACAATGTGGCGCATGCTTTGGGGCTAATGATGTTAAGCCGGTTTATTTGTAACTAGGTTTCATCATGCTTTTTGGGAAGATCCAGTGTTTTTTTAAAATGATCTGTGGTGCATGGTTCTTTTTGCCAACTGTTGAGAATTGAGATCAGGAACATTGGAAGCAATCCATGAGTGCCTGACTCCTTTCATTTTGGACCATAAATGATTCTTTTTGCTGGTACTTGAAGTTTCTCAGTACCACTTGTACTCTTTCTTGAATGTGGGATGTTTGGTTTTACTTTCAGCGAAAAGAATTTGAAGCCACAGGAAACATATTTGTTCTTTGCAGATTTATCATAAGTCTTCTTCCAATGAGATTTGGAGAGGCCATGAAGGTTTTATTTTTGACTGTACAATTAATATTTCAAACTATTATAAGCTTGGACTGGCCATGATGGCTATGTGCCTTGGAAGTAGACTCCTAAGAGTGCAATGACAATGTCTTACTCTTAGATCAATAGTTTCTTTTTTTTTTTTTCCTTTTCCTGCTGCTATGGCAGAAGTTCAAATTTTGGCTTTAGAGGCTTGTGTTGTTGTACTTGTATATATCTTAGATTCATAAGGGGTCGTTCAATTTTGGTTTATCACAGCCTGTAATTGTGTTAATGATATGCCAAGATATCATTGTAATTTATGTTATGTTGTAATTTATGAATTCCCGATTTATTTTTCATTATAGTTTTTCTTGTAATTTTTTTGTATCTTACTAGTTGCACTTTTGTTTTATCGATAGTTTTAATTCTTGCATTTCTTTGCCTTCTGATTCTGTTTGAGAAATATAGTTGTAATTAAGGATATACAAATGCTTTGAATAAGAACTGACCTTGTTATTAAATTGGACGTATAGGATGATCATTGCGCATTGTGCGCAGAAAAAATTGAATGGAAAGGTCAATTTTTTAAATGAATTTCATTTTCCTTAAAGAATATTTTTTGCAGTTGCGAATATCTTGGTTTACCAAAAAGAGAATTGGCTTTTTAAGATGTATCCTATAAATTATAGTGATTTACTTTGGAATGCAATTTTTTTGGGTACTAAGTTATATGTGAGATGTTTTCATTTCCATCTAATGGTCATTAATTTTTGTTGTATAATTTGTTGGTCACGTAAAGTGAATCTTCTCCTGCAATTTTTTTCCCATGTGCAAGAATTAGGGATTGTGTTCTTATTTCTTAGCTAGCTAAAATGCATTAATTTTTTAGCCAATTTATGGTGTTTTTGAAACACAGTTTTGATCATCTATCTATAATTTTTTAGCTCTTCATTTGATAGTGTATAATTATTGTCCTTTTATTTTTAAATTTTTCCACTCACTTTTATTCTTTTAATTTTTTGGTTGCCATGATACTACCTCCTTAAGTTGCCCTTACAACTTTGACCATTTTGTTCATTTTTTAAAAATATGTTACAATTATCTACTGCAGATAAATATTTAAAATCATGAGAGGTAAATATTAGTCACCCATACATAAATAGCGATAAATATTTATCATTAATAAATGTAAAAATAGGACAAGTATTGTCACCTATCCATAAAAAAAGTATTGGACAATAGATTATTTTAAAAAAAAAACAATTGATAAATATAAATATCATTTACCACTAATACATAAAAAAATATGGTACAAATATTTGTCACTAATAATTATAAATTATTATATTAGCATATATGTGACAAATGTTTGTCACTGATCAATCCGTTAAATTTCTTAAGTTTTGTTTTATTTCTTTTAAATACAAATAAAGATAATTATATACTATTAATTTATTATTTTATTATAAAAAATATGTAAGACAATAATTTTCTTTTTGATACAAGAGAGCCTAAGTGCAAAGAAAAACAAAACTAAGCAACAATCATACGAGGAGTACTAACTCCACTAAAATTAGCAAAATAAACAAAACTAACTTGTTCAGAAACAAACTCATAATAACAAATACGAACTGTTGTGGCAAGTGTGAGTGTTAAGTCCCACATTGCTTAAAATAGTGGAGGTTGAACACTTTATAAGTTAGAGGACCCATAAACCTAACACCTTAAGGTTTTGGGTTAGAGTGTGGTGTCCAACTCACTTGTAAAGTTGTTCTTGAATCCAATGTGGATGATCCCCTGGCTGCCCCCTCGTGATGACCCAACAGTGGTATCAGAGCCTGGTTCGACAAAGGGTTCGACCGGCTCCTTGTATCGAAAGTCTTCCTGACAAAGGTGGTCAGGCGGCGTGTTCCGTGTGCTGTGTGGCAACGGCGGTACAAGTGTAGTGTTGCTGAATAAGCTTCCGCTTGAGGGGGAGCATATCCTAATATGGATGGACTCACACTTGAGGGGGAGATTGTTGTGGCAAGTGTGAGTGTTAAGTCCCACATTGCTTAAAATAGTGGAGGTTGAACACTTTATAAGTTAGAGGACCCATAAACCTAACGCCTTAAGGTTTTGGGTTAGAGTGTGGTGTCCAACTCACTTGTAGAGTTGTTCTTGAACCCAATGTGGATGATCCCCTGGCTGCCCCCTCATGATGACCCAACACGAACCTCCTAATTCATCTCCAACAATCCTTGAATTTTCTGAACCAGTGACATACCACCCATGTGTAACACACATTTGCCTCCAAATTATGAGCTACAATCATTGAATCAGCATGCAACTCCACCTTCGTGGAACCCTTTCCTCAAGCCAACTTCAACCCCTCGAAAACTCCCCTGCTATACAAGTGTAACACCCCAAAATTTAGAAGTTATTTACTTAGAATATAGTTAATTTATGTATTTATGTGCTAATTAAATTAATTGACGGGTTGGAAGTAGGAGGTTATTAGTGGAAAATAATAATTGTCCTCGCTAAAATGAAGTGCATTTCCCCTTATGTGATGTGAAAATGGATGAAGCACAAGGTTTGTTCCGTGCTTTCAAATGGATCTGTGACTTACAACTAGAAGTTGTTGATTTTGAGCTTGATGCAAAGACTGTTGTTAAGAAGTTTCATAGTAAAAATGATGACATATTAGAATTAGGAGAAGTCATCAAAAAGTGTCAACAAGTGCACAATATTTTTTTGAAAAACTCCAATGTCGAGTTTATTATGAGACAAGCTAATGAAGCCGCTCATGTTTTAGCACGGGTAGCCCCATCCTTAGCTAGTTTCCACATTTTCACTGATACACCTACTTATATTCACAATATTATTATTAATGAAATGCTTTAAACTTCTTTCCTTAAAAAAAGAAATAAAAAAAAGAGCACCGAATATCTTGAAATATAATAAAAATCATGATTAACTATATAAGTATTCAAACAAAGGTATTTTATGTACATCCACACATTACCTACATTATCAACTTTTCTTAATAAAAATGACAAGAAAAATATGTACTATATTTAGAAACAGATGGAATAATAAATAAATTAAAACATGTTATATGTTGACGTGTCACTCATGTCATGAAAAAGATCTATGTGACACTCCTACTTAAACTTTTTTTATTAACCCTCTAGTTTCATGAGCAAGAGGACCCTCGGTAATTCATAATTCAGTTACTGATGCCTAATACAAAATTGTTCCCATTAAAAATTAAACTCAAATTCTTTCAAATTATTTGTCCTGAAAAAACTCATTAACCAATTCAGTTTAACACTTTAACGTGCTCTTAAACTTTGGTAACTAACATCAGGGACAAACACTTATGCTCTTAATACTATGCCTCTTAATGTTAGTACAAGTCTATAAAAAGTTATACTTAGGCCAATACATAATACAAAGGGATTCTCATATCGATAACAAAATTTAAACTTACACTTTATAGAATATAAATTGTATCATTATCAATTAGATCACATTTCTTAGCTAGATACGATCAAAATACTCTTGCTGTTTTTTACCACCATTATCAATAGTATATGTGGCATTACTATTAGATTCTTAAATCATCTCATGGAATTAATTAATTAAATTTTCTTGGATTACATTAAACCACGTCGATTAACTTTTGTTAATTAGCCTACTTGTTTGTATTGCATAAAAATTTATGGGGAAAAGCTGGCAAATAATGATTGTACTTTGAATACTAAGTAGATTGTGACATATTATAGAAATTGGCCAATTACAAAGTAAATCGTGTTCAATTATTAATTGGTGTCAAGAAGATATAGTAGCATTTGATAGTGATATCTCCTTTCTACTTTTGTTTTTTTCATTTTTTATCTGTGACGTCGTTAAGCACTTTAATTCTTTCAATAATTCCATTAGCAATATAGAGCTGTTAGGCTCTTTTTTTATGAGTATAATGTTTTTTAATTGATTTTTTCTAATTTATCTTTTGATAATTTGGGAGTATTTACCCAACAATTAATAAAAACAAATTATATCTATGTGAAATAAAAGTTGATAACAAATTTAGTTGTCGATACCACATATGAATTATTTGCTAATGTGGTTTGTTTTTATTAGTTGTTGGATAAATATCTCCAAATTATCAGTTCACCTTTTTAATTACACTGTTGTGGAAAATATCCTTAGATTTGTCAATAAACTTTCTATATAAAAACAGTTCCTGTCCCATAATTACAACTAAGACATGACAAGGAAAAAGTTGCGCAAATATTTTTAGATTTAAATGCAGTTTTGATTTTTCATTTAAGTAAAATTACAAGGTTGGTCATTGAAATTTTTATTGCGCAATTTTGGTTTTGACTATTTTGTTAATTTAATGATGTGACAATAGAAAAATTAAAATTGCATTTAAACTTATTTTATATGTTGTAGTGCATGTTGAACATTCAACATCCGATGTGAGTTATGTCACTCGATTCTAAATTTGAAACCATAAAAAAGACATAATTGGTCACATTGTGTGACATTTTTTTCTTTTAACAATGTATTTTTTCATTAAAAGACTCGCATTTAAGACCTTGTATAAGGTATTTAAACCTGTTCCACAACGTTGGTTTTCTTTTTGATAACCACATCTTTGAGAGTAATGTTAGATGTAAAGTATCCGTGATGTAAACGATTATTCTCTACAAAAAAAGTATTTTTCAAGTATATTTTTGTTGAAAAGACTAGAATTCAAGACCTTATTTAAGATATATGAATAAGTATTAAATTAATGTAATGTATGTGTTCAATAACATTATTTCTAACCAAATTCACACATACAAATGAAAACGAACTTATACTCACTTGCTTAAAAGATCCGAAAGCACTCAAACTACAATGATATTTGGTTAACTAATTTAATCACTTTAAAGTTTAATCAATATACTTTTCTTTCTCAAGATGCATGTTGTCGATTTCTTTGGATACCTACATGCATGTGCGTTTATTTACAAACCAAGAATCACATAAAATCTCATACTATATAAAAAATTGTTATTAAAAAACTCTTATACTCAATTATAAAGAAAAAAGTAATGCTAGTGGAAAAGAAATATTCCATCAAGAATCCTTCTGGATGTTTATTTATTTTAACATCCAATTGTTAAAAAAAATTAATAATAAATGATGCAATTAGTCTTACTGGTATCTTTCCAACAGAAAGATAAAGAAAAGAAATAAATATTTGAGGGTTTCCTTGCTTTACAGTCAAACTACATGAAACCTTCATCAATATGTTGAGAACAAAATCATTAAAGTATAATGTTCTTTACTTCTTTTAAGACAAGATCTTTTCCTAAAATAACTAAATAATAATTAACCAATCAAAGTAAAAAATAATTAACCAAATCATTGGATTCAAGTGATTAGTGAACTTCAGCAAATGACGGATAGTTCGGAAAAATCCAAATTCAATTATTTGTTGAAACCATTTTTTAGCTAGGTTTTATTTATCTTGCGCCGAACTCCAAATCACTAGAGCTCCTCGTTCCTTCCTATAGGAATGGGAAAAGTGAAAAATAATTGAAGGGAATATGATTCTTCCAAATCCAGTAAGTGACCAGTCTCAGTAAATATAATGAGAGAATATCAAATTTCAATCATATACACACATAAAGTTCATAAAAGATGCTTCTTTATTATTTTGTACAATGCCATACATTTTAGCAATTTTTTTTGGCTATATCTAATTTAGTCTAAACATTACTAAACTAAATTAGGCAAAATAGCTATACACAACAACCATTTACAGATACATGGTTAAACATTTCCTCAATGAGACATTCACCAACCACATAGTTAAGCAGTGATTACATAGGAGACAAATTTAACTCTCAATTTTATTTCCTTTTTTTTTGTGCTTATTTCTCATTTTATTTTTCTAAATGTGAAACAATAGCTATAGCTAGCAAAGTTTTAAATCACACTTTTGGTCTCATTGCAATAAACACATTATTTAACATACACAATATTTTAACACACATTTTTTAATTGGTTGAAATTCAATTGAATCTTACTAAATTAAGTAAGCCCCACATAAATTTAGCAGAACACATTTGAATTTCAACCAATCAGAAATTATGTGTTGAAAGATTATGTTAAAGAATGTGTTGCTAACATAATTCTACGAATGATTTAGGTCAAATGCAAATGATGCAAATTAATTTGAGGTCGAGTTGTAGTCTACAATGACAAAATTCTCGATGTCGTACTCCAGACAGCGGCCAACAATGACTCTAGTAGTACTCCCAACACGTCGAAAATTGCTCCTCGAGCCGAAGTCCACTATCAACACTACATAAATGCCAAGAAGAAGAAAAAGAAAGAAGTCCATTTTTTCCATCAAGAAAAAGATCCGGCAAATCGAAGAGCGTATCATCAATATCATCATTCGTAGCAGTAGTAGTAGTACTAGTAGTAGTAGAATTAGGAGAACTTGAATTAGACTCTTGAACATTGTCTATGGAAGATACACTTGAAGAAGAACCTTGATCTTCAAGATTTTGTTGTTGACCATTTTCACCTTGGCAATCCTTAACTTCCACAAAAACAGTTGATGCTGCTTTTGCAGCTGCAATTTGAATGTCTTTAGGTGATGTAGTTGAAGGCCTTGGAAGATTTTGAGCCAAATTTGGAAAATTGAGGTAAGCTGAATGACCCTTTATAGCTAAAGCAGCTACATCATGAGCTCTAGCTGCCATTTCAGCTGTAGGGTATGTTCCAAGCCATATTCTTGACTTCTTTCTTGGCTCACGTATTTCACTAACCCATTTTCCCCATGCTCTCATTCTTACTCCTCTATATGTAGGGTGTTTTGTGTCTTTTTCACTTCTCTCTCTTTTTTTGCACTTTGTTGTTCCATTTTGAGGACTATTTTTGGTGTCTTGATTTTGATTGGTGCATGAATTTGAATTTGAGTTAGAAGATGTTGGTGATGTTGGTATTGATGATGTTGAGGATGATGAGGATGTGCTAAAGATATTTTCATTAGCATCATTTTCCATGTTGATATTTTTTTTCTCTCCTAAGCTTAGGGGGGTTGTGATATTAGATTTAGAGGTGTATATAGAGAAAAATGAATGAGTGTGGAAGGTGCATAAAAATAGAGAAGTGTGTTTGTTTTTTATGATTCTCTAAAAAAAGAAATTGGATTTATATAAAGAAGAAAAAGAAAAGAATAAAGAAAAGAAAAAGAAACAAAAGCAATAAAAATTAAAAGGAATATAAAACATGGGTCCAGAAGGGTACAATTAAGCTACTTTGTTTCCCATGTTGAAATTGAAGACATTGGCTTTAGATTTAGATGTACTATATGCAAAAGATGAATTAATACCAATGCTTTTTATTTTTTGAGGTCTTTTGTCAATATACGTATTCCCTATGTTTCACATGTGTTTGCTTAGTTGGTCCTACTTTAAGGGATCCAAATTCCCTGTATTTACAAATCGCGTATTTATACACAGTAATAGACTTCGACTATAACTTTTAGATTAGTCGATTGACGTTACATTTTTACCAAATATTATTTTTATATTATTTTTTACCGTTGATTTAAGAACAGATGACTGAGATTGATAAATGCGTCACATGTTTGTAATCCAAAATTTACTTTTGAGAGCTGCTTGTCCCTAGCCAGGTTCCTCACTATAGGGTTATGCTTTACTTTCCCTACCATGATTTTCACATGAAATTCTCCATACCATTATTAATCCTTCTAATTTTGACCATTGATTTATATTTTTTGGTGGCCAGCTAGCTGGGTCCATTTGGATAGCAGATCTTATAATCATTTAATATATATGGGCCTTTTCTTTATTATTCTTGGCCATGTGTTATAAACTTTAAATTAAGTTAGTTAAGCATAATGTCAGTGCCTCCTCAAAATCAATATTTTTATATTATCAGCTTGTTGTTCTGTCCTATTCCCACTTGACACAATTTTATGACTTAAATCTAATCTTTAGTCTCCTTCCAAGTTCCAACTAAGAAGTATTAGTAACACATTTTTCTTTGACTTAATTGTTGAAATTCTAATAACATAGCTAAATTATAATTTTTGAAATTCATAAGATGTTTATCAAACTGGTATTGCTAATTGCAACAATTACCTTAGTGGAAGATTAATTCTTTTTCAAGGGGATCAACCTTTATCCACTAAAGACTTGTGTGAAAAATCTCCGGGTTATGGAAACTTATCGATCGTTGGAAGATGGTTCCGTTAGGTCGAAAGTTATTTAAATTTCGTTTCTCTTGTGTTGATGATCTTAGGATTGTTTGGTCTAGTGGTGCTTGGAACTTGAAATCGGGATTGTTACGCTTATCTTGTTGAACACCGGATTTTAATCTTTTTAATTGTAAGCAAACTCATTGTCAGGTATGGGTGCGTTTTAATTATCTCCCTTTAGAATATTGGCAACATAGAATATCCCTTTAGAATATTAAGTGGCAGACATTATAAAGGTAGGCTGTTTTTGGGGTGTCCGCTACTTAAGTAGCAGACAGAGGTATTTTGATAAATTCATAGGGTGCACGGCAAAATCAGTAGGGTGGCAAAAGTAAAACCCCGTCTTTTTTCTCTTAGCAAATGTAGGGTAATTAAAACTTTTTTGTTGTTGTAAATGTAGGATTAGGTTAACAAGTGGGTTGGGGCCATGATGTATAAATTAAACTACTTTATTTTTACTAATAACCATACCAAATCATAAAATATAAGAAACCAAATAAATTATGTATTAATTCACATGTAATTATAAATAATTATGTATAATTTTAATATTTAAAAAGTATGAGTAATTGTTGCGTGAAATTTTTTAATTTTGTGAAATATGAATATTATATTTAATTAAGAAATAGAGTATCATTTTTTGGTGGAACTTTAAAAGATGTTTCAATGTCAAGTTTTGATCCATTTTATTGCAGTGGTTCCCCACGTGGGTTGTGAATAAATTGTGATGTCAATTGTCTAATTTGTGAATTGCAATATTTTTGGATTGAATTTTTTCAGTTTAAAGAATATATATTTAATTTTTCCAATTTAAAAACTTTAAAATATACTAAATAAATTTTATATAATATTTTAAACATGTCTTAAAAAAACATTAAAAAATTTAAAGGTTTAAAAATAAGATTTAGCAGAATTAAAATTACATCTAGTTTTTTTTTCATAGAGTTAAAATATAATAAAAATTAAGTAAGAATTAAATTCAAAGATCTCTACTTTTATAAGAATCTTCTATCAAGGCCACACTGTTTAGTGCACATGATCAAAGGTGTTGGTCAGGAGGTATGTTTGCACTTAATTATAGAGTTAAATAAATTTTTGGTCACAATAAATATTTCGAATTTTATTTTTAATTGATATAAAAAAATTTAGCAACTTTTGATCAATTAAATATTTTTTTACCCAAGTTTTGATCCCTATTTTTAAATCAACTTGTGTACTTTCATATTTTTCAATCGTCTTTTGTATTCATGTTTATTATATTATAAAAATATCTCCCACAAAAATTTATAATTTTTTAACAGAAGATGAATTACTTATGAATTTTTAAGTGCAAAAAACTAAAAAATTCATATTTAATTTATCTATTGTTAAAAACATATAAATTTTTGTAAGAGAGATTCCTATAATGTACCGAACATCACCGCAGAAAAATAATTTTAAATGATATACACGAGTTGAATGAAAAGCAGTTGGGACCAAATATTTTGATAGAAAATATTTTAGGGACCAAAACTTGCTGAAATTTTTTATCGGGACTAAAAATAAAATTTGATATATTTATAAGGACCAAAAACATATTTAACCGTTAATTATATTTACGATTTTCTCTAATTTCTCATTTTCGCTTATCTCATAACTTGGTTATATCGATGTCAATTTTATCTGTAAATGAGGATCATTGCGGAGATTGCCCCGTTTGAGAATTCGAAGATGGAGAATTTTTTCCCATGAGAATGGAGATGGAAGAGAAAGTTTCCCGGAGAGAGGTTTGGAGATGGAGACGAGATTTTATCCCTCGCCCGCGGAGACTCCGTCCCCCAAAAACTTTATGAAAACTTTATTAAAATAACATTTATATATATATATATATATATATATATATATATATATATATATATATATAACTACTTTATAAATTATTTTTAATTATATTTTCACATATGATGTTTATTATTATCACAAGATTCACATTTATTTTTTTATTTTTTTTTATAATTCAACATTACTTTTTTTTTACAACTAGCTAGTTTGATTGAAAATAATAGAAATTTGATATTTTTTTAAGGTTGTTGAATCTCCGTGGAAAATGTGGAGATCCGCAGATATGTGGACAGAGGAAGAATACTTCACGAAACGGAAAATGGAGACGGGAATGTGGAACATTTTAGACGGTGATGAAAATGGAAAAAAATGTGGAAGAGTTGGGATCCTTCTTAGGTTATAGTTTTCTTCTTCCTTAATTATAGTTGAATTCCATTTGGGAGAAATTTCTGAAGGTGAAACCTTGGAAATTTGTATAATTTTTTGTTGTTGTCAAGTAGAATAGTAACTAGAAATTCCATCTTAAAGACGGATAGATGGAGTGTCGAATGTTTGAACTCCGGCTCCTACATTTATAACGCTATGTCTCTATCAACTAAGTTAAACTCACGGACACTGTATAATTATATATATATATATTATCTTTGCGGTATTTTGGTTTTATGTCTGCTAAAAGAAAGTGAGAAAAAGATGCATCAAGAAGGTGATATGATATGCGTTGCCGGGTGATAATAATATTGGACAGAGGGGTACGGCCTATCTTACTTTGGAAAAAGTAACATTTTTGAGGTTAATGGAAGTCTTCTTCATCTTTTCTTTTGTATGGTGTTGTATAATCGTCAGAAATAAATAAAGATGCAATCAATTATAAGAGCATTTTATATCCAGAAATTTATCCATGTTAATTACGTACGTAGTCAATTCATTATATGGTTGGTCCCTTCTATTCAAAAACAAAATAAACGTGCATTCTACCTCTAATTAACAAACAAAAAGCAACCTTAATGAGGAGATGATGACTTGTTAATAGTAGTTATAACTATGGACTATATATCTATAAGCAAATTTCACTTTTTCGGGTTCATCACAAAATTATGGTTCAAATATTATTAATTATACCATGAATTAAAAAATGTAAAATTTGTTTATATAATGTTACGAAGGAATATAAGTGTAGCCGTGTATCGGTGCATCTTCAACTAAAATTTTAAGGAAATACTTTAACCGGTGTTTGACATATCACAACATCTATCTCTCAAATGTGAGATTACTTGTGTTCATGATTCAACATCAGAAATATCTCTTGTGGCCTCTATTAAGTCGAACTTGGCTATGATATTAGAGTTGGATCACGAGAAGAAGTTTCATTAGGTTGAATCAACATATTGAGTTAAGAGAAAGCACAAAAGTGAGATTTGACATTATATCTTCGCCAAAAACCTTAACCTTAAATTAAAGCATTGGTCCTCTTATTTAAAGAATACACCATTAATTTAGTCCATAATTATCTCTATCTTACCAATTTAGTTTAAAACTATTAAATTTAACTAGAAAAATCTTAAATATTCTCACGTTCAACTATTTAGTCCATAAACTATTAAAATCAATTAAGAAGTCCATAAATTATTGTCTCATCAAACTATTTAGTTATCTGATTAACACTGATGATGTTAAATTGGTCGTTAGTAGTTAAACTATCATGAAAAACAATCAATTGGTTAGTTAAAAAACAACCAAGGTCCTTAATTATTAATTCCATACAAGTGATGAATTGTTCTGGCACTCCTTGCACAAAATCAATCAATGCCTCTGGTATTAATTTTTTGTTGATTAGAGAAGGAAGATATTACAACAAAAATTGAATGTTTAAACTACCAAAAAAAATTAGAATGTTTAAGGACTAAATTGATATAATTAATTTTATAGGTTAGGAACCATTAATTGTCAAGTTAACATGAATGTTAATCGAACAACTCAATAGTTGGACAGTTAAATAAGTTAAGGACATTTTAATAGTTTAGGAACTAAATAGTTGGATGAAAGAATATATAGTTTAGAGACTTTTTATTTGATTTTAATAGTTTAGGGACTAAATAGTTAGTTGAAAAGATAGTTTAAGGACCTTTTTGTTGATTTTAATAGTTTAGGGACTAAAATATTGAGAAAGTGATATTTTAGGACTAAATTGAGAGCTTATTCTTATTTATACGCTATTCAACTTCAATGCTTTAATTCAATGCGAAAACTTTAACTCAAATTTAACATATCACAACAAACACAAATAGTTGATTCGCAGTGTGTGCGAATGTTGTAATCTCGAGATATAAAATTTGATTTCTACATAAAAAGAAATTTTATATTATTGTTGATTATTAAAATTATTATAGTTAATTATACAAATTTAAAAAATTTACTATATCTTTATTAGAGTCCTATTTTTTAAACAGAATAGAATCTCTAAAATATTTAAAATGACCTTAATCACAAATCCCATAATTCCTCGGTACGAGAACCTATCCCGCAGTTAGAATTCCAAAGAAAAATTCTTCGTTTCTCTCCTCCCACCGAAAATTCCATTTTTGCCTTTACGTAAAAATTTTGGAACGTGTTTTCCAAACAAAAATTTCCATTAAAACTAATATTTGAACTAGAAAAACTTCAAAAAATACGTTCCAAAATTTTTCCGGGAAGAGAAGAGAAACGTGGGGTGGGGGAAGAGAATTTTTCAATTGCAAAGGAGGATAGGAAGGAGAAATGGATCCATGCAAATCATAAAAGCCCAACTAACTTCGCCCAAGATCCTTACTGACAGAATCAGATACAATGTTAATTAATTTCCAATTGTTTTGCTAGTGTACCTCCACAGTCCACACACACACCCTCCTTCGTTATTAATTCCTCCTTTTATTGTAAAAAAATTTAGGCAAAATTTTTAGAGTTCTTCTTTTTGCGTCTTCCATCTTTCTCACGCATCGCTTGAGCTTTTAAATTTTATTCATCTCACTAATTAGACAATGAGTGTGTAAAATAGTAAAAATGGGAAAACATCGTTCATTGGCTAACCTGTGAACAAAATTTGCATTCCACACAACAAATTGGTTAGCAGGAAAAAACGGTCTTTCATGCAGTAAAATAGGATTGACAATTTTTTACATGTGACCAAATATAATTTGGCTACATGTGTGGTTGTGTCATAGCTTTAGCCAAATAGAATTCGTTAGATTGCGAACTGTATCAATGAAAGTTATTCGACGTAGTTGAAACGAAAAGTTTAAGAAATCGAATGAGGTAGATTTTAGAGTGACATTACTTTTGCATTCAATTCAATGTGATGTCTCTGGAGTTTCTTGATACTTGAATTATGTGTTGTAACCACGTTTTCGTAAAAAATGCTTAGTTATTAGACTATCTAACAAAAACTACGGTGTTTACCAACTTGTAGCTTTTAGTTACCTAAAAAAATAAAACTTGTAGCTTTTGGAATACAATATTTAACTATGTTTGGTTGGATTTCCCTTGCAATGGGTTTGACTTTTAGTTTTAGATTTGTATTTTTTTTTGACTTAAATATTAGATTTGTATTTTGGTTTGTCGCTCATGTTTTCTTTTTTGAAAAATGTTTACTCTAAGACACTAGTTAAAAAAAATTAACATAATAAAATTACATTAAAACTTGTATATTTAATATATATAAAATATAAAAAAAATATTATTTTTAATAAAAGATTATCTTTTTTATCTCTAATTAGTATCTCAAATACTAATTAGCATTTATTTTTTCTTTAAACAAATACTCCCTCCATCCTAAAATATAAGAATTAATTTGATTATTGCATATATGTCAACATACAATTTTGATCAATAATATTTTTAATTTTCTATTAGCTTTTATAAAATGAGAGGAGGTGTATAATTTACACAATCCTTTAAATAGTTGGTGTGTTTGGGAGTAGGTGGTGTCAATTTTGACCGGAGAGTCGCACTCTATCTTTTTTTCGCTAAAGTCACACTATATCTTACTTAGATTAAAAAAATGTTAATTAACTATTAAATATTGAAACTAATTTAATATCTAAAAAATGTTAGGAACCAAAAAATCTTACACATTTGTCTTTAAATATTAGACTCTCTTAATCTTAGCAGTTACCACTTTTTTCTTCTTAGTCTATCGGAATGAGGTGATTTTAGGTTAATTTTAACCTGAAATCATCCCTCCAAATTGTTTTTTCTTTCCCATTATAATAAATAAGTGTGATTTTCACGTATTTGTTTGTTTTGATTTCCCGTCTTCGTACGATGTATTTTGTTGTCCCGTCTTTGTGTGGTGTATTGTGTTGTCCCGTCTTTGTGTGAAGTATTTTGTTGTTCGGTCTTGTGCGGTGTTCATTTGTTTCAGGTTGAAAGATTAATTTCGATCTAGTGCAGATCCAATCAATGTCGACTTTGGTGTCATCAACGCTACAGATTCGGTGGCATGGACATTCCAGACACTTCAATATAGTCATATTTGTAGGCTTATGCAATTTGTCGTTTTATGCTATTAACATGGATAATCTAAGTTTGTTCGCAGATTTATCCTTTTGAGTTTTAGCGAATTTTAATTTTATTGCATAAATGTACTCTATCAATTTGAATGAATGAATATCTTTTATTTTTGGTAAAAAAAATAATATTAGACACTCTTTAATTTTTGTAATGTCATTTTTTAATAAAATTCTCTTCAAATTTTTAAGTGTATTAATTTTTTTCCCCACCCCACCCCACACTCTTTCTTTATTTATATTCTAAGTCGAAAGAAGTTTTATAAACAATGTATTTCTTTTGTCTTTAATTATAAGCAAATTTTCACTTTTTAGATTTATTGAGTAACTAATGTATCTAACCTTAATAATAGCCCATATACATTAGTTTTTCAATGAATATAAAAAGTGAAAATTTACTTATAATTATAATTAAGGCTGCGGGGAGTACATTAATTAGTAAATGAATTTTTTTTACTACTAATTAGTAAATGAATTATAAAACCAACTATTAACTTTTAAATTTGGCTTACAATTTGGGTAAAGTAATTAGGACAAATTTGACTTTCAATTTTCCAATTTTTTTATACAAAAATTTGGCAGCTGCTTACAATTTTTTAATACAAAAACACAAGATTATAAAACAGAAAAATCATTGTAAAAATTACATCATAGTTAGTAGTTTTTTCCATTGAATTCAATGGAAGAAAAACCACACATAGTAGTAGTTCCAAGTGCAGGATTCACTCACCTAGTACCAATCCTAGAATTCTCCAAACGTCTTGTTAATCTCCACCCACAATTTCACATCACATGTATAATCCCTTCAATTGGGTCACCGCCATCTTCATCAAAATCTTATCTTGAAACCCTTCCACCAACAATTTCATCCATTTTTCTTCCACCTATAAGCCTCGACCAATTACCAGATACAAAAATCCTAGCTGTCCAAATTGAACTGTCAGTAAAACATTCTTTGTCTTACATAAAACAAGAATTAAAAACCTTAATTTCTAGTTCCAAAGTTGTTGCTATTGTTGTTGATGTTTTTGCACATGATGTTTTTGATTTAGCTAAGGATTTTAATCTTTTGTTTTATGTTTATCTTCCACAAGCTGCTATGGTTCTTTCAACTTATTTTTATTCTTCAAAGTTAGATGAGATTCTTTCTAATGAATCTAGAGACACAAATGAATCTATTAAGATTCCTGGTTGTGTTGCTTTTGATCTTAATGATCTTCCTGTGCCTTTTCGATTTCGATCGAATATCGGTTACAAGAAGTTTCTTGAACGTGCTGAAAAATTTCATCTTTTTGATGGGTTTTTTGTGAATAGTTTTGTTGAATTTGAAGAAGATGCTATAAAGGCTTTGAAGGAAGTGAAGAAGAAACCTTTGGTTTTTCCTGTGGGACCTATTATTCAGAAAGTTTCAAATTGTGATGAAAATGGTTTAAAGTGTTTAACTTGGTTGGAAAAACAAGAACCTAAATCTGTTTTGTTTGTTTCATTTGGAAGTGGTGGAACACTTTCACAAGATCAAGTGAATGAACTAGCTTATGGTTTAGAATTGAGTGGTAAGAAATTTCTATGGATTTTAAGGTTACCTAATGGTGTTGCTAATGCTACTTATTTTGTTGGCGAAAATGAAATTGATGATGATCCTTTGAAGTTTTTACCAAATGGGTTTTTGGAGAGAACAAAGGAACAAGGATTAGTTGTTCCATTTTGGGGTCCACAAATTCAAGTGCTTGAACATAGTTCAACTGGTGGATTTTTGTCTCATTGTGGTTGGAATTCTGTTCTTGAAAGTGTTGTTTATGGTGTTCCGGTGATTGCGTGGCCGTTGTTTGCTGAACAAGGGATGAATGCTGCTATGTTGTGTGATGGTGTGAAAGTTGCTTTGAGACCAAAAGTTAATGATGGTGGTTTGGTTGAAAGAGATGAGATTGTTAAGGTTGTTAAGGGATTGTTTGATAGTGAGGAAGGTGTTGAAATTAGGAGAAGAATTGAATGTTTGAAAAGTGTTGCTAATGATGCTATAGATGAATTAGGATCATCTACTAAGGCTTTGTCTGAAGTGGTTGCTATTTGGAATGAGATTTAGCAATTGGCATATGATGAAGACATAAGAAAGTATTTTCAATTTTCTTAGATTATGTTTCTGTTTGATCACAATCATATTTATATACTTGAAGAGATTGTGGTTTTATTCTTATTTTTGCTATATATTCTGTTGTTATTTATGTAACTAGTTATTCACTATTTTAAGCAAAAAGTTCAATGTCACATAATAATCTTAGTAGAAAGCCATCATTAAAAGATTGGGGTAACTTATATTAAGATAAACATGTTTATACTTAGTTTTGTAGGGTATTGTATCCAACATCTATTGAGTTTTTATATTTGGCCAAATTCACGCTTACAAAAGACGGTTTGTCAGAACATCTTCCATGAGAGTATCTAAGTGAGTTTCGTAGAAGGATGAATTGAGGAACTTGATGTGGCTAAGTGGACAACATAAAAATTGTAGAAGTAGATTAAATAAGGTACAATATCGTCATCATAATGTTTGATTGTATGTATAAGCTGGTACCTTGTATCAAGTGTGGGAAGAGGGGCGGCGATATTTTGGTTGTATCTCAAAATCCTTATCGGTTTGACTTCGAATTAGTGAAGTTAGGGTGTGTTTGATCTCAAAATCCATGTATAAGTTATTGTGTATCAGGTAGGGTGCACACTTAAAGTGGAAGACATGTAGCTTTATTTCCAAATCGTGTAAAATAGTATCATAGTGGAGTTGGTCGTGTTTATGGCCTGTATTTTCTATGACATGTCTTGTTTACCACCAATCAGATATGTTGTGGGAAGTGTCTACCTCAACAAAATCATATCAAAACAATTTCAGCCGGACATTTTAAATCGAACGGTCTCGATCTGTTACAACGTCATTCTGGAATTTCGAAAAATCTAAATCCAACGTTTAGTTGCTTGCATAAGCACTTACATCACCGCATCCTTTATTATGTTTTTCGGGTAATAAATAAATAATTTAAGTTGGTAAAACCTTTCAATTATTTTACATTTACAAAAACGACGATGACTTGACAATTAATTATGATGCTAACTATGATGAATTTTAGGTTCAATATGATGTAAATCGTAAGATAAACTGTTGAAGCCCAACTGAAAGAAATGATAACTGTAAAAATGGTAACAGTGCAACAATTTAAAAACTTAAATGTTCTATTTGTTACCTAAAAAAACTTAAAATATTTAACTATTACAAACACTTAAAAAATTTATAAATGCATTTTAGCCATCATAATAATATCTACATAGAATATAAGATAGTTGAGATTTATTTAATTGGTCAGTATCACATGATAGATATTTTTCATATATACAACTTTCAATTCAAAATTGAACTCTAACACTTAATATGCTTAAAAGTTGAAATAATATTGACCAATATTACTTCCCTATATATAAAACACAATCCTATGATTATATTCTTAAATTAAACAGAACAAACCACAAACAACTTTGTCAAAAATTGTGACCAAATAAACAACCATTGTGTTCAATTCCAAAGTTGTATTTCAATGACAAAAACAAGTCACATAGTTGTTATTCCAAGTCCTGGTTTCAGCCACTTAGTTCCAATATTAGAATTCACCAAAAGATTAGTCACTAATCACCCAAATTTTCATGTAACTTGCATAATTCCCTCACTTGGGTCACCACCAGATTCATCAAAATCATATCTTGAAACCATTCCACCAAATATAAATTCAATCTTTCTTCCACCAATCAATAAACAAGATGTAACTCAAGGAGTACATCCAGGAATCATAATTCAACAAACTCTTACTCTCTCTTTACCATCAATTCATCAAGCCTTAAAATCCTTAACTTCAAAAACACCATTACTTGCTATAATTGCAGATACTTTTGCATATGAAACACTTGATTTTGCAAAAGAGTTCAATTCTTTGTCTTACCTTTACTTCCCTTGTTCAACTTTTGTACTTTCACTTCTTTTTCTTTTACCAAAACTTGATGAAGAGGTTTCATGTGAATACAAAGATTTACAAGAACCTATAAAATTAGAAGGATGTGTACCAATCAATGGTATTGATCTTCCAGCTGCAACAAAAGATAGATCACATGAAGGTTACAAAATGTTTCTTCAACGTGCAAAAAGTATGTATTTTGTTGATGGAATCTTGATTAATAGCTTCTTTGAATTAGAATCAAATGCTATTAAAGAATTGGAACAAAAGGGTTATGGAAAAGTCAGTTTTTTTCCTGTTGGGCCTATTACACAAATAGGATCAAGTAATAATGATGATGTTGCTGATGAGTTTGAATGTTTGAAATGGTTAAAAAAACAACCTCAAAATTCTGTTTTGTATGTTTCATTTGGAAGTGGTGGCACACTTTCACAAAGACAAATCAATGAACTAGCTTTTGGTTTGGAGTTAAGTGGTCAAAGATTCATTTGGGTTTTGAGAGCACCAAGTGATTCTGTTAGTGCTGCTTATCTTGAAGCTACAAATGAAGATCCATTGAATTTTTTACCAAAAGGGTTTGTAGAAAGAACAAAAGAAAAAGGTTTGATTTTGTCTTCATGGGCACCTCAAGTTGAAATACTTAAGCAAAATTCAGTTGGTGGGTTTTTAAGTCATTGTGGTTGGAATTCAATTTTGGAGAGTATACAAGTGGGGGTGCCAATAGTAGCCTGGCCTTTGTTTGCAGAACAAGCAATGAATGCTGTTATGTTAAGTGAGGATCTTGAAGTGGCAATAAGGTTGAAATATGAAGATGATGAGATTGTGGAAAAGGAGAAAATTGCAAAAGTGATTAAGTGTGTGATGGAAGGTGAAGAAGGTAAAGGAATGCGTGAAAGAATGAAGAGTTTGAAAGATTCTGCTGCTAATGCATTGAAAGATGATGGTTCTTCAATACAGACTCTGGCTCACTTGGCTAGCCAATGGAATTTAGGAAAATAAATGTTGTTCTTACCTTAAGTATGAACGGAGGCAATAGACATACACAAATACGTCGACATTGATAATAATTTAAGAAAATTATATAAAATATAATTGTACCTGTTAGTATCATGTTGATGTCAAACACCAATGTGTATCCAATACCAAAACACGTATAATTTGAGTAGTGTCTCTACTTGTAATTCATAATCAAAGGTTCTTACTTATTTAAGTTATTTTGATTTTAAGGTTTGCTGTTAGCTGTATTTAGTTTGTTTCCTTAATTTGTTTTCTTTTTTTGTGGTTTAGTGGCCATTGTATTTCATGGTTGACACATGAGATAGACAAGTACTTATGTGTAATGAGGGACAAAAATTGGAAAAAAAAAACCTTTTTTGTGGTTTAGGTGATGCAAGAACTTGTATCAAAATTGTTGTGTATTTTAATATAGTTGTTGTACAAAAAAATTGTTGTAGTAGATTTACTTATAATTTAACTATTAGAGTTTATAAGTAATCAAAATGAAATAGTACTAGATTTTATAAATATTGATTATTTATAGGAATGTAGAAGTTGAACACTTTATAGTGATAGATACAGAAACCTTGACAAACGACCAAAAGGTGTGACCAATCAGTTTTGATATCCAATTGGAAACGTGTAAGAGACTCGGAGGCCTGAAAAAAGAAGTCATATATATTTTTGTTTAAAAAATAGTGTCGCCAATGGCTGGTACGAGTTTTGACAAACCACAGCTAGTATGAGTGTGTTGGCTTATGGATCCGTAATGTGTGCAGTGCAAATTCAGGTGGCTTTTAGAGCTTACTTGTATCAAGTGTGGGAAGACGGTGAGAGAGCGTTATCTTGGGACTGAGGGTGATGATTGGTAACAGAAAGATTCTTACATTGATTGATTCTGGTGCCACTAGCAATTTCGTAGCAACTAGATTGGTGGAGGAGTTAGGACTGACCTTGATGAACACACCTACTTATGTTATTGAAGTAGGCAATTGGTGAGAGGGTGAAGAATCAAGGTCAGAGTTATATAAATATGTTTATGTCCTATAAATATTTGGGTTAAATATGTTTTTAGTCTCTATATTTTGCAAAATTGTTAAGAATGATCCCTACATTTTAAAAAAGGTAAAAAAAAACCTATAAAATTTTGCACTATCAATTAGTCCAATCCGTAGAGAATAGTCTCTACACTTTACAAAATTGTCAAGAATAGTCCTTACCTTTTAATATTTTTAGTCCCTATATTTTGGAAAATTGTCAAGAATAATCCCTACCTTTTAATGTTTTTAGTCCCTACATTTTGCGAAATTGTCAAGAATGATCCCTAAAGGATAACGCAGGGACTAATCTTGATAGCGGAAAATTTTATAGTTTTTTTTTTACCATTTTTAAAATGTAGGGACCATTCTTAACAATTTCATAAAATGTAGGGACTAAAAACATATTTAACCCTAAATATTTTAAGCTTTTGTTGAAAGGAAAGAATTCTTGCTTCTAAATTTAGAGTATGCCATATGACCATAGCATCCCAAAGAAAAATAATGTAGACAACCACAAACATATTTAAAAAACAAACACAAACGATAAAGGAAGAGGCACATGGACATTATTGGAGTAAATATAGTAACTTATTACCACTTGCACAATCACAATGTCATTCTTTGTCTCAATGGCAAAAAAAACTCACAGCTATTATTCCAAGTCCTGGTTTCAGCCACTTAGTCCCAATATTAGAATTCACCAAAAGATTAGTCACAAATCACCCAAATTTTCATGTAACTTGCATCATTCCCTCACTTGGCTCACCACCAAATTCATCAAAATCATATCTTCAAACCATTCCACAAAACATAAACTCAATCTTTCTTCCACCAATCAACAAACAAGACTTACCTCAAGGAGTATACCCTGCAATCCTAATCCAAAAATCTGTTACTCTCTCTTTACCATCAATTCATCAAGCCTTAAAATCCTTGAATTCAAAAACACCTTTACATGCAATAATTGCTGATCTTTTTGCATTTGAAGCACTTGATTTTGCAAAAGAGTTCAATTCTTTGTCTTATCTTTACTTCCCTTGTTCAACTTTCACTCTTTCGTTTGTTTTACATTTGGCAAAACTTGATGAACAAGTTTCATGTGAATACAAAGATTTACAGGAACCTCTAAAGTTACAAGGATGTGTACCAATCAATGGTATTGATTTTCCATCAGCAACAAAAGATAGATCAAATATAGCTTACAAAAGTATTCTTCAACATGCAAAAAGTATGTATTTTGTAGATGGAATCTTGATTAATAGTTTCTTTGAATTAGAATCAAGTACTATAAAAGCATTGGAACAAAAGTTTGTTGGAAAAATCTGTTTTTTTCCTGTGGGGCCCATCACACAAATTAGCTCAAAAGAGTCATCTAATAATGATGTTGATGATGAGTTAGAATGTTTGAAATGGTTGAAAAACCAACCTCAAAATTCTGTTTTGTATGTTTCTTTTGGAAGTGGTGGAACACTTTCTCAAAGTCAAATCAATGAACTAGCTTTTGGTTTGGAATTGAGTGGTCAAAGATTCATTTGGGTTGTGAGAGCACCAAGTGATTCAGTTAATGCTGCTTACTTTGAAAATTCAAATGATGTTGATCCTTTGAAATTTTTACCAAATGGGTTTTTGGAAAGAACAAAAGAAAAAGGTTTTATTTTGGCATCATGGGCACCTCAAGTTGAAATACTTAAGCAAGATTCAGTTGGTGGATTTTTAAGTCATTGTGGTTGGAATTCAATTTTGGAGAGTATACAAGTGGGGGTGCCAATAGTAGCTTGGCCTTTGTTTGCAGAACAAGCAATGAATGCTGTTATGTTAAGTGATGGTCTTAAAGTAGCAATAAGGTTGAAATTTGAAGATGATGAGATTGTGGAAAAGGAAGAAATTGCAAAAGTGGTTAAGTGTTTGATGGAAGGGGAAGAAGGTAAGGAAATGCGCGATAGAATGAAGAATTTACAAGATTCTGCTGAAAAAGCATTGAAAGATGATGGTTCTTCAATAGAGATTCTATCTCAGTTGGCTACTCAATTGGAAAATTTTGGTGGAATTTAGGAATATAAATGTTGTTGTTCTTTATTCTTAAAGTTGTTTTGATTTTGAGGTTTCTAGTTATGTTTTTTTTGTTAGTTTCCTTTATTTGTTTTCATTTTTTGTGTTAAAGCTGCCATTGTATTGCATGTTAACATGACATAGACAAGTTCCATGTGTGAAGAGGGACAGAATGGCAGTCAAAGAAAATTAAGAAAGAAAAATTCTTTCTCAAACTATAGCAGTATTTACATCATGGTTCTAAATCGCAGCTGTTCGATAAAGATTTTAGAGGGTTCTCCAACGACATAACAAATATTATCCTTATAAAATGAAACTATTAACGTATCCGTGAATATAACTCAGTTGGTAGGAACATTACATGTAATATGTAGGGACCGAAATCAAACCTGGTACTCCAATTTATTTACCTTAAAATGTAAATTTCTCGCCACTAACAAAAAACTACTAACAAATTATTGTTCACAACCTACATGTTGTTCACAAAGCTTTCCAATGTATTACCAAATTGACAAATTGCCCTTGTAGAAGACCCATCATCTTTCAAAGCTTCAACAGCATCATCTCTCAACTCTTCAATCCTTCCTCTAATCCCATTTCCATCATCCTCCATTAACCCTTTAACCACCTCAGCAATTTCATCTCTTTCTACTAAACCATCCTCATTAAACTTTAACCTCATTGCAACATTAACATCATCACATAACAAAACTGCATTCATTTTTTGCTCAGCAAACAAAGGCCAAGCGATCATAGGCACACCTAACACAATACTTTCGAGCACTGAATTCCAACCACAATGAGTCAAAAATCCACCGATCGAACGATGACTCAAAATTTGTGTTTGTGGGGCCCAATTAGGTACAACTAACCCTTGTTTTCTTGTTCTTTCTGTAAACCCTTGTGGTAAAAAACTTAAAGGGTCATCATCGTTTTTTGTACCAAGATAAGCTTCATTTGATGAATCACTAGGTGCTCTTAAAATCCATAAAAAATTTACACCACTTAATTCTAACCCAAAAGCTAATTCATTAACTTGTTCTTGAGAAAGTGTTCCACCACTTCCAAATGAAACATAAAAAACAGATTTTTGAGGTTGTTTTTCCAACCACCTCAAACATTCTAAATCTGAATCTGACCCTTTTGATTCATTATTGGAACCATTTTGAATAATGGGTCCCACAAGAAAAACAGAACATTTATGTTCTTCTAATGATTTCAATGTTTTTTCTTCCATTTTCATGAAACTGTTAACCAAAAACCCATCAGCAAGATTGAATCTTTTGCAACGTTGAAGAATCAAATCATAAGCAAGACTAGTTCTATCTTGAAAATGTTCAGGTAAATCAATTCCATGAATTGGTACACAACCTGGAATTTGAATAGCTTCCTTATGATCTCTAAATTCACATGAAATCTCTTCATGAAGTGATGGAAAATGGATGAAAAGTGAAAGTGTCATTGTTGAAGGTGGAAAATATATGTAAGATAAAAGATTGAATTTTTTTGCTACTTCAAGTGATTCATTTGCAAAAGGATCAGAAATCAAACCAACAAGTGGTGGATTTGGTGTTGATGATGATGAAGAACATAGTGAAGAGATTGTGGTGTGGAAAGATGGCATGGATTGAGATACTGCTAGTTGGATTTGGACAGCTGGAGAGAGATTTTGTGGGAGAGAATTTTTGGGTATTGGAGGGAGGAAAGTGTAGGTGATGTTTGGTGGGAGAGATTTGAGTAGTGTGAGAGTTGTTTGGAGAGGTGAATCTATTGTGGGGAAGATTAGGGTTATGTGAAAGTGATTATGGTGATGAATGAGTTTTTTGGTGAATTCTATGATGGAAGCTTGGTGGCTGAATGCAGGGATTGAAATTACTGCTATATGAATTGTTTTGGCCATTGGATTGAATTTTTAGTGCAAAGTTCTTTAAGGTTGGTTTTGGAATGGGAGAGTTTATGTGTGTATTTATATGTGTGATTCTATTTGAGACTATTTAATGTAAGTAGGCCAATTTTGACCAAGAGTTGTGTATAATTTTTTAAGATTGAAGCTAAAGTTGACAGATATGTCATATGTGTTTATCCTTTTTTAAAGAAGATAAATTAGTCCACTCAATTTAGTACAAGAGATAATTGAATCTGAGACCTTAAGGAGAAATACTCTCAGGTCTCAAACCAATATGTGTTTATACTTTATAGTTTTAGCCATTAGGTCTAGTATATAGTTTGACCGCCGACTTGCATATAGGGGAAGGGATTCGGATTTCTTGTAATATTTGACATAGTTTCCATTGTTTTAAATTGCAATTATTAATTTTAGATTGGACGGCTGCAATTAATCTAATACTAATAGATCTTAACAATTAATTTAGATCGAACGACCGATATTATTCCTGCGTTAAGACAATTATTGCATATAAGAGCATCCACAATGGTAGATCTTATACTATTAAGAACCGGTTCTTAATAAGATCTACCATTGAAGCAGTACAATTTTGAATTGTTAATACGAACGGATTCTTAAATAAGAGTTCTCTCTCTCCTCTGGGGCCACCTTAATTTTCATTAAAATATATTTTTTAATGGGACCCGCTTACTTTTATATATTATTAATAATTAAATAATTAAAGTATATGAATTATTAAATAATAAGTTATTGTGATGTGGAGTTATTGACGGAACCCATTTAGAACTTTTGAAGAGATGCTGAGTTGGAGAGATTGAGTGATTATTAAGAACTATTATTAAAAAATAATAAATGAATGATTTATACATGTGTGACCCAGTTAAGATCTCAAACTTGGGGAGCTCCATTGGAAATGGTCTAATCCCATTTCATAGGCCAAGTGGTAGAAAGTGGTCTATTTTATAGGTTTGGTGTGGCTAAAAAAGGAAAAACTGAAGATGTGGCATGCAGTGATGCTCTTTTGCCTTAAACAGGTGGCACTATATAGATGTGCAATAACTTACTCATGCTCCTAAACTTCAAATATTTTGATTGATTATAGAGTAAAATTACAACCTCACAATATAATTATTCATTTGGAGAATTTTAATTTTAAAATTAAGAGACTTTTTTTACGTTGTGAATGTGTGCGCCTTAAAATCTTAAGTTATTTTGTTAGTTTGAAGTTTCTATTCTGCCTCACGCGTGGGGCGCACGGAATGTTGAAAAAATGAGAAATTTTGTAATTCTAACTACTAACTCATGTGCAGGACACACATGTACTTCCAAACAAGTGCAGGGCAGATAAGTTATGTGGAGAGATAATCATTGCTAATGATCCAATTATTGGGTACTCTTTGCGATAAATCTAAGGTTTAAAAAACCTCAGAAACACATCGGGAGTGAAATTTATTCTTCATCTTTGTTCTTGAGTGAAGAGAGAAAAGTAGCGCAAATGGATATTGAAGAGCAATTATGAGCATTTTCTTGGTACCTTTTGTTAAAATGGATAGAAATTAGGATTGTTCTTGGTGAACTTTAGGAGCAAATTTCTTGTAACTCATTTAATCTCTTGTAAACATTGATGAAATAGTGAACCAAAGTGCTGCTCTCTTCTCAAGACATTGGTCAATTGTTGGACCGAACTGGGAAACAAATCTCTTGTGTGTTTGGTTCTCTTTACCATTTTTTGTTATTTGCTTGGTTGAATTTTTTTACACTTAGTTGTTAAAATTATTATTGCTTGGATTGCTTAGTGTTGGTTGTCATTGAACTCTTTATTAAGTCTTATTATTGTTGGATTGAATAAAAGGTTCATAATTCACAACACTCTACATAGATGTGTCTCTGTGTGTGTTTATTTTTAAGGTTGAATTAGGGTATTTAAAATTTAGTACATATGAACCGTTTGACAAGGAATATGCCGCCTTTGAAATTCGCATATTCTTAATTTCTTACTTTTTGGTTTTAAATTGCGAATGCAATCATAATTGTAGGTAAACTATAATATTGTAATAAAATGCGAGTTAATATAGCCGATGTGATCGCAATTGTGGTTGCAATTTTATTACACACAAAGAGCCTCAAAGCCAGCCTTTATAACAATTATAGTTACAATTGCAATTGTGGATATTATTAAACTTCAAATACATAAAAAGAAAGCATCAAAACCAAAATAATAACTTTGAAAAATAAGAACAATATTTATTTTCTTAAATCCCACCGAACTTTTCCCAATGACTAGCCAAATGAGACAGAGACTTCATTGAAGAACCATCATCTTTCAATGCTTTCTCAGCAGAATCTTTCAAACTCTTCATTCTTTCATGCATTTCCTTACCTTCTTCACCTTCCATCACACACTTAATCACTTTTGCAATTTTCTCCTTTTCAACAATCTCTTCATCTTCATATTTCAACCTTAAAGCCACTTTAAGACCATCACTTAACATAACAGCATTCATTGCTTGTTCTGCAAACAAAGGCCAAGCTACTATTGGCACCCCCTCTTGTATACTCTCCAAAATTGAATTCCAACCACAATGACTTAAAAACCCACCAACTGAATCTTGCTTAAGTATTTCAATTTGAGGTGCCCATGATGCCAAAATAAAACCTTTTTCTTTTGTCCTTTCTACAAACCCATTTGGTAAAAATTTCAATGGATCTTCATTTGCACCTTCAAGATAAGCAGCACTAACTGAATCACTTGGTGCTCTCACAACCCAAATGAATCTTTGACCACTCAATTCCAAACCAAAAGCTAGTTCACTGATTTGTCTTTGAGAAAGTGTTCCACCACTTCCAAAAGAAACATACAAAACAGAATTTTGAGGTTGTTTTTTCAACCATTTTAAACATTCAAGCTCATCATCAACATCATTATTAGATAACCCTTTTGAGCCAATTTGTGTAATTGGTCCCACAGGAAAAAAACTGATTTTTCCATGACCCTTTTGTTCCAATGCTTCAATAGCATTTGATTCTAATTCAAAGAAGCTATTAATCAAGATTCCATCAACAAAATACATACTTTTTGCACGTTGAAGAAGCATTTTGTAACCTTCACTTGATCTATTTTTTGTTGGTGTTGGAAGATCAATACCATTGATTGGTACACATCCTTGTAACTTTATTGGTTCTTGTAAATCTTTGTATTCACATGAAACTTGTTCATCAAGTTTTGGCAAATGTAAAAGAATTGAAAGTACAAAAGTTGAACAAGGGAAATAAAGGTAAGACAAAGAATTGAACTCTTTTGCAAAATCAAGTGCTTCATATGCAAAAGTATCAGAAATTATAGCAAGCAATGGTGTTTTTGAAGTTAAGGTTTTTAAGGTTTGATGAATTGATGGTAAAGAGAGAGTAACAGTTTTTTGAATTAGGATTGCAGGGTATACTCCTTGAGGTAAGTCTTGTTTGTTAATTGGTGGAAGAAAGATTGAGTTTATATTTGGTGGAATGGTTTCAAGATATGATTTTGATGAATTTGGTATTGACCCAAGTGAGGGAATGATGCAAGTTACATGAAAATTTGGGTGATTAGTGACGAATCTTTTGGTGAATTCTAATATTGGAACTAAGTGGCTGAAACCAGGACTTGGAATAACAACTATGTGACTTGTTTTTGTCATTGAAATTGAAACACAACTTTGTGGAATAATTGATTCAATTGAATGCAATGGATGGTTTCTTGTTTTTGTTCTGAATAGAATCATAGGAATGTGTTTTATATATAGGGAAGTAAATATTGGTTAACATTGTGAGAAATATTGGTCAAAAAGGTGCATTCTATAAAAAGAAAAAGTAGATTGTATATCGCGTGAATTAACGAAACCGTGGTGGTGCAATTTTTATTTATAGATTTTTTTATAGAATGGAAAAACTAAAAAGTATTAAAAAAAGTATAATAATCTTGGTAATCCAACAAAAAATAAGAATATGTAACTATATTTAGTATTATCTTGTCCAAAAATAAACGTAGTATTATAATAGTTAAATTATAAAAAAAAGCATTATAATAGTTGATACTTACTATTATTACACAGACTAGCATACAACCCTCAATTACATCGAGCCTTGCTACAACAAAAAACAAAGCATTCCTTCCTACAAGGATAATATTTGACTTGACCAAAAAAGATTAATTATTTGGTAAAGTAACCTAATGGCTAGGAATTCCACATTTAAGGTAGATAAATGAGATGAACAAAGTTTTTTACTTCTATGTTCTTTAACAAGAGGTATTAGAATATGATTAAGGATTTCAAAAACAAAGAAATAAATGAACGGACCTTGAGTGAACTCAGTTGTTAATATCCATGGGTTTCTTCTTTTCCGGCTCATGTTACCAAAAGAACGATTAGAAAAATTTAATAACTACCATCCATTATTTTACCAATACAAAACCATTCTTCAATCCAAAAACGAAAATGGATCTAAATTGCTTACCTTCCCTGCAGTCGTGTTCTCGTCACTGTGAGAAATGAAGCAATCCAAAAATTTGTGCTCAGAGGAAATTGAAGAAGAGAGAGTGAAAGATTGAGGGAGAATTTTGTGTTTTAGACTTTAGTAGAGGTGTTTGAATTTCAAAAGAAAGGTTTTCCCAGGATTGATTTGTTCATGTTAGGTTACAGGTAAAACGATGATAAAAACCTTGTAATATGTTGAACACTGCATAAAGGTTTGGGAAATTTTTTGTCTAGTAGTGAAAGTGACCAGACTTCGGCTTGGTCAACTTTTTTTCTTCGTATGGGACTTCATGGATTGGGCCTTCAACATAAGCTGGCCCATTACAACTAAACATGAAAACAATTGCTTCTTATTGATCAATTCAAAAAATTGCCTAAAAAAACTAAAATTTTGGAAGTTATTGCAACCTAAAATCCTATGTGTATGGCCTTAAAGCTTGAAGCTGTTTTTTTTTATAGCAATTGTATCGTTTTAAAGATTTTGGGATTTGAGTTTGGTGATGATTTATTTTACATTTGTTTTTGGGTTTTCAATTTTGTACAAGTGTTTTTGTTGGAGTCGGATGGTGGTGGTGATGGTTGGTGAGGGAAGAAGGAGAAGTGATATGATGTGGGAGATGTAAGTTAAGATAATAGGATTGAAAATTTAATCAATAATCTAAAGTGGTCTATTATAAATAAATTTTATACTTGACTATTCTAAATGCACGTCACAGATACGTTTTTATGCTATAAGTAAATGGAAAACACTAAATTATCCTAAAATACAATGTTATTATTAATGTTGAAATATCTATCTAAAATGTCAACTTAAAATAGTAAAGTAAATTTTTAATATATCAACTTACAATAGTAAATTGCTTTAAAAAAAACTTATAATAATAAATGTAAATTATTTTATTCACAATTTTAGTAATATGATTCATGTAAAGATATACATTTTGAGAATAATAAGATACTTCATTCTAATTTCTAACTTCTCCCTTCTCTTCATTTTCTTAATTAATTTAATATATATTTATAGTATTATAATTAGATTAGTAATTTATGTCTTCTATTAGTTCTTAAATACCATTAAAAAAATATTCAAATATCTGGATTTTTCATTATTTTATACTATATTATAGTATTATATAATTTGGTCTTGCATATAGGCCAAGTGGTAGAAACATGTCCATAAAAAATGGTGGTATAATTTTGCTAAAAAAGAAAAAGCCGAAGATATGGCATATGCATTGATGCACCGGTGGCACCATATAAATGTGCAATAACTTACTCATGCACCTAAAATTCAAATGTTTTGATCATTGAGTAAACTTACAACCTCACAACAGAATCATTCATTTGGAGAATCATAATTTCAAAATTAAGAAACTTTCTATATGTGTAGAGGTTTGCATGTCTTAAAATTTCAAGTTATTCTGATAGTTTGAAGTTTCTATTGTGCCTCACATGCAAGGTGTATAGAATACTTAAAATAATGAGGAATTTTACAATTCTGACTATTACTTCATCCGTGAGTTGGGATCCTCTCCATTTCTCATTATTTCAATTTCCTCCATTAGTGTATAGTTTTAGAAATATAAATGTAAAAGTGTGATATTAAGTGGGTCCAAATATCTTTTATACGGATTTAGATTCTCTACATTCAAAAATCCTAAATTCACCTACATTTAGTTTATTTTTAAGGTTAAATTTGTCTTTACTCCTACCATACTATCTTTCTTCATTATCTCTCCTAGTATTTTTACACTAAATGCAAGTGAATGTAGGTGAATTTAGGATTTTTGAATGTAGAGAATCCAAATCCCTTTTATACACCTCAAAATATTTAAAACTTTGGTAATGAAAGAAATGGAAAGAAGTGAAAATGGAGAGGATCCTAAATCCTCATCCGTGGGGTGCATGGACCAAAAAACTGCATTTTTCTAACGGGCCAAAAACAACACAAAAAGGCCCTTCGAGGCTATGATTTTGAATAAAATGTGAAAAGACAAAGAGACAAAATCGTTGGGTGATCGAGATACAATAATTGAACTATTGGACAAGGAATGCGTGCCCATTCAAGTTGCATATTCTTAATTTGTTATTTGGTGGTTTTAAATTACGGATACATTCGTAGTCATAGGTAAACTATGAATCTTAATATTGTAGCAAAATGCAAGTAAATACAGTCGCAATTGTGATTTACAATTCTATTACAGAGAGATCCTCAAAGCCTTTGTAACAACTATAGTTACAATTGCAAGCTTCAATTTAGAACTATTATTAAACAATTATTAAACTTCGATCAATTACAAAAAAGAAAGCATCAAACCCAAAATAAAAACTTTAAAAAATAAGAACAATATTATTTTCTTAAATCCCACCAAACGTTTCCCAATGACTAGCCAATTGAGACAGAGACTTTATTGAAGAACCATCATCTTTCAATGCATTAGCAGCAGAATCTTTCAAACTCTTCATTCTTTCACGCATTCCTTTACCTTCTTCACCTTCCATCACACACTTAATCACTTTTGCAATTTTCTCCTTTTCAACAATCTCTTCATCTTCATATTTCAACCTTAGAGCCACTTTAAGACCATCACTTAACATAACAGCATTCATTGCTTGTTCTGCAAACAAAGGCCAAGCTACTATTGGCACCCCCACTTGTATACTCTCCAAAATTGAATTCCAACCACAATGACTTAAAAATCCACCAACTGAATCTTGCTTAAGTATTTCAACTTGAGGTGCCCATGATGCCAAAATAAAACCTTTTTCTTTTGTTCTTTCCAAAAACCCATTTGGTAAAAATTTCAAAGGATCAACATCATTTGAATTTTCAAAGTAAGCAGCATTAACTGAATCACTTGGTGCTCTCACAACCCAAATGAATCTTTGACCACTCAATTCCAAACCAAAAGCTATTTCATTGATTTGTCTTTGAGAAAGTGTTCCCCCACTTCCAAAAGAAACATACAAAACAGAATTTTGAGGTTGTTTTTTCAACCATTTCAAACATTCTAACTCATCAACAACATCATCATTATTACTTGATCCTATTTGTGTAATAGGCCCAACAGGAAAAAAACTGATTTTTCCATGACCCTTTTGTTCCAATGCTTCAATAGCACTTGATTCCAATTCAAAGAAGCTATTAAAAATGATTCCATCAACCGAATACATACCTTTTGCACGTTGAAGATACTTCTTGTAAGCTTCACTTGTTCTATTTTTTGTTGGTGTTGGAAGATCAATACCATTGATTGGTACACATCCTAATAACCCTATAGGTTCTTGTAAATCTTTGTATTCACCTGAAACTTGTTCATCAAGTTTTGGCATTTCCAAAACAAGTGATAGTACAAAAGTATTACAAGGGAAGTAAAGGTAAGTCAAAGAATTGAACTCTTTAGCAAAATCAAGTGCTTCAAATGCAAAAGCATCAGAAATTATAGCAAGTAATGGTGATTTTGAATTCAAGGATTTTAAGGCTTGATGAATTGATGGTAAAGAGAGTGTAACAGTGAGTTGAATTAGGATTCCAGGATATGCTCCTTGAGGTACATCTTGTTTATTGATTGGTGGAAGAAAGATTGAATTTATGTTTGGTGGAATGGTTTCAAGATATGATTTTGATGAATCTGGTGGTGAGCCAAGTGAGGGAATGATGCAAGTTACATGAAAATTTGGATGATTTGTGACTAATCTTTTGGTGAATTCTAATATTGGAACTAAGTGACTGAAACCAGGACTTGGAATAACAGCTATGTGAGTTTTTTTTGTCATTGGAATGGATTACAATATGTTTAGCTTATAAGTTTGTATGTGGTTTTTCTATGTTTAAGATTATAATCATAGAAGTGTGTTTTATATATAGTGAAGTATGTATTAGTCAATTTTAGTTTTTTAAGCATATATATTCTGAAAGTTCAATTCTATAACATGCATATAGAAAATAGGTTTGAATAAGAGAGATCAAGTTAAACTTTGCATGATGTTATATATATCTCTATGTGGCAATCTACAAGTCTTCTACGTAATTGACGGATGTCCCAAGAGGCAAAAGTTGTCTTCTCTTTGTTTGTTCATTCATGAGTATTTGACTATTACATCACACCTAATAAAGGAGGTATGTTGATGTAAGTGCATGCATATGCAACAATAAACATTTATCAAGTTATATTTATTATTTATTAAGGGTAATGTTAAACAGTGCCCCGAGACACTTATTATTAAGCATATAAAAAAAGGAAATAAAAAATAAAATTAATATTTAAAAGTTAATTTTTTATATATTGAATGCATGTATTTTGAGACAAATTTTTTATTTTAACATGCTTAACTGTTGTTCCGAGGGCACTGTTTAGCATTTTCCATTTACTAATACTAATTATTAGTTGGTCAATTGATGTTAAACTTGATAGGGAGTATTACAGTTCAATCTCTCGCAATTGTGATTGGAGGAGGCTAGATACATTTGATGCCAAAACTGACCATCGATCGAGTCAAATTAGTGGATTAGATATATCGGTGATGAAAATAAAAAATAATTTTTTTTTACTACTTAGTCAATGGAGTCCGCGTGCGTCTTCATTTAGCATTTGCCTTTGTTTCTTGTTTGATAGTGAAGTTGTTGACTAGGTTACTTTTCTTTTGGGTTTCTTACACGAAATTTAGAATGACGAATTTCTTTCTTTCAATAGGTTTCTTAATTGAACAACCATCTTATTGAACATTAGGATTACATGGATACCCACTTTTATACAACACTTAATGTAATGTAATGGATAAATAGGATTATAGGGACTAACCGATAAAATCTAATTCTCAATAGTAGGAATTCTAATGATTTAGAATAAAATCCGTTACCAAGGAGAGATATACCATCATAGTTTGCATAGTATAGAAATTGAGAGTTTTGAAGAGAAGAATATAATTTATTGAAATGTTTGATTGATTCTCAAATGAAGCACAAAAACTTCTTAAATACAACACCAAAGGCTAAAAAGGTAAATTGACATAATATAAACTATTTATTTAAAATAAAATATTAAACTATGCTTAATTCCTGTCACAATACTCTCCCCTTCAAACATCCTTGTCCTCAAGGATGAACAATCACAAGTGCCATGTTTAAGAGGCAAAACTTTCCATTTGCTTAAAACTTTAGAATCTCGAACATTTCCGCTATTGATCATCTTCCTGTGAAGAATAACCACAAAAGCAAACCGGTTTTGAGCTAGCAGAGATGGCCTAATTGAAGAGTGTGTCTCAAAAGGATCAGAAGCAGAATTTCTCTTGAATAAGTTGTCCCATGCAAGAAGTATGACATGAACAACATTGAAAAATTCAACAATAGCGAATTCCCAAGTACCATGCTTAACAGGTAAAGTGTTCCATTTGAGCATAATTAAAGAAAAATGAACATGTCCCCAATTAATCATCTTCCTATGCAACACAACCACCAATTTTGTGTGTTGAAAGATTAACAAAAATTCCTTAGTTAAATGGTCGAATGAAGCATAAAGAGGTGCAGTGCCTAGCTTCAAGGCAAGATAATTATAGACATGAATAAAGATGCTCTTTCCATTATCCAATTTAGCTTCTACCCACAAGTTAGCAGCTTCACATATATTAGACAATAACACATAAATTGATGGGTTCTTATATGCACTGTCCAACAGAAAGTTAGCAACAATTGTGCCTATTCTTGAATAACCAAGAGCTGCATATGCACTAAGTAATGAATTGTAAATATGGCAGTGTGCTCCAAAATTTAAACTTTGAAATAATCTTCCTGCCTCGTCATTGTATCCATCATGTCCCAGTTTATCAACTATGCACAAGAAATTATCCACATTTGGCACAAATCCATTCTTTCTTACTATCATATTAAAATTAAATGCAACATCACTTAACTTTGCATTATGATCAAAATAACAATGATGATTCTCCAAAACAGAACTATAATCACCATTAAAATGAGTATTCAAGTAGCTCCAAATGCAAACATGTGGTAGTGCAATTGCCAACACTTGGACTTGTTGCAGGAGAATATTAAATCTATTAAAAGAATTAACACTACCATTTGTTGCACTTAAATCAACCAATTCTTGTAAATAACATTGTAACCACCAACCTGAGTGCAAAAAATCTGCAAATGACTTGTGAATATCACCTATAGCAATGAGTAGTTTGAGAATTGCATCATGATAATTGGCCACCGGTTGAGCTCTTTCAATGTCATCATCATGTGTATTGTGAATATATATGATGTTACATGGTGCCTCTATTGAGTAGGAACAAGCCCAATACATGTCCCTATGCATTACAAACACATATTCAAGCCAATCCATGACGAAAGAAATAAGCTCTAGAATATGCAAATTCCGATAAGGGGAGAAATTCAAGGCTGTCTGGAGTTTCCTATCAGTTTCAAATGTCAACCTTCTCCTGAAAATTTTGGCATCCCTCAACCAAGCTATCTCTTGTTTCACATGGAGGTCCATTGGTAATTGAGATGAAATCCAATTTATTGATTTTGTTGTAAGCAACACTTGTGATTCCAAAATCCAAACACAACGATGCAAAGTGAAGGTCATCAAATTTCATAGCTTGAAAGCAAGGATACTTGAATCAACAAAAAATATCCATTCTTTTTCCGTAAACTTGGTAAAAATTATATTGATAAAAATCCTCTTGATTTGCAAGGAACCCAAGACAACAAACAAATTCCCATAATTCAAAGGCTCTAGAGAGCAAACAATCAACATGCTGGAAATATTGTAACTAGTAAGTCTATTACGTATCAGATGTATGTCTTTGAATAAATCAAAAGCATCATCTACTTGAGCACATGTGTTGGAGTATACACCCACTTGAATTACAAAATGAGCATGTCTTCCAAAATTCCAAAATTTCAAAGAACACAAACTGATAATGGTGAATAAGGTGTAATTACCATGATCAATATGAATCTTATTCTATTCTTTGAACAAATTAAATTACACAACTACAAGCCTATTGTAAGTGCACCAACTAGTATTGGCATTCCAAACAACCACTTGACACATTAGCATTTCAGCAAACACTTGGAGGACACCAATTGTAACGGATAAATAGGATTCTAGGGACTAACCGATAAAATCTAATTCTCAATAGTAGGGATTCTAATGATTTAGAATAAAATCCGTTACCAATGTTGCGTTTGATATTTGTATAAGCTTGAGGATTAATGCATAGGAAGGTTGTCAGAACCGGACCGGTCATCGAACCGGTGAGCTTATCGGTTCAAGGTTCAATTGGTCGGACTGAGGTTTAACTGGGTCGGACCGTTTTTAATTAAATAATATTTTTTAATGTTTATTATACAAATAAAATGGAATATTAAACTAAAAATATAAAGTATTTTTATTTTATAATAATTTTTAGAGATACTAATATTTATAATTTTGAGAAACTAATATTTATAATTTTATAAACAATATCTTACGAGTAATTTTATACTAATACTCCCAAATTAATATTCTACAAACAATCTATTATATATTATATGTATTGGTTTTAATATATGCAATGAACACTTCAACTAAAGTCTTTTGGCCTTTCACATTTTTTTATCTCCGTTAATTTATTTGTCTTCCCAATGCTTAAATTTTCAATCAGTAGACTAATACATTCTCCAATGCAAAAAATCTCTTCTTTCAAATTTATTTCTCTAGCACATGTAAAATATTGAAATCACTCATCTTTCAAAAAACACCCATCTTTTCTTCCTTCTCTCTCCTCCATGCTCTCTCTTTTTCTTTTTTCTTCTTCAGATCTACTGGTAAATCTTCATGTGCTTCATTGCTTGACATTCTACTACTCATCTTAATATGATTTCTCTCTCCCAAAAGAAGCCCCATTCTACTTTCTTAGATTCCACATATAGATTCAATCTCCCACTTATTCATGCACAACACTGTGATATCCTAACCTCTAGATCCAAATCACTATGAGAATAACAATAATGAATATAGAAGAAAAATGATGGGATTGCTGTTTTGATTTTTGCGCTACTGAAAATGAACAAAGAAAGAAGCAAATGAAACACCTTAGACAAATTTTTCGGTTTTTTTTTTTTTTATTAACTTCTATCTTTTTTTAAAAAAAAAAGCAGAAAAATACGGTTCAATAAGTAAACCGGCCGAACCGCCGATTTTCCGGTTTTATCCGGTTTTCACCCAGTTTTTCGGTTTATTTTCCGGTTCAGTTGCAGACCGATTTTAAGGGTTAACCGGACCGGACATAGGTCCGGTTCACGGTCCAACCGGCCGGTCCGGTCCGGTTTTAATTACCTTGATGCATAGTTGTGCTAAGTTTACAACACAAAGTAATTTTTCGTGGGAGGTAAATCAAAATTCGCTAACATTACACGAAATAAACATTATTTAACCATAAAATTTATTAGACTACAAACGAATTAATATAGTTGCGCATACCCTTGCAATGACAACCATTTCTTGGGTCAATTACCATATCAGTGAGATTGTTCCTCTTCCTTTTAGTGGGCTGAACTTTCTTTTCCACACTCACATATTACTGATCACACCCCCTCTCTCTTTTAATTACTTCTGCCCACCTCCAGTTCCACTAATAATTTCATCTCCTCTATCTCACCAGAAATAAACATATCAACAAATATGTTGGAACAAGTGTGCACAAGGTAGCAATTTGTAAAAGAACTTGATATAGAATAAACACAAGTCTGGAACTAAAGTGTGTGAATTTGAAAAAGTTCAAGTTTAAGTCTCACATTGGGTAGGACACTCACTTTAGTAGTGTTTGTATAGTGAAAGCTCATTACTTGTGGTGTGCCCCAATGGGTATCCAGTTTTGTAAACGGGAGAGACTGCACATCATGTCAAATATCACACGCGTGCGCGTTGCCTGCCGTCCGTCCGGTTTGGGCCGGGCCTAGGCTTGGGCTTGGTGATATATTAATTTTTTAATATCGGAATAATAATAATTATTTTTTAAAGTGTGTGTTGTAGACCAAGTCAGAAACGGATTTCAAATCCGTTACACCTCATCAATCAACAACTGATTTGCTACTTTTGCTAATCACGTTTTTGATTTGCTGGCTGAGAGCCTCCCACGAAATTCTCCCACTCAGTCTCATTCTTTGCACCATAAATATAGCCTTCAGCTGTCACTTTATTCGTATAATTTTTCAAATTGTACAATTATTCAAGTAGTTCTCCAAATGAAACAAATTATATTTTTCTTATTATAATTTAGGGTTAAATATGTTTTTGGTGCCTATAGTTTCGTTGAATTTTGTTTTTAGTCCCTGAAGATTTTTTTCAACTTTTTAGTCCTTGAAGTTTTGTCGATCGGTGTTTTTAGTCCCTGGAAAGTTTTGTCCGTCAGTGATGTGCATATATAAAATTGCAAAAAAAAACAACATAAAATTTATGAGAATTCACAACAACATTCTATCAAACACATGATGTGCATATAAAGCCGAAGTAGAACGGTATAAAATTAAAAGAACTAAAAGAGGAGTAAATTCAATGCTACAAAGAAACAAAGCAAATAAATAAAAGTAAGAAATCAAAGAAAAATATAAGATTGTATAGAGAAGAAGAAATCACAAATTTTACAGTAGAGAGAAATAAAGATGATTATAGAGAAAATTACAAACCGGCTCTCCCATGGATCTTCTTTTTAATATCGTCTCCTGTCGTTGTTCTTTTCTTTCTCTGTGTCGTTTGACATGGAAAGACATGGAAGTGAGAAGAAAAGAAAGATGTCTGCCGTATAAGAAAAGAGAGATTTGGGAAATGATGAGAAGAAACAGATCGATGTCTCCATATTGAGGAAAGAGAGAGATTTGACCAATCCAAAATTTAAAATTCAAAATAAAGTGTTTTGCCCCCAAAATTTGGATAGAATTAGACATGTTTGTCCCTGTCCATTATTAGTGTTGAATAAAGTAAAGCAAGGATAGTAGTGGTCATTTTGAATGAGAATGAATATGCGATTTTTCAAACAAATATGACAACTTTGTCCTTGATTTTGTGCAGTAAAAAATAAAAGAAAAAAAATAGTTAAAGGGCAATCAAGGTTTTTAAACAACATATTAAGTTCTTAGATTACTAGTAGATAGTAGAAGTAAAGTATAAAACAGAAAGTCGCCTAAGAATAATTACTTATGTTGTTATTTCTTTCGAAAATAAACTACACCAATAAATCTTTTAGTGTGTGGGGCAAACGAATAAGCAACCAAATCAAAGAACGATATTTCTATGAGCAATAATAATCAAACCAACAAAAGTAAGCAATAATAAAACGATAAAAGACACCGATAAATTGTTTACCCAGTTCGGCTAATACCACCTACTCTGGGGGAGAGAGCACATCTCCGTTCCACTATCAACCAATAACTTGATTACAATGAGCTTTTACAAGAGTTCCAAGAAATTAGAGTTTTCCTAATTTCTACCCTTTTCCCAAATCTCTTCCCGTGACCAAGAGATTTATCAATGTGTGTTTACAAGATGAAAGAGGTGAAATACCCAACTCTAATCTACACCCTAGATCAAGTTGATGAAACAAACCCTCCACTGTTCACTCTCTCTCTCACCTTGCGGCTGAACAAAAGAAGCAGATCCAATATATACTCATGTGCACGCGCGTCGCGCTGGAACAGCCGCGCGTCGCGCAACCACCAGAACAATCAGCCCAACACGCCAGATCCCTATGCGTCGCTCCATGACTACTGCGCGTCGCTCCGTTACCAGGGAAGGAGATCGATTTCTGCTTCTTCAATTTCAAAGGTAATTCCCAACAATCTCCACCTTACCTTTAAATTGATGGTGGTGCCAACTTCCCACCAACCACCGTTCCGCTCTACAAGCTTAACACCATACCCTCTTCGAACCCCGAAATACCTTCCGTACTCTCGAAGAATTGCTTGCCTCCAATTGCCCTTGGATTTTTTAGGACAACCCACAAGCTACAACATCAAACTCTCCTCGCACCCAACTACCTCCAGCAGTCATACAAGTTACCAAGTCTGATCACCTTGATTTCAATTGCCCCCCGAAGATCCTCTCAAGGTTTTGCACTTCTTCGGCCACAATCGAAACATAACCAACAAGGTCTCCATAGCTATACCACTTTGGTGTACCTCCACCTCAAACCGAGTTTCCTACACGAAAGTCTCAAACCGATATATCCACTATGTCTTCCACCTTGTTTACACAAAACCTGTCAAATCTTGTTTGAAACACACTTCAAGTATTGTTAGTCCCCGACAATTCAGTTTAATTCCACCACCTAGAAAACCTCGTTTTACTAGTCCAACCAAACCTATGTCACTAACAATTCTCCACCCGAAGTCCAACAACTCAACCACATCATGAGAATCATGCACAAACTAGTAACGAATGCATAACCAATAGTAAAACCAACTATCCATGCATCAAAGTTCAAGAAAATACCTCACATCATGTAAAAGAAACCCACCCATACCTTGAACCTTGCAAGCTTTCCCGTCTTCAAGATGAAAAACTCCACCTTCAACTAGCTCTAGGGATTCAAAAATATTCATTCTTCAAAACACGTGTGACAAGAGCATCCAAAGTCAACGACTTAAACTCCATTGATTCTCAACTTCCACTAGCACCTCCGAATCCTCATAATCAGTTGTTGTTTCAAACGAAACCAAGTATTGTTCCACCGCCTCTCCAGGCCGATACCGAGTATTATTTTACCGCCTCTCCAGGCCGAGCCAAGTATTATTACCACCGCCTCTCCAGGCTGATACCGAGTATTATTTCAACGCCTCTCCAGGCGGACAAAACTTCTATGGTTCCCAACTTGTGACTATGAGTGCTCCCGCACTCTCATAGCCTTCCTCCTCATCAACGGCAATCTGAGCAAATGAATTTCCACCACCCCTTCTCTGAGGACAGTCCTTCTTGAAGTGACCCGATTCTTGACAATAGAAGCATTTGAACTTGCCATCACTATCACCACTTGGCCTAGACTTGGACCAATTTTTCTTCCCTTTCCAATTGCCTTCGTTCTCGCTTCTACCCCTCGCAACACTCAAGCCCTCTCCACTATCATCGACTCTTAAGTCTCTCAACTTAGTTAACTCCTTAGTTCTCAAAGCCGATTGAACTTCATCCAAAGTGATAGTGCCTTCTTTGCCATAAAGCAATGCATCCTTGAGGTTTTCCCACGACTTAGGTAAAGCACACAACAAATGAAAAGCTTTGTCCTCATCTTCCAAGTTCACATCAATATTCGCCAAATCGTCAATGATTTTATTAAATTCCGCAAGTTTCTCCACCACAGACTTGTTCTCCACCATACGATAAAAGTATAGTCGTTCCTTCAGACACTGTCGATGTGCTAAAGACTTTGTCATATACAAAGCATCAAGCTTAGTCCACATCATCACCGCCGAAGTCTCACGCGCTACTTCTCTCAACACCTTATCCCCGAGACACAAAGTAATAGCACTCACCGCCTTATCATTCATCTCGGTTTTCTCTTCCTCTAAGAGATGCGCAGGCATTTGTGTCGGTCCCTTTAACGCTTCAACACACTTTTGTTGAACCAAAACCGCTCTCATCTTCACCTTCCACAACCCAAAGTCGTTACTCCCGGTGAACTTCTCAATCTCAAACTTTGAACCCATGGTACTTATTTCGTTTAATCCCTTGCCCCACGGTGGGCGCCAATTGTTGTGAATTCTTTCGAAAATAAATTACACCAATAAATCTTTTAGTGTGTGGGGCAAACGAATAAGCAACCAAATCAAAGAACGATATTTCTATGAGCAATAATAATCAAACCAACAAAAGTAAGCAATAATAAAGCGATAAAAGACACCGATAAATTGTTTACCCAGTTCGGCTAATACCACCTACTCTGGGGGAGAGAGCACCTCTCCGTTCCACTATCAACCAATAACTTGATTACAATGAGATTTTACAAGAGTTCCAAGAAATTAGAGTTTTCCTAATTTCTACCCTTTTCCCAAATCTCTTCCCGTGACCAAGAGATTTATCAATGTGTGTTTACAAGATGAAAGAGGAGAAATATCCAACTCTAATCTACACCCTAGATCAAGTTGATGAAACAAACCCTCCACTGTTCACTCTCTCTCTCACCTTGCGGGTGAACAAAAGAAGCAGATCCAATATATACTCACGCGCACGCGCGTCGCGCCGGAACAGCCGCGCGTCGCGCAACCACCAGAACAATCAGCCCAACACGCCAGATCCCTATGCGTCGCTCCATGACTACTGCGCGTCGCTCCGTTACCAGGGAAGGAGATCGATTTCTGCTTCTTCAATTTCAAAGGTAATTCCCAACAACTTACATATGTTTGACATATATATATCTCTAAAATTCAAATGATAATGTTCATACAAATTGGGAAAAGAACAAGCAAAACATCGCACTATAAGACATCACAAATAATATTTTAAAAACAAATAATGGATATATCCTAAAAAATCTTTTACATATAAAAGGAAACTTGAGTTGCTCATATTCAAGCATTTTGATGATGTGGCACCTCTAAGAAAACTTCACATTTCTATTGAAATTTTATCAACTTCTCTTAATTATGAAAAAAAAATACTTTAGTTATATTGTTTATTAATTACTATTGTGCTATTATTTTATTAAAAAATAACTTTGTCACATCAACTTTTAAACTACCATTCTTTCATATTCCATAACTCTTATTCCTTAACTATAACAAATAAATTTATCATACAATCCTTTAAATTGTTATCTTTTCCTAACCATTATATTTATAAATATATGATTTTGTGCACAAAACCAAAATGTTTGTAGTGCAAATTTGAGTTTTCCTCAAACAACAATTGGATGACATCTCTTCAATTTTATATTATAGGTTCTTTCTCTTATTCCTCTAGATTTCTTCATCTATTCACAATTTATTGGTTTAATTCTATATTGAAACTTATCATGTTACTCATTCATTGCTTGAAAATTTTAGACATCTTTTGTTTTTTGTTGATATAATGTTTGTTAGCCTATTTTTCTAACTTTTTTTTTAAATTTCTTAACATAGATACGGCAATTTTTTCATGTGAATTAGGAGAAGAGAATAAATAGACTTATATTTTTGTCTTTGTTGCATTCTTGATGCTTGAGAAGTCTAAGAAAAACTACAATTTATGTAAGTATTTATCTTTGAGCATTTCCACTATGTTATTATTCATAATACCATATTCATATGTACTAAAATAAAAATTGGACAAACTAAAATTTATTTTTTGTTCTTCATCTATAGTAAAGTATCAAACAAGTTTGAAGACAATTTTTACTTACTACCCTGCAACAATATCACTTATTTTTTCAAAAAAAAAAATTAACTAAAATTATTAAAACAACAAAACCATTATTTTAATTTTGATATTACCAACCTGTCAATTTTATTTTCTAACTATGTATTTCTTTTTTCTTTTTTTAAGAGGAAGAAAAATAGAGAAGATGTTGCATGTATAGTTTTTTTAACTTCATATTTATCTTTTTTTTCCTCTTGCATATATTATGTGGGAAGCTAAATAGTTGGTGGGTACAATGTTTAAATAGAAATAAAAAAAACTTTTGTAAAGATGCCACATTAAATAATTAAGAGAAATTGATAAAGCTTCAATAGAAATATAAAATGAGCTCATCTATAAAAAATAGCAACACATTTTAATAAGCACTACTAAACACTAAACTGAAAACCTGAATAAAAATTATTAAATAGAAAAAAGACAAAAATAAATGAGGGGAGAAAAACCTCATCAAAAAAGATAAAGATAAATGAGGGGAGAAAAACCTCGTAGAAAAAGATAAAGACATAAAATAAAAAGAGAACAAGAATTAAACATAGTAAAAAGAAAATAAATAAACCATCCGGCTATTGTGTAAGACAAAATAGAAATGGTGATTATTGTTTATTGTGTAGAGTGGACGCAATTGCATGTGATTATTATTTTTTATGTATATTACTTTGCAATAGAAAAAATAACTAATTAGTAAGTGAAATATATTATTGTACTCTTTACACTTAATTGTGTATTCTCTTAATTAATTCAATCACGTATAATAACAGAAAATAAAACCAAATAAATTCAGTCAGAAAAGTATGATTAACATCTTTACATTGAATTAATAATTTGTAATGGAAGAATATGAAATAGAAGTCAAGCTAAAGAGAATATAATTATGAACTTTCCTTAGAAGGCGAGTAGATCCACTCCAATGATAATGGATTAAGATTTTTTTTTTTTGAAGACTTGGATTACTCTTTCTATTCCCTTTGATAAATTTTTCAGATTATAAGAAAAAGGGAGAGAATTATCATAAGTTTCTATAAAAAGTATATCAAATATTAGTCTATATTTTTTATATTACTACTCTATATATTATAAATAAGTCAGAGTACTTCTCCAAAGAGTTTTCTTTCAAAAAAAGAGTTTTTTTTTTCTTAAAATTATGTTGGTAACGAAATTAAAAAACTACAAGCAAATTTTATTAAATATGAGAGACAAAAACAAAAAAAAAGTTTGAGAGCACATAAACTTATTAAGATCAATAAAAGTTGGAATAAAATTTCGCCAAGTTGGAAGAAACTCTAAAGAAGTCAATATTTTCATTTTCATTACGTATAAGAGACCTTAAATTGCAAATAGGAGAGCAAACATTTACGCTATTTTAAAAAGCGGGATCAAATGATGAGTAAGGCGAAACCATCGTATATGAATATTTCTCATGGCATGTCGAATATTAAATTCTTCTAAAATGATAAAATTTCTTTATAACCTAGGCCAATAACCGAAGCTAAACTCAAATATTTTGAACATGATATGTGAACTTTGGTTAAAAAAAAGGGGACTTAAAATTTAGAGGGGCCAACGTTCGAAGAATTTTTTTAGAGAAACTAAAAATAAAAGTTGATATATTTATAGGAAACTTCAAAAGAATTAAAAGGAAGCTTAAAGAGAGTCAATATCTCAGCACAAAAATTGCATAGAGGAGAGTAACCAGTTACGCTATTTCTTATGAAATTTTCAACGAATGAGATCAAATTATGAAAAAGACAATATCACCTTCTATAACGAAAACTTATTGAAAAGAATAAGAGATGCACCAAAATAAAAATAAAAGTGACTTGTGACCAAACCACTGTGATTATACTTATTTAATTATAATTATCATTTTTAATTTCTAAAAAAAATTTAATTGTGTATTCTAATCAAACCCGTATTCTATAATTACAGAACCCCCAATGCATAAAAATTTGGAAAAAAGGGGTAAAATTTTTGTCCTAAAGACTTGAGAGTCATTAATTATATTCGATTAAAACCAAATAGACAAGTTTTTTAAGTCCTTCATTTATATTTTACACAACACTCACATTTTTAATCAAACTATAACTTTGACCTGTGTGTAGAGGTCTAATCAGTCGTAATATGTAACAATAAAATAAAATATGAAAATTGTAATATTAAAAGGTATATGAAAAAAATTAAGTAACATTAAACAATAATCCAAAAGCAAATGATAGTAGTCCAAAAGCAATAGACAATACTCAATTTCTCAATTTGAATATTTGATGCAGATAAGGGTTGCTACTTACCGTAAATACCTAGTCGGTGTAGAAAATTGCTTTTCCAACCCCTGCCCATTTCTTTTCTACCCACAAACTGACGTTTTTACCCTTGGAGGTATGAAAAAAATTGCCAAGCAAATTCGATTTTTACGAACCGAGCTGTTTGCCTAACCAGTTCGGTTTATATTAACCGAACTCTGTGATGATCCTAAATTTGCTGCATAAAAATGTTTTGGGATGAAAACATGAATGTATATAGTAATGTTTGTATTGTAACGTGTGTAATGTAGCATGTGTAACACTTGTTTCATTTCATGTCCTCTTTGACCTATGTTCTGCACGTGTTACATTCAGTTTCATTTGGTTAGGTACTTAGGTTAGGTGTCATTGTCCTCATGAGAAATATTTACTCCTATAATTTCTTCTATTGCCAACTCAACTTTACATATCACTTTCATCCCAATGCTTGTTTCCATGAAGTGTGTACTGTCTTTGCTGTTCTTTTCAATGTGCTTTTGTGCACTCATAACTAGCCCCCCTTCTTCAATTGTTGGTTCTTCCCTAACTACTTCCACTTTACAAAGTAGAGAAGAAGCAAGTGCTTTGTTGAAGTGGAAATCAAGTCTAGACAACCAAAGCCAAACCTTACTATCTTCATGGAATGGCAATAACTCATGCAACTGGCTTGGAATTAAATGTGATAAAGATTCCATATATGTTACTTATGTAAATCTCACAAACATGGGATTAAAAGGTACACTTAAAAGTCTTAACTTCACATCACTTCCAAATATTCTTACTCTTGATCTTAATAACAATCGTTTCTCAGGAAAAATTCCATATGAAATAACACAGTTGACATTTTTGTCACAGTTGTATCTAAAACACAACAAGCTTTGTGGTTCCATTCCTAGCGAAATCGGAATGATGAGATCTTTGTTAGTAATTGATTTGTCAGAAAATAGTCTCTCTGGTAAAATCCCACCTTCAGTTGGAAACTTAAGCAATTTACAATATCTTGGCTTTCATAAAAACCATCTCAGTGGGACAATACCAACAGAATTGAATATGCTTGCTAATTTGCAAGGTTTTCATGTATATGATAATAATTTAATTGGTGAGTTGCCTCATAACATTTGCCAAGGTGGAAACTTGAACTACATTAGTGCTTCAAATAACAATTTTACGGGGAAAGTTCTAAAGAGTTTGAAGAATTGTTCTAACCTTATTAGACTTTGGCTTGATCACAACCATTTTGATGGAAACATAACAGATGATTTAGGTGTATACCCAAATTTGAAGTTCATGGAATTGGATGACAATAATTTTTATGGCCACCTTTCATCCAACTGGGGAAAGTTTCATAACTTGGAACAACTTCACATCTCTAAAAATAATATATCAGGTTGTATACCACCTGAACTCGGCGAAGCAACCAACCTATATTTAATTGACTTATCTTCAAACCATCTTACAGGAAAGGTCCCGAAGGAGTTAGGCAATTTGACTGAGTTGGGAAGACTCATTTTAAACAACAACAATCTTTCTGGTAATATTCATCTACAAATAACATCATTAAAGGGTCTTGAAACCTTAGATGTTGCATCAAATAATCTAAGTGGTTTCATCACAAAAGAACTTTTCATTTTTCCTAAGTTATTGATCTTAAATTTGAGCCATAACAAATTCAAAGGAAATATTCCTGTTGATTTTGGAAATTTTAAAAACCTTCATTTCCTTGATCTCAGTGGAAACTTTTTGAATGGAACCATTCCACAAATGCTTGGAAAGTTGATATACTTAGAAACATTAAATATTTCACATAACAATCTTTCTGGTCTTATCCCCACTTCCTTTGATCAAATGATTAGTTTGACGTCTGTTGATATATCATATAACCAATTGACGGGTCCACTTCCAAATATGCGAGCATTCAATACCGCTACATTTGAAGTGTTGAGAAACAATGCGGACTTGTGTGGTAATGTTTCTGGATTGAAGCTTTGCAATAAACCAACTAGTGGGTCTCATAACAATAAGACTAAGAAAGTGATCTTGTTCATAGTTTTACCTCTAGCACTAGGAACTCTAATGCTAGCGATTGTTTGTTACAAATTCTCGTATTGTTTCTTCCATTCGGCAACCACAAGGGACAACCATGTTCGAGGCAATGCCATTGCTCCTAAAAATGTGTTTACAATATGGAGTTTTGATGGAAAAATGGTGTATGAGAACATAATTGAAGCCACAGAAGAGTTTGATGACAAATATTTGATTGGAGTAGGAGCGCATGGAAGTGTTTACAAAGCAGAGTTGCAGACAGGTCAAGTAGTTGCTGTTAAAAAACTCCACTCAGTAGTAGATGCAGAAAACCCCAATCTAAAATCATTCACAAATGAGATCCAAGCTCTAACAGAAATTCGACATCGCAACATTGTGAAGCTATATGGATTTTGTTCACATTCACACTTATCGTTTTTGGTTTACGAGTTCATGGAGAAAGGTAGTTTGGAAAATATTTTGAAAGAAGATGAGGAAGCAATTGCATTTGATTGGAATAAGAGGGTGAATGCCATTAAAGATGTAGCTAATGCTTTATGCTATATGCACCATGATTGCTCCCCTCCGATTGTTCATCGAGATATATCAAGCAAGAATATTCTTCTGGATTTTGAATATGTGGCTCGTGTTTCCGACTTTGGAACAGCTAAGCTACTTAATCCTAATTCATCCAACTGGACCTCTTTTGCAGGCACGTTTGGATATGCTGCTCCAGGTTAATTTTCTTTCTATGGACTAATTACGATATTACACATTAGTAATTTGTCTTGCTAATCATATATAGGAATATAACTACTTCATAATTCTGTTCCTGTTTTGATTTGGTACAGAACTTGCATACACAATGGAAGTGAATGAGAAAAATGATGTGTATAGTTTTGGAGTATTAGCGTTGGAAATACTTTTTGGAAAACACCCTGGAGATGATATTGTGTCTAATTCTTTACAATGGATTATTATGGGCTCAACACTTGATACTATGCCATTGATGAATAAGTTGGATCAACGTCTCTCTCGTCCGGTGAATCGTCAAGCTAAGAAGTTAGTATCCATTGCAAAGACAACAATTTCTTGTTTGGCTGATAGTCCACAATCTCGCCCTACAATGGAGCAGGTTTCTAAGGAGCTTTAAAGTGTGTAGTCTTCTTCTTCAATGGATATATGCTAAAATGTTACTTCTTCTACTTGGTTTAAGTGTGTTTTTTCTAATGGTCATTTTATTTTGTAATTTTTGAATTTTAGATGTGCTATCATTTTGAATGATATTTTAATGTGGTTTTGATTAGAATTTATAAGAAAAGTGTCCATACTTTGAAACTAAACCTAATTATCCAAGTTGTAACACCTAACTAACCAATTAACAGTATTATTCAATCTACACCTAAGCTGTGCATCTTTGATCATCATCAATGACGTTATTACTCAATCTACACCTATGCACATATAACCATCTAATCACAATGTATCATTTTAAAGTTGTTATCTCATAATATTTATAGCATTCCATTTACTTACACACAGAAGCATCAAATCAAAATCAAAATTCAAAACAAGAAATTGAGTTGATTAATCATAAAAGTAGAAAGAAATCATTTACCAGATTGGAGAAAATAGGCGCCAGAAGTAACTTAATAGTTTCTAGGTTTTGAAGAAGCGATTATGTGGAAGCAAGTATGATGAGAGTTCGAGGAAGCGATATGTGTGAGATCGAGTTGCTATTCTGAGTGATTTGAATGTTTACCTTGTTTCACTTCGATTTGGACTTACCATGTTTTAACCTGTTACACAAATTAAGAAACCTGATTAATGTTACACGGAAAAGAGAGAAATTATGAGTTAATTTACAAAATTGTTTTTTATTAATGGTATGAGAAAAATAAATTGAAGAAAAGAGAAATAAATAGTTAAGGGTATAACAGAAAAAATAACATTAAATATTTCATTGGTAATTAATGTAAAATGACTTATAATTTAGTACGAATTTTTTTCTCAAAGTGACTTTACATTTTGGATCGGAGGGAGTATTTTTTATGTTTTTCCACTAATACAACTTCTTACTTTTAGGCTTTATTTGGATGACAAAGGAAAGATAGAGGAAAGAAAAATTTACACGAGCATCCTCTGAACCACTAGTGGGTCCAACTTTTAATACATATTTAAAATTTCATCAAAACTATAGTAATTAATGGAGAGGGAAAATGGGGAGAGAAAATAGAGAGGATATCAACTCCTGAACCGCTGCAGCTATGCTCTTTTTCTTGGAGCTTCTTTTCTTTTAATAGATTAAAGACATGTGCCAACGTTAAATCTAATGGCCGAAATTTAATAATTTCAATTAAATAATTAAAAATTAAAAACAAAACAAAAGAAAAAGAAAACACGCGCGTCTGTGTTATTTGTGTTGTCTTTCCATCTTCTTCCTTCATCACCTTGCCAACATCGTCTGCAGAATCCTCCGTTACCGCCGCCCCTTTCCGGCTCCCTTTTCTCAATCGACCACCACACACACGCACTAGGAACTCAAAATTGGGGCGCAAAACCACTGTTGTGAAATCTTCTTTCTCCTGGCATTTCTCCGCCACTGACAACCATGACATATCTCTGCCGCCGACTCATGGTTGCATATTCATCCTATTTTTATTCCACACCGCGGCATATCTCCGTCGCAGCATATTTCATTGTGGCGTCTCGCGCGTTGCCGCATAACGCAGTGTATCTCACATTTTACCGCCATGATAGAAATTGTTATGTTGCAAACAAACTAGACAAGTTAAAAAATATGCAAGAAAAATCCAGGGTGTTTCTCACTATTATATGCACAAAACAAGTTAAAAAACATGCAGGAGATGTTTATTTACGAACATAGAAGTAATTTGAGAAATTAAGATGTTTATTTACAAACATAAAAGTAATTAGACGTCTCTAACTCCCTCAAAAAAAGAAGATATGTCTAAGTTACTCAGAGATAAATTAAATGTACAATAATTCTAAGATATATACTTTTTAAAGTATTAACACCCTAATAATTTTTTTTTGTGTAAAACACCTTAATAATTATTAATATTAAATAAAGAGTTAGGAGTTTAATCCCTATAATTATATGATATTTCGTTTTTAGTTATTTTAGATATTTCTTCAATTATCGCAAAAAAAATATTTCTTCAAATAATGATTTACCTACTCTTTCATACGGGGGCGAAATTATATTGCAGTTGTAGTATAGTTTTAAAAAAAATTTATACTTTAATTAATATAGAATTATCGGATGTCCCCGAAGGGACAAATTAATATAGAATTATATTTACACAAATAACTGTACATTAAACTTTATTTTTGTAACACACAACTATACATTTAAAAACGAACAACTAACTTAACTAGAGTTTCTATCGACAATCCCTTTTGAAGCGTTTCATAAGCTGAATTCTTCATTTCTTTCATTATTTCACGAATTTCTCTACCCTCATCACCCTCAATAACTCTAGTTACAACCTCACCAATTTCTTCCCTTTCCAATAAATCATTTTCATTTCCTTTTGGCCTAATTGCCACTCTTATTCCATCTCTTCTGCATTCATTTTCTGCTCAGCAAAAAGTGGCTATGCAATAATTGGTATCCCATTCATGATACACTCGAGACTAGAGTTCCATCCACAATGACTTAAAAATCCACCAATCGCATTGTGACTTAGAATTTGAACTTTTGGGGCCCAATAAGAAACCAAAAAACCTTGTTCTTTAGTCCTATCAATAAATCCATATGGCAAAAACTTCAAAGGATCATCATCATCATTCTTTTGTGAATTAAGGTAACCAAAATTTGATGATTCATTAGGTGCTCTAACTGTTGGAACTAAATCCACACACAAATACAATCACACACACTTGTGATAGAGCTTATGCAGTAGGCATAAGAATGCAAGTTCCTCACTGAACTTTACACACACACTGTGATTTTCTTGAAGAAGAAGATAAGAGAGAAGAGAAAGTTTTATTCATCCACTATTGGACCAAAGAAAAAGATTACATTCACTAATAGCATATACATGCTTATATAGGCACATTACTTGACAACTAAGTACTGTAGTTAGTTACACACTTGTAACTAATTTCTAAGACTCTAACTAACCTCTAACCACTTCTCTTTATCACTTATCTAATTAAAACAATAACAAGCTATCTGGACCGGAAGTAAATGTAAAGGGTGTATTTAACAAAAGCCCAAACGTTATTTAATGATCCATACAACGACCCAATAACATCGACCCAATACATATGCAAAGGTCAAGCCCAACTTCTCATAAAGGCGAAACTTTGAGGGCGAAACATCTACCCCTTATGGCGAGACATGGTCAAAGGGCGAGATGCCCACGATCTCATGATCCCCCGATCCTTCACTATAACTGCTATTTTCTCCACGATTTATCCCATTAATCTCCACCTTCCGTACGACTAGGAGCATGATTTAGAAGAAACCATTATATTCAAATCACGTTCCCCATGATCACCTTGCAAATAGGCATGTGATCAAATGTATAGAAGGAACGTGGGATTGACCAACGAAGAAAAAGGGCGGGAAGAACTCTCGCTGTGTACCCTATAAATACTTGTAACATTGATGAAAAAAGAGGACGGACCACGAAGGAATTTTGATAATAGCTTGATTGTCTTGTTTTATCGACGGTCCAATTTATTTATTGTTCATACTCCTTATTTGTTCACCGGAACACTATCTAACTGTCACAAAACAGAAAATTAAAGCTAACAAATCTTGTTACTTGCATCTCAAAAAAATAGCTGGCAATTTTGAATTTACACTTAACACAAAAAACCCAAAAGAATTTCGACCACTTAATTCTAACCCAAATGCTAGCTCATTGATTTGGTCTCGTGAAAGTGTCCCTCCACTTCCAAAACTAACATATAAAACAGAATTTGGTAATTTGATTATTTAACTAAGTTAAACATTCTGACCCAAAATTAAAATAATTTGAGGGTACTAAAGTTTTTATCAAATCAAAGTAGAGTACAAAATAGAGTACACAACCTATGATGTTATTTTTAACAATAATACACCAAGTGCTAAAACACCAATGCTCATGTACCAGAACAAAACAGGCATAGGGTACATACAAAACAAGGAATTCAAAGGGAACTTCATTATCCAGACCAAGACATGCATGACTCGACCCCCTAATAATTTAAAGGCACCCTCAAAGGTGATCTCCAATCAACAGAAAATTAACCATGTGCTTTCAGCCAAATGATAGAAACATAATGAACTTTCCAATACACTTAACATATGAACTCATAGAAAATATGCTCCTTTTGAAATTAACCAAACACGATATCAGGATGGATGCAGGTTGATGTAATTTGGGTCAACTGACCTTACTCTTTCAACATTTGTTTAGTCAATAACTAATCAATTATCTATGTTGACCTCACTTTAAATTGAAAATTGTCCTCACACCAAATCAATCATCAATCTCTAAAGACAAACTAGTTGCATAGCACTTCAGCATACTAATTAATATTAATACAGTATTGTTAGAAATAAATTTTAAGATCTAAAGACAAGTGAAGAGTTAAATACAAAGCTCTCATTCTCTCTATCTCTATGCTTTAGATCTTGAAGTTTATTTCTAACTAGTATATGTTTATTTTTTACATAAAGAGGGAGCATTTCCCTAATATTAATACTTATAGTTTACCAAAAAGAGGATAGAATGAATATAATGAGAAGTTGCCTAGTCTTTTTTTTTTTTACTTAAAATATGATTGCTATTAACGATTTAACATTAACAAAAATACCTTATTTTATTCAAAAATGATAAACTGGAGTGGGGTAGTTTGAGAAGCATGAGTTTCTAGTGCATTGAATTTTTTTATTTCTCACTTCTCCTTCACACACTAGACAGCACGAAAAATTAAACCTTTTCAAATATGATATTTCCTCTATATCTTTGTATCCAAACCAACTTTGAAGGACACTTGAACAATTTTTTAATTTTTTTTTTTGACAATTTTTTAATTTAGATCGTGGAAACGACAAAATGTTAGGATTTTTGGGTCACTATTGTAATATTACATGTGTTAGGGCCATTATGTAATTAGCCAAAGCATCAGTGGTCTAATTAATAATATATAAGTCTATGGCTAAAAACATAAATATCATGAAAGTTAATTTATTGTGTAGATACCATAAGTCAATATCTAATTTGATGAGGGGCCAAATTAGAATATTGAAAACTAAGAAATAACCCTAAGGTTATTTATAAGGGTTATGGTCTCCAATTGTAGACTAACGTGAAAACGTGACGGCTCAGACAAAACCTTTCTCTTCATCCCCATCAGAGGAGACTTAAGGAGCCCATATAGAATTCTAGAGTTGGAAGATCACATACCCGGTGACCTTCAATCCATTACATATGGCAAACTCAGGTACGCTTCCGCTTATGATTATGGTTATGAATTATTTCTTGATGATTAACATGATTGACTCTAGGGTTTAAAGAACAACTTAAATTTTAACACAAAATATATTAAAAAATTTGTTCGATATTCTTAACTATATTTTATTTATCTCTTTGTCAAATTTCAAATTATTAGAGGTTCTTTCCCTATAAACCGGAAATTTCACAAAAATAAATAAATTATTATTTTATAATTTTTTTAAAAATACTTATAATATATGATTTTGCCCCCACAAGTCTAAAGTTCTAGATCTGTCGTGCACAATGTATATGATTGCAAGCAAGGAACAAAGAGGAAAGAGAAAGTTTTGAACGCTTGACCTCGGTCCACGCCACCAAACGACATACTCTCTCTGGCCTTATTTATAAGGAAAAGTCAATAAAAAAATTTGGCCTTAACTATATATAGCCTTAAATATAAGCAAAAATTGTCAAAATCATCTTCATTTAATGTTATTCTTCCAAAAGTACCCTCATTAATTGTTTTATTTTTTAACATAATCGTAGAGTTTCAATGTAAATTATAAGGTCGTTTTAAGAATTTCAATAGAAATATCACATGAAATTAAGACAAAAAAAAACTACTCCTTAATAAGTGTCCAAAAAGGAATTTTGGCTTACAAAAGAGGTCGGAGGAGTAAGATAAGCAAAGAAAATAAAAAAAAATAAAAATCATTAACTTCGCACGCACCCATACAGTACGGTCATGGATTTTGAGATATAATCAAAGCGACAAATTAAGCTTCTCTCAACAAAATTAATAAGAAAATGTTCATGTTGCAAAACAGCCATCCAAGACGACATGAGACAACGTAACGTACATTGCACAGCGATAGATCCAAACAAAGACATTTGCTCACATCTCGAACATATATGTCAATAACAATTAAAATCCGCAAAAAATACCTATCGATCGATCCAAACAAAACTAGTATTCTAATTCTTATTTCAATGGTTTTGTCATTTCGTCTATCAACAAAAAAAAAAAAAGTCTCCTCTTTTAACTAGTACAGTAATTTACATCTATAAGTAGGGGTGTACAAATAAATTGGTTCATTTGAACCAAATTAGTATCCAAATAGAACCAGTTTTTAATAGCCCAGTTTAAAGATGAAAAAAAAAACCAATAACCAAATTGGTAACAAAAAACAAATTGGAAACTAAACTGAATTATATGGATCAATTATGGTAATTAACCATACTTTTCACACCTCCCTAAATCAATTTTCACCAACATTAATAATTTGAAAATTTTTTACCGAAAAAATATCGAAATTTGAAAAAATATCGGAAACTTTTTTTTTTGAAAAATTATTGCAATTTTTTCCCAAAAAATATCGAAAACTTTTTTCCTCGAAAAATTCGGGAACTTTTTTTTTGAAAAAAATATCGAAATTTTTCCCGTAAAAAGATCGGAAGCTGTTTTTTCGAAAAAATATCGAAATTTTTCCCCCAAACAAGATCGGAAACTTTTTCCGAAAAAACCCGGAACTTTTTTTCCGAAAATATATCGGAAAGTTTTTTTCCGAAAAAAAATAGGAAACTTTTTCCTGAAAAAATCTAGAATTTTTTTTCCGGAAAAAATCGGGAATTTTTTTCTCGAAAAAAGATCGGAAAATTTTTACGAAAAAAATCGGGAACTTTTTTCCGAATAAATATCAGAAAGTTTTTTCCCGAAAAAAGATCTATATTTTTTCCGAAAAAAAGATAGGAAACTTTTTCCGGAAAAAATCGGGAATTTTATCCGATAAAAGAGATAAAAATATCGTAAACTTTATTTATGGAAAAAATATCGAAATTTTTTCCCATAAAAAATCTGAAAATTTTCCGAAAAAATCGGGATATTTTTTACCGGAAAAAACTTTGGAATTGTTTTTATCTGAAAGCGAAACTTTTTTCCTCGAAAAATTCGGGAACAATTTTTCCGGAAAAACGGGGAAATGTTTTTAACTAAGATTGAAAATTTTGAGAACGTTTTTTTCAAAAAAAAATCAAAAATGTTTTTCTCAAAAAAATTGAAAAATGAATTTTTAGAAAATCATTTTTGCAAACTGGATAAGAATTAAAACTAAAAAAAACAATTATTGAATGTGAAAAATGAACTAATCAATTGAAAACAAGCAAAAGCTAAAACACCTATTAATGATAGCATTCAGATCATAAGTAAGGGAGGAACCGTTGCTCACTCAGTGTGTGAAATATCTCAGGACTTAGCTTAGATTTTAAAACTAATCTGATAAGAATGGACCAAATGGGATGTGGCTTTGAAACAGTTTTTGCCTAAATATATGTGTAGAGAGTGGACTAATTTATTCTTACTGAGTCATGGGTTAAGTTGAAACTAATTCTTCCTACTTTATCTTAACATGAGCTCACGTAACATAGGATTGAATTGCTAATCATGGCCTACATAATAGTCATTTTTGTTGATATCTATAACACCTCACTATACATCCTTACATCTAATTATGTTCCCGGTTTCATGCATACGCTAGCTAATAACAACACCACAAAATCAACCATAATTTTCCACACATTAAATTTAATATAATTTCATTTTCTTAGACTAATTTTCCTATGTTAGTCAACTAAACCAATCATGTTTGCAACATGAAGCTGAAGAAACTGCAGGCAAAACTATTTTTAAAAAAAGGATAAAAATATAGACTAGTTAGTATCATGTTTCAATCATCTAATAGGAAAAGAAATAGGTTTGATGAATTATGAATATGAATATTTCACCTTTGAGTTTTCTCTTGTAACTTCATACCAAGCATACGATGATTCCTAGACAGATTAGTCCAACTAGAACACTTTGGTTTTCCCTCCATCGCCTGTATTTCATATACATACTATCAACTGTCCTCATGAACGATTTATGTAATTGAATGATATGATCGATAAAAAGAAATAAATGATTATTCCTATTACTACCCTAGTTTATTTAAAGTTCCTCGTCAAATTCTATAAAACTCATGTTTTTCTTTTCATCAAAAGACACTACAAGAAACTTGACATATAGCTACGGCGAAATGTTGTTACTTATACGACTTTGATACGAGGGTATTGTATGAAACAAGAACTCGATGAGGCCTTGGTTATTCTTGATGAGATGAATGGTAGAGGGCTTAAGCCGAATATATTTACTTATAATACTCTCATTAAAGGACTTTGTGAGTCGAACAAGTGGGACAAGATGAAAGATATTTTGGAACAAATGAAAGGCGATGATGGAGTTATTCCAGATGCATGTACCTTCAATACATTGATTAGTTCACATTGTTGTGCTGGAAACCTTGATGAAGCATTCAAGATTTTCGAAAACATGCAAAAATTAGAGCTCTCAGCAGATTCAGCCTCATACAGTGTTATGATACGAAGTTTATGTCTGAAAGAGGACTATGATAAGGCAGAAAGGCTTTTGGATGAGTTATTTGAGAAGGAAATTTTGTTATGTGATTATGGCCCAAAGCCGCTGGCTGCTTCTTATAGGTGTATTTTTCAGTATTTGTGTGAACATGGGAAAACAAAGAAGGCCGAAAGGCTACTCAGACAGCTAATGAAAAGGGGAACACAAGATCCCCTATCATACAAAATAGTGATTTTGGGGCACTGTAAAGATGGTGCATTCGAAAATGGATATGGGCTTTTAATATGGATGCTGAGAAGGGATTTTCTTCCCGATGTTGAGATTTATGACTGTTTGATCGATGGTTTGCTTCAGAAGGATAAGCCTCTCCTTGCAAAGGAGACACTAGAGAAAATGCTAAAGAGCTCTTATCAACTAGAAACAAATACATGGCATTCTATACTCTCTAGTCTTTTGGAAAAGGGCTGTGTTAACGAGTCTGCTGGTGTTATTGTCACGATGTTGGAGAGAAATATCAGACAAAATATAAACCTTTCAACTAAGTGTTTACAGCTACTTTTTGAACGTGGAGTGCATGATAAAGCATTCAAAATTAATGAGTTGATTTATAAGAATGGATACTGTGTTAAAATGGACGAAATTGTTCAATTTCTTCACAGCAAAGGAAAGACATCAGAAGCATGCAAAATGTTGCTTTTTTGTTTGAAAAATAATCAGAATATCGACATTGATTTGTGTAATGTTGTTATTCTTGATCTTTGCAAAATTAACAAGGCTTCAGAAGCATTTAGTTTATGCTATGAATTGGTGGAGAAAGGTTTGCATCAGGACTTGACATGCCTCAATGATCTGGTAACTGCTTTAGAGGCAGGTGGAAGAATAGAGGAGGCTGCATTTATATCAAAGAGAATACCCAGAGCAGAGAACTTGGACCGATCTGAACGAAATAATAACGCTAAGAAGTCCAGGCCTGATAAAATGTGAGTCACATTTACTGCTTTTTCACTCCTCCTGTTTTGAACTTTTTCACATTTACTAACGTGATATGATACATTCAACAGATTAAGAGGCTAGAACGGCATGAAAAGAGGTTAGGGATCCATTATCATCCGAGTCAATGCAGACTGGAGAATCTCTTGTTCAGGAGTAGATGAGCGCTATGTCTAAGTAGGTGACTCTATTTGGATTATTCTACTGCTTCCTCGGACTATCATCAAAGGCTGATTAAATATTGGTAATACATTTTGAACAATACTTAATGTATTTGTATGTTTTGCATAAGGGGATTTCTAGGATCTAGCAATGTAATAATAAAAGCCATCTTTTGCACAAGTTCAATATAGTTTGTTAAAAATAAGCTTAATTTTAATATCTGGAGATACAATCAGATGCCTCGGTTTCTGATGCAAAGCTACAAAACTCTCTCGATACTTTTCCAAATTCTAATCTGGTAGGTTTGTCTAATTGATCATAATTAATTACCATTTCGAGAGATATAGACTTTGTGTCAATAATAACAAGTAACTTTGTTGACTTTTCAATAGCTTCTTCATCTATTAGTTACACTGCAATATTACCTTATGAAACAGAACTTCATATAGAACACATAATTGATATTCCTAAAGAGATTAAGCTAGCACTGCATGATATCTGTTCTATTTACCAAATTACCAAAACCTAATTACCAAATTTCAAATCATACTGAAATTTCACATACCTAATTACAACAAATTGAAGCTGCTGAAGACAAATCTCAAAACCTAATTACCAAATTTGTAACAATAAATCAAAACCTAAATTTCAAAATCTGCAAATTTGTAACAATAAATCAACTAGTAAATAAATTTCAAAACCTAATTACCAAATTTCAAATCATACTAAAATTTCACATACCTAATTACAACAAATTAAAGTTGAAAACAAATCTCAACGAAGGAGTTTGAGGTTGAAACGATTTGGGAATAGCTAGGGTTACAGAGAGAAGCTTCGAGAGATTGAGAGAGAGGACGGCTGAGTGAGAAGAGAGGACGACGGTGAGAGAGAGGGAGGACGACGGGCGAATGAGCCTCGAGTGAGAGAGATCAGATTCGCGAGAGTGACGAGTGAGGGAGAAGACATGATATCTCAGATTCGCGTGTTCTAATTTCCAATTAGATTTTATGACTTGTTATTGGTTCCAAAAAAACAAATATATTTTTTTTTATTCAACTTGACTTTTTACATCTGAGTATATATATAACTAGATATAGATTTAATTTAGATTTAATTTAGATGTAATTGTACATATATTTTTCACTTCTGTGGCTATTGTAACCAGATGTAAATATCACTCCATATAACTTTTCACATCTGACATATCTTAGACAGATGTAAAATCCTTATGCAATATGTCATATTTTTACTAGTGCCTTCATTTATATTTTACACAACACTCACATTTTTAATCAAACTATAACTTCGACCTGTGCGGTGTACAGGTCTAATCAGTCGTAATATGTAACAATAAAATAAATTATGAAAATTGTAATATTAAAAGGTATATGAAAAAAATTAAGTAACATTAAACAATAATCCAAAAGCAAATGATAGTAGTCCAAAAGCAAATAGACAATGCTCAATTTCTCAATTTGAATATTTGATGCAGATAAGGGTTGCTACTTACCGTAAATACCTAGTCGGTGTAGAAAATTGCTTTTCCGACCCCTGCACATTTCTTTTCTACCCCCAAACTGACGTTTTTGCCCTTAGGGGTATGAAAAAAATTGCCAAGTAAATTCGATTTTTACGAACCGAGCTATTTGCCTAACCAGTTCGGTTTATATTAACCGAACTTTGTGATGATCCTAAATTTGCTGCATAAAAATGTTTTGGGATGAAAACATGAATGTATATAGTAATGTTTGTATTGTAACGTGTAATGTAGCATGTGTAGCACTTGTTTCATTTTCATGTCCTCTTTGACCTATGTTCTGTACGTGTTACATTCAATTTCATTTGGTTAGGTACTTAGGTTAGGTGTCATTGTCCTCATGAGAAATATTTACTCCTATAATTTCTAATATTGTACCTTGATATTATTAAGTTTACATATCACTTTCATCCCAATGCTTGTTTCCATGAAGTGTGTACTGTCTTTGCTGTTCTTTTCAATGTGCTTTTGTGCACTCATAACTAGCCCCCCTTCTTCAATTGTTGGTTCTTCCCTAACTACTTCCACTTTACAAAGTAGAGAAGAAGCAAGTGCTTTGTTGAAGTGGAAATCAAGTCTTGACAACCAAAGCCAAACCTTACTATCTTCATGGAATGGCAATAACTCATGCAACTGGCTTGGAATTAAATGTGATGAAGATTCCATATATGTTACTTATGTAAATCTCACAAACATGGGATTAAAAGGTACACTCAATAGTCTTGACTTCACATCACTTTCAAACACTCTTACTCTTGATCTTAGTGCCAACTTCTTGAATGGAAATATTCCTAACCATATTGGAATATTGTCCAAACTTTCTTATCTTGATCTTAGTCACAATCTTCTCTCAGGAACAATTCCATATGAAATAACACATTTGACTAGTCTTCGTACTTTACATCTAGATTATAATATTTTCAGTAGTTCCATTCCTGAAAAAATAGGTGCATTGAGGAATCTGAGAATACTTAGTATCTCAAATGCAAATCTCATAGGAACTCTCCCAACTTCTATTGGGAATCTGACCTTGTTGTCACAATTGTATTTAGATCACAATAAACTTTCTGGAGAAATCCCACCTACAATTGGAAAATTACTGAACATCAAAATTCTATTTCTTTATCAAAATAATCTTTATGGATCTATTCCTCAAGAAATTGGGAAATTAATAAACATAACATATCTAAATCTTCATGACAATATGTTTTCCGGATCTATTCCGCGAGAAATTGGAAAATTATTGAACTTAGAAATTCTATATCTTCATGTCAATAATCTTTCTGGATCTATTCCTCAAGAATTTGGAAAGTTATTGAACATAACAAGTCTATATCTTAAAGATAACATTCTCTCGGGTTTCATTCCTAGCGAAATCGGAATGATGAGGTCTTTGGGTCAAATTGATTTGTCAAATAATGCTTTCTTTGGTAAAATCCCATCTTCAATTGGAAACTTGAGCCATTTATATTATCTTGGCTTTCATGAAAACCATTTGGATGGGGCAATTCCAACAGAATTGAATATGCTTGCTAATTTGAGTTCACTCTTTCTAAATGATAACAATTTCATTGGTGAGTTGCCTCATAACATTTGCTTTAGTGGAAACTTGAAATCCATTATTGCTTCAAATAACCATTTTACTGGGCAAGTTCTGAAGAGTTTAAAGAATTGTTCTAGCCTTACTAGACTTTGGCTTGATCACAACCATTTTGATGGAAACATAACAGATGATTTTGGTGTATACCCAAATTTGAAGTTCATGAAATTGGATGACAATAATTTTTATGGCCACCTTCCATCCAACTGGAGAACGTTTTATAACTTGACACATCTTCACATCTCCAAAAATAATATATCAGGTTGTATGCCACCTGAACTCGGTGAAGCACCTAGCCTATATTCAATTGACTTATCTTCAAACCATCTTACAGGAAATATTCCAAAGGAGTTAGGAAAATTGACTAATTTGAGCAGACTCTTTTTATCGAACAACCATCTTTCTGGTATTTTTCATGCACAAATATCGTCGTTAAAGGGACTTGAAACCTTAGATGTTGCATCAAATAATCTAAGCGGCTTCCTCCCAAAAGAACTTGTCATTTTGCCTAACTTGTGGAACTTAAATTTGAGCCATAACAAATTCAAAGGAAATATTCCTGTTGATTTTGGAAAATTTAAAATGCTTCAATTTCTTGATCTCAGTGGAAATTTGTTGAATGGAACCGTTCCACAAATGCTTGGAAAGTTGATATACTTAGAAACATTAAATATTTCACACAACAATCTTTCTGGTTTTATCCCCTCTTGCTTGGATCAAATGATTAGTTTGTCGTTTGTTGATATATCATATAACCAGTTGAAGGGTCCACTTCCAAATATGCGAGCATTCAATACCGCTACATTTGAAGTGTTGAGAAACAATGCAGGCTTGTGCGGTAATGTTCCTGGATTGAAGCTTTGTAATAAACCAACTAGTGGGTCTCATAACAATAAGATTAAGAAAGTGATCTTGTTCATAGTTTTACCTCTAGCGCTAGGAACTCTAATGCTAGCGATTGTTTGTTACAAATTCTCGTATTGTTTCTTCCATTTGGCAACCACAAGGGACAACCATGTTCGAGGCAATGCCATTGCTCCTAAAAATGTATTTACAATATGGAGTTTTGATGGAAAAATGGTGTATGAGAACATAATTGAAGCCACAGAAGAGTTTGATGACAAATATCTCATTGGAGTAGGAGCGCATGGAAGTGTTTACAAAGCAGAGTTGCAGACAGGTCAAGTAGTTGCTGTTAAAAAACTCCACTCAGTAGTAGATGCAGAAAACCCCAATCTAAAATCATTCACAAATGAGATCCAAGCTCTAACAGAAATTCGACATCGCAACATTGTGAAGCTCTATGGATTTTGTTCACATTCACACTTATCGTTTTTGGTTTACGAGTTCATGGAGAAAGGTAGTTTGGAAAAGATTTTGAAAGATGATGAGGAAGCAATTGCATTTGATTGGAATAAGAGGGTGAATGCCATTAAAGATGTAGCTAATGCTTTATGCTATATGCACCATGATTGCTCCCCTCCGATTGTTCATCGAGATATATCAAGCAAGAATATTCTTCTGGATTTTGAATATGTGGCTCGTGTTTCCGACTTTGGAACAGCTAAGCTACTTAATCCTAATTCATCCAACTGGACCTCTTTTGCAGGCACGTTTGGATATGCTGCTCCAGGTTAATTTTCTTTCTATGGACTAATTACTGATATTACACATTAGTAATTTGTCTTGCTAATCATATATAGGATTAGGAATATAACTACTTCATAATTTTGTTCCTCTTTTGATTTGGTACAGAACTTGCATACACAATGGAAGTGAATGAGAAAAATGATGTGTATAGTTTTGGAGTATTAGCGTTGGAAATACTTTTTGGAAAACACCCTGGAGATGATATTGTGTCTAATTCTTTACAATGGATTATTATGGGCTCAACACTTGATACTATGCCATTGATGAATAAGTTGGATCAACGTCTCTCTCGTCCGGTGAATCGTCAAGCTAAGAAGTTAGTATCCATTGCAAAGACAACAATTTCTTGTTTGGCTGATAGTCCACAATCTCGCCCTACAATGGAGCAGGTTTCTAAGGAGCTTTAAAGTGTGTAGTCTTCTTCTTCAATGGATATATGCTAAAATGTTACTTCTTCTACTTGGTTTAAGTGTGTTTTTTCTAATGGTCATTTTATTTTGTAATTTTTGAATTTTAGATGTGCTATCATTTTGAATGATATTTTAATGTGGTTTTGATTAGAATTTATAAGAAAATTGTCCATACTTTGAAATTAAACCTAATTATCCAAGTTGTAACACCTAACTAACCAATTAACAGTATTATTCGATCTACACCTAAGCTGTGCATCTTTGATCATCATCAATGACGTTAGTACTCAATCTACACCTATGCACATATAACCATCTAATCACAATGTATCATTTTAAAGTTGTTATCTCATAATATATATAGCATTCCATTTACTTACACACAGAAGCATCAAATCAAAATCAAAATTCAAAACAAGAAATTGAGTTGATTAATCATAAAAGTAGAAGAAATCAATTACCAGATTGGAGAAAATAGGCGAAAAGGTTTTGAAGAAGCGGTTCAAATGAAGCGAATTGGCGCGAGAAAGCCATTCTGAGTGAATTACGATGTGATTCTAAGATGATATGAGAAAGCGATTCGGCCGAAGCACAGTTGATGAGAGATCAAGGAAGCGATTATGGAGATGTGAAACAAAGCAATTCCGACGAAGCGATTATGTGTGAGATCGAGTTGCTATTCTGAGTGAGAAGATTGAATCGATTTTGGAGAAGCGAATCTAAGGTGAGGATCGATTCTGGAGAAGTGATTCTGAGTGTGGAGCTGAGTGAGAAACTGATTGAATCGCGATTTTTACCTTGTTTCATTTCATTTGGATTTGAATTTACCTTATTAGTGAGAAGCTGTATACGTGGAAAAATAAAAAAGTAAATAAGTAACCGAAAATGAAATTGGTAAAAAATTAAAAATTAAAAATTGACATGAGCATCCGTGAATATAGCTGACTTGATAAGGATATTGTAAAATTCACGAGATCGGGGTCGCCTACTATTTTATCTTAAAAAGTGAAATTATAGCCACTAAATTATTTGACCAAGAAAAAATTGACATGAGATTTCCGATTAAATGAAGTGTTTTCGTATTAAGATTAACCACCAACACAGTTTGTAGCTAATTTTTGGTATACAAATCCTATATTTTCTTGTGGTGTATTATCGAGCTAGATCCATCAAGAATTATAATTTGAGAAATTAATATGTTTATTTACAAACATAGAAGTAATTAGACGTCTCTAACTCCCTCAATAAAGAAGATATGTTTAAGTTAATCGAAGATAAATTCAAGGTATGCTATTTCAACATTAATTCTGAGACGCGAAATTGATAACTATCCTCTCTCCACTCACAAGCCGGGGAAGAGCTTCAAACAGTACTGTACTTTCTTCAATTAATGCAAAACTCTACTGCCACACTTTGGAATGAAAAATACAACAATGCCACACATTGAAAATAATGTACCTAAATGTCACACATTTAACCTTCAACTATATCAATATTTTGTTTTTTAATTTTTTTTGGATTGATTGTTCAAATCAAGACTAATCCAAATAAAAATTGTAAGTCGATCTAATGTGTTTGAATGATCTTCTGTAAAAATTGTTGGATCGAATTGAATTTTGAATTGATTGTTCAAATCCAAATCAAATTTTATCATTCCAAAATATTACTTATTTATTCAAGTACTGCTTGGACGACATTTTTTTATTCTTCGTATCCTTTGAATTTGAGTGTAGATTTATGCCTTGAAACGAGGCAAAAAAGCTTTGTTGGGAATTAATTAAAAAGATTTGTTGTAGACGTTCCAAAATATTAATTTTTAATGCATTATATGTTATATTTTATATCAAATATATTATATATTTCGTCAAAAAATTCAAATCTATTATTTTACAATGCCTTTATAATATTAATATTTAATAAAAATTGGTTCGGCTCAAGTTCAATAAGAATTGATTTGGCTACAATTTGACTCGAGTTCGATATTATTAGAGAACACATTAGTTAGCTTAAGTGAGAAATTAAGAATTAGTTAATCTCTACTAATAATGTACAGGTGGCGGTTTCATGTGCCAGCCGTACACTCTACTCTAATGTTTATAAATATTTGTATCTCCCATTATTTTTCGGCATGTTAGATCGGTTTGAAATTTAAACACACGTATAAATATAATTAATTACTAAAACAAAAAAAAAGGAAATCTAATAGATTTCCGCCACATCATGTGGCTTAAATCAAAAAATGAAAAAAAAAAAAAAAAAAAAAAAAAAAAAAGGCAGAAGTAGTAGAATACCGCCACTCTATGTGGCTAAATGGGAAAAAAAAATTAAAAAACAAAATATTGCTACAGTTGAAGGTCAAATGTGTGGCATTTAGGTACATTAAAAATAATGTGTGGCCTTGTTGTATTTTTCATTCCAAAGTGTGGCACTTAGGAAAAAAAACCGCAAAACTGCACTACTGTGCATATGTCGAGCTTAGTAGAGCTGTCAAAATGGGCTAGCTCGTAAGGGCCGGTCCGCTAAGCCCGGTTTTTTTCGGACTAGGGCCTTGAAAATTTTATCCCGGATTATTTATGGACTTTTTAGCCCGGCCTGAGAAAGCCCGACTAAAATATGGGCTAGCTCGAATGGGCCACGGGCGGCCCGAATAAATTATAATATAAAAAATTTACAATAAATATAAGTAACTTGTTTTGGATGATTTACCTTAGTTTGTATTATAAGAGTTTCTTTTGCCGTGCTACGAGTTTCTCAAATATAGTCCGTTAGCGGACGGTATTTTTTTCTCAAATTTCTTATTTTTACTACTTAAGTAGTGGATGAGTAAAAATAGGGCGCGCGAAAAACTTATGACTAACATATGAGTAAAAATAGGGCGTACGAGAATTGTTGATCCTATATATATGTGTGTGTGGAAGCCCATAATATAGTTCTATTTTTTTTTGGGTTTACCTGTGGACCTCTAAACAATTTTTTGCTATTTTCATTTTTCTTTTGTCAAAGGAAAAAAAAATCGGACAGGCCCGAAAGCGGCGACCCATACCTGATACCGGACCGGGCTCGGGCACCAATTTTTATAGTCCATTTGTATCCGGGTTTTTTAGTCTGGCCCGACGAAGTCCGACCGGGCCAGGCCGCCCGTTTTGATAGCTATGGAGTTTAGACATCCTATTTTCAACCAAGATCAATCATTTGATGGTGGAGAGCTCAATGTACTTCCTCATTATAGTCAAACAGACGTAAGCTATATTTCCTCGAATGACCCTTGAGCAAAGATATCAACCAAACTTCAAAGCAATAAAAGCATATCAAGTATATGAGCTTTTTAGATTGGAACACGAATAAATGACTAGATTGTGATATCAACCTTGATTAAACCTTGTGACAAAGTACAAAACTGTATTTGTGTTTTTATAAATCCAATATCAAACTTGATTCTACTCTATATCTTAACAACTAGCATCATTACTCATGACATATTCATGTATGATGTAGTCATTCATAAGGTATTAATTACTTAAGCTATATGTCTTATAAAAATTGAAATTCTTTTGAGCGGGCAAGAGAAATTGCACTTCATCATGGTACTACTGAGCATGCCCATAGTCACTCACAGGTTCACAATTCACTTCGGTACGCGGTACAGGTTCAGATATGCAGTTTGCATCTCTCAAAGAGTTAGGTATGTAAGGGTATATACAGAGTCGGCACACCGTTTGTGCATTTAATACCTTAAAATTATAAAAAGTTATCTTTTTAGCATTAACTTTCTCCTTAATTTTGTTTTTAAGTATGTTTAACTAGCTAGTATCACAGACACGGTTTAGCATGACTCTAGTAAATAATGAAAGGAAAATTGAGTTATAAATAAAGGCATGCTAAACTTGTTTCAATTGGTTAACAAGAGTCACCTTTGTGATCATATTGGTGGGGGGCCATTGATCGAAGAATTATAGAAAATGTACTAGATCCATTTATTTTTACAAGGTTTATGATTCTAATAATCTGAAGGTAATAGTAATTAATAGGGTAAAAGCACTTTAAATTCACAGTACTACATTAACTTTTGTCATTAAATTCAATGTATAACCGTGTCATTAAATCCAATATGCTTTTGACTATAGAAAATGCACTAGATCCATTAACATTTTCTTAAAACAAATAAATTGCTTTTTGACGGTAATTATTAATGGGTGAGACTATACCATGTCCCAGGAGCACTGTTTAAGTATTAATAAATTAAAAAAATGTTAATGAGTGAGCCTGTGGCATTAGTTAAGGAGCTAAATAAGGTATGAATATATTGGAACTTGTGTAATCTACTTTTTATATGTATAAAAAGTGCTCTTTTCAATGTAAAAATTACTTCTTTTGGTATCTTTAACTAGTGCCCAGAGACACTAGTTAGCATGACCCATAAATTAAATGAGTCAAAATTCTCTTCATCACTATAGTTTTTTTGTGGGCTCTCCATTACTATAGTTTTGATGTATTTTACAATATACATATTAAATAATAGGTCTCACAAAGTATCACATTATTGCATTTATATTTTTAAAATTTTAGTAATTGCAAAACTGGAGAGGATCTTAACTCTAATGGTACATGTAAAATTTTATTCAGAATTCGAACATTAGTTGGTCTTTGAATTGTACATATGCTAATAAAGTGAGTTCGAAGAGCCAAAGGCAAGCGCACAAAAAAAATTCCATCAAAATTAAAATTCAAGCAACGAGAAAATATTGGAACAAACGGTTTTCGACGGTTATCAAAGGATGCAAACGGTTTTCGAACCAATCGTAAACTATTAACCGAAGAACCTACGAAGGATGCAATCCAAATTCCAAAATGCCCATTAAATTCATTATGTTAAAGTAAAAATATATCACTTCATAGTGATAGTAAAGCACTATCAACAATTGTATTTTAATTAAGTTCAATGTATAATCATGTCATTAAATTTAATGTGCTTTTTACTATAGAAAATGTACTAGATCCATTAATTTTTCTAAAATAAATTTGATTATGTTTTCTTAAAAGGAAAGAAGAAAAATTGGGCCAGCCATGTTTGCCGAGGGAGGCCGCCTTGGAATCTTATATAAAAGAATATGTAAAACGTTTGATTTCATATGGATAGTTTAGTGATAATTTACTTCTACATTATATTAAAATGTTCATATGCAAAATGTGTGAGTTTAATTTTCATCCACTATTAGTATAAAAATGTTTACATTACATCACAACATTATTGATGTGTGTAGTGAAACTTTAAAAGTGATCATAAAAATCAAATGATTCTAATAATCTGACGGTGATTATTAATTGATAAATGTTAAACGGTACACTTAAGGATATATATAGAAATTTTATCTTGTAAATTATGCATTCAATGACTTAAAGATGTAAAAAGTTAGTTTCTCTCCTCATTAATTTTATCTTGTAATTTTATCACTGTTTAACATGCCCCTTATTAATTACGGTGTGATTTTCATTCACACGTATGACCGACATCAGAAGACGCATTAGACGATTTCGTTCATCCAGTCATGCATTGCATGTCGCAACGACCACAACGGCTACCGCAATCGCCACTCCAATCACAATTTAAAATCATGCTATATACAATGATTTAATTTGAATTCTAGTAGCAACAATTTTTTTAGCTATAAATAACTGCAACACTAGCTACATATGAGTCCAATCAAAACAAAGTATCTTAAGTCCTCATCCTAAAGCTTCCATGGTGTCCATATTTTCTGTGCTTGTGTCCATGAAGTTTGTACTGTTTTGGCTGTTCTTTTCAATGTGCTTTTGTACACTCATAACTAGCCCTTCTTCCTCTTCTTCAATTGTTGGTTCTTCCACTTTACAAAGTAGAGAAGAAGCAAGTGCTTTTTTGAAATGGAAAGCAAGTCTTGACAATCATAGCCAAACCTTACTATCTTCATGGAGTGGCAATAACTCATGCAACAACTGGCTTGGAATTACATGTGATGAAGATTCCATATCTGTTACTAATGTAAATCTCACAAACATGGGATTAAAAGGTACACTCAATAGTCTTAACTTCACATCACTTTCAAACATTCTTACTCTTGATCTTAGTGTCAACTTCTTGAATGGAAATATTCCTAACCATATTGAAATATTGTCCAAACTTTCTTATCTTGATCTTAGTGACAATCTTCTCTCAGGAACAATTCCATATGAAATAACACATTTGACTAGTCTTCATACTTTACATCTAGATTATAATATTTTCAGTAGTTCCATTCCTGAAAAAATAGGTGCATTGAGGAATCTGAGAGAACTTAGTATCTCAAATGCAAATCTCACAGGGACTATCCCATCTTCTCTTGGGAACCTAACCATGTTGTCACAGTTATATCTAAATTATAATTTTTTTAGTAGTTCGATTCCTGAAAAAATAGGTGCATTGTGGAATCTGAGAATACTTAGTATCTCAAATGCAAATCTCACAGGGACTATCCCAACTTCTATTGGGAACCTGACCTGGTTATCAAAGTTATTTCTAGATGGGAACAAACTTTTTGGAGAAATCCCACCTACAATTGGAAATTTACTGAACATAAAAGAGTTATATCTTAATAATAATAAACTTGCTGGATCTATTCCTCAAGAAATTGGAAAGTTATTGAACATAACACATTTATATCTTCAACATAATATTCTTTCTGGTTTCATTCCGCGAGAAATTGGGAAGTTATTGAACTTAGAAATTCTAAATCTTCCTGTCAATAATCTTTCTGGATCTATTCCTCAAGAAATTGGAATGATGAAGTCTTTGAGTATTATTGATTTGTCAAATAATGCTTTCTTTGGTAAAATACCAACTTCAATTGGAAACTTGAGCCATTTACAAATGATTGAATTTCATGGAAACCACCTCACTGGGACAATTCCGACGGAATTGAATATGCTTGCTAATTTGGAATCTTTCTTTCTAAATGATAACAATTTCATTGGTGAGTTGCCTCATAACATTTGCTTTAGTGGAAACTTGAAATCCATTATTGCTTCAAATAACCATTTTACTGGGCAAGTTCTACAGAGTTTAAAGAATTGTTCTAGCCTTATTAGACTTTGGCTTGATCACAACCATTTTGATGGAAACATAACAGATGATTTTGGTGTATACCCAAATTTGAAGTTCATGAAATTGGATGACAATAATTTTTATGGCCACCTTCCATCCAACTGGAGAACGTTTTATAACTTGACACAACTTCACATCTCCAAAAATAATATATCAGGTTGTATGCCACCTGAACTCGGTGAAGCACCTAGCCTATATTCAATTGACTTATCTTCAAACCATCTTACAGCAGATATTCCAAAGGAGTTAGGAAAATTGACTAATTTGAGCAGACTCTTTTTATCGAACAACCATCTTTCTGGTATTTTTCATGCACAAATATCGTCGTTAAAGGGGCTTGAAACCTTAGATGTTGCATCAAATAATCTAAGCGGCTTCATCCCAAAAGAACTTGTCATTTTGCCTAACTTGTGGAACTTAAATTTGAGCCATAACAAATTCAAAGGAAATATTCCTGTTGATTTTGGAAAATTTAAAATGCTTCAATTTCTTGATCTCAGTGGAAATTTGTTGAATGGAACCATTCCACAAATGCTTGGAAAGTTGATATACTTAGAAACATTAAATATTTCACACAACAATCTTTCTGGTTTTATCCCCTCTTCCTTGGATCAAATGATTAGTTTGTCGTTTGTTGATATATCATATAACCAGTTGAAGGGTCCACTTCCAAATATGCGAGCATTCAATGACGCTACATTTGAAGTGTTGAGAAATAATACTGGCTTGTGCGGTAATGTTTCTAGCTTGAAGCCTTGCATAAAACCAACCAGTGGGTCACATAATAATATGACTAAAAAAGTGATATTCTTCATAGTTTTACCTCTAGCACTAGGAACTCTTATGCTAGCATTCATTTGTTTCAAATTCTCGTGTTGTTTTTGTCATTCGGCGGCCACTAGAGACAACCAGGACGGAGGAAACAACATTGCTCCTAAAAATGTATTTACAATATGGAGCTTTAATGGGAAAATGGTGTATGAGAACATAATTGAAGCCACAGAAGAGTTTGATGACAAATATCTCATTGGAGTAGGAGCGCATGGAAGTGTTTACAAAGCAGAGTTGCAGACAGGTCAAGTAGTTGCTGTTAAAAAACTCCATTCAGTAGCAGATGCAGAAAACCCCGATCTAAAATCATTCACAAATGAGATTCAAGCTCTAACAGAAATTCGGCATCGCAACATTGTGAAGCTATATGGATTTTGTTCACATTCGCACTTATCGTTTTTGGTTTATGAGTTCATGGAGAAAGGTAGTTTGGAAAATATTTTGAAAGAAGATGAGGAAGCAATTGCATTTGGTTGGAATAAGAGGGTGAATGTTATTAAAGATGTAGCTAATGCTTTATGCTATATGCACCATGATTGCTCCCCTCCAATTGTTCATCGAGATATATCGATCAAGAATATTCTACTGGATTTAGAATATGTGGCTCGTGTCTCCGACTTTGGAACAGCTAAGCTTCTTAATCCTAACTCATCCAATTGGACCTCTTTTGCAGGCACCTTTGGATATGCTGCTCCAGGTTAATTTTCTTTCTATGGACTAATTATGATATTACACATTAGTAATTTGTCTTGCGAGTCATATATATTATATAGGATTAGGAATATAACTACTTCATAATTATGTTCCTGTTTTGATTTGGTACAGAACTTGCATACACAATGGAAGTGAATGAGAAAAATGATGTGTATAGTTTTGGAGTATTAGCATTGGAAATACTTTTTGGAAAACACCCTGGAGATGATATTGTGTCTAATTCTTTACAATGGATTATTATGGGCTCAACACTTGATAGTATGCCATTGATGAGTAAGTTGGATCAACGTCTCTCTCGTCCGGTGAATCGTCGACAAGCCAAGGAGTTAGTATCTATTGCAAAGACAACAATTTCTTGTTTATCTGATAGTCCACAATCTCGCCCTACCATGGAGCAGGTTTCTAAGGAGCTTTTAAGTGTGTAGTTTTCTTCTTCAATGGATATATGCTTAAATGTTACTTCTTCCATTAGGTTTTTGTTTTTCTGTAAACTTTGTTGTTTTTTCCAATGGTAATTTTATTTTGTAATTTTTGAATTTTAGATGTGCTATCATTTTGAAATTTGAATGATATTTTAATGTGATATTTTGATTAGAATTTATTTATAAGAAAATTGTCCATACTTCCATATGAAATTATATATATATATATATATATATATATATATATATATATATATAGAAATAATTACACGTGAGCCAAAGGTAGACGGGCAACAAGCTGCGCTGCTAGACCTTTCTATATAGCAAAACCTAATCTTTGGAAAACTACATTCATAGACCTAGGCGACACAACATTACTATGCATGACCTTTTGAACTCTTTTCAAAATGTCTCTGGTGCGAGAAAACCAAAAGTGTCAAATGCAAACGGTAGAAAAACGTGTTGATTATCGGAGCATGCTTTCTCATGTTTGCTCATCTTGCTCATCCATACTTTGAAATCTAACCTAACTATGCAAGTTGTAACACCTAACTAACCAATTAACAGTATTATTCAATCTATATAAGCATCAAATCACAATGTATCATTCTAAACTTTTTATCTCATAATATATATTGCATTCCATTTACTTACACACACAAGCATCAAATCAAAATCAAAATTCAAAACACGAAATTGAGTTGATTAATCACAAAAGAGAAAAAATAGAAGAAAACTATTACCAGATTGGAGAAAATAGTCTCTAGATTTTGAAGAAGCGATTCAGATGAAGCGAATTGGTGCCAGAAAGTGATTCTGAGTGAATTAGGATGTGATGTGAGGAAGCGATTCTTAGGAAGCACATATGATGAGAGATCGAGGAAGAGGCAATTCCGACGAAGCTATTCAGTGTGAGATCGAGTTGCTATTCTGAGTGAGAAGATTGAATCGATTCTGGAGAAGCTGAGGCTCGATTATGGAGAAGTAATTCTCAGTGAGAAGATTGAATCGCGATTCTGAGTGAGAAGCTGAGTAACTAAAAAAAATTGACACAAACTATCCAATTAAATGGAGTGATTTTTGATTGAAATTAACCACCAACACAGTTTGTAGTAAACTTTTTGTAAGCAAATTCTATAGTATATTCTTGTAGTGAATTATCCAGCTAGATCCGGCAAGAATTTTTTTTTTTTGTTGACAAAAATATGCCCAAGGCATTTCATTTCTAACAATGTTACAAATATATGTAGGCACATCAATACAGAGTTGGAGTGGAGTCACCCTTGCTAAAACATAAGCAACTTCATTGTCATTCGTTTGTCTCTCAATAAACTCGACACAAAAGTTTCTAAGATCTAACAAAAATTATAATTTGAGTTTCTAATATCCAACAAGAATTATAATTTGAGAAATTAAGATGTTTATTTACAAACATAGAAGTAATTAGACGTCTCTAGCTCCCTCAAAAAAAGAATATATGTCTAAGTTAGTCGAAGATAAATTAAGGTCCCGTTTAACCCTGCTTATTTTCTACTTTTTTATTTTTCCTTAAACGAAGTAGAGAAATAAAAAATTGTGTTTGACCCTATTTCTCTTATCTTTCTACTTATTTACTTTATTTATCTACTTCTTTTACCGAGAAATAGGGTCAAACACAATTTTTTACTTCTCTACTTTATTTAGGGAGAAGTAGAAAAGTAGAAAATAAGTAGGGTCAAATGAGGTCTAAATGTACTATAATCCTTAGATATATACTTTTTAAAGTATTAATTAACACCCAAATAATTATTATTAAACAAAGAGTTAAATAAGTGTTTAATCTCTGTAATCATATGATATTTCGTTTTTAGTAATTTTAATTTTAATTTCTTTTCCTTCAATTATCACAAAAAAACTTCTTAAAATATTGATTAGCAACTCTTTCTTACGGGGTGAAATTATATTGTAGTTGTAATATAGTTTAAAAATAAATTTATACTTTCATGAATATAGAATTATATTTACACAAATAACTATACATTAAACTTTATTTTTGTAACACACAAATATTCATTTAAAATCGAACAACTAACTTAACTAGAGTTTCTATCGACAACCCCTTTTGAAGCGTTTCATAAGCTAAATTCCTCATTTCTTTCATTCTTTCACGAATTTCTAGACCCTCATCACCCTCAATAACTCTAGTTACAACCTCACCAATTTCTTCCCTTTCCACTAAACCATTTTCATTTCCTTTTGGCCTAATTGCCACTCTTATTCCATCGCTTAGCAAAACTGCATTCATTTTCTGCTCAGCAAAAAGTGGCCATGCAATAATTGGTATCCCATTCATGATACTCTCAACACTAGAGTTCCATCCACAATGACTTAAAAACCCACCAATTGCATTGTGACTAAGAATTTGAACTTGTGGGGCCCAATAAGGAACCAAAAAACCTTGTTCTTTAGTCCTATCAATAAACCCATATGGCAAAAACTTCAAAGGATCATGATCATCATTCTTTTTTTAATTAAGGTATCCAAAATTTGATGATTCATTAGGTGCTCTAACAACCCACAAGAATTTTTGACCACTTAATTCTAACCCAAATGCTAGCTCATTGATTTGGTCTTGTGAAAGTGTCCCTCCACTTCCAAAACTAACATATAAAACAGAATTTGGTAATTGATTGTTTAACCAAGTTAAACATTCTGATCCATTTTTAGGATTGGTCGAATCAGTTTGGATAATTGGTCCAATTGGATAAACTTTTGGATATCCATTTGTTTCATCAATCAATGCTTTTATAGGTCCTTGTTCAATTTCTTTGAAACTATTAACTATGATTCCATCAACATGCAAGAGTTGTTTGCATTTTTGAATAAATAGTTCGTATACTATGCTATTTCGATCCTGAACCGGGTTCAGAAGATCTCTTCCGTTGATTGGTACACAACCCGGAATTTGAATTGGTTCATGAAGGTCTTTGAATTGAGTAGTAGGTACTATTGTTTGATCAAGCTTTGGTAGAAACAAGCAGAAAGAAAGTGTCGTAGCCGATGATGGACAATAAATTAATGACAAAATATTTAGTTGTTTTGCACAAATAAGTGAATCGCTTGCAAAAAGATCGGCAACAAGAGCGACCAAATTTGAAGTTAAACTCAAAGATTTCAATGCGTCGCGGATGAACGGAATTGAGCGGGTTACCGCGAGTTGAAGATGGGCTGCTATTGGAGTACCTTCCGGTAAATCGTCAATGTGGATTGAAGGAAGAAATGTGGCGCGTATTGTCGAAGGGAGGGTTTGAAGGATAGATTTGGAGGATTCAGATGGAGGATTAAGTGTTGGAATTAGGAATGTGATGTGCAAGACATTGGAGAGTTGAATTAAGCGTTTAGAAAATTCAATGAGTGAAAGTAAATGACTAAAACCAGGACTAGGAACAATCACTATTTTGTTTGCCTTTTCCATATTGGAAAATTAGTGATAATTTTGGTTCATTAACATATATAAGCTGGATTCGTGTAATTAATTAATTAAAGTCAAGATGACTAATAATAATAAACTAATTAGAGTAATTTGTAGGTGACCACGTAGTAATATATTGCCGTGGAAGGAAGGTATTGCAATTATGTAAGCTCAAACGTAAGGATATAAACAGTTTTCAATTTTCTACTAGTTGTTGGAATAAAAGAATTAATCGATAAGCACTAAGCATGTCTTAAGTGTTCTTGTTCTTGGTTTATAGTTAAGTAGCAAATCTAGCTACTTTCAGCAACAATAACAGTTATTTTAAATTTAAATTGTAAATAAAATCAATAACATTAAAAAATGATTATTTTTTGTCATTGACATAAAAAATGTTTGATATATAAAAAATGTTTGACAAATAAGTCAATGTCTATGACACGTTTCTCTATTTAAAAAACTATAGTATATGAATTAGTTAAATGGCAAAGTATAAGAACAAGAAAACAAGCTCTCAATCAAAGAATATGAGGTTTCTATCTTTACAATATGCTAAGAGTCCCACTTCACCCGATCATTTTTGTGCCTTAAGTAACCACTAAATCGTCATTGGTTCATTAATGTTAGGAACTACTAGTATGCCAAAAGTGTAACAATAAAAAATTTGAAAAATAGGAGGCTACAACTACTAGTACTTCCAGACTACGGTTGTATATAACTGTAACTTGGGGCTATTAGTGTTCGTAGCCACTTCAGGGTACTAGAAGTATCCGTCTTTTTCACCTTTTGGCACAAGTGGGTGTAGTGGCCTCTAGTTTCTTGTAGGAGATTTTATCTCAAATATATGATATTTGGCTCTAGGCAAAGGCTTGTTTGTAGCTATGGGTAGATGGTGATTTTCTTTGACTTTTCAATTTTTTTGCACTGATTTGGTCTTCAAGTATCATCATCTAATATTTTATCCACAAAGTTTTAAAATGCAATTAGGATTTTAAACGCAATTTTCTCATCACTTTCTTCATATTTTCTTGATATTCTCCTAAAATTGGAAATTAAACCAAATGTAGTAAATTGGAACTAAAGTCAAATAAAAATACTAAGTTATAAAATAAAATAAGAGTAAACCGTCAAATTGGTCCCTGACTCTGTAACTCACTCTCAAATAGGTCCCTGACTTTTCAATATCTCAAATTAGTCCCTGTCTCTGTCAAACGTTTCTCAAATTGGTCCATCCGTTAACTTCTGTTTGTTGACTCTGTTAACTCTGCTGACGTGGACCGTCAAATTGGTCTCTCCATTAACTTCTGTTTGTTGGTTATATTTTTGGTTTTGTAACTTATAGCATTTTTTAGTTAACGGAGGGACCAATTTGAGAAACGTTTGACATAGACAGGAACTAATTTGAGATATTGAAGAGTCAGGAGTCTATTTGAGAGTGAGTTACAGAGTCAGGGACCAATTTGACGGTTTACTCATAAAATAAAGCCATAGGATTAATAAATATAAAACTATGTTATCAGTTGTTAATTCATCTCATTTTAAATGTGTTATCATAAAAATAAAAATAAAAGTAAGGAACCAAACATGATGGTGCACAATTATAATGTCACTTTATGAAGTTCCTAGAATTCTTTTTTGGCCCTTTAAATTTCCAATTTTCCATATATTTTCTCTTCATTTGATGTAAATTTATCGAAGACACTTTCAAACACTAAATATGAATACACATTTTATTTAGAATTCAAACTTTAGTTCTGATCTGAATCAAACTTAAGATATGCGGCCTGAGATATACTTAAATAGGTGAGGACTTCAGCTACTCCACAACTTTATCTCCAAACTCTAACGATCAAGTTAAGAGTTGTGACATTTTTAGGGTTTATTTGATAGTGTATTTGGACCTAAATCGTGTCGTTATAATGCGTAGGATTAGAGTTTAGTGTCCAAAATCCTAATTGCACAGTTGTCTTAAACAATAGATGTAGACTAAACCATAATATGATCTCTCATCACAGGATCCTAATTTGATTATCGGACAGCGTGTCCAAGTTATGGTATGCTCTAGACTAATACTTACTTTGGTCATTAATATAAGATAAACTTTACTTTTTTAAATTCTTTGAAAATTTAATATATCTAACCTATATAGACTAAATACATCAGAATCTCAATAAATATAAAAAGTAACATGGGGCTATGCTCCCTTTGTATACCAAAAAAATAATATATAAAAAGTGAGTAAAATCTTCTCCATTTCTTAAAAGAAATAGCAAATGCAAGTACTAAAGTTTAAATATATAAATATTCAAATAATATTAATTATTCTCAAAAGACATACATTTATATTCTTGATCTACATCAAAACTATAGTAATTACATTTGTCATTTCTTTGAAGAAATTGAGAGGATTTCAACTCATAAAAAGTAGAGATATGTTAAGAACGGGAGAAAGTACTTTGGTTGCCCTATTCTATAGTTGGATTCGAGTACTATATGAAAATACTAGCTAATTTCTTAGGCTAAACTCTAGTTTCCATTGCTATGCTTGGGGCCTCTTGTTAGACAAAATTCCATATTTTGATTTTGTCGATATTTGAAAATTGTTGTCATTTTCAGCTTTTCCACTCAAAGTGTATTTCACTGCCCTGTCAACTCCCATCCTACACGGTGTAACATCTCCCGTAAGAAAGGATGATGTATGATTATCAAACTAGGATGATGTATGAAGGTATGATTGTCGTTTCAACTCTAAACTCTAAAGTATTGCAAAGCTATACTCTCTCTATCCCAAAATATAAGATTCAGTTTGACTACTACACGTATATCAATACACAGTTTTAATCGCTAATATCTTTAATTTTTTATTAGTAAAAATTATAAAAACTTAATATTTTGAAAATACTCATCAAAACAAATCAACCAAGATCTTAGTATATGCTGATATTTATATCTATATATTATTAAAAAAATATGGTCAAAACAAGATAAAAGAATTGTGTCATTTAGTTAAAAGGCTCTTATAAAATGGGACAGAGGTAGTATCTTTGAAATGAATTCATGGACTTACTACAATCGAGACTTCTCTGATGGTCTGAAGTTGAGGGGGTGTCTTTCTAAGAATGAGATTAGAAATAGATTTCTTTAGGTGGTGTCTGTTTTAGTATTTTCATTGATGTTCCGCTTTTATACGGCGTCTTTGATCTGTAGCCTCTCTTTTACAGATTCATGTTCGTCTTATGCAGAGACCTGATTATTAATATTAATATATTTGCCGTTCAAAAAAAAAAATTAATTTTTTTTACCAATATACTTCTAATTATAGTGCGCTTTTCTCAACAATCTATGATAAATATTTTAAAGAAAACATTAACTTATCTAATTCTTATATAATAAAATTGATTACTACTAAATTTACTAATTTATCCTTTTTAGTTTTAATCATATTCCAAGTTTTATATCCTTCCTTGTATTTTTTTCAAAAGCAAAAGTTATAGATAAGTATATATACACTCAAGTTATAGATTAGATACGAATTATAATTTTTCTAACTAGTTAGCAAAATTATGCAAAGTAATTTGTGGTGAAATTCATGTTGGCTTGACTTACACAACTAAAAGAAATTTATTGTTTGACTTACACAAGATTGGTTATAAGTTTGGAGATTTTATTTTAGATGATATTCTCCCCGTTCCAAAATAATTGACCTATTTTTGACTTTGAGTATTATTCATATGATCTACTTTGACTATATTTTTCTACTAATATATATATGTAAATATTATCATATGAGATGTTGTTTGACACGTCTCGATGAGTATTTTCAAAATACATAATTTTTATAATTTTTAATAAAATATAATTTATGATATTAACAATTAAAGTTGTACATTGGCAAACGTAATAGTGGTCAACTAGGTCAGTTATTTTGAGACGGGGGATTAAAATGACATAGAACTTCTGATAGAAAGAAACTACTCAATTTTCAACTTAGATGAGAAACTATTGTGTTAAAATCTCCAAGTTATTGCAATATCTCTGACGTTTCAATATCGGAGAGTGCTTCTTGAAAACTTATCCAAATGTTAGCTTATTTATTTATTTTAAAAAATTTAAAATGAAAAAAATTATTATTAATTACAGTGATATTATTAACTAGTTTACAATATTATTCGAGAGAATTTGAACTAGTCTTCTAGTGTGCATAGAAGCCACCCACAATTTACACTTCAATGACCGATTCCATATTCCATTCCTTTATATTCTCTGACACTCAAACCCAAATCATTTACATAATAATCTCTCATTGTCTCTTGCTCTATAGATATAGTGAAAATGTCATGGGAATCCATTTCATACCAAAATGTCGTCATAATGAGGCACGGTGAGCGTCTCGATAACATTGATCCTTCATGGGCATCCACAGCTTCGCGGCCGTGGGATCCGCCCCTAGCCCAAGCCGGTCACATTCGAGCCTTTCAAATGGGTCGAGAGATCCAACAGAGTCTTAAATATCCAATTCATCGAGTCTTTGTATCTCCCTTCCTTCGATGCGTGCAAACTGTCGTTGAACTCATCGCTGCCCTACCTACCATCCAACCTACCATCAATAATGATCTTGGAACTAATATTGGTGAAGACAATTTTATTGATAATTCAAAAGTCAAGGTCACACAAACTTCTAAATTGTCAATTCTTCAAAATATTCAAAGACTAGTGTATAGAGATGGCTCAACTATTTAATTTGCTAAAATTGTCCTTAACTTCCATGATTGTAGGTTTCTATTGAATATGGATTATGTGAAGTGTTTAACAATGTAGCTATTCGTCCCAATGTTGCTCCTAAAGATGGAAATATAAGTTTTGATGTATCAGAGCTTGAAGCCTTGCTCCCAACTGAGACAATGGATTATAATGTTCAAAAGGTGTATAATGAGGTACAGAGGATCTCATTTTAATTTTGATATAGTAGAGAACAAAGTCACGCTCCTCTGGAGCACTTTTTAGCATTTTTCTTCATTTTATTATTATGAACTTTCTCGTAGATAAAGTGGCACGAAAGCATTATTTAGTCTAATGTAAACTTATTTTGTGCGATAAATTTCAGTTACCTCAATGGGGAGAGTCATTTTTGCAAGCAAGAGCTAGATATCAGAAAACAATCAAGGAGCTTGCAGATAAATATCCTACTGAGAATTTGCTATTTCTTACACATGGTAACAGAAGCTACCTTGTATACGTATCGGAAATATTGAATATATTTTCTCAATATTGAATTGCAGTTGAATTAATCCTTTGCAGGGGAAGGGCTTCAAACAGTACTTTCTTCAACTAGAAATGATGGTGCAAATGCAAAACTGCAATACTGTGCATATGTCGAGCTTAGACGTCCTATTTTCAACAAAGATCAATTATTCGATGGTGGGGAGTTCAATGTACTTCCTCATTATAGTCAAACAGGCGTGAGCTATATTTCCTCGAATGACCCTTGAGCAAAGATATCAACCAAACTTCAAAATGATAAAGCATATAAAGAATATGAGCTTTTACATTGGAACAGGCATAAATGCCTAGATTGTGATCAATGTCATTCTAAGTGTATGTAACATATCTTTATGCAACTTTGTCAAGGATTATGATACACTGCAAGACAAAGTACAAAACTATATTTGTGTTTTTATAAATCCGATATCAACCTTGATTCGACTCTATCTTAATAATAGCATCATTATTACTCATGACATATTCATGTATGATGTAGTCATTCATAAGGTATTACTTAAGCTATATGTCGTTTAAAAATGGAAAATCTTTTGAGGGGGCAAGAGAAATTACACTTCATCATCATCATGGTACCACTAAGCATGCCAAAAAGTAACGGCCATCAGCTTACTAAGATAAATGAGAAACATTATTAATGACAATGTATTACAAGATGCATACACAAAACTACTAGGTATGCAACAAGAAAGCAAAACATTGAAAAAGGCATCAATTAGATGTAGTGTTTCTAATAAGCATATTGTTGTTAAATTGCACATAAAACCTTCAACCTTTCAATGAACCAAACCACAGAATGTTTTGAATGCTTCTCCACCAAGGAACCACACCACCAAGAAATAGCACAAGTAGTGCCTGAGCATTTGGCTATGACTCATCCATATTCCTAAACAAACAAAATATACTATTTTATTTCATAAAAGACCTATAAGTAATTAAAAAACCATCCTATAAGTAATTAAAAAACCATCTGTGAACTTCAATATACAAAAATTAGAATTAACTTTAATAGGAGAGAAGACTAAGTTATCCTAATATCAAGTATATTCCATACAATCCGCAGTAGTAAGTTAGATACTAAAATTGGTATCAGAGCTCCAATCCTAGGAGCATCTGGTATTTGATAAAAAAAAAATGAAAATGGAACCATGGATGAGAATATTGGAAGATATGCGGGTGGTGGTAGTGTTGGAGTGGCATCTCAATAGAATGGAGCAGTTGTAGAAGAATACCGCAAACGGAGATAGAAAAGAAAAGACAAATAGAAAATAAGACATTAAAATGGTGCAGACGGAATCAGAAGTGAAACTGCATGACTCACCAACAACAGCCAACCCACTGCCGTCATCAAAACTGTCGGACTCAAGTTTGGCTATGGAAGGGAAAGAAAGGTTGGTGACAATGAAGTGATTGACATTGGTGGCGAGATCTGACATTACTTCGATTGATAGAAAAAATAAAAGAAAACACAAATATGGTGAGAGACATAGACAACAGGCCAAGTGGAGAAGAGATTCAGACCACCATGTAAATTTGGCTCACGTGCATGTCCAAAGACTCACTGCCGGTACTAGTACCATTGTGTTGGAGAAAATGTGTGGCAGAGAAATCTAAGGAGATGAAGAGTAGGTAAACCGACCCAGTGGCCACAACCAAAACTGCCATGGTAAAAAAACCAGGAATTCAGATGGTGGAATATAAGTGGTGCCAATAAGATGTTGGAATGGAAATGAAAACTCGGTGGAGTAAAATACAGCAGTCATGCTCTTTTATCTGACCAAAACTAACACCCAAACTGGCATTTTAACAATCACTCATACTCCGATTTCTAGGCAAAAATACTGCCCAAAACAAAACATTTGATCCGGGAGGATTCATTTTTTCTACAATGTATTTCTTTCACCTCAAGAACAAGGTGAAACTTTTGGGGGGAGTATTGTTATCAGGCCCAATATAGTTTATTTACATGTAATAAATAGAATAAGGATGGACATTTACTGCCATCCAATTGTATAATTTAATTTGTTGGTTATGCAAGGGAGAGACTATGCTCTCTAAAACCAAGTGGATATTTGGTTCTGTCATTAATGAGGCAGTTTCTGTTTTAATGTTTAGTCGTAACTGTACAATGGGAAGTATTACATAAATTCTATTATCCATCAATATCAAGTATATTCCATACAATCTGCAGTAGTAATTAAGATACTAACAAAATGCTTGTTTTCAAATACTTCAAAAATACAGTAACTGAAACACTGAACTTCTATTTTTCTCCAATGTCCAATCTCTCATGTGAAGTAAACAATATTTCAAACTAAAGAAGAAAGTGATCTTACATAACTCAGTTTGCAGATATATTTTCTCTACATGAACTAAATAATTTGCTTACTTATTCGATGTGCGTGAATGTAACCCAAGTTTGGCCCTTAAATTGGCACCGGCTTCAATGAGATCATCCACCTATATGCAATAACATGTAGTACATGAGAATATTAATAATATGTGCATATATGGGATCTTACATCTAGACCATACATTTTATTTTAGTGAACACAACTATGAAAGGAATCAGATACCACAGCCACGTATAAAGAACACCACTAGTTCTATTGATATCTATCATAAATAACCATTATTATACTAATCATTTTCACATCTTAAACCAACATCAAAGTAAGAACAGTGAACAGTGAAATGCTTTGTGATCTGACTTCCAAATTAGCTTTTGGCAGTATCATCCATCACAAATACCGAAATAAGGAATTATGAGTTGCAATTTTTTCGGTGTCCAAAAAGGGTTTAAGTTACCTAGCCACCAATTAAAAACAATGTTATTAAACTCAGACATAACTGGCTAGTCTGATTAGTTCAACCGAGAACCAAACCTGACGTCCAGTGTGTCTAATCATGTATGCGCATAACCAATGATAACATCGGCAACTTGGCTCTAAATCAGAAGACTTGATAACATAACTCTATGTCGACGACTCTACGCACATTCACTCAGAACAACGCACAATATTTAAGGATGACCGCATATCACATCATGCATACCAGAGTAGGAGATTGGAAATGGGACTTCGGAAGGGTCACTAACGTTATTATAAACTTGAAAATTGAAATATTCACACCTCAATAATTACAATTTACAACATCACGTACGGAAAAGTCAATGGTTGAACAATTGAAATACAAAGCACAATTGAAATTTCGTCGTCAATCACGATTGAATTCGCATCCTTTGTGCTCCAAGAAGTACCTTTACCAATATCTCTACAAATACTTGATATACGGAATGAATTTTAAATTTTATATTACTCATTCATGCAGTTTGACCTATGATCCATTAACCCAGTACATCAACCGAGTCATAACCGGTTCGAGTTCAATGGCATTGATTAAAAGTATAAGGAATTTTGTACTACATTAGGTTTTCACTCAACAAGATGTAAAAGACGCACTACATTGAAGCAAGAAAATCAAGAATATACAAAATTCCCTCATCATATCATTAAAGTTGGCAATGGGAATCGAACCTAGGACCTCATGCATACTACCCAAATCCCTCACCACTAGACCAAACCTAATGGCTTTAGGTACTTAGAATTAGGTTATAATAAATTAAATCAATTCATTGATATATGTTAATATAATTGTCACAGAAACATGAAATTACACATAAGAACAATGAGCTAATGTGATCACTAATGACAATCAACAAACAAGTTTACAACTCAAACATGCACCAAATTCTCAACTTTGTCATGTTAGTAATGAAATTGTCAATAAGTTTTATGAACATTAAGCCAACCAAACAGATGCAACAGCAAGTGTGATAGACTCATTGTCCAAGTATATAAGAGATGAGGAAAGAGAGGATTGAAAGGGAGAGTCTAAATCAAAAGATTGGGCCTCACGAACATGGACTGTATAAGGCAGGGAAGGAGGGTGACCACTTAACAGCTGAGATGGAAGAAACAATTGAGATTGTGGACAGCATAACAGAAAACAAAGGTGGCGTTTGTTTGGCAAGAGCATTCATCCTAAACTTAGTCTGATTATACTGTTCTATTTGCTTCCTATCAAAGTCCCTCATGATTGGATTCAACTCCATGAAAGTGTAAGGTAGAGGTTACAACAGAGCAAGTCACTTGTAAGGCTACTATCTGATGGATGCCAGGACAGTAGGTTGGGTTCCCACACACCCGTCCCACAGATTGTGCCTTTATATATAAATCTGAACAGTTGTTCTCTATATAAAAGGAAGATGACTATGGCCCCGTTTGAATAATCATCTTAATCAAGCTCTAACTGTTTATCATGTAAGTGCTTATGTATAAGCATTAATCTCTTTCTACAGCAACAGAAAAAATAAAGTCAAACTTTTTATGAAAACTATGAGTTGTTTTCATAACCTACCCTAGAGAACTTATGGGAATAAGCTGAAAACAGCTTATGGACATGTTATAATTATTTACACAAGTTCTCTAACAATCTCACAAGACACAACACGGACACTAACACATCGACACCGATAATAATTTGAGAAAATGACATAATTCATTGTAACCATAAGTGTTGGAGTCAGACACATGTGTGTCTGACACTGGTACACGCCTAATCCGAGGAGTGTCCGCACTTCATAGCAAATAAGACCATCCAAATACGGGCTTGTTTGAATTTGCTTATTTTTGAGCTTATGCAAAAAGCTTATTCAAATAAATAAGCTTTTATGTATTATTTATAAGTTTGTCAAGATAGTTTATTAAAAAATAGCTTATGAAGATACAATTTTTGTTAGTGAGAACTTATGAATTAACATAAAAACTTATTTATTTGCATAAGCCATTTTTCATAAGCTCAAAAATAGCTCAAAAATAAGTCAATCCAAACGGACCCTAGAGTTTATATTAAGTTTATAAACACACATTCATCCACACCCAACAAAACCCCTTTAAGCTCTCACTTACTACACAATTCACATTACTCTAAATTCCCAATACACCACTTTCACTAAACCCGAAAAAAACCCTAAAATCAAATTCCATTTCATTGCAAAAAATAACAACATAACATAAAACAAAATCCCAATAATAAAAACGAAGAAATTTGAAAGAAATTATTACCCCATGGATGCCATTAGTTTGAAGAATGAAGATAGAAGCAGAAGCAGCACTGCCTATAAAAAGAGAAGCAACAGAGAAAGCTTTCAAAGGCATGAGACAGGAATCACCTGCGTGTCCCTTAATGTAGGAACGTACACCCAATCCCATTTGAGCAGCACTGGCTACACCCCACAACCATGGGATACCACCGCCTCCGCCACTAATGGCTGTTTCCTCCATCTCCGTGGGCTGTGATGATTAGATATATCAATCACCGATCAGAGCTTTTCTGTTTAGAGATTCATTGAGGGACTGGGTTGCAATTTCTACCTTTCTAAGGGCATGTTTGTTACTCAGCAATCCACTAAGTGTGGGGCCAAAGTGATATTTACTTTTTTTCAAGTAAACAGGTAAAAATCACTTTTCAATTGCAGTTTTTTTTTTTTGTTTCTTTTGTTTTTCACCTTTGGTATCTGGTCCACTGGATTGCCGAATTGAAACGTGGTTCTTTTCATCAAACCTAACGTTAATTACTATTAAACTAATTAATGATTGGTGCTTCTTTTTCATGTGAAGAGCACTCACAGTTATCTGGTTCGCAATTTGGATACGCAATATGTTACCTATAAAGCATTGGGTATGTGGGATTATGAATAGTTGATAAGGATATGCATAGTCGGTATGTTGTTTGTAGGGGTGCTCGTGGTGCGGTTCGGTTTTGAGCCAAAAAGTCATCCTAACCGCAAGATAAAAATATATGCGGTTCGGTTTGGTTCGGTTGATTTTTAAAAAGTCATCCAAACCAAACCAACGCGGTTAGGTAGGATCGGTTCGGTTGGTGCGGTTTATTACGATATAAAAGATATGACGATATTACCAACTTGTTACGAAATAAACATAGAAAATTTTAATTTATTTTTGTTTACGTGATATAATATGCATATCCACAAATTGCATATACATAAGGACTTGTTTTTTATACCAATAATATAGTTTTTGATCGCGTTAAATGATATGTTTTCACAGCGTACTATTTTATGGACTCAATTTGGGTTGAGCTTGCTAAGTTGGACTAGGTAATATTTTTATTGTATTTTTTTATTGACTAAATTTAATATAATATTTTTATTGTATTTTTTTTTACTAAACTTCTTCGTATATAATTGGAAAACTAAAGTTTGTTTTTTTAAGCTTTCAAAAAACAAAAAGTTTGTTTTTTTAAAAACAATTTGGTACATAACATATTAAATTTATTGAAAAGAAAAAGTGTGTGCGAAAAAAATTATTGCTTAATTAAAATAAGGGTATAATTGGAAAATAAGATGCAAAAATTTAATTTTTTAATTTTTTTTCTAAAACGACAAGTAATTTGAAACGGAGGGAGTAATATATTGTTTATTTTTTATCAAAAATATTGTTTATTTTCTATTTCTATATTCCTATTTTTATGCGTATTCATCTTATTTTTTCTCTATAATTTTTTTATTGACTATTTTATTCTTCTTCATTTTTTGATTGAATTAAAAATAGTATTCTTCTTTCTTTCTATATTCTTGTGATCTATTTTATTCTTATTTTTAAGTATATAATCTTTTTATTGAAATTATCTTATATTCTTTTTATAATATTTTGATTTAAATTTTTAAGTGAGTTTGTTGAGTCAATCGTATTCATCTCTTTTGTTGCTATTTTGTTTATTTGATTTCTATATTTAAGCATATCCTCTTTTTTATTATATTTATCTTATATTATTTCAATTTTTTTTTAATATTTTTTTAGTGAAATTACAATGAAGGATATAAAACTTGAATTGTGATTAAAACTAAAGAGGACAAATTAGTAAATTATGTAGTAATCAATTACTCGTATATTATATTATACTCCCTCCGTTCCTTTTTATTTGTCGTTTTAGAAAAAAATATTTGTTTCAAATTATTTGTCGTTTTGATTGTATAAGGTTATACTTTGTCTATTATACCCTCCTTCCTATTTTTTTTATTAACTATATTTTACATAATTTATTTATTGTATTTTTTTTTTACTAAACTTTTCCATATAATCTTTTTATTGTTTTTGTTTTGTTCCTATATTTTTTATTGTTTTTTTTTTTCCTATTTTTTTGTACATGATATGTTCAAAAAAATAAAATAAAATTAGGGTATAATAGGAAGATAAAGTACAAAAATACACTTTTTTAATTTGTAGTAAATTTTCTAAAACGACAAATAAAAAGGAACGGAGGGAGTAATTCACAAAATATAAAGATTGGAATTTTATCAACAACAAAATATTGGAATTTTTATTTTTTTGGTTGATTTATTTCTATATTTTTAAAAGAGTGCGGTAACCAGTTTTGTTTTTTTGACAGAAAAAAATGTATTTAGTTAATTAAGACTTAAGATATTCCCGAAACTTTTACAATAAGAAAATTGGATTGACCAAAAAAAAAAAAGTTAATTGGTATAAAAACCTGATCACCAATATTACTTCCTGAAATAATTTTTCCTTCAAGAGCACGTTTTCCCAATCTCGTAATAATAAGTCTTGTTCCATTGCATAATCCTAATTTTTGATTCAAATTCCTTAAGAGCATAACTGGAACTCCAACTTTAAGTCTCAACTTGTGATTTGGAAGCCCCGACGTAGAAATCGTGTTCAAAAATTCGGGAGTATGAACATCATCCGCTGTAAGACCATCTACATTGTGTGCGAGTGGAGTATCATAACTCAAATATGTTTTTTCTTCACCAGGAATTAAATCCAACATATAATCATTTATTGTGTCGACGATGGAATTTTTAGGAGCTAGTATAGCTCTATTTTGGAAATATGCTATATCATTCATGGTTTGTAAAAGATGTGGATATGTGCTTTGAACGATAGAAGCAAGAGGATCACCCGAATTTGGAATCAATAAATCTGATGGAATGTCAAGTTGTACATCACCGTCGTTGCCATCTCCAATTTCTCCATCGCCAACACCCAAAACCCATTCAGAAAACAATCTCCTTTGTTCAAGATCCGCACTCGAAGCACCACCGAGAAGCCTCATGTTTTTACTCAATGTTAAAACTTCACAAAAATTCCAAAGAACTGAAGAATTAATAGTAGCATGAACAACTTCTGGCCTTGTACCTTTGGGTATTACTGGTAGAATTTGTCTGAAATCTCCGCCAAAAACAACAACTTTTCCACCGAAGGGAATGTGTTTATTTTTTTTATCAATAGACTTGAGAATATCTTTCAAAGTTCGATCAACAGCTTCGAAGCAGTGTTTGTGCATCATTGGTGCTTCATCCCATATAATGAGTTTTGTCCTTTCTATTAAGGACGCCATAGGGCTTTTGGGAACAATAGAACATGTTGAAAACTCGTCAACATTTAGAGGAATACAAAACCTTGAATGTGCTGTTCTACCACCAGGTATAAGCAATGCAGCAATCCCACTTGAGGCAACTGTTAAAACTATCTCACCTTTTGATCGTAATGCGGCTGACATGGCCCTCCAGATAAATGTCTTCCCTGTACCGCCATAGCCATAAAGAAAAAACACACCAGGTTTGTTTTCGTTAACTCTCATCATGATTGTGTCGTATACTTTACGTTGCTCTGAAGTCATAGTTGACATCAACCGAACATGTTCCTCAGCTAATGATTGTCTATTATAATTTAATTCATCATGTATTAAACTATTTTGTATATCAGGAATTAATGATGTGTCTGCTTGAGGCATTGGAGGATAATCTTTTAAACTCTTCCCACAACTACGCAACATCATCTCAATATCTGCTAGGGCATATTGCACCAATTGATCATCAGTTAAAATTAAATCTGCAAAGTTAAAATGAAATCAATTAATGTGATTAGTGACATGACTATGTTGGGAAAAAACAAAGTTATAAAAAATAAAAATATTTAGAGTCGCGCGAAAATATTTAATACCTGGAGCACCAAGCAAGCGTCTCTGTCTGTGCAAAATGTCATCAATCAAAAGATGTAATGTACTTTTCCAAACTATTTCTGGCCTGGTTAACTGATCTGACACCATTAATGTTGAAAACATTCTCCTTAAAAAAGTCCCTGAACCCCAGTGGCTTGTCTCTTTTATTGCGTCTATATACTCCTTGTCATCATCCAACAAACCCCTTGCAAAACAGGCTTCCTTGAAACTGTTATATTTGACATTATCCACTGTTTTTAAGTCGTCAAAAGAAGTAGGACCTTTGACGTAGTTTAACAACGTCCTCAAATAAAACCTTTCACCTGCACCAGGTGGCGCAAAGTGAACTCTTCCAATTGAGAAACCTTTTTGTCTAGGAGTCCACTGATGCAAATTTTCTTTCCATGTAAACTTAGTTGGAAATTGACTATAAGTTAAATTTCTTGCCTCTGGAAATTTCTTGTTTGCATCCATCCATGCCAAAAACTTTGATGTATGACTCTTTGGTTTGTTTAGAACATCTTCAAGACTCTCATTATCTTCAAATAAAATAGTATGCTCATCTTCAAGATGATAATTAAGCCGCTCAACCGAAGGCTCTCTGTAGTGTATATCAAAAGAAAATATCCTCCAAGCAGCTTCACATGCCGACAAATATCTACAGTCGTAATACATCTTTATTTCGTCAAAACATTTTGACTTGTCGCTTCCATTTCCAGATGTATAGAAATTTGCTGTAACACGATCATGTCCTTTGTTTACGTACTTAAAAAGATATTTGATAGAGCGGGACTGGTTACACCATTCAACGTTAATATGTGCATTATATTTCAACAACAATTGTCTATTGTATGGTACAACATACCTGTTATCGACAAAACATTCACCTTTTTTAATAAATACTCCATTATCTCTCCTCCTATATATTGGATACCCGTCATGATCAATAACAGTATCATTGACAAACTTCTTTGGAAAATGTTTAGTACATCTTCCATTTTGCTGCATGCATGGTGAGCTTGTATTGTCTTCACCACACGGACCATGAATCATAAGTGAAGTTACTATCTCGAAGAGTTGAGGATCTGTTTCTTTATCAGGAATCTCAGCAGATATAATTTTGTCTATATCATTAGGATGCACACACCGAAATGCTGGTTTGAGGAAAACCAAAATATGAGCATGTGGCAGACCACGCTTTTGAAACTCAATAGTATATATAACTGTAAAAAAAAAAAAAATTAAAATTAATGCCAAATAGTTCATATATAATTAAAAATAAAAAGTTAATTGGACTAATTATACGACCAATATAAAAGGAAGAAAAAAAAATAAGATTTGTAAAATTAACCCCTTACGTGCTCTAATTTCACCAAATATTTTTCCATTCTTGATCTCCTTTATCAAATGATCAAGTTTGATCTTGAAAATTCTGCTCGATAAATCAGGTCTATCTCCTGGTTTAAGATTGTAAGTTTTCAAAAAGTCAACTACTTCAGGCCATTTATGATTACAGGTAAATGTGATGAATAAATCAGGGTAACCAATCCATCCACAAATTGCCATTGCATCCTGATAATTTTGAATCATGTACCGTGGTCCTCCGACAAAAGATGACGGCAACACCACTCTTTTTCCCACTGTAGACGGTTCAGTCTCTCCTCTAAGGATTGCCTCACGGAGTCCCTTATACATATCAGCCCTTACATCCTTTTGGTGATCTCTATACCATTTTAAGCGAATATACTCTATCATGCTATAACAGTCAACCAAAAATTGTTGAAATAATCTTTTAGAGAACACAATAGTTGATTGGTTAATTTCTCGTTGTTGTAATCGATAGGCAATCCACTCTTTGTGGGTAATATGAGTTCTTTTCAACGATGACTTGTCTGCCTCTTCATTGTATTCAATGTCGGTACGATATCCGTCTTCACCTTTAGGGAATAATAGTGGATATTGCAATGGGAAGTACAATGGCTCGAAAGCAGAAATGCGCTTCAAAAGACCTGTTTTTTCTTCAACCACTATATCGCGCTCAAAATCAGATGAATCAAAATCACCAACAATTAATGCAGCAACCTCCGAGGATGTAGGCAAATTGTATCTCCTACCATCACGACTTCTTTTCCCTAATAACCTTAATTTTATTGTCGGAGCATTATTTTCCTTTAACTTATCCCTGATAGTCCTATATGTTTTAACATATGGATTATAATCATCAAGGATTTGTCGTAGATCATTAACTAATGCTGATTTTGTACGATCATTGTCGTCAACCATTCTGCACATAAAAAGAAAGGATATACTAACTATATTATACTTACATAGTAACTGACATTAGTGAAAAATAGTTAATAAAAATTAGACACCTTTAATTATATATAAAGTACCTGACAGATGTCATCCTATTTTGAATTTCATTGTCAGTGTCATATATGTATAATTGGGCAAACTTTGGATTGTTGCCTTGTTGTGGGAGCAAACTACCGATCTGATGGTAATTCTCACCATTCATAACAAACATCGGCGGCGCTTTTCCATTATTCATATTACTGTTAGTTTTGCCACCCATTGATGTGAAAGAAAACATGTTGTTGAAACACCGAATGTTCTCCATAAAAAGTTTACTCTTTTTATCATTTTTGTAATATAAATCATGCAAAGGTTTGGGTAGATCTGGCCACGGAGCAATCAAAATCCTCCCTTGCTTGCAACACATAGAAAATTTTGGTACCGTAGGATTACGGTCTTTTTTAATTCTTTCATCGTACCACATTTTTGCACCACAATATTGACAAATGCATTCGGGTAGACCAAAATAGACATAATCTTGATCATCCGCTGTAAAATACATATAAAATTACTTATTAAACTTATGAATTTGCTATATTTAATTTCATAAAATAAATTATATAAATAGGATGATATGTTAACTATACCTCCCATATCATCAGTGATGTCAACATTGTCATCTAATTCGTCAATAACCGTACCTCCCATATCATCATTCATCTGACCATTGTCAGCTAATTCGTCAAAATTTAACTCTGTTATGGAACTGTTGATGTCTTCACCGTTGTTCTCGTTTAGGCCGCTACCTGCCGAAATTTACAAAAAAATTAACCTCTTCAATGTTGTCAACATCAATACAACATATTTTGCCTTTTTAATGAATAAAAAAATTGCTTATATAAGAGACCAAAGAGAGTATATCATTATGGTATAACCAGTTGTTAATAAATAGAACTTACTTGAATTGCTAGGAATATCGGAGTGTTCGCGGTTTTCAGTACACATGACGCTAAATGTCTCACAACGTTTTCTTCTAACTTGATGCAGTTTAGCATTTTGTATAACATAGTTTCCAGGTCCAAGACGGTTAGACTTATTTGTTAATAGATCTGATGTTGTTGACGAACTTGCAACTAAAAAACTGTGTGTAAGTAGAATTATAAGAATATCATGTTAAGGGGGATACAATAAACTTTAGAATGTGAATATTAGTTCTTACCGTTTGTAATATCTGACAAAGGAATGCTTGCAATTCTACTGCGGCTTCTCCCGTTAATATTAACATCTGATGCATTTTCTGAATGTGGAAAGGAACTACTAATTTTGCGTCGTTTGTTTGAATCCATATATTATCGTTCGTGTCGTTTGTAACTCTTATCATGCACGTTGTATTCTGTTGGCAAGGAGTAGTTTTTGCAGAGGTGCGGTCGTTGGTCTGTGACTTAGTTCATCAAGAATTACATTGCCTCCGTTAAAAACACAAACCTAATGGTAAAAAAAAGCATACTAAAAAAAAGCATACTATATTTATTTTATTGACTAAATTTTATATAATTTTTATTGTATTTTTTTTTTTTGACTAAACTTATTTGTATAATTTTTTATTGTTTTTTTTTTCTTACTTGTTTGTTGAAAATATTGTTACGGATAACTACAACTTCATCACAATACGAAGAAACTCTAAATTTTGTTTTTTATTTTTCCGCGTAATCTTGTTTTTATTTTTTTTACTAAACTTCGTATAATCTTATGTCTAATAAAGTATTTCTCCATTAAGAAACTCAAAATGACTACAATTTCTGGCTACTTAAGCTTTCAAAAATAATAGTGTGTTTTTTTAAAAAAAAATTGGTACATAACATATTAAATTTATTGGGAAGAGAAAGTGTGTAGAAAAAATTTTTATTGTTGAATTAAAATAATAGTATATAATAGAAAAATAAGGTGTGTCCACAAATCTGTATATTATACTCTCCTTCCTAATTTATTTTATTGACTAAATTATATATAATTTTTTATTGTATTTTTTTTTTGACTAAACTTATTTGTATAATTTTTTATTGTTTTTTTTTTCTTACTTGTTTGTTGAAAATATTGTTACGGATAACTACAACTTCATCACAATACGAAGAAATTCTAAATTTTGTTTTTTTTTCCGCGTAATCTTGTTTTTATTTTTTTACTAAACTTCTTCGTATAATCTTATGTCTAATAAAGTATTTCTCCATTAAGAAACTCAAAATGACTACAATTTCTAGCTACTTAAGCTTTCAAAAATAATAGTGTGTTTTTTTAAAAAAAAATGGGTACATAACATATTAAATTTATTGGGAAGAGAAAGTGTGTAGAAAAAAAATTTATTGTTGAATTAAAATAATAGTATATAATAGAAAAATAGAAAACGTATAAAACTATCTGCCTTAGTTTTCTCTTCGAATTTTTTTTTGTTAAGTCGGAGTTGAAATCGTCAACGATTTTGGAAAAAAAAACAGGCTCATAATAATAAAACAAAATAGTAATACGCTAAACCATAGTATTAATATTTGGAAATTAAAGCAAACGAAAAATAGAGGTTAATGTCACCTTAAATTATTGGCATAATAGTTTAGTAAAAAAAAAAACTTATATTTGCATAATAATAAAACATAAATAACTTCAAGAACAAAACAAAGAACAAATTTGTAAGTTAAAAAAGATAGAAGATAAATAAAGTTGACGTCCTGCAATTGTCACTTTCCATCAGGTTTCTCGATCTTCACACAAACCATTTTGGGGGGTTTGGTGATAGAATTTTCTCCAATCTCATCAACAGCAATAATATCAGTAGAGTTCACACTATCAGATGATCTCTTCAAAGTTGACTTGGTTGTTGGAGTTTGATGCGCATCAGTGTAACTGCATGAATCAACGCATTCCAATATTTCCTACACATGACAAATAAATAATTAATTGTATTAGATAATTAAACCTTAAATAAATACCTTCTTGATGATAGTAAATAATTTATTAATAATTAATTGCAATTGATAGACGTATTGACCAATACCTTATTAATATTAGATACTTCATTCTCATCATTAGTCACCTGCTTAATATTTAAATATTTGAAATTAAATCAACAGACGAAAATTTACTATTGGATACCAACAACGCAAAAAGTAATAATAAGATAATGATGTGGACCTTAAGATTATGTTTGGATATAAATCGTTGAATTGTATCAATATCATCTGAAGCCCTCTTCACTGTATAATTCTGCCATTTATTATGAATATTGAGTTTTGAAACTTCCACCTTAAAAAGCATTTGCTTGTCAACAAATATGTCTAAGTCTTTTGGATATTCGTCAATATTTTCTGACTGTATATAAGTAAAAAAAAAATGTGGATGTTAATGAAAAATTCGATGATGAACTTACAAAAATAAATAAAATAACGATACTACGCTACCAAAAAATTACCACATTATTGCCATGTAGATAATCTAGAACATTTCTACCGACAAATTGAGAAACAACCCGGTCGAACAATACAAAAGTTGTAGATCTAGTATCATCCATAACAATTACATGAAGCTTAAACCTAAAAAGATTATACAAATTAATATAAGAAAATTAAACCATTTAATTATTTATAATTGGCTAGCTAATAAATTATTAGTTATAATACCTTATAACAGCGCTTTTAGTCTTGGGGCATTTTCGACATGTTAGAATCCCATTCTCAATGGTCACCGTCGAAGCACAATGAGTACATGATCGGAAATACCAACCATCCCCCGCATCAATTTCACAAATTCTAGCTAGCACTGTACCATGACACGGCTATACATATTGAAACCAAAGATAAGAAACAATTTGTAAGTTAGAACTAAAAGATTTATATTTAAAAGTTAATTAAAAAGTCTATAGCTAATACAAAATTTACACATAAATGTACCTCATTGGCTTCAATCAAATTCTCAATTGTCATCATATTTGTATTTAGCAGGTCATCTGGCAACGGGATGCTTAAAGGATCAGACATTTGACTTACACCTTGCGATAAGACAATGGATGCAGATTTCATCCTAGTAACAATGGCTAATATTAAAATGTATAAAAAAATTTCGTTCGTAGATAATAACAAATATATAAAATATTATACATAATAATTAATGTAAACATCAATATCACCTTGGATCCAAAAAACGAATTGGTGACACTCATAGCACCTGTGACATATCAATTAAAGAGATTATGTTGGTTTTTTACTTTTTAAAGGGACCAATCTGAGATGAGTCAAAGTTATACTTACCTAGAAATTTTCTAGTTTTGCAAAATTGCACAACCAATATGACAGGAGTCAAATTGTCATAATTTGCAAACACGTTATCAAGCTTATCAGCATAATCACCCCAAATAGAACAATGAATACGGCTACATCTTCAAAAAAGGAAATATTAATAAATATAAATATAGATTTAAAGAAATTTCGAATATTATATATATTAAAACAACACAAATTATGACATATTTACTTACTCCAAATCTTCCAAAGTAAGATCAAGCACTCTGTTATTCTTACCATTGCTTTCTATTTCTTTTACCTTACCCTTTTCAACAACATGTCCAATGACATCTACATATAGATAATTGTAGTAATTAGGTTGTATACTATTTAAAATAACTATGAATTGAAAAAAAATTGGGAAAAAAAAAATTCAATTACCTATTAACTTATCTTCATCAGTAGAATCCAAAATAATTTTGAAAGACTTAAAATCGAACTTATTGATTGGAATAGTTGGGTCGTTGATTTTGGTAAACTTTGTATGCAAAGTGGCGTTTAGCTTATACTTATGTGATGTGATCTTAAAATCACCTTCGTTAAAACCAAGCATCACCTTTTCTAAAACATAAGTATTTTCTTCCTCAACCATGGCTTGAATTTTCTGCACCAGGGCCTTCCTTACGGAAAATTGTATTTTGTCACCCTTAACAACAATATAAAAAGAACATGAATGTTATTATTAATATATATGTACAAAGATGACAATAAGTTAAACAAAAATACTGATAATATTATTTTAATATACCTGATCATCAACTAAAAGAAGATTCATGAAAGTTACTACATTTGGACGGTATTTATCAGGAACGGTCCACATGTTTGCCACGCGAATTTTGACTTTTAAATCTTTTTTTCCAGGAGAAAGAGTGGCCAATGAAGTATAAATATTAGCCATGAGACGGTGGTCAATTTTCAAACTGAATATTTCTTCTATATATATCAGAATGAATCGAATTTTCAATTGAAAGGCAGTAGCAGTTAAAGTGGAGTGTGTATATATATATATATATATATATATATAAAGTGGTGTGCCTAACTTTTGGAGAGTTGGTTATGTTGTGTATGTTTATCAAATAAGTGATCATAAATTTTTGAGAGTTTGTTATGGTGTATATATAATATAATAATATGAGATATATTTCAAAAGAGTTGGTTATGTTGTGTATGTTTATCAAATAAGTGATCGTAAATTTTTGAGAGTTTGTTATGGTGTATATATAATATAATAATATGAGATATATTTCAAAAGAGTTGGTTATGTTGTGTATGTATATCAAATAAGTGATCGTAAATTTTTGAGAGTTTGTTATGGTGTATATATAATATAATAATATGAGATATATTTCAAAAGAGTTGGTTATGTTGTGTATGTATATCAAATAAGTGATCGTAAATTTTTGAGAGTTTGTTATGTTGTATATATATATATATATATATATATATATAATATAATATATTAATAATAACATATGCGATATATTTAAAGTTTTATTTTTTTCCGTAGACATGACATATTACCTTATTCAAGTATTATATAATAATAATATATAATAATAATAATAATAATATATAATATAATATATAATAATAATAGTAGAAAGTTAATATAATAATGTTAGTAGAAAGCTAATAATAATAATAATAATAATAATAATAATAATAATAATAATAATAAATAAATATTTAACATGGTGAGAGATTCCATATTTATTAGATGTTGATTGCAAAATAATAACATAATAATAATAATAATAATAATAATATGTAATATAATATATATAATAATATTAGTAGAAAGCTAATAATAATAATAATAATAATAAATAAATATTTAACATGGTGAGAGATTCCATATTTATTAGATGTTGATTGCAAAATAATAACATAATAATAATAATAATAATATGTAATATAATATATATAATAATATTAGTAGAAAGCTAATAATAATAATAATAATAATAAATAAATATTTAACATGGTGAGAGATTCCACATTTATTAGATGTTGATTGCAAAATAATAACAACTTCATTGATGTAGTGTAGTGGCAAAGAACACAAAATAGATCTTAAATGTTGCGGGTTTGATTCTCGGTGAGGCCTTTTTTTAAATATTTTATTTTAATATTTTAGGGTAAAATGAGAGGGAAAAAGAGCGGGAAAAAAATTAGGGTTAAGAATAGCAAAACGGAACAAGCTTATAATATAAGAGATGTTATTTTTTTTAGGAATCTTCAGAAATAAAATTTAGTAAATTTTTTGGTTTACAAGAAAGCTGAGATTTAACCCAGGATCCCTTGGATATGCTATATTCAAACCTCTCACCATTAGACTAAATCTAGTGACTTAAATTTAGTAAACTTGTAACAAATAACAAATCTAAAAGATTATTATATAAAAAAGAATCTAAAAAGATTATTATCAAAAAACAAAACAAAAAACATGAATCTAAAATGATAATTTCAAACAAACAAGTCCTATATCTTAGGAATGTTAGTTATTCCTTGAATAAATTTAGTTAATTTGGTCCCATAAGTCCTAGCTCAACTGGCAAAAATGCCGAAATTGTTAGGCCGGACGTCGTGACCCGGGTTCGAACCCGGGATCTCACAATTATTTGTGAGTTTAATTTCAGTGGATTACCACTTCTTCTAAGACCAAAAAAAAAATATTTAGTTAATTTGAGTCCCGTGAGTTTAGCTAATTGGTAGCATATTATATTATATATGTAGGGGATCAGAGTTTGAATATCGGTCATCCCACTTATCTACCTTTAAAGATGAAATTTCTAGCTACTGAACTATTCGACAAAAAAACAAAATAGTTAATTTGAAAGAAACCCAGACTGTTTCCTATATATTTAATTTGTTATAATTTGGCTGTTATATATATATATATATAAATTCACCATAATTATATTTAAATTTCATGAATGTTTCTTATTGTGTTGTGTGTACACACTATTGAGGTTTAAGCATGGCTTTGAATCTCTACAACTCGAGCATTCAAAACGATGAGAAACACATTGAAGAGCAATTTAATTATATCCCACATGATGTACTACAAAATTTGGAATGGTACCCTACTTTTTCAGAAACCATGGAGAGAAGTTTACAAAAAGATTTGAATTATTTGCTCTTTAGTGACACTCATGAGAAAGAAAATATCAAATTGAATCAATTGGATGAAGGCATAACACAAGAGAATGTGTCAAATGTTCAAATAAATCAAGAGATAAATATTGATACAAGTTTGCCTAATATTCATAGCATCAATCATGAGTATCTACCAAAGAAAAATAAGAAGAGTAAATATAAGAGTCTCAAAGCAAAGAGCATAGATAAATATAGTGAGAGAATGTGTAGCCATTGTGAGACTAAAGACACTACTCAATGGAGGGTTGGTCCTTTGGGGAGAAATACTTTGTGTAATGCTTGTGGATTGCGATACAAGTCAAATAGATTGGAAGGGTATAAACCTAAGGCAAGTTCAAATTCTAATATTAGTATTACAAAGCATTCAAATTTTAACAAGACCTTGTGACAAAGGGAGGATAACCATTGGTTATCATTTTTATTTTATATGGATAGAGCATTGGTTTTTTTTTTTTTAAATTTTTTAACATGATATATATATAGCATTTGTTAGATTGATCATATATCTATATTCTTTTCATTAATAGATTTTAATTTCATTTATATTTATATTAGTGGTATTATTACTCTTTCCGTGTCTCCTTTATAATCACCTCTTTTGTGAATTTAAACCAAAATATGTTTATAAAGACTTAAACTTTAGACCTCTATTTCTTTAACTTTTAGGTCAATTAGCTTAATCAGTTAAACTATTCATCCCACCCCTAATGGGTGCAGTACTGCAGTTCATAATTCATATAGAAACATCTTCTAGCCAAGATCGTTCACATTAATATCAACTAACATGAAAATTGACCTTAAAACCTAAAACTAGCTTGAACAATAAGAGATTGTCCTTTATTGCTCTAATATTTGTTGATATCTTCTCCCTCGCATTCAAAGTATCATCAACAAGTTATATAGATAGTGGTTGTGTTAAAGATTTTACAATTTCAGCTGTTATATATGTTGAACTACATATAGTGGTCGTGGCGATGTGAAGTAATCATAAACTTGCATTAATCTTATTAAAATCAATTGTACTATTATATAATGTATACCGACTTATATTTCTCAATAATTGGTCTGGTGGTATTAGCTTGAGACATGGGAGTGTGCTCATTTTAAAGGTCTCATGTTCGATTCTCTCTAGTGCCAATTTGGATGAGCTAATTTAGCTTCTTCAAAACAAAACAAAAATCAAAATTTCAATTCTTTTTCATGATTTTTACTGAATTTTTGTTTCCTCTACAAAAGAAAATTAAGCTCCTTCCATAAAAAAAATCAAACACTAATAAATTCTAGTGACAGTTGTTCACTTTGTCGCGGCTTAACAGTGTTTTGTCGCAATTGTTTTTCGTGATTTTTGTCCACTTTGTCACAATAGAAAAAAACCGATAATGGACACTATCGATATTGTTTTGTTCACTACAACAAAATTGTTCTGGAGTGTCGGCCAAAAAGAGGCGCTAATTGACAAAAAACAAACACTACAAGGTATTTAGCATTAGTTTAGTCAAAGTCGCGACAAACACTAAAAAGGCCCAAGTTAGATAGTTGCGCCCAACAGACCATTTTAAAACCTTGCTCATTACAAAACAATATATATACTCTTATCCATGTAAAGCTTCTACCAATTAAGAAGTAAATCCACCAATTCCTACTCATAAATTTGAATTGTCTAATGTCGCATTTTCTTATATTTGTGCATTTAGACAAAACTTCAGTATTTTTGTATTTACAATATACATATATAAATGCACTTATACATTTACTTTTTTTAACAAACTTTTGTCTGAATGTAAGATAATTTAATCAAATAGAGAATTAAGAAAATTCAAATGTAGAGAGCTCAATATAACAAGAACAATTGAAAATATTTATATTGTTTATAACAAGAACAATTATTTTATATTATGTCTAAACTCTAATTCGGGTAACACCTGAACAAACACTACTTAGTGATAAATTAGTGAATACTAGTTAAATCTAAATGGATGATAAAAGGAAATGTGAATGAAACCAAACCAAATTCAAAAGAAAAGGAAATGAAATGTAAAAAATATAATTGAAAAAAAATAAACTACATATATGCTATAAATACCAAGACAAGTACAAACTACAAAGGGAAATGATTGTGAGCAAGAATTTTTGCCAAGATTCATAATTTTTTCTTTCTTTTCACTATTCCAATTAGCTCTTTGTCTTGAAGAAATATTTTCCAATTAGTCTTTCTTTCTCATTTCCAATTACAACAATGAGTGATAATCTAGATGGTTAGTACCATTCACTATTCTCTTTCGTTTGGTTTTCTTCATTGTTTAGTTCTTGCATGGATATTAGTCATTATGTTCTTTGTAAAATTAACACTTTCTTTTCCTTATAATTTGTTGAATTCTTGCATGGATAATATTACTCTTTGTTAAGTTCTTTATCAAAATCTTTGTCTATTAATTTGAAATGAATGCTAAAATTGATGATAGACATGTGATAATCAAGGTTGTAATTTATGTTACATCGCAATTCTTGATATTAAACAATTATAGCCACATTTGTCATAAAAAATCTTGATATAGTTACAATTTAATTAAAATCTTGATTATGATCACCCTACTTTTGAATGTGTTTAATTTGCTTATTTTAAAAAAAAAAAACATTTGGTCTCTCTTATTTATATTCTTTTTATTGGATGGCTTTGAATATGAGAAAATTAATTTGGTCTTTTTTGTGTATGGATATATATATTCATGATTTTGCGCTCATCAAAATGTTATTTTTGACACAAAAGAATGACACTTATACGATTTTTTTTTCTTTCAATGAAGTTAACACTTAAATTGCATGTATTTTTATATGATGTCTATATAATAAATAGGTATCAACTTTTTGTGTCTAAATTAAATATCAATGTTATTGACATTGTACAAATCATAAGTTAATTTCTAGACCTAGAGCTAGCTTTATTTTAATGCTATTTCGAATATCAATTAATACAATGGTTGATAAATATTTAAACCTTGCAGGACTATATGATATTCCAAAGGAGTCACTACAAAATTTGGAATGTTACACTACTTTTTGGGATGACATGGATAGAGAAGAAAAATTCATCAATCACTGCTTGGATAAAGAAAAAGCAAAAGAGAATCCATTGACTTCCAATGTGTCAAATGTTCAAATAATCAATCAAGAAGTAAAAGTTGATACAAGTTTGCCTAATGATCAGAAGAAGAGAACAAAAACTAAGACACTCGAAGAAATATATAGAGATATAGATCAGAAGCGTAAAAATTCTAATTAGAGAGCATTCATATACTCATAATGTAGTGGAGAAAAGGGAAGATACAACATTGGTTAGATTGAACAAAGATGTATTCTTTTTGTTAAACTTCTCAAACTAACAATTAACATTATCATTCTTATATTTAGATTAGTTTTATTATTCGATGATATTACATGCATGTTTTTTGATAAATATATATAACTGCATATTAATGAACAGGGTATAAAATATTTTAGTAGAGGGTATAACTGCATATTAATTAACAGGGTATATTACATGCATGTTGATAATATGTTGAATGTACAATATTTTAATTTTGTATTTTTGTTTCTCTCTTTATCTTTGATTGAGCTTTCACTTTGTAATGCGGCAACTATCCTTAATTTGTCTTAAGTTAAAGATAAAATAGCTTATGCAAACTATCCTCAGCTCATGCACTTTTTTTTTCTTAGTACGATATATTTTGTTGTTTCGTTTTGACTTTCTCCCAAATCATCATTGAGACTTCTTGAGACTTTCTCCCAAGGTCTTTGTTTTGACTTCTAGACGAGCGAGCTCACGACGCTTGAACAACAAAGCAGAAATTTCATCCTTGTTACTCACACGAAGTTCTTCTTTCTTCTTGGCCAAAACCTTCAGCTCATCTTCCAAAACTTTCATACGATGCATCACTGCCCCTTCCTCAGTAAAGGCTAAATTCAGGAGTTCCTCATGAACTCTCATGCTCTCTTTCATACGTCAAGTCTGATCAAACAAGTCAGAAATCAGCTCGTGATGAAGGTGATGAGCATCTTCAACGGATTCAATAAAATCTCCATCGTCAGTTAAGCTATCCTTGAGATGCATTACCCTCTCGAGGAAGCTGACCTAAAGTTCTTCAGCAAAGTCAGAGAAATCGTGTGCTTGATCAATCAAAGCATCTATGTCATGGCGAAGCAAGCCTTTCAAAGCCTTAATGATTCTGGATACTGGAGACTCATAGACAGAAGTTGGGGAATTCATAGTTGATTTGAAGCAAAGAGTACAAAAGAGTTTGTGTGATGGATACAGTTCAATAATCCCTATTTATAGCATTCATTGATAGCGGGAAAAAACACATCATGGGATACATGTAAATCCGAAAATTTCGCCACGAACAACAGCAGTTATCAGCGAAAATTTCGCCCATTATCACCACTTCGCCTCCACGGAGGCTCGTGCTTGAGGGGCTGTGGACCGGGTGTAAATACAAGGGGTGTATTTAGCAAAGCCCAAACATTATTTGATGATCCATACAACGGCCCGGTAGCAACGACCCAATGCATACATAACATTTAGCCCAACTTCATTTGAAGGCGCGACATAGAGGGCGAGATACCCATTCCTCATAGGGCGAGGTACCATGAAACATGCGAGATACCCACGATCTCATGATCTATTATCGTAACCGCTATTCTCACACAATTCACCCCATTTATCTTCTTCTTCCTTACAACTAGGAGCACAATGTATATAAAACTGTAATATTCAAACCACGTTCCCCATAATCACCTTGCAAATAGGCATGTGATCAAATGTATAAGAGGAACATGGGAAGGCCAACGAAGAAAAAGGGCGGGAAATATCCCTTCCCTGTGTAAACTATAAATAACATCGATGAAAGGACAGACGAACGAACAAAAAGATCAAGCCAGAAAAAGAACTTGTGATAATATATTGATTATTGACGGTCCAATTTAATTACTTTACACACCCCCTTAAGTGTTAACCAGAACAATAATATATTAAATTTATTGGAAAGAAAAAGTGTGTGCAAAAAAATAAAAATTATTGGTGAATTAAAATAAGAATATAATAGGAAAATAAAGTGCAAAAATACATTTTCTTAATTTATTTATTTTCTTTCTAAAACGACACAAGTAATATGAAACGGAGGGAGTAGTATGTTGTTTAATTTTTGTATGAAAAATACGAAGGTGTGAAAAACACAAGAATGGGGGTTGAATTGTGTTTTTGGATTTTTAAAATTTTTTAAAACGAGTATGCAATGCAGCGGAATAAAACACAATAACAGAGTAAGGGAAGAAGGAAAGAACACAAGGAATTTTATACTGGTTCCTCTCACAAACGAGAGTAGTCTAGTCCTCTTGTACTCACAATGGATTTCACTATAATCACACAAATTATACACTTGCTCCAGATCACACAGCAGGAGACTTCAACACTGCTCAAGCACACAAGCAAAAGACTTCCAAATGTTCAAGCACACAAGCAAGAGACTTCCAAATGCTCGAGCACACAAGCAAGAAACTTTACAAAATCTTACACAAGATAAGATAAAGTACAATAAATACACCTAAGATTTTTAACTCTTTCTAATGAAAACAAATACAACGTATCAGAACTTCTTGAATCTGAAGCTTTAAGAGTTTGAGTCTTGTGCAAATTTTCCAATGATAGCTTGAGTATGCAGGAGTGAGTAATTTATCGGTTATAGCTCAGTGTTGTATGTTTACGATCTCTCAAGTGCTTCTGAATGAATTCAGAGCTTCTAAACTTCATTCAGACTCCATTCTTTCTCAAAGATTCCTGCACACTTAAAATAAATTTTAGTAATTCAATTGTGCATTTAATACTTTATTATCATCAAAACTTTAACAAGTTCTTGGGGTTTGTTCTAAGAACCATTTTTGTTCCAACAAAATATTGTTTATGTTTCTATTTCTATATTCCTATTTCTAAAATGACAAGTAATTTTTTATTGACTACTTTATTCTTCTTCCTTTTTTGATAGAATTGATTATTTTATTTCTATTTCTATATTCCTATGATCTATTTTATTTTTTTTAAGGATTTTATTTTTATTTTTAATTATATAATTTTTTATTGTAATTATCTTATATTCTTTTTATAATGTTTATTTAAATTTTTTAGTGAGTTTGTTGAGTTAATCATATTCTCTCTTTTGTTGCTATTTTTATGCATATAGATTGTTCTATTTTGTTCCTATCTATGATTTATTTTATTTCTATATTTAAGCATATCCACTTTTTTATTATATTTATCTTATATTCTTTCAATATTTTTTTTTCATATTTTTTTAGTGAAATTACAATTAAGGATATAAACCTTGGAATGTGATTAAAACTAAAAAGGATAAATTAGTAAATTTGGTAATAATCAATTTTATTATATTATAATTCATAAAATATAAGATTGGAATTTTTATCAACAAAAAACAAAGATTGGAATTTTTATTTCTATATTTTTTTTGTTGATTTATTTCTATATTTTTAAAAGAGTGTATCTAGCTTCTTCTATTTTTGACAGAAAAAAAATGTATTTAGTTTTTTTTGACAAAAAAAATGTATTCAGTTAAGACTTAAGATATTCCCGAAACTTTTATAATAAGAAAGTTAATTGGATGTCCCTGTGAGCTTAGCTCAGTTGGTAGGGACATAGCGTTGTAAACGCAGGAGCCAGGGTTCGATCCTTGGACACTCCACTCATCCTCCTTTAAGGTGGAATTTCTAGCCAGCTACTTGACAAAAAAAAAAATTTTAATTGGATAATTCATATGAATTTTATTTCTCGTGATCGTAGGGAATCCTAAATCTTAGTAGTAGCCTTTACTTTGAGAAAATTTTATTTTTTTCAGGAATCTTCAGAAAAAAATTTAGTAAACTTGTAATAAATAAAAAATCTAAAAGATTATTATAAAAAAAAAAAAAAAGAATCTAAAAGATTATTATCAAAAAACAAAATAAAAAACATGAATCTAAAATGATAATTTGAAACAAATACATCCTATATCTTGGGAAAGTTAGTTATTCCACGAGCTTAGCTAGCACATTGCATTATATATGCAGGGGATCTAGGGTTTGAACACTGATTATCCCACTTATCAATCTTTAAAGATGAAATTTCTAACCATTAAACTATTTGACAAAAAAAAAAGTTTGTTAATTTGAAACAAACCGGATTGTATCTATATATTTGTTATAATTTGGCGGTTATATATATATATATATATATATATATATATTTAAATTCATTACTATATTTAAATTTCATGAATGTTTCTTATTGTGTTGTGTGTACACACTATTGAGGTTTAAGCATGGCTTTGAATCTCTACAACTCGAGCATTCAAAACGATGAGAAACACATTGAAGAGCAATTTAATTATATCCCACATGATGTACTACAAAATTTGGAATGGTACCCTACTTTTTCAGAAACCATGGAGAGAAGTTTACAAAAAGATTTGAATTATTTGCTCTTTAGTGACACTCATGAGAAAGAAAATATCAAATTGAATCAATTGGATGAAGGCATAACACAAGAGAATGTGTCAAATGTTCAAATAAATCAAGAGATAAATATTGATACAAGTTTGCCTAATATTCATAGCATCAATCATGAGTATCTACCAAAGAAAAATAAGAAGAGTAAATATAAGAGTCTCAAAGCAAAGAGCATAGATAAATATAGTGAGAGAATGTGTAGCCATTGTGAGACTAAAGACACTACTCAATGGAGGGTTGGTCCTTTGGGGAGAAATACTTTGTGTAATGCTTGTGGATTGCGATACAAGTCAAATAGATTGGAAGGGTATAAACCTAAGGCAAGTTCAAATTCTAATATTAGTATTACAAAGCATTCAAATTTTAACAAGACCTTGTGACAAAGGGAGGATAACCATTGGTTGTAATTTTTATTTTAAATATAACATTATATTTTTCTTTATATAGTTACAACATTAGTTTTTAAATTTTGAACATGATATAGCATTTGTTAGATTGATCATATATTCATTAATAGATTTTACTTTCGTTTATATTTAGATTAGAGTTATTATTAGATGAGTCCACAAATCCTAGCTAATTAGTAGAAATATCGAAATTACTAGTGTCAAACGTCATGATCGGGGTTCAACTTGGTGACTCCACTTTATGTGTATGAGTATTCAATGACTTTGTCATTTTGTCTATCAACCAACAATGATAGTTCATCTTAAGATCTAAAACTAGCTTGAAAGAATTTTAGAGAAATTCACATTATAACCAATACAATCTCGCAAAATTCATCGTTAAATTGACAGTTTATATCATAAGACCATTCATAAAAAAATTTAGAAAAATTAAAAATTATTTGATATGTTATTAGAGATAATAATTTCATAGGAAAAAACACAATTTCATTATTTAGAAACATTACACTAATTTTTTATTTTTTTTCATAATAAAATTCAATATTGACTATTATGAGAAATTAAAAAATCTCAAATTTTATTATTTTGACAATTTTAATAAATAATATCTAGTTATTATAATTTTTTTAATGATAGAAAAAATAATTTATTTCAAAATATACTCATTTAACTATTAATTTAATGAATTAATGTTCCAGACTAGACTACGGGTACATTCAAATTTCCCATAAATAGGGAATGGAATGGAAGTAGAAATGAAAAGGAAAATGTTTAAGAATAACAAATGTGGTGATTAGTATAAGGACATTAAAATCAACATAATAATGTGGAATAAGTGGTTGATACTTGGGCTCGTTAACGATTTGGTCTTGTGTTTGATACTTGACTGATGAATATAGATAAGTATTTGTAGGGAGAAATCAACCATATGATTATGCACTTAACAGATTTTTATTCCCCTAGATTTCTAGCCAAAACCAGAGAGAAAAAATACTGGAGGGCGCGCTAAACAATTTGGAGTATTTATCCATGGTGTGCATAAGCAAAACTTATGCACCATAACTTGTGCCCCTCAAGATGATTAATCTCTACAGTCGCGCGTGAATGATACCTTTGGTTTACAAAAAAAAGTATAAGGACATTAAATTTTTGTGAATTTTTTTTTGAAAAGTCAACATATTAAAAATTAAAATGTTTCACTTTTTGATTGAATAATTTCTTTAAATAAAATGTTTAAAGTGTGTTTTAGAAAACAAATACAGGTAGTAATTATTCTCGTAAATGAATACTCCCTCCGTTCCAAATTATATGTCATTTTGACATTTTTACACATATTAAGAAATGTAATCATTGTTGTATGGAAAAGAGAAATTATGAGTTGATTTACAAAATTGTCCTTCATTTATTATATTGAAAAAATAAATTGAAGAATTGAAAGAATAGAGAGTAATAAATAGTTAAGGGTATAATAGGTAAAGTTGCATTAAATGCTTCATTGGTAATATAAAGTGACATATAATTTGGAATAAATTTTTTCTTCAAAGTGACATATAATTTGAAACAGAGGTAGTAAAAGGCAGTATTCAAAGCGTGGATGCAAGATAATTATTCTTTTCATATGTGTGACTCAATTCAATGGGTTAGATTGGTTTTCTTGACCTTGACCTTATGTATTCTTTCCACTAAGTTGATAATTTATTATGTATAATTACGAGTATATAATGAAAATGTAAGTTCTCAATCTTAAACAAAATTAAATATAAGATCAAATCCTACGTAATGGCTTCTCGTTTCCATCAGCTTTTTATATTCTGTATTTTGTTCATTGCTTTAGCAAAAGCAGGTAATCAAACAATATTAGTTTTAATCCATTAATTTTCTTAGCCAAACAAATTTTTTTTAAAAAAAAAAATGATATATTTTCTTCAAGTTTTTTGTAAAATAGTAAAAGTGCATGTCACTATGATCAATGACATTCATAATCATACATAAGGATTAACTTTCTCTTGATTGCAGCAAGTGAACCTTTTCAAGATCCTCCGGGATTCACTAATTGCGGAGAAAACACATGTGCAAAGGGTGACGGATTCTGCTATAAAGCTTGCTATGTAGAGGGCTTTGTCCAAGGTGGAGAATGCATTCGATATGCTCACCAAGATGAAATTTGTTGCTGTGTCGAGAATGAGTTATCGTCATCATCACCCGCTCCCAAGTGATATCTCTTTGTTAATCAACCTTGAAGTACTTGTTTCCAAGTTGGTAATAATGGTGTCAAGGAATCAAAAGTTATTGGCACCATTAAAATTCTAAATAAATAAAATACACTAAATTAAACTTGAATTAATTTTGTTGATGGTTTTATATATCTTAATGCTCTTGTTCTATTTTTATTTGGATTTTATATCTTGTTCTCATTCTCTACGGAAAAATTTCCTATGACAACCAAACAAAAGGTATGAATCAAAAGAGAGTAATAAGTAATTATAAGGGATTAAGATCCTCTCCATTTATAAAAATAAATGGAAGATGCAATTTGGAGAGAGATAGACACAAAAAAATAGGTGGTGGGTCATATCATTAAGTGAGTCCCACCATCATTAATTATTTTTTACTTTTTATGTGTCTATCTCTCTCCTAAATGGAGCAAATGGAGAGGAAAATAAATGGAGAGGATCTTGACTCATGTAACACACTTATTATATGTCACATTTGGACCCACTTAATATCACACTTTTACATTTATATTTCCAAAACTATATAGTAATGGAAGAAATGTATAGAATAGGAAATAGAGAGGATATTAACCCATGTAACACACTTATTATATGTCGAAAATTAGCCTCTTATTAAGCCTAACATATTCTGATATTTTATTTTTCACAATTTGTATTGTCAAAAATGTTAATGAAGATTGCTTTTTATTTGTTTATTTTATGAGACAAATTATCGGTAAGCAGGTAGGCTCTGTTTGACAAGCACAATAAGCTAATTTATCGTTTATGTCTTATACTCCCTCGGTTTTAAACCGTGTGCACTAAATAATTATCACGATTTGACCGTGTGCACTATTTATACAAGTTATTTTGACTATATTTTTTTACTAATTTATAAAGATAAATATTAACCTATGAAATTTTGTTAGATTTGTCTCAATCAGAGGAAATCAATAATGGAAGAAGAAATTTTAGGCCAAACATTTTAGTTAACTTTTGATATACTGTTGTAAAAACTCTTTGAAATAGAATAGGTTGATGGTTGAGAATTGAGATGAATTCTTTTATCTCCTTAATTATCATTCTACTTTTTAACTCGACTATTCTTTTTTTTCTTTCACCACTCGTTTAATCTGGTTCGGAGATCAATTCTTGCATCAAGTGGTTCCAGCCCCCTCCCGATCGCAGTTGTGGGGATCGAACCGTGGTCCTCCCTACCAAGTTCAGCGTCAATCATCACTGAACCAACTAACGATTAGTATGAATAATTGAAGTTTAGTTTGACTATTCTAATCACTAAGCTATTCTTATATTCTTAGTCTATATAATTATACTTGACTCGAGAGTTTGCTATAGCGATATAAAAAAAATAATGGAATAATTTGTATACAAAATATATTAGGAAAAAAAAAAGTATCCTTTACATTTGAAGCCCCACTTTGTATACATAATTCGAATTAAATTTAATATCACAACAAAATAAAAGCTTATAAACTTGATATATTTTTGAAGTTTGGTTGATATTTTTTTCTCAAAGACCTTGTGAGGGAATATAGGTTACCCCACTTTGAGTTAGTACATTGAACTTTCCTCCAATAAGGGAATGATCTCTTTTGTAAATAGGACGATTTAGTTGTACATAACCACAATATTGCACTTTATTTACCACAACATCCTTTCTAAATGAAGAAAGAGCCACCTCAATTCCTTCCCCTGCAAAATTTTGATTCAATTATAAATTACATATACTAAATATAAGGTTCCATATATAGATACAGTTAAAAAACAAACATCATCACATAAAAAAAGAGTGCGATTTTAATTATAGTTTTAAATTGTGATTACTATGAATTTGAATATTGTGCTAAAATGTAGGGAAAAAAGACCAATATGGTTAAATTGTTGTTGTGGAGATTTTAAAATTCTTTATATTACACTAGCTGCCCACTGCGATTTAAAGCTATTGTTTCGATTATAGAGAAAGATATGCAAACCTTGGAAACCAATGTGGATTTCAATAAAAAAATTGAGTGAATAGGCAAATCAACCTTCCCGCATTGATCAAATTAGTCATTTATGTTTGCGAATTGACAAATACATCTTCGAAATTGTAAAAATGTCATTCAAAATAATCTCTCTATTAACTTCTACGATTAGAGGCTTTAACGTAACAAACTAATCAAATATCTCACATCGCACACCGATGTCAATGTCAACTTATCAAGAGACAAATTTGTTTATGAAATTCATGTAATGTCAATGACAAATTTATAATCTCTTTCTTAAGCAAAATTTATCACTTATTGCAACTATGCATACCTAGCGTAATAGTCTAAAAAGATGTAAATATTATAGGTAAATTAGTCTCTTATGTAGTGACATTAATATGAGATCAATATTGAGGGTTCGTATATTTAGTTAACATGTCATTTCATAGTCTCTAATAGTAAAAATTAATAAAGAGATTAATTTGATCGATATTTTACAATCGTGTAGCGGAATCAATTTGCTTATTTACTCGCCATTCAAAAAAAAAATTGCTTACTTACTCAAAAAAAAATTGATGAACAAGGATTGAATGATTTTTACCATGTGTAATAAACAACAAGTTCTGAGTAGGAAATTTATCTGCAAGTTTCTCAATTGTGTGTTGATATCTATCCCTTGCTTGTAAAACTGACTCTTCCCATTTAGGTAACTGAAGTTCATCAAGCAAAACAAGTTTTCATTAACTTCAAGAAACTTTACAATAATACTACGTAAAATTAATATGAAAAATAATTAAGATGAAAATAAAAATTAATATTGTACTTACCTCTTTATATACCATTTCTACATTATTATCAACAGTCCCAACTGGGAGCATGGCCTCAAGTTTTGATATATCAAAACTGAAATTTCCATCTTTAGGAGCAACATTGAGACGAATAGCTATACTATTTATCATTTCAGACAATCCATATTCAATAGAAACCTACAATTGTGAAAGTAAGGGAAGGAATTTTAATTAGCATATTAACTAATAGCTTATTTTTTGTTTCTATTAATTAAGGTGATAAAAATTTATTTTCAATGAATTAATTTTTTAAAATTCATTTTATTTAAAATTAAGTTGAATGTAAGATAAACTATATTTATATTTAGATACATACTTCCTCCAGTCTCATATATAAGAAACAAAAAAAAAAGGCACACCCTTTAAGAAAGTGGAGTAAATTAGGAAAAACATATCATTTCCACTTTTACCCTTACTTTTTGTTTAAATTAAATTATTATTTATTATGGGGAAAAGTAAAACAAAGGGTAAAATTGGAATATTCAAAATAAATGTAATGATTGTAATAACTTTTTCTTATATTTAAGACTTTGTAAAAAAAAAATTGTTTCTTATATATGAGACCGGAGGGAGTATTCCATAAAAGTCAATTGAACAATAAAGTTGAGTGTAAAAATTATGTTTGAAATTAAAAACTACAAATCATAACTTCAAGGAAAAAAAATTTCAAGTAAATTAGTAATTCTTTTTTTGTTTTGAAGAAGCTAAACTAGTCGACCCAAATTGGCACAAAGATAATCGAACCTGAGACCTTAAGAGGACCATACTCTCAGGTCTCAAGTCAATACCACTATACCAACCCAAGTGGGTTCAACTAAATTAATTCTCCTGAAAAACATTTAAACTTGTCTAAATTAATTCCACACATAAAATCAATTTTGATACATTAAAAAAGAAACCAAACATACACAAAATCATTTATACATGCTATATGAGTATTATTTTGTAAATATTAAATAATGTGGTATCTTTTTTTTTTTTTGACAAAAAATAATGTGGTTTTTTTTTTTTGAATCAAACAAACTTACTGCATTTCATTAAAAACTAAACGTTCAATACAAAAGGGAATATTCTCAAACCTATGGAAGCTAGCCCAAGAATTGGCCGCCCTAGCAAGAGTATGAGCAACCAAATTCGCTTGCCTCCTAACAAACTTAACCTCAAAGTTTATAAAAGATGACATAAGACTAAGGATATCATGAACAATTGACAAAAACTCAGAGTTGTCTCTACGCTTCATATGAATGGCCTCTATCAAAACTTTCGAATCACTTTCAAATTGAACTCGATTCAGCCCTCGATGTCTTGCTTCTTCCATTGCTAAAATTAAAGCTCATGCTTCTCCTTCTACAGATGAAATCACAGTTTGCTGCCATTGTGTCATACCAGACATGAAGTGACCACTATTATCGCGAAAACGCAATCTCATCGAGGTCCTTTCAGATCCAGACACAAAGGCAACATCAACGTTACATTTTACCCAGTCTAGAGATGGTTTCTCCCACCTTACTACATCCGCTTCTGTAGTCCCGCTCACATTATTACTCTGTAAACTTATGTACTGAGTACCAATCATTCCAAGCATCAAAAGCATGTCTTCCAATTTGACGTGACATCTGTACATTATCATTTCAAAGCTTATCATTACGATTTTGCCAAATGCACCAGAGTAACATAGCCACTCTACCAACAGTATCACTACTTTCATTGCTGCAAATAGCGAAAATACGATCCATAGCATTAGTTTGTTGGTACGTAGCATTATGTAAGACAGACGACAGACCAGCTGCACTCCAACTATCCCGGGCTACTGCACACCTAAAGAATATGTGAAGCTCATCCTCAATCTCCTCATCACATACAGGACAATTGAGAGTACATTCCACTCGTCGTTCCAACAATCGAGAAGGAGTCGGGAGACATCCTCTACATAAGCGCCAAAGTAAATGACGTGCCTTGTGCGGAGCTTGAGCTTTCCAAATACCATTTCAATTACCCATAACATGATATTTGTCGCTACCTATTAAGTAACACATAGCTAACTTATACCCGGATTTCACTGAATAACACCCATTTCTTTCCTCATCCCAGACCACTTTATCCTCACGGACTGAGCTAACAAGTGGTGTTTCCAGAATCTTCTCTGCTACATATCTTGAATAAAGTTGTTTTTTGGAAAGTTGTTTCCCAAACTCTCCAAATCTATTGAGAAAATGGGCTTATATTCGCTCAAGGCCCATATCAAGTGACGCTGCACTCTTTAGAACTACTTTAATCCAAGAAATTAGTTTTTTTATCAAATAGTTTTTTATATAAATAAATAGTTTATTAAGAAAAATAAATAGTTTTTTTTTGTCAAAAAAAAAATAGTTTATTAAGAAGTAATGAACTAATACCTTCAAAAAGTGTATTAATAATAGTTTAACTAAATATTATAAACCAATGAAAAAATAGGCCAAATCAATAAACAATTCGGTCAAGAATTATTTCCATCAGAAATCAAACTCGAGTCACAAACAATTCATCTTAAAAGAAATTTATTAACCACGTGAAATCAATGTTTTAGTTTACATCACCATAAACCATTTTATCTCTTCTAATTCAACATTTAAATCTTTCATGTATTTAATTATTAATCCCTAAAATTTCACAAAACCCTTCGGTTACTACGGAGAATTCAATCCTCTAGTTTTCCCCTACTTAACATTATGTTTGAAACATGTCGAGTATTAAATATAGATATTTTTGTCCACCAAAATTTGAATATTGGTTTCTTACGTTGTAAGAGTCTGATTTATTTCAAACTCACAACCTTTGTTGGTTAATTTAACAATTTGATATAAATTAAAATTTAAAATAGAAAATAAGATAGGAATGCTACTACTATAGAAACAAAAAGAAAAATGAAACTACAAATTCCTTCATTCGATACAAATCAAATCACCCTACGAATCAAATAAAATCTTGAGCTTTACTGTATTGAATTTTCATATCAAAAAAAGCAATCTTAATCAAATCTTCAGTGATAATCACTTATCACTGATTTTCAATTAATAGAAAACAATCATGGAATTGTGTATGTATTCATATATATGTTGCAGGCTTTATATTACTATTTCAAACACTCCACTTTTTTATATTACTATTTTTTATATTTTATACTAGTACTATATTGTATTTACTAGTATTAATTAATATTATATAGTACTAGTATAAACCAAACATCTATCTGACATTGTGTCTTTGAGACAAATCACTACTAGTAGTAGTAATTCTATTTATGGTAAGAATTAAATTTCAAACAAAAGATATCTGATCATGGACAGAATCAAAAAAGCCTCACAAGAATCAGAAAAGCCAAATTTGCAGCTTGTAATAAATACAAAGGATGACAATGACATACCACCTACTTAACTAATCCCATTCAAAATTGTAAAAACAAATTATATTACTTATGTAAAACAAAAACAAAAATACTAGTTGTTAATTTTTAAATTAGGAAATTAATCAATTTCTTTTACAAAACATGAAATTTTGATCAAAATTTAAGAAGAATCAATAATGAAATAAAATCCTAACCTTGACATTTGAAGGGTCAACAAGAATGTTGTCGCTGGGTACATTTTCACGAACATCGTTAACGGCCGAAAGAGATACAACGAATTCGGCTGCAGTTTGGATGCAACGAAGAAACGGGGAGACAAAGAGTTGGTGTATCGGAAACCCAAGGCTTTGTTGAATACTCTTTCCCGTTTGAAATGCTCGGTCGTGACCCTGTTGAGCCAGGGGCGGATCCCACGGTCGTGTTGCCGTGGATGTCCACAAGGGATCAAGATTATCGATGCGATCACCGTGCCTCATCACGATAATATTCTGGTGCATAATTGGATGTTGGTTTTCCATAATTTGATTCCCTCTTAAATCCATTTTCACTATATAAGTATATAAAGAATGACTTATTAGTGAAGTTTTTCATACAAGAAATTACATGTGAAGGATCAATGTTTACTTACCCGTTGAAATAGTTCCTTCAAATTTCAACAAGGAAAATGTATCGTAATGAAGGGAACAATTTTATTGAAAAAATCGGCAATTTTCTATAAGAATGACTATGCAACGTGACAACGTGTAAAATATTTTAATATTGGAGTCACTTTCTCATTTATTTATTTATTTATAATTTCTTAATTATTTATTATTTGATAATAGACTTCCCGATATTATATAAGAGAAAGTCTTGAATTGTCATAAAGATTTAGTCACTTGATTTAGTCATATACACATGTTTAATAAAAGATAAAAGAGAAAATAGTTAAATAAAATGTATATTTTTTAAATAATTAAATAATATGTATTTTTATATGAATGTGACTAAATAGAGAGATTAACTATTTGTGACTATGTTAGTATTTTTATTTTATAATTTATAACCGAATAGATAATCCTAACTCAACCCTACACAACAATAGCCTGATAGCACAAACATGATAGTTAAGCAAACGTAAACTAATAATCTAACTTACTAATTGAAAACAAGTGTTCGTCAGCTTCTCATTTATGTTAATTAATACTTACTTAATAGTTAAGCAAACGTAAACTAATAAACAACAGCAAAAAAAATACATAAATAAATAAATAATTAAGATGAAATTGAATGAAGCTACCTGTATGTAATGATCTAAAGCCAGCTATTTGATTTCCCAAAATATGAAACGGTTGTTGAACACAGCAGACACGAAATAGCTTTAAACAAAGCATATTACTATTACTATGAATGAACAAAGATGAAAATTTAGTAATATAAAGATTTTGAATCAGAGACCTCAAATAAGAGATTATGGACAGAGACTCAATTGAGCTGAAAAAGAACAACAAATTATTAAATATTGTTCACAGTTCATAATTATATGTCAATTTTAAGAACCAAATGAGTCCAAGAGAAAGCTATAGCAGAGGAAACTTCGTTAAAGTACAATTATAGTATATTTTATTTGACCAAAAAGTACAATTAATTGAAATTGCAAAGAAAGTGCTTTTGTTGTAATGAATTTTGCCACAAGTTACTTCATTGACTTAAATATTCATTTCCACTACGCGTTTTCATCATCAATACTCCATATTAAATTGACCTTAAATTGACCATTGTTTTTGTTTAAAGTTTCATTTTGGTCCTTAAAAATAATATGGAGGGCAAATTAGTCATTGAAAAAAATAATCATTTTTAGTCACGTGGAAAAATATAGGTGTGAAAGTCAACAAAATTTGTGAACTTGGTCAATGAGTCATGTAGTTGAACCAAGGGTTGATGATGTAGTACAACTAATTGGACATGGTATCATGGTATGGGATCGATTTTCAATTCAACCGATTTGACCGACATATCCAATTCGGTTTAAAAAATACTTATTTTTGTAGATAGATAAAATGACAAACTATTACAAATTGGCGCAAACAAAGTGGAGAAATTGGGTTTGATCTCCGGTCATGGCGTTCGACCAAACAATTTCAGTATTTTTATCGATTTAACTAGGTTTAAAAAACACTTCCAAAGAAGCGGTAATTGTTTATTAGTATGGTTGAAAAGAAATAACGAGTCTCTCTATGTTACTCGTGATTACTTTTCGATTGTCTGAAACCATACGACACCCCCTTTTTACAGTTGTTTATTCGACTTTAATATTTGTTGAATTTGATTTAAGAGTCCTTGCGATACAACTCGAGTGTCGCTTCTCCAAACTACAATTTTAACTCGTTTTCAACCCGTGTGCAACAGCGGATCAAATTGGCGCCGTTGCCGGGGACTCTAGTGATTTCATTCAATATTAGATTCATAGGTGTTAAATTCTGCATTCTTGCCCTGGCATTCTTGCATCTTCTGGCCTTTACGGGCTCTATTAATCGGTTTTCTGAAGAAATCATGAGATGTGGTACAAGCTTTTTCAATCAAATTATAAGCTCAAAATCACTTAAGCTCCAATATAAATATAGAAGCTAAATTCAATATGATATATCTTCAATAAATTATAAGCTGAAAAGCACTTAAGCTTCAATGTAAATATAGAAGATAAATTCAATATACTATATGTTATCAAATAAGTTAAGTTCAATATCTATATCTTCAGACTCAATCAATTATAAGCTCATCTAATATCAATTAGTATATATGCATTGCCTAATACCAAATAGATGTACTTTACATATAATAGCAATAAGTGAAAGCTGTTTTCTTCCATTTAACAAGCCTGGTTTAGAGTTTGTATAGTTAGCAGCAATGTTGAAGAATCTGCAAAATCAAATAAAGAGTTACATTAGAAACATGGTCTGAATAAAACAATGCAGTACAGATATTATATCATTGATTCATCATTAGTATTAACAAAATATAAAGACAAAACTCCTAATTTAATCTGATCTGCTAAAAATGTTATTACCTTTGCAAGCACGACATTGGATCCACGGCTAAAACTCTCAGACCAAATCTCGCTCCTTCCTCAGTACCACACACTTAACGAACATGTCTATGAGTTTTTCATGTCGAGTCATCTTATCAAGAATTTCATCTTCAAAGTTCACAGCACGGCGGCTGGACACATCATTATCAGTGGCATGTTTTGCTGAAAAAAGGAGCTCAGATAACCGATCCTTTTCGGCCTGTTTACCATATTTTTCTGCCTCGGTAGTCCCTTCAGCGAGAAGATGGTATGTGTATACCACCTTCTTCTGTCCAATCCTATACGCTCGGCTGATAGCCTGTCTTTCAACCGAAGGATTCCATACAACGTCAAGAAGCACAACCCTTGAAGCTCCAACTAAGCTAATTCCCTCGGAACAAGCTTTTGTAGCTGCAAGTAGAACCTTCGCTTTGCTATTTTCATCATTGAAGCTGTGGATTATGGACTGCTTAACCTTTGTAGAATCTCTGCTGGACATGAACAGCATTTCTCCATTAGACCAGTTAAAAGCCGAGTTTAATTGGTCTTGAATCAATAGTAAAGGAGCGTGGAATTGGCTGAAAACAAGAACTTTCTCGTTAGACGCATTACACAGCCGAACAAACTCGTACACAAATTTTGTTTTGACACCTTCATGTGGGTTTGGTCTGAGCTGTTTTAGCTGATCCTTGTCGAGCACAGATTCTTCTTTTTTCGAAAGATCACATTCAAGGAAAAGGGATGGATGGACAGATGTCAAAGCAATCTTACGCTCGAAGTTAAAAATTGTATTCTGAGAACGTTTAATTCCATTCAGAATTTCATTCTGCAAACTATCTGCCTTCAAAGTCACCAAACATTCCCTTAACCCGGGAAGCTTACTTTCAAGGATCGCGCCCTTGTGAACATGAACAAAGGGATCCATTAGCAATTTCAACTTCTCAATCTTATCATCATCAGAAGGGTCTCTTTCTATGTTGCCTGAAACAGCTTCCCAGCCCAATTTTTTAGATGATATACGTCGCTGCTTATGACAAAACGTTTTTAGCTCAGGTGGTATCATGTTAGGAAAAGAAGGCTTGACTAAGCTCAAAGTGCCGTAAAGCTCCGTGAAATTATTCTGGAATGGAGTTCCGGAAAGGATGATCCGCTTCTGTGTTTGACTCTTCTTTGTCAACACCTTCCAAATTTTACTTCTTTGATTTCTTGGTGTGTGTCCTTCATCCAGAACTAACAAGCCAGGAGCTTTCAGTAGAACTTTTCGTATATCAAAGTCTCCTGTTCTCTCCTTCACACTTTGATTCTTTTTCTTTTCTTTATCTTGGCAAATTGTACCATACAAACTATAGCTGATTCCAAGAATGCTTGTTTCTTTGAACCACGAAATCAGTTTCGCCATTCGTGTTTCATCATTACGATGCCGTGTATTAAATCTATCAAATCTGCCAAACACATCAGGATGCTCTTTACCAGATAAATCTAAACTGCTTAAATTATGAAATGGAACTCCAATGTCCCATTTCTTGAATTCCTCTTCCCAAGTTAGAAGTAAACTAGCAGGAGCGACAACAATCGGCAAGCATTTTGGAAACAGTTTTAAATACGCCTTGAGAAACACTATCGTCAGCCTTGTCTTTCCGGTTCCAGGAGCATGAGAAATAATGCAGCCACCTTCGCTTTGAGGATCAACATTCTTTAACTTTTGAAGCTCGATGCTTCCAGCCAAGTTTTTCCATATGAACTCAAAACCTTCTTGTTGGTGAGGGTATAAGGTTTGTTTCACACCAGGAATTTTGTCCCAAACTGTGACTTCAGTATGAGAAACATTAGCCTTCGAGTCATCATCAGAAACATTGAAGTGAGACTGATCAAAGAGCGAGACATCGTCTTCACCAACTGTTGCCCTTCTTCTCGAACCACCTTCATTCGGATATCTATCCCACTGTGTCATATACAACACAAGTATGCAAAACTTAGTGCATCTTATAACAGTATAATGCCGTAATAACAGAAAACATACAACTAAGCCAATAACAGTATAATGCCGTAATAATAAAATCAAAACAAACACAAATTTATTAAGCAAGTTAGTCTTTATATTTATATATAATAATCATCAGCACACCATGCTTATCACAAGGATGCAAATATCAGTGCCTCCCTAACACAAACTCCATAATCAAATCAGAGAAAACAAACAAATATTTATTTGGATGCCATAACAATAAATTGATTGCTTACATAAAGAAAACAAAATTAAAAAAATACTTAACTGCTACTATTACATAAATATCATAGTTCAGCAGATAATAAATTTAGTTAAACTATATGGATATCACATATCAGTACCACATAAATCAATCTCTAATTTACTCTTCAGTTTTTACATAACTTGAGGAAAAAAAAAACAATGTGAATCAGTTTGTCAATTGTGGATCACAAAAAACAGCGGTATGTTCAAAATAGCACTGCTTTAGCCGCAGTTAGACAAGGCGTTGCATTGAATTGCCAGGTATTGCAGAACAATAGCGATTTGTTCTAATTTTGCTAGACACTAGTGAACATCAAAATCAAAAAATTATACAGAAATCAACATGAAACCGTGCTTACCACTAGCTCCGTGATATATTTGATCTCAGTAATAACATCACCGCACAATTTGCAATATACACCAAGTTGTTCGTCGAGAAGAGTGATATGTTCACAGCGAGGGGGTGGACTTCTGTTTGTCCCTAAATTTCCAATCTGCAGATAGTAAAAACACTAAGTTAATCACTGTCACTAATTTTTACTTCAAAATCTCATTGATTATCGTATACAAATTATTTAGACCAAATTTTAAGCATATAAACAATTTATCCAAATCAACTTAAGCACTAAGGGGATTACCTCAGACTCAGCTTCTGATTCTCTAATGGCTCTTTCCATTTCATCCCATAACGGTTTATTCTTCTCCAGCTCCTTATCCATTTCCTTTTCTTCCTCGGTCTTCTGCACAACCCTTTTTAGACTCCATATCAACGAAGGTGTCTCAGCACAAACCGGTGGTTGCCGTGTATCTTTCTGATCAACACCGTCATCATTCATCTCCAAAACAATTGACTCGTTCTTCACGGTATCCTCCTTGTTGCTCTGATACAATTCAGCAAGGTATTGGGCTAAAGATAACTTTTTCGGAATAGCATGTGTGGTTTTGCCCCTTTGATTGAAACCATTGTTATCTACGGATTCTTTCTTAACACCATTTTGGATGTTAATTTTACCTTTAGATTCTTCTCTTGGTTTGTCCTCCATCATTTTCTCTTTATCTAAATCATCCACCATTTCTTGTTTGATTTGAACCGAAGAAACTCCTCCAACACCTAAACCTGTGACATGTTTCTCTTTTCCTTCAACAGAATCACCAACCTTCACAACTTTAGTAAGTTTTGCACTGTCTTTAGCTTTGGATTTGGCAGCATTATCATCATCATGAGAAACATTTTCCACTTTCATTTCCACATTTTTTGCTTTATGTGTCTCTGATGCTTCATTCTGCTTTGAAGAACAACAACCTAAACCTTTGACATGTTGCTCTTTTCGTTTAACAGAATCACCAACATTCACATTTTCAATAGGTTTGGCACTGTTTTTGGCAACACTAACATTAACATTATCATCATCATGAGAAACTTTTTTCACTTTCATTTCAACATTTTTTGCTTTATATGTCTCTGATGCTTCATTCCGCTTTGAAGAAGAACAGCCTAAACCTTTGACCTGTTGCTCTTTTCCTTTAACATAATCACCAACATTCACATTTTCAACAGGTTTAGCACCGTTTTTGGCAACACTAACATTAACATTATCATCATCATGAGAAACTTTTTTCACTTCCATTTCCACATTGTTTTCTTTACGCGTCTCTGATGCTTCATTCCGCTTTGAAGATGAACTCTTCATTGGATTTAAGGTAGTAGAGGCTGTTGCACTACCATAATCAGAATGCTCCACTTCTTTGTATACAGAAGAACTTGTCTTAATCTTTTTCTTCTCAATAGTCTTCCTAGAAATTCCACGTTTTTTATCCTTCGCCTCACTCAAATGCTCCTTCACCTGTCTCAACTGCTCCTCCTCCTCCTCCATCAAACCATTGTTACATTCTTGCCATAACGGATCCAAATCCTCCGCTTTGTCCTCCTCCACACCCTTCTTTTCCTCATCCCTAACCTTCACCTCGACATCATCAACAATAACATCATTTGAACTTCCATCATCATCATTACCAAAAATCTCATTCACCTTCTCCTTCTCCTTCTCCTCCTCCCTAACCTCCTCTTCAACCTCCTCCTCCACCACATTGTTTGGTTTTTGCAAACCCTTTTCCTCATCCTCCCTAACCTCCTCTTTCTCCACATCATCAACATCATTTGAACTTACAACATCACAATTAGAAATCTCATTCACCTCCTTCTCCTTCTCTCTAACCTCCTCCTCATCAACAACAACATTTAAATTTCCATCATCACTATCAGAAATCTCATTCACATTCATCTTCTTCTCCTCCATAACCTCATCATCAACATCATTTGAACTTCCATCATCACTATCAGAAGTTTCATTCACACTGTTCTTCTTCTCCTCCTCCTCCTCCTCCTCCTCCTCCTCACTTTTTTCATCATTCACCTCTCTAGCCAACTCCTCCACCACATTGAAGTATTTTCTTGAACTCTTTTTCGTCTTCTCTTCCACCTCCACCTCCTCTTCATCATCAACATCATCAACAAAAGAGTCAGAAGAACTATCATCATCATCGTCAATAATCTCATTCACCTTATCAACTCTAAAATCCTCATCACTAGTATCATCTTCTTCACTTTCATCGGAATCATCAGAATCATCATCTTCATCACTCTCATCAGAATCATCCAAATCAATAAAATTTTCATTTTTATCAAGAATCTCACCACTTCCTCCACTTTCATCAACTTTAACATCATCGTCTTCATCATCTTCATCTATTGTAATCGGGTTTTCCTTTGCCCAACCACACTTTTCATCATCAAGAAAATTTGCACCTTTATTACCAATATCACAACTTCCACCACTCTCATCAATTTTCCCTTCCTTTTTGCCATCAACATCAAAATACTCCGACCCATCTTCATCATACTCATCCTCGTCAATGAAAATAACCTCATGATTCTTAGGAAACACAAAAGATTTACCTTTTACCTTTCTTCTCTTAGACCCAGAAACAGATTCCAAACTCATAACATCTTCATTACTCTTTTTCCGCTTAGAAGATGAACAGTTAGGTGAAAAACTAGAAAAGAAAGGAACCTTCTTGCTACGAGTTCGGCTTGAAACACCAACCATCATCATCACAAACACAACACAGGAAAAATGAAGAACAATAACAAGAACAAGAAAAATGTTGTTTTAATGATGTTACTGAGAACAGAGAACAGAGAAAGAGAAACGTGTTTGTGATGAGATACTAAAAAAAGAATGTAATGAAAAAAGAAGAGAGTTTTGTTGTGTAAGTGAAAAGAGGAAAGAGTGGAAAAAGAAAAACGTGTAACATTCAATGGCGCCAAACTGAAACGCCAAACTAAGTACAGTATAGTCCAAGTCCAAAAATTTCCAAATTATGTAAAAGGAGAAAAATGAATACTGTATGTACCGACGGTGTAAATAATTTTACACTGTCAATCAATATCAATCATTTTTTCCACCACTTCACTCCACTACATCCTACTTATTTGATATGACATGACAAAATGATAGTAGTTGTTTATTGGATGATCGTGTAAAATTATTTTGCATCATCGGTGCATTTCTAAAAGGGTCATGTTAACATGTGCCCTAAGGGCACATGTTAAGTAGCTAAAAGTAGAAATTTGCATTTAATAACACATAAGAATTAATGTTTAAAAAGTATAATGCACATATTACAATGGAATATTACTAAATTTATATTCTTAAAATGTGCCTCAAGGGCACATGTTAACATTTCCTTTTCTAAAATTAAATTAATGTACCAAATATTAAATTAATGTAATGTAAATAGATGCCTCTTTATTACTGTTGTGATTTTGTTGGAAGTTATGTGAAAATTGGTTGGAACTTGGTAAGAAATAGATAAGTTGTTTTAGAGTTAGTGTGAGAATTAAAAATATTGTAAAAGTTTTAGTACTCCTATATTGAAAGATGCTTTTTTGGGGTATGTCTAGAAATGGGGAAAAAAATTATTAAGCGTGTTATATTTGAGTGGTTATCCTGCTATAGAGGTTTAATTTTTGATCAGGTTTTCTATCATACAAAGTAAATTAGAACACTTTGATCGTGAGTGATTATCTATGTTGCACAATTAGGGCAATGTCGCAAAATGTCTTAAGTTTCAGATTCTCCTAGTGTCGTGCTTTCTATATTGAGTCGGTATATACAGAACAAAACTTTGACTTTAATTGGGCTCTTGTTAGACGACAATCAGATTAGTCAGTCCTCTAACTTCAACAACATTACATATCCACTCGGTTTTTAGGGGAATGAAATTCCGGTAATTCAGAATTCGAATGCGAGGTAAGTAAATTCAATCCAAACCAACCCATAAATTATTGAGTTTAATAACAGATATGGTAGTCTTCTGATCAAAACTTCATTAATATCATATAACATCACTTACTTAATTATGTCTAACTTAATATGAAAACTTCATTTAGGACCTAAACAAGTAGAGCATGGTATCATAATTCATTTGAAAATTTTAAACTAGTAGTACTTGTTTTGCAATAATTTATAAGATTTAATTTGTGTATACACTCACAGCAAAATAGGTGTTTGATCTAAAAAAGCCAGCTATTTGATTACTCTGAATAGGAATTGGATATGATTGGTTGAACAAGAGCAGAGACAAAATTGGTGTAAACAAAGCATGTTATATTGAAATAGATATATTTTGAATAAGAGAGTTCAAAGTAGAGAATGCAGACATACACAGAGACCCACTTTAGACTAAGTTTTCAAAAGAACAATAATAATTAAATATTCACACTTCAATATAAACCAATTTAAGAAAATTTGGGTCCAAGAGAAAGGTCAAGCCTAGGAAAATTTGGGTCCAAGATATAGAGGTGTTCGATAAGTCCTAGCTCAACTAGTGATAAAAATGCCGAAATTGTTAGGCCGAATGTTATAATCTGAATTCGAACTCGAGATCTCACAATTATGTGAATTTAATTTCAGTGAATTACCACAGAGAAAAAAATGATATAGACATGGAGGTGAAGATACCAAATGTAATGATGCCAAATTTGCAATGCATCACAATCACTAGCTGCCTTTATTAGTAGAGTGTTGTGCAGATAAGCATGTGGAAGTGGAACAAGCATTACTATATGTGTGTCTTTAATTGAAACTTTTTACACTCAATAATGTACTATAGTTCAAAATTTACTACTTTTTTTTTTCAATTAATGTTAGGTATGTATCTGAATCAAATTATACTTATCCTAAATATTAAGTTGGAATGGTTCGATCCCCGTAACTGCGATCGGAAGGGGGTTGAAACCACTTGATGTCAGAACTGACCTCCGAACCAGATTAAACTGGTGGTAAAAGCCAAAATAAATAAATATTAAATTGGATTTCTATATGAAAAAAAATAAAAATAAAGAAGAAGTATAAGCTGGATAACTAGATAAAAGTAGAAAGAGAAAAAGAAATGTGATTGTTCCAAGTTAATACTCTTTCCGTCCCAAAATAACCGACCTAGTTGACCACATTCACGTTTGCTAATGTACAACTTTGATCGTTAATATCTTAAATTATACTATATTATTAAAAATTATATATTTTGATAATACTCATCGAGACAAATCAAACAATATCTCATATGCATATATTTGCATGTACATATAAGTAGAAAAATTTGATCAAAGTAGATCATATAAATAGTACACTAAGTTAAATTTAGGTCAGTTATTTTGAGACAGAGGGAGTATTTTCAAATATCAATTTAAATATCGTCTTGTAAAAAAAAAATGTTCCAATAAAAAAGATTAAATTTATAAGTTAAAAATTGTTGCTTCATCGTGATGATCAATTTTAGCCACCGTGATTTTGCTAGCTTCAAAAGTGATTTTAATTGAATTAATTATGAATTAAATTCATTTTGTCTATATCATGGAGAGCATGGCAAAATCAATGTGACAATGATTTACTTATAAAAAAAATAATAAAAAATGTGAGAATAATTTTTGTTTTTGACAATAACAAACTTAAAATATTTCATTAATCAAAATAGTTTCAATACAAGTAGGTAGAATCTCAAAATAATGACGACTAACCCAAAAAATGGCCGCTCTAGCAAGTTTATGGGCAATCATGTTTACTTGTCACTTAGCAAACTTCACCTTCAAATTAGAATTAAAAGACAACAAACTTTAAATATTACATATGATAGAATTGAATTCGGAAATGCCCCTATGTAGCTTTTGTATTGCATCAACTACCCTTTTAGAATCGGTATGACCCAAGCATAACCGGACTTCGCCTTGTGAGATGCGACCATAGCGGCAGCAGAGGCTAAAGAAAGGGCGATGATTGCACCCAGCCATATTGCTCTAAGATCTGATACAAACCTGCAAGATCTTAAAAAACACAGAGAATATACCAATTGAAACAGCTATGCATAACAACAATTTTAATCAATCAGCTCACAGTATTTGAAGAATATGTAAAATCAAATCAAGAGTTACACTAAAAGCATGAACTGAATAAAACAAAATAGTTACAGTTAAATTAAATCTAATCAAATCAAAATGGTACAAATAATCCTTCTATCCAAGTAAATATATACAATGTCAAGTAGCAACCCAAAAAACTATCCAAGTATAAATCAATAGTCAAAACTATCAAATCCTCGCTCCTTCGACTTGTATCACACAATCATCAAACAAGTCTTTGAGATTTTCATGCCAAATCATCTTATCAAGAATTGTATCTTTAATGTTCGTCGCACGGTTTTTTGACTCGTCATTGTTGTCAGCATTTTTAGCCGAGAAAATAAGTTCAGACAATCGGTGCTTTTCAATCTGTTTGCAATATTTATCACACTCTCTAGTCCCTTGAGTGAGAAGATGATATATGTACACAAACTTATTGTCAACTGACGGATTCCATTCAACATCGAGTATGCAAAAGTCAGAACAAAATACAAAATAAAGCACGATGCCAATATATGAATCTTACAACAAGAAAATTATCGAAACAAACACTACATTGACACATATAGTTACCGTTAATCACTTCTATTTTTAAAAATTATTATTGATGTCTATATACATATAAGTTATCAGTACACTACAGTGAAAAGAAATTACTTAAACTAGTCTGCAACTTTTCATATATAAATCAACATAAAACCAAATATACAAAGATCAGTGGCTCCTACCATCAATGAATCTCATTATCAAATCAGAACTATTCAACAATTAAGGTCATTTTCCACTACTACATGAGGACTAAATGACAGAATAATACCATAAATCATAATAAAATCAAACTAAACATAAAATATTTTTAAATTTCATGGACACCACAACAATTAATCCTTATTTAATTTGCTCTTCAGTTTGTCAATCATCCTCCTTCCCTAACCTTCTCCTTCTCCTCATCATCAACAGCATTTGCATACTTGTTCTCAAACCCATTGTTTGGTTTTCTCAAACCCTTCTTCTCCTCAACCTTATCCACATCATCAACATCATTTGAACTTACATCACAATCAGAAATCTCATTCACCTTCTCCTTCTCCTTTTCTCTAACCTCCTCCTCATCATCAACAGCATCATTTAAACTTCCATCATCACTATCAGAAATCTCATTCACATTTTCCTCCTCCTCCTCCTCCTCCATAACCTCCACATCATCATCATTTAAACTTCCAACATCACTATCAGAAATCTCATTCACATTCTCCTCCTCCTCCATAACCTCCTCATCATCATCATTTAAACTTCCAACATCACTATCAGAAATCTCATTCACATTCTTCTCCTCCCCATTTTTCTCATCATTCACTTCTTTAGCTAGCTCCTCCGCCACATTGAAGGGTTTTCTAGAACCCTTGTTCTTCTTCTCCTCCTCCCCACTTTTTTCATCATTCACCTCTCTAGCCAGCTCCTCCACCACATGGAAGGATTTTCTAGAACCCTTTTTCTCCTCCTCCTCCACCACCTCTTCCTCCTCATTGTAAATAATCTCATTCACCTCACCAACATTAAAATCCTCATCACTAGTATCATTTTCTCCACTTTCATTAGAATCATCATCTTCATCACTCTCATCAGAATCATCCAAATCAACAAAATTTTCATTTTTATCAACAAACTCACCACTTCCATCAACTTTAACATCCTTTCTAACATCTTCTTCTTCATCATCAGCCTCAGAACCAACAAAGTCTTCATCATCTTCATCTATAGTAATCGGGTTTTCCTTTTCCCAACCACACATTTCATCATCAACAAAAAAGTTTCCATCTTTATCACCAATCTCGCTACTTCCTCCACTCTCATCAATTTTCCATTCCTTTTTGAAATCAACATCACATTCCTCCGACCCATCTTCATCATACTCATCCTCATCAATGAAAATAACTTCATCATTCTTATGAAACACAAAAGATTCATCTTTTACCCTTCTTCTCTTAGACCCATAAACAGATTCAAAACTCATAACATCTTCATCACTCTTTTTCCCCTTAGAAGATGAACAGTCAAGTGAAAAACTAGAATACAAAGGAACATTCTTACTACGAGTTCGGCTTGAAACACCAACCATTATCACAAACAAGACAAGAAAAATGTTGTTTTAATGATGTTCCTGTGAGAACAGAGAGAGAAACCTGTTTGTGAAGGGATGAAGTGGTGAGATACTAAAAAAAGAAGAGAGTGTTGTTGTTTAAGTGAAAAAAATTAATGTAAATAGATTCCTCTTTATTACCTTAGAGTTATTGTGTGAATTAAAAAAATTGTAAAAGTTTTAATATATTGGAAAGTACACACATTAGTAGTGTTTATATATCGAAAGATGTTCTTTTGGGTTGCTGCCGTTGTTCGGTTGGGCTTGGGATCGGGGGTGTTGTGAAGTATTAATTTTTCAATATTTGTAAATGTGAAAAAAAAATTATTAAGTGTGTCATATTTGATTAGTCATCGTGCTATAGAGGTTTAATATTCTATCGGATTTTCTATCATACATAGTAAACCGGAACAATTTGATCGTGAGTGAACGTCTATGTTGCATAATTAGAGCAATGTGGTGAAATGTCTTAAAGAGGTGATCTAGTCTACAATTCGACCCTATAATTTCTTTGGTGCATTTTTTAAAATGGATATCTAAATCGAGAAACAACAAATTTTAATGTATTTACTCATGTGAGTTGGCCTCATGGTAATTGTTTGAGACCTTGAAGTGTATTATTCTCAATGTCTCAGTTTCGGACTCTTCTGATGCCACTTTCTATGTTGGGTAAGTCTATACATAACAAAACTTTGACTTTAATTAGCCAATCCTCTAACTTCTTGGGGAATGGGGTTCCGGTAATCTAGAGTTCGGCCGCGATGTAAGTAAATTCTAGTCAAGAATTGTTTCTACCAGGAATCGAACTCGGATTCTCCCGAACAATTCTTCCTAAAGAGAACTCATTAACCACTTGAGTCAATATCTTAGTTTATCGTACATATATTTTGAGTCAACACAATTTTCTCTTAAATAAATTCAATCCAAACCAACCCATAAATTATTGATCAGTTTCATAACAGTTCATTGATCAAAATTTTAGACAATTGATCTCTAAATTTGATATTTACTCATAATGAAATCTACAACAACTGTGGAAAAAATTAATTTGATATATAAATGCACCCTTCAATCTAATTCAACCGGCTAAAGAAATCTTAAAAAATTATACCATAACCTATCATCAACATCAGAAACATCATTTTAGATGCCCTCTAAAAAGATAATTCCCTCTGAAAATTTATTTCATTTCCCTCTAGCTTAATTGAATTCATATTTCATTTGAAAATTATACTTCTTTTGCAATAATTTATAAGATTTAATTTGTGTATACACTCATAGCAAAATAGGTGTTTGATCTAAAAAAGCCAGCTATATTGAAATAGAAATATTTTGAATAAGAGAGCTCAAAGCAGATAATGTAAGACCCCTTTGAAACTAATTAAATATTATTGACAGTTCAAAATAAACCAATTTAAGAAAATTTGGGTCCAAGAGAAAGAAAGGTCTAGCCTAAGAAACTTGTACAATTATAATTTATGATTAAGAATTAAGATTGAAATTGCAAAGTAAGTATATACTTTCAACAACATGTTTAGAAACAAAAGTAAGACTAGCATGTAGTTACCGATTATTTGGAGGTCCGGCTTAAAAGTTAAAAGTGGACTCTAATAAATATATAAAAAATCCAAAATAATAATAATCATTGAGTTAAAACGGATTGATAAACAATGTTGAAGTTGAACCGAAAAAAAAAATTAGCAATTCTCAAATACAATCACAAATTAGCAAAATAGACAAATAAATTAGCAAAAAGATAAAATTCACAAATTCTAAAACTATTTTACTATATTAAGTTTTTTAATTAGTGTCCTAAAACACCTGTTAATATTTTCCGATAAATAAGTGTACAAGCAAATCTCCAAATGTGACTTCAGTGAGATTCTATTGTTACCAAATTTCCAATGACTCACAATCACTAGATACCTTTATTGTGCAGATAAGATAAGCATGTGGAACAAGCATTACTATGGGCCTTTTGTTTAAAAAAAAATCACTTTTTTTATTTTAGTGTTGTTTGTTTCAAAAAATTTCAAAAATCATTTTAGTAAAAAAATCTATTTTTCCTTTAAAATGAAAAGCTATTTTCAATAGCTTTCTTCAAAATCTATTTTTTTTAAAACCATTTTCTAAAAAAATATATTTTTATGATTGTAAACAAACGGAAAATAGTTTTAGATTTTCTTCAAAATCTCTACATAAAAATCTATTTTTTTGAAAACTTAAACAAACGGACCCTATATGTGTGTCTTTAATCGGAACTTTTTACACTCAATAATATATTATAGTTCAACATTTACTACTTTTATTTTTTATTTTTTATTTATTTTCAATTAAAGTTAGGTAGTATGTATCTGAACCAAATTATTCTTATCCTAAACATTAAATTAAATTAGATTTCTATAAAAAAAAAAAGAATAATGATAATATTAATTTAAATATAGTCTTTGTAAAAAAAATATTCCAATAGAAAAGATTATATTTATAAGTTACAAATTGTTGCTTGATCAAGATGATCAATTTTAGCCACCATGATTTTACTATCCAAATCCAAACCCTTCAAGAGTGATTTTTTTTTTAATCACCTTCAAGAGTGATTTTAATTGAATTAATTATGAATTAAATTCATTTTGTCTATATCGCGGAGAGCTTGGCAAAATTAATGTGACACCATGATTTTGTCAACTCTATTATCATAATTTGGTCAACTCACCGTTATAATGCTTATGTTTTTGGTGTAATTCAACTGTTAAGCTACAGCTGCATTCCTCAATAACAAGTGACCTTAGTGACTATATTTATAAGCATCCGGGCAAAGCCTTATGAGATACAACCTTGACAAGGCCAAGCATCCTCCGGACAAGGGCTTGTGAGATACAACATTGACGACAACAAAGGCTAGAGAAATCACCGAAGTTAGCCGGCCTTGTTAAGCATAGAGAAATCAAGTTCATACTAATAGTTTACATAAAATTAACAAGGCATCACTACCACAACTGATAACATAGCAGAAGCATTCCAACTCTTCAAAATGCCAATACTTGATATCTAAGAGTTCACTACAGCACCTATAACACCAATACATATGACATATCTTATCAATTCAGCTCCATGGTGTTGGTTCCAACGTTAAGCTACAGCTGCATTCCTCAACAAGTGACCTTAGAGATTACTTGTCGAACAAGCCATCGCCCTTCTCCAGCCAAAGATGCAATGCATAGGGATCTCGCGCCGAAGTCGCAAACAACTCAGAGGCACTAGAAGCAAGAAAGGCTTCAGACCTGAGCATAACGCGACCATAGCGGCCGCAGAGGCTAAAGAGTGCGATGAAATCAGTCAGCCATATTGCTCTAGGATCTGATACAAACCTGCAAGATCTTAAAAAACACAGAATATACCAACTGTCACCAGCTTCTCATAATTGGATCAACGCTGCCTTGTCAAAACTGAAACAGTGATGCATAACAACAATTTTAATCATTCAGCTCTTCACAGTATAGCATATTTTCGATTTCACCAACTAAAAAGTTACACTAAAATCATGAACTGAATAAAACAAAATGGTAGAAATAATCCTTCTATCAAAATAAATACATTGGCAGTAGCAACCAGAAAACTGGACTGATAGAAAAGTTTACAATCATCATCATAAATCAATAGTCAAAACTATCAAATCCTCGCTCCTTCGACTTGTATCACACAATCAACAAACAAGTCTTTGAGATTTTCATTCCGAACCATCTTATCAAGAATTGTATCTTCAATGTTCGATGCACGGCTTTTTGATTTGTCATTGTTGTCAGCATTTTTAGCCGAGAAAATAAGTTCAGACAACCGGTGCTTTTCAATCTGTTTGCAATATTTATCACACTCTCTAGTCCCTTGAGTTAGCAAATGATATATGTACACAAACTTCTTCTGTCCAATTCTATAAGCCCTGCTTATAGCTTGTTTTTCAACGGCTGGATTCCATTCGACATCGAGTAGCACAACCCTTGAAGCTCCGACCAAGCTAATTCCCTCGCAACAAGCTTTTGTTGATGCAAGGAGAATCTTCGCTTGGCTGTTTGCATCATTGAATCTATGGATTAAGGATTGTCTGTCCTTAACCTGTCCATCCATGTACAGAATTTCACCATCCCCGGTCCATTCTAAAGCCGACTTTAATTGGTCTATGATTAAGTGTAAAGGACGGAGGAATTGGCTGAACACAAGTACTTTTTCATTAGAAGCAGCACAAAGATTAACGAATTCCACCAAAAACCTTGTTTTGACGCCTGCATTATGATTCAATCTAAGCTTTTTGAGCCGGTCCTTGTCGACAGCAGATTCTTCTTGTTCTGTAAGTGTGCATTCTAGGAAAAGAGACGGATGGATGGACACCAATGTTTGCTTATTCTCAAAGATCAATGTGTTCTGAGAACTTTCAAAACTCTCAAGAATTTGCTTATGAAAACCGTCAGGCTTCAAACGCAGCACACAATTTTTTAACCCGGGAAGCGTCTTTTGAAGGATCGCGCCTTTGTGGACATGTACAAAGGGATCCATAAGCAACTTCAACTGCTGAATCTTATCATCAGAAGGATTTTCTGTTGTACTGTTGCCAAAAACCGGTTCCCAACTCAATTCTTTCGATGCCTTTTTATGTTCCTGCTTCTGGCAAAACTTTTTCAGCTTCTGCGGTAACATGTTTGGAAAAGAAGGCTTCACAAGGCTCAAAGTGTTATAAAGCTCCAAGCAGTTGTTCTGGAAAGGAGTTCCGGAAAGTATAATTCGCTTCTTTGTTGGAATTTCCGAAAACACCTTCCAAATACCGCTTCTTTTATTTCGCGGTGTGTGTCCTTCATCTAGCACCAACAAACCAGGAACATTGCGCAGAAATTTTCCCATTTCTTTTCTTTTCTCCGTACTTGCTTGGTTTTTCGTATTCTCATTTTCAGATTCCACTGTGCCGGCTAGTTCCTTGTACAAAGTGTAACTGATTCCAAGAACGCTCGTTTCTTTGTACCACGAAATCAGTTTCGCCATCCGTGTATCGACCGTAGTATGCTGTGCACTAGACCAATTAAGCTCATTAACAGCATCCTGATGCTCTTTACCGGATAACTCAGGATTGTTCAAATTGTGAAATGGAACTCCAATGTTCCATTTTCTGAACTCATCTTCCCAAGTATGTAACAGACCCGCAGGAGCAACGATAACCGGAAAGCATTTAGGGAACACTTTCAAATATGCCATGAGAAAGACTATTGTCAACCTTGTTTTTCCAGTTCCAGGAGCATGTGAAATAATGCAGCCACCCTCTTTTTCAGGATCCGCGTTCTTCAACTTTTTACGATTGATGCTTCCTGCCAAGTTTTTCCAAATGACTTTAAAGCCTTCCTGTTGATGAGGATACAATGTTTCTTTCACTTCAGGAATTAGGTCCCAAACTGTGCCTTTTTCTTGACAGAAATTAGCATCTAAATCACCATCAGAAGCATTGAACTGGGACTGAGAGTAATCAAATCGTGAGGCATTTCCTGAATCCTCCAATGAAGCTCTTTTTTCGTACCCTTCATATGGATATTTATCCCTCTGTCATATGCAATACAAATATGCAAAAGTCAGAACACAGTACAAAATAAAGCATGATGCCAATATATGAATCTCACAACAAGAAAATTATGGAAACAAACACTGCAGTGACACATATAGTTACTGTTAATCACTTCTATTTTCTTTTATGTATCGGTACAATGTCAAGCATATGTGTCTATGGTATTAAATGATAGCATGATGCCATAAATCATAATTGAATCAAAGCAAACACATTATGCAATTGCAAACTATTTGGATCTCACAGCAAACATAAACCATTTGGACAAAATAATGTGAATCAGTTTGTCAATTGCGGATTGCGTATTTTACATAAATCAACATGAAACTGTGCTTACCACTAGTTGTGTCATGTATTTGCTCTCAGTAATAACCTCGCCACACGATTTGCAATAAACACCAATCTCTTCGTCGTAAATAGTGACATGCTCACAGCGAGATGATGCACTTCCGTTATTTTCTTGTGTAGCTTCATTTGTCCCCAAATTTCCGATCTGAAGATAGTAACACGCTAAGTTAATCAATTTCATTTCTCCTTACAATTCTCATTGAGTATCTTATAGATATCATTCAGACCAAAGTTTAAACATACAAACAATTAAGCACTAGTCCTATAGTTCACTAATTAAAATTAAACAGCAAAGTTCAAATTTAAATGTTCTTAAAGAGAAGGATTACCTTGGATTCAGCTTCTGATTCATTAATGCACATAACCATTTCATCCCATATGGGATTTAACTCTTCATTCTTTCTCCGTTCCTCCTCCTCCTCTTCAGTCAGTTCCACTTCTTGAACCTTTTTTAGGCTCCATATCAGAGGCGTCTCAACAAAAACTGGTGGTTTCCGTGTCTCTAGCGGATTAACATCATCATGATCACTATTCACCTCCAACAGAATTGGATCATTGTTCATGCTACTTTTCTTGTCAGAATAGCATTCAGCAAGGAGTTTGACTAAACTCAAATCCTTCGACGTAAAATACGCGTTTATTCCCCTTTGATTCAAACCATTGTTATCCTTGGATTCTTTCTTATCTTGCCCCTTTGATTCAAAGCGTTTTTGCCCCTTTGACTCAAATCCTTCAATACTTTTTGCTTTATGTGTCTCTGATGATGCTTCATTCCGCTTTGAAGAAGAACCCTCCTCCATCAAACCATTGTCATATTCTTGCCACGATGGATCCAAATCCTCCCTAATCTCCTCTTCGTCCTCCTCCACCACATTGTTTGGTTTTCTCAAACCCTTCTTCTCCTCATCCCTAACATTCTCTGATGTTTCATTCCGCTTTGAAGAAGAACCCTTCATTGGATTAAAGGTAGTAGAGGCCGTTGCACTACCATAATCAGAATGCTCCACTTCTTTGTTGTATACAGAAGAACCAGTCTTAATCTTTTTCTTCTGATTACTCTTCTTAGAAATTCCACTTTTTTTATCCTCCTCACTCAAATGCTCCTCCTCCTCCATCAAACAATTGTTACATTCTTGCCACAACGGATCCAAATCCTCCTCTTTGTCCTCCTTCATACGCTTCTTCTCCTCATCCCTAACCTTCTCCTCGACATCATCAACAATAATCTGATTTGAACTTCCATCATCATTACCAAAAATCTCATCCACCTTTTTCTTCTCCTTCTCCTCCTCCTCTCCAATTTTTTCATCATTCACCTCTCTACTCACCTCCTCCGCCGCATTGTTTGGTTCTCTCAAACCCTTCTCCTTCTCCTCCTCCTCATCATCAACAATAACATCATTTGAACTTCCATCACTCTCAGAAATCTCATTCTCCTTCTCCTCCTCCCTAACCTCCTCCTCATCATTATCAACATCATTTGAATTTCCATCACTATCAAAAATCTCATTCACCTTCTTCTCCTTCTCCACCTCCTCCCCACTTTTTTCATCATTCACCTCTCTAATCAACTCCTCCACCACATTGAAGGATTCTCTAGAACCCTTTTTCTTCTTCTCTTCCTCCTCCCCACTTATTTCATCATTCACCTCTCTAGCCAACTGCTCCACCACATTGAAGTATTTTCTCGAGCCCTTTTTCTTCTTCTCTTCCACTTCCACCTCCTCCTCCTCCTCCTCCTCCACCTCCTCCTCTTCATCATCAACAAAAGAAGAGTCAGAAGAACTCTCATCATCATTATCAGAAATTTCATTCACCTCACCAACATTAAAATCCTCATCACTAGTATCGTTTTCTTCACTATCATCATCTTCATCACTCTCATCAGAACCAACAAAGTCTTCATCACTTTCCTCTATTGTAATCGGGTTTTCGCGTTCCCAACCACACTTTTCATCAATTTTCCCTTCCTTTTTAACATCAACATCACAATGCTCCGACCCATCTTCATAATAATCATCCTGGTCAATGAAAATAACCTCATCATTCTTAGGAAACACAAAAGATTCATCTTTTACCCTTCTTCTCTTAGACCCAGAAACAGATTCCAAACTCATAACATCTTCATCACTCTTTTTCCGCTTAGAAGATGAACAGTCAAGTGAAAAACTAGAAAACAAAGGAACCTTCTTGCTACGAGTTCGGCTTGAAACACCAACCATTATCACAAAAACAACACATGAAAAATGAAGAAACAATATTAAGAATAAGAACAAGAACAAGAACAAGAAAAATGTTATTGTAAAAAAAAAAAAAAAAGAACAAGAACAAGAAAAATGTTGTTTTAATGATGTTACTGAGAACAGAGAGAGAAAACGTGTTTGTGAAGGGATGAATGTGAAATACTAAAAAAAGAATGTGATTGAAAAAGAAGAGAGTGTTGTTGTTTAAGTGAAAAGAGGAAAGAGTGAGAAAAAGGAATCAATGGCGCCAAACTGAAACGCCAAACTAAGTACAGTATAGTCCAAGTCCAACATTAGACTCTTTTATTTTTTATTTATTTTTGGTTGGTAGACGAAATGGCAAAGCCATTGAAAACTCACACACACAAAGTGGAGTGACCAGAGATCGAACCCCGGTCATGACGTCCGACACTAACAATTTCTGTATTTTTACCATTTGAGCTAGGATTTGTGGACACATTAGACTCTTCTAAATATCAGCATAATAATAAATAAATACATTGTACCAAAAATTAAATTCATACTGTATTTGATAAGAAAAGTCCAACATTAACTGTAGTGATTTTGTTAGTTTTGATAATTTTACGATGAAAAGTGCTTATTGCAAGCTTACTCTTTATTGGTGTAGTGATTTTGTTGGAACTTATGTGAAATTTGGTTGGGATTTATTTGGTACAGTATAGTCCAAGTCCAACATTAGACTCTTATTTTTCTAAATACTCCTCTAGTCTTGAATATAAGAAACGGAAAAAAAATGCACACCCTTTAAGAAAGTGGAGTAAATGATTAGGAAAAATATGTCATATCCATTTTTATCCTTATTTTTTGTTTAAATTAAATTATTATTTATTATGGATAAAAGTGAAATTAAGGATAAAATTGGAATATTGATAATAAATATAATGATTACGGTAGCTTTTGCTTATATTTGAAACTTTCAATTTTTTTGTTTTGTTGCTTATATATGAGAATAGAGGGAGTACTTTTTAACAGCACCCATTGTTTTTACCCTTTTTTTAATTCACACACTAACTCTAAGATAATAACTTGTATTTATTTCTTACCAAATACTATCCCAACCAAATTTCACATAAGTTCCAACAAAATCACTACAACAATAAATAGTAAGCTTTTCTACACAGCAATAAGCACTTTTCATCATAAAACTATCAAAACTAACAAAATCACTACAGCTAATGTTGGACTTTTCTTATCAAATATGAATTTAATTTTTGGTACAATGTATTTATTTATTATTATGCTTATATGTAGAAAAGTATTTTGAAAAAGGGTGTTGTTAACATGTGCATATATGGCACATGTTAAGGTATCTTAATATAGAAATTTAACATTAATACTTTCTATTTTTGCTTCCTTAACATGTGTCATTGATGCACATGTTAACATTTCCCAAAAACAATTACTACAACATTCTTAAATATAGGATTTTATTGATTAAACTACGGGTTTAAACAAATGCAGTCAACAAATACAGTTTTAAATTATCAATCGTTATTTAGTTCAGTGGTGATTGACGCTGAACTTGGTAAGGAGGACCACAGTTCAATCCTCCGCAACTGCGATCGGGAGGGAGCTGGAACAACTTGATGTCAAAACTAACTTCCGAACCAGATTAAACTGGTGGTGAAAGCCAAAAAATAATACAGTTTTAAATCATTATTGTCCGATGTTGATCGGACGACTATAAATAATATGACTGCATGATTACATGGAATCCAGATCGAAAGAATACACATTAGTAGTGTTTATATATCGAAAGATGCTCTCTTGGGGTGTGCCCTTCCAAAGGGCTTTCTTGCCACTACATAGACACACAGCCGCTGTCGCATTGAGCTTGGGATGGGGTTGTGTGATGTAATAATTTTTTAATATTTGAAAATAAAAAAAATTATGCTTTTTCTTTGTACAGGTTTTTTTTTTTTTTTCAATCTTTTTATTAATATGTGTTCCTATCTTTTTGCCCATGTTTTGTTTTCTTTCGGCTGACTCCGGATTCCTATTTTTCTTTTTGTCTCATCGATTTAGAGCAGTCATTATGTCATATTTAAGTGGTCATCGTGTCATATTTGAGTTGTCATCGTGCTATAGAGATTTAATTCTCAATCGGTTTTTCTACCATGCATTGTAAACTTGAACAGTTTGATCTAGATTGTTTTATCCCATGGATGTCGTGAGTGATCTTTTGTGTTGCACAATTAGGACAATGTCGCAAAACGTCATAAAGAGACTATATATCTAACTCAACTCTCTAATTTCGTCTATGCATTTTTTAAAACTAATTTTTAAATCAAGAAACAATACATTTTTAATGTATTTATTCACGTGGGTTGTTAGTTGGTGAATGTTTGGGATCTTAATTGGAGTGTGTTTTTAAATTCTCCTACGATGCCACTTTTTATATTGGGTCAATCTATGCAGAATAACAATCTAATTTCAAATTATCGAGTTTAAGAACAGATTATAAAAAATGATGCCATCAAAATTTTAGACTTAGTTAGTTGTTCCATAACATTTTATAATTTTAAAAGTCGTTTTAAAATATGATATTATCCGACACCGTTGATCTTTAAATTTGATATTTACTTGTAATGAAATCTACAATAGTGGAAAATTTTAATTTAGGATTTTGCTAACATGTGTCTTTAAGGAACTTAAAATACTACTTTTGTATTAAGTTATAAGTTTTGTATTAAGAAAAACAAAATTTTAACTTTAAAAAAATTAAATGTATAATTTTTTAGCCTAATTTTCTATATTAAGTACTTTAACATGTGCCTTTATAGAGCGCATATTAACTTTCTCCTTTAATTTAATATAAATGTACAATTCAATTTTTTATTTTTTTACACATGTACCATTCAATCTAATTCAACCGGCTAAAGAAATCTCAATTAGACCACAAGGGCATTCCATTGCATAACAAAATAAAATTCTATTAAACTAATAAAATAATTCTTTTTTTTTGTCTAAATAAAATAAAATTCTATTAAACTAACTTAATACACTCCTATGAAAATTATACTACTACTTGTTTGCAATAATTTAAACAGAGAAGAGACAAAATTGCTGTAAACAAAGCATGCATGTCATGTTATGTTATGTTACTATGAATGAACAAATCATGCATGTTATATTGAAATAGAAATACTTTGAATTAAAGACCTCAAAGCAGATAATGTAAGACCCCTTTGTGACTAAGTGCTCAAAAGAACAATAATAATTAAATATTATTGACAGTTCAAAATAAACCAATTTAAGAAAATTTTGGTCCAAGAGAAAGAAAGGTCTAGCCTAGGAAACTTGGAGTAGTACAATTATAGTAATTTATAATAATTTTTAATTGAAATTGCAAAGTAAGAGTACATCCGTATTTATTTCCCTTGTTTATGAGATACTCATAGTCCTAGTCCTAGGAGGAGTAAGTTGCAGATGAATAGTATAGGTGAGCCTCTCATGACATCATAGATATAGAGAGAGATGAAAATTAAAGTTCAATCAATGATGCAAATTGTTTAGCAATAATGACAAAAAAAAAATAGAAACTTCAATTATCAATAATTATCAATATCTCATGTTAAACAGTGTCCCGGGAAATTGTAAAACATACTAAAAAAAGTAATAAAAAATAAAATTAATATTGAAAAAATAGCTTTTTACATTTTTAATGCACAAATTTCGAGACAAAATTTCCTTTTTAATATGTTTAACTAGTGTCCGGGACACTGTTTACCATTTTCCTTATCAATATCACACCATGTTGTTAGTTAGTAACTTATTTTTATTAGTAAAAAAGTGTATTCTAGTTTCTATCAAGTTAAAAATCATTTAAAAAAAAAAAAATAGGGTAAAATTTATGTTTAGTTCAAACACATGTACTCCCTCCATCCCATATTATAAGGGAAAAATGGTCCTTTTTTTGTCCCAAATTATAAGGAAAAAATAACTTTCAAGAATGTTTTTTAATTATTCTTATAAAATTAAATGCAAATTGTATTTAATTTTTTCTCTCTCTCATTTTTTTAATAAACAACAACCAATCAAATTTGTTTTTACATATTCTCATGCAACTTATTTCAAGAAAAACCCACAAAACCATATTTCAAATTCTCAAGTTTTGATTTTTTTAATAAGTGTGTTTTTTTTCCCTTATAATATGGGACTGAGGGTGTATAATATTTATAGAATCCTTAACATGCACTTTTAAAGTACTACTACAAGTTACTACCAACTTATAAAAATAAAATAATGGTGAACGCTAGTTTAAAAAAACAAAAAAAATGTATTAAAAAAATGCATTTTTACATTTTAAAAAGAGAAATTATACAAAATTTTAAAATTATTTTACTATATTAAATTTCTTAATCAGTGTCCCAAAACACCCCTTAATATTTTCTGATAAATAAATATACAAGCAAATCTCCAAATGGAACTTCATTGAGATTCTAGTGCTGCCCAAAATGTAATGATGCCAAATTTGCAATGCATCACAATCACTAGCGGCAGCCTTTATTAGTAGAGTTGTGCAGATAACCATGTGGAAGTGGAACAAGCATTACTATATATAGGTGTCTTTAATTGAAACTAGATAAAAGTAGAATAATGCACTCCCTCGGTCCTCAAATATAAGCAAAAAAATCTTTTACGTTTATTAAGAAAGTCTAAGTTTTGTCAAAATAAATAATTGAGTTTTCTAAATTATCTCTGTCATAAAGAAAAACAAAATAAACAAAATTGTCTTTTGCTTATATTTTGGGACAAAAAATAGAAAAAGAAATGTATATTGTTGTTGGAAGTTAATATTTCAAATATCAACTTAAATATAGTCTTGTAAAAAAATATGTTCCAATAGAAAAGATTAAATTTATAAGTTAAAAATTGTTGCTTCATCATGATGATCAATTTTAACCACCATGATTTTGCTATCCAAACACTTCAAGAATCATTTTAATTGAATTAATAATTATGAATTAGATTTATTATTTTGTCTATATATTGCAGTGAGCTTGGTTAAATCAAAGTGATACCGTGATTTTGTCAACTCACCGTCATTCTAAATCAGGCAGAGTCTAGTTATAATGATTGACGCTAAATCACTTAAACTATAATGTAAACAAGATGAGAAGAAAAAATAAAATGGAAATTTATGTTTTTGGTGTAATTCAACTGTTAAACAAATTGGCTAAACCAGTAATATATACAGCATAGCAGAAGGCTATATATATTAACACCATAATGGCTCCAAAAATATTAGCTTCCGACCGACACACAACTATTAGCATCAAACATTATTACTCAAGCCTGTGATACGCCACCAAGGGATCTCTCGCCAATGTCACCAACAACTCAAAGGCACAAGAAGCAGAAAAAGCTTCAAACCTGAGCATCCGGACAAGGCCTTGTGAGATAGAACCTTGATGACAATAATGGCTGGAGAAATCACTGAAGTTAGCCGGCCTTGTTAAGCCTAGAGAAATCAAGTCGATACTAATTTACATAAAATTAACAAGGCGTCACTACCACAACTGATAACATAGCAGAAACATTCAATTGGATTTAACACCAATACATATGACAGATCTTATCAATTCAGCTCCGTGGTGTTGGTTCGAGCTTTAAGCTACAGCTGCATTCCTCAACAACAAGTGACCTTAGCGATTACTTGTTGAACAAGCCATCGCCCTTCTCCAGCCAAAGATGCAATGCACATGGATCACACGCCAAAGCCACAAACAACTCAGAGGCACTAGAAGCAAGAACGGCTTCAGGCCCGAGCATAACCGGACTTGGCCTTGTGACATGCAACCATAGCGGTAGCAGAGGCTAAAGAGTGCAATGATTGCACCCAGCCATATTACTCTAGGATCTGATACAAACCTGCAAGATCTTAAAAAACACAGAGAATATACCAATTGAAACAGCTATGCATAACAACAATTTTAATCAATCAGCTCACAATATTGAAGAATATGTAAAATCAAATCAAGAGTTACACTAAAAGCATGAACTGAATAAAACAAAATAGTTAATACAGTTAAATTAAATCTAATCAAAATGGTAGAAACAATCCTTCTATCAAAAATAAATATATTGGCAGTAGCAACCAAAAAAACTGGACTGATAGAAATTTTTTACATTCATCATGATAAATCAACAGACAAAACTATCAAATTCTCGCGCCTTCGACCTGTATCGCACAATCCTCAAACAAGTCTTTTAGATTTTCATGCCGAATCATCTTATCAAGAATTGTATCTTCAATGTTCGTCGCACAGCTTTTTGACTCGTCATTGTTTTCAGCATTTTTAACCGAGAAAATAAGTTCAGACAATCGGTGCTTTTCAATCTGCTTGCAGTATTTATCGCACTCTCTAGTCCCTTGAGTGAGCAGATGATATGTGTACACAACCTTCTCCTGTCCGATTCTGTAAGCTCGGCTTATAGCCTGTTTTTCAACGGCCGGATTCCATTCAACATCGAGCAGCACAACCCTTGAAGCCCCGACCAAGCTGATTCCCTCGGAACAAGCCTTTGTTGATGCAAGGAGAATCTTCGCTTGGCTGTTTGCATCGTTGAATCTATGGATTAAGGATTGCCTGTCCTTAACATGTCCATCCATGTACAGAATTTCCTCATCCTTGGTCCAATTAAAAGCCGACCTTAATTGGTCTATTATTAAGTGTAGAGGACGGAGGAATTGGCTGAACACAAGAACCTTTTCATTAGCCGCAGCACAAAGATTAACGAATTCCACCAAAAACCTTGTTTTGACGCCTGCGTTATGATTCAATCTAAGCTTTTCTAGCCGGTCCTTGTCGACAGCAGATTCTTCTTGTTCTGAAAGTATGCACTCGAGGAAAAGAGAAGGATGGACGGACGCCAATGTTTGATTATTCTCAAATATCAACGCGTTCTGAGAACTTTCAAAACTCTCAAGAACTTGCTTATGAAAACCGTCGGCCTTCAAACGCAGTACACAATTTCTTAACCCGGGAAGCTTCTTTTGAAGGATCGCACCTTTGTGGACATGTACAAAGGGATCCATAAGCAATTTCAACTGCTGAATCTTATCATCAGAAGGATTTTCTGTAGAAGCAGAAACCGGTTCCCAACTCAATTCTTTCGATGCTTTTTTTTGTTGCTGCTTCTGGCAAAACTTTTTCAGCTCGTCCGGTAACATGTTTGGAAAAGAAGGCTTCACAAGGCTCAAAATGTTGTAAAGCTCCAAGCAATTGTTCTGGAAAGGAGTTCCGGAAAGTATAATTCGCTTCTTTGTTGCAATTTCCGAAAACACCTTCCAAACACCACTTCGTTTATTTCTCGGCGTGTGTCCTTCATCTAGCACCAACAAGCCAGGAACTTTACGCAGAAATTTCCCCATTTCTTTTCTTTTCTCCACACTTGCTTGGTTTTTCGTTTTCTCATTTTCAGATTCGCCTCCCTCGTCTTCAGATTCCACTGCACCGGCTAGTTTCTTGTACAAAGTGTAACTGATTCCAAGAATGCTCGTTTCTTTGTACCACGAAATCAATTTCACCATCCGTGTATCGACCGTAGTATGCTGTGCACTAGACCAATTAAGCTCATTAACAGCATCCTCATGCTCTTTACCGGATAACTCAGGATTGTTCAAATTGTGAAATGGAACTCCAATGTTCCATTTTCTGAACTCATCTTCCCAAGTAAGTAACAAACCCTTAGGAGCAACGATAACAGGAAAGCACTTAGGGAACACTTTCAAATAAGCCATGAGAAAGACTATTGTCAACCTTGTTTTTCCAGTTCCAGGAGCATGTGAAATAATGCAGCCACCCTCTCTGTCAGGATCCGCATTCTTCAATTTTCGACGATTGATGCTTCCAGCCAAGTTTTTCCAAATGACTTCAAAGCCTTCCTGTTGATGAGGATACAATGTTTCTTTCACTTCAGGAATTAGGTCCCAAACTGTGCCTTTTTTATGAGAGAAATTAGCATCTAAATCACCATCAGAAGCATTGAACTTAGAGTAATCAAATCGTGAGGCATTTCCTGAATCCTCCGATGAAGCTCCTTTTTCGTATCCTTCATATGGATATTTATCCCTCTGTGTCATGTGCAATACAAGTATGCAAAAGTCAGAACAAAATACAGCCAATATATGAATCTCACAACAAGAAAATTATTGAAACAAACACTGCAGTGAAACATGTAGTTACTGTAAATCACTTCTATTTTCTTAAATTATTATCTATGTCTATATATATATATATATATCAGTAGAATGTCAAGCATATATGTCTATGGGATTAAATGACAGCATGATGCCATAAATCATAATTGAATCAAAGCAAACACATTATGCAAACTATTTGGATCTCACAGCAAACATAAACTATATGGACAAAATAATGTGAATCAGTTTGTCAATTGCGGATTGCAAAATATAGCAGTATGTTCAAAATATATTTATCCACAATTAGACAAAACTTTGAATTGAATCGCCGCGTATTACATAAATCAACATGAAACTGTGCTTACCACTAGTTGTGTCATGTATTTGCTCTCAGTAATAACCTCACCACAGGATTTGCAATAAACACCAATCTCTTCATCGTAAATAGTGTTATGCTCACAGCGAGATGATGAACTTCCGTTAGTTTCTTGTGTAGCTTCATTTGTCCCTAAATTTCCAATCTGAAGATAGCACACTAAGTTAATCAATGTCGCTGATTTCTCCTTACAAATCTCATTGAATATCTTATAGATATCATTCAAACCAAAGTTTAAACATAAACACAATTAAGCACTAGTCCTATTGTTCATAAATTAAAATTAAAGAGCAAAGTTCAAAATTAAATTTTGTCAAACAGAAGGATTACCTTGGATTCAGCTTCTGATTCGTTAATGCACATAAACATTTCATCCCATATGGGATTTAACGCTTCATTGTTCCTCCGTTCCTCCTCCTCCTCTTCAGTCAGTTCCACTGTTTGAACCTTTTTTAGGCTCCATATCAGAGGTGTCTCAACACAAACCGGTGGTTTCTGTGTATCTCGCGGATCTACATCATCATCGTCGTCGTCGTCATCATTATCACCATTCACCTCCAACCCAATTGGACCATTCTTCAAGCTATTCTTCTTGTCAGAATAGCATTCAGCAAGGAGTTTGGCTAAACTCAAATCCTTCGAAGTAAAATACGCGCTTATGCTCCTTTGATTGAAAGCATTGTTCTCCTTTTGTTTCTTTGATGCTACTGAATTATTCCATCTTCTCTTGCCATATTGCTGTTTTTCTTCACCAGAATCAGAAACAACATCAGAGACATTTTCCACACTTTTTGCTTTCTGTTTCTTCGATTCTTCTTTCTTGTTTGAAGAAGAAGAACAACCTTTGTTTTGATCAAAAGAACCCTTCTTCTCAAAGGTAGTAGAATTTGTTACACTACAATAATCCGAAAGCTCGATTTCATCATTGATTATAGAACCATTCTTCTCATTTTTCATCTGACAAATTCCACTTTGTCCATCATTCACCTCTCTCACAAACTCCTCCACCACATCAGAATCTTTTCTCATTCTCATTCTCATTCCCCTTTTCTTCTTCTCTTCATCATTGTTTACAGAAACTCCACTTTCTTTATCCATCACCTCTCTCTCCAACTCCTCCACCACATCAAAATCTTTCCTCATTCTCCTTTTCTTCTTCCCTTCATCATCATAACTATCATCATCATCATCATCAGAAACCTCATTCAGTTCATCCACTTTAAAATCTTCGTCACTCGTCTCGTCTTCTTCACTCTCATCATCATCATCATCATCATCACTCTCATCAGAGTCATCATCTTCATTAACACTCTCATCACTATCATCCAAAACAATCAAATTTTCATCTTTATCAGTAAACTCACTAATTTCATCACTTTTTACTCCCTCTTTAACACCTTCTTCTTCTTCTTCTTCTTCACTCTCACCAGATTCATCTGAACATATAATCGGGTTTTCGCTATCCAAACCAATCTTTTCATCAACAAAGTTTCCATCTTTATCACCAATCTCACTACTTCCTCCATTCTCATCAATCTTGTCTTCACATTGTTTCTTAAACCCTTCTCCATCTTCATCATCAATGGAAATAACCTCAGCATTCTCAGGAAACACAAAAGCTTCATCTTTTAACCTTGTTCTTTTCGACCCAGAAGCAGAATCAAAACTCATAACATCTTCATCATTCTTTCTTCTCTTTGAAGATGAAGAATCAGGCAAAGGACTATGAAACAATGGAACTTTCTTGCTACGTGTTCTGCTTGAAACACCACCAGCCATAATCACAAACAACACAAGAAAAACCGTTCCTTTTCTTTATGTTTTTAATGTTTCAGTTTCTCTGTTTTCTGGATAATGAGAAAAACACAGTGAGAAGAAAAAAAACAACAAAAAGTGAATGTTTCAATGAGAGAGAGAGAGAGAGAATATGAAAAGAAAAGTGTTGGTATCGATGGCGCGAAAGTAGAAGGAAGAAGAAACGATGGAGTGAACTGAAAAACAAACTAAAAACGGAAATAACTTCAAACATATGTTTCTATATTCACTCTTTATTTTTTATAAATATCTACATAATAATAGATGTTATATTTTTTGACACAAGATGTTATATATTCCTCTTTTTTTCTTATTGATTTTAATGTATATTTAAGAGGTTTCATCAACAAAAAAAACTAATGTATATTTAGGAGGATTTTTTAGTTAAATTGTGATTTGATTAAATTATATAATTGTGAATGTATTTTTTTTAATCAAACTTGTGAATGTATTTGATTTCTTTTTTAAATAGTATGGTAGTTATAAATTTCACTACTGAACAAGTTAGATGTCTAGAGTTCAAACATCAGTATCTACTGTGAAGTTGTTACAAGGGAGCTAAGTTCACGGGGAAGAATGTATTGAATTTTAACGGTGGATAGTTGTGGTTTTTCTTTTAGGTTATTTGAGGGTTTTATTTTTGGGGTATGCTAATTGCTAACGTATATCCTAAGAGCATATCTTTAAAAATAACAACTTTTAAATCATCTACCATGTATATTTAAAAGGATTTTCATTTTAATTGTAATATGATTATATTATATAATTGTGAACATATCTTTTATATTTTGTAGGCAAATTGTGAATGTATCTGGATTTTCATGGTCGAGTTATAGTTTTTTGGTTATTTGAGGGTTTTATTTTTAGAGTATGTTAGTTGCTAACAAATATCCTAAGAACGTAAATTAAGACATCAAATATAAAAAAAATTATCTGGAATTTTGTGTTGAAAATGACAACTTTTAAATCCTCTTTAATGTATATGTTTAAGAGAATTTTCAATTAAATTGTGATACGAGTGGATTAATTATACAATTGTGAATTTATCATTTTAGGGTTTAGGGTTTTCAGTCTTTATAAATATATCGGTTGACATTGAATATGCATTCGGCCGATCACACCATGGACAATGTATACATTAATTTGCAACACACATCCATCAAACCCTAAACATGAAGTTTCCTCATCAACATAAATTCAAATAATAAATCAAATAATAAATTTATGATATTGAAAATAAATAATAGATTGCAATGAGTGGATTTACCTCTTAGAAGATCGACAATGAAGGACGAGAGATAGATAGCAACTCTTAAAAATTGAAGGGATGTGTGACACGGGTTGATGATATGCAGACGTTGAATGGAGGTAGATAGCAACTCGTCGATGGATTGGGAGTACCTATTGATGACAGAGGAGCTCTAAGCGATCACGGGATAAGTTTTATTTTCATCAATGCTGAGGGAGCTTATGAAATTGCAGAATTTTGGTTTGATAAAGCTTCTGTATATTGGAAACAAGCTATAGCTGTTACCCCAGGTAATTATATTGAAGCACATAATTAGGGCCAATACTTTACTCATACACATGCACGAGAGAATGAAAAGATTTGCAACGTTGTTTTGTTTGATGTGTAACTTTAGTCAATTGGTCAAATTTCCTTTACTTTTTTTTTTTTGACTAATGTTTACTCTTACCGTGTTAGCTAACATAGCTAACATTTATAGTTTACTTAATATAGTTGATTTGTTTGTTGGTTACAAATTTAGAAAAACTTGATGAATTCTGGGTTTCTTTTTTCATTTCAAACTTCAACTCTGAATTGTTACTCTTTGCGTTATTTAAAGTTTAATTTTCTATAAATGTATAAAGATATATTTGATATTTATATTATATTAGATAAGTTTTTTGTTATTATTATTTTGATATATTGTTTTACATTATCAATTTATTATCCATAAAAATAATTTGTTGATTAATATACATTACTCCATTCGGTCCTATATATAAGAAAAAATTTACTTTTTAGATTCATTGTAAAATTGATGTTTCTAGACTACAATGTTGTCTAAATACACCAACTTTACAATGAATTTAAAAAGTAAATTTTTTCTTATACATAGGACCAGAGAAAGTATAAAACAACGCATAACACTGCATCACATGGATAAGCGTAAGCATCTTATTAAAAAAAAAGTGGAAAGAGAATATATACAACAGCTGCATGTTTTTCATTTGTGAAGTAAAATCATAAAGCACTTTATCTTTTTTTTTTTTTTCACCACCAGTTTAATCTGGATCGGGGGTCAGTTCTGACATCAAGTGGTTTCAGCCCCCTCCCAATTGCAGTTGCAGGGGATCGAACCGTGGTCCTCCCTACCAAGTTTAGCGTCAATCACCACTAAACCAACTAACGATCGGTTAAAACACTTTATCTTTGTTTCTCTGCATACTGCATCACAAGCCTTGAAGACCTCTTCTCCATAATTACAAGTAATTACTCCTTCGATATTTTTTATAAGGAACAATTTAAAAAAAATTACATATACCAAGGAAACACATTCTACATAATTATTTTCATTTAATACTCTTCCAATTTTGAATTTATTTCATGTATACCCTTATTTAATTACTTTCAATTCAATTAACTTACTCATTTTTAATATTCTCTCATAATAAATAAGGGCATAAGTGAAATTAAACATTTAAAACATTTGAAAATTGGTCAAAGTTTCTTATAAAAATGAGCAAATTTTTTTTCTAAATTATTTCTTATAAAATTGAGCGGAGGGAGTACCTAAATGGAAAATAATTATACCGGGAGGAGGGAGCAAATATGAAACAGGATAACCATTAACCAATGGATTAATGAGATATGTTTTTATATACTTTGATAGGAGCTACTTATTATTATTTTTTTATATTTTTTAAAATCAAAAGATGAGAGAGTTATCTTAAAAGACCACGTGAAGATCAAATTATCATTATTATTTTATTTTTGAAATAAGACACCTTTCATTAAACATAAAAATAAAAGGGTTTACAGATCTCATATTTTTTTGGATATGAGGAGTTATACAATTGGGAAAATTTGAGACCCACTCAGTATTGGGCTCTTTGATAGCCTATCTCGCTAAAGCATGAGCCGCTTCGTTTCCCTTCCTGCTAGTCCACGAGACGGAGGTGTGGCTCAGTGTAGCATAAACCCTATCGCATCTTTGCACCATTTTGCCCCAATTTGTTATGGGAAATTGATGGTTGTTCATGGCAAGCACGATCTTCTTAGCATCAAGTTCAATTATCGTGTTACTATAGCAGTTCTTCTCTATCAATTTGATCGTTTCGAAGAGGCCCGTTGCTTCAGCCATATCTGCATCGGGATTACCTTTGCAAACTCGGGTTGCCGCTCCAACGCAGCGGCCGTCGTCCCTCCGCACGAGCATACCGAAACCCCAACGGCCATCATTTGTCAAATGAGCATCCACGTTGAGTTTGAGGTAGTTCGAGGGAGGGGGACTCCAGCTTATGTTGTTACCGACAATGGAGTTTGGAGGTTTCGAGGATGAGATATGTTCAGCAACGAGGTGGTGGTGGTACTCAGACAAGTTTTTCATAGTCCGTTCAACCGCTTCAGAAGTAGGTGTGTCTTTCTTTTGAAAAACTTTGTTGTTTCGGGCTAGCCATAAACCATATGTTAGAGTAGCTATGATCTGCATGTCTTCCTTAGTAGAGTTTTTCAACATGTATCTTAACCAATTTGGGAACGTTAGTGGCTGAATTTGAGTAGTCATGATTGTTATGGGGGATCCAAACCAAACCATTCTAGCCCAATCACATTGTAAGAAAGTGTGGTCAATGGTTTCAGGGCTCATATGACATCTGGGGCAAATTGAGTCACAAACAATGCCTTTTTTTATGAGGTTTGCTTTAACAGGTATAGCATTATGTAGGACTCTCCATAATAGATGTAGATGCTTGAGGGGGGCTTCTATTTTCCAGAGATTGTTCCAAATAGGGGCTTCACCAAGTTAATTGCTAGTCCGAGCTTGAGCAAAGTTTTTTGAACTCCACTCTATTTGGGCATTGTAGCTAGATTTTACAGTGTAGGATCCATTTGTTGTGCCCTGCCAACAAACCACATCGTCCTCAGTAATGTAAGAGAGGGGAATTTGGAGGATTTGGTTAGCTTCAATAGGGATGAAGTTTTGTTTAATAGTTTGGGAGTTCCAATTGTGGCTGACAGGATCAAATATGATCTTTAACATACTGAAGCGGTGTATTAGTAGGTTTTGTAGTCCAGATGGTGTTGCCGACTTGGGGGTTTATCCATCTGTCCTCCCAAATGTTGATGTGATTCCCATTTCCCATAATCCAAAAACAACCCTTCTTTAGGATCCAGCTGGCTTGGTGTATACTTTGCCAGGAATAGCTAGACCTGGTCCCTTTCTTTGCTTGGAAGAAGTTGTGATGAGGGAAGTACTTTGCTTTTAGACTTCTGGCCATAAGGGAGTCTGGCTCAGTGAGAAATCTCCAACCTTGCTTTGCTAATAGAGCTTCATTAAAAGCTTTGGGGTCTCTAAACCCCATTCCTCCACTTTGTTTCTGTTTACAGGTCTTTTTCCATCCAACCCAGTGGATTTTTCTCTTGTCCACATTGCTGCCCCACCATAAACGACCTATCATACTTTCCATTTGATTGCATAAACCTTTTGGGATTAAAAAATTGCTCATTAGGTAAGTTGGGATGGCTTGAGCGACTGCTTTTATCAGAGCTCCTCTACCAGCAAAGGAAAGATGTTTTTCTTTCCACCCTTTAAGCTTTTTCCAGATTTTGTCTTGAATAAAATTGAATACTTGTGTTTTGGATTTTCCAATAACAGTAGGTTGTCCAAAGTATTTTGAGTAGTTGTCCACCGTGGCCATAGGGAGGATCTGATGAATAGCTTGCCTCATAATTGTAGGGACTTTTTTACTAAAAACCATTTCTGATTTCTGGTAGTTAACCAACTATCCAGAAGCCTGCTGGTACTGAGTGATGATGGTCTGGATTTGGTTGGTTTCTTCTGTCATCAGCAAAAAATAGGTGAGTTATCTCTGGTGCTCCTGGGGCAATTCTCACCCCATCAACACAAATAATTAAAAGGTAAGGAGAAAGAGGGTCTCCCTATTTGAGACTCCTTCTAGGTAGGAATGACTTAGTAGGCTTCCCATTCACCAATATGGAGGAGACAGTGGAGACACACTACATAATGGTGTTGGTCATATTATGGGGGAAGTTCATTGATTCCAATGTAGTTTTTAAGGATTCCCACTCAATCATGTCATAAGCTTTTGCCATATCTGTTTTGATTCCCACAAAACCTGTTTTTCTGGTGGTTTGGTTCAAATAGTGGAATATCTCATTTGCTATAATGGTGTTATCAGAGATAAGTCTCCCTGGGACGAAAGCACTTTGGTTTTGGCTAATGATGGTAGGAAGGATGGTTTTAAGTCTATTTGCAATGGTTTTTGTGATGATCTTCAGGGTCACATTGCAAAAGGAAATTGGTCTAAAATCACTTGCGTAGGAGGGTTTATTGATTTTTGGGATGAGGCATATGTGAGTGTCATTATAGGGTTGAGGGCTCCCACCCTGGTTTAGAACCCAGAGAACCTCCTTTGTGATATCTTTGCCCACTATGTCCCAGTAGGTGTGATAAAATCTAGTTGGTAAGCCATCATGGCCAGGGGCAGCTAAGCTTTTCATGTCCTTTATGGCTATAAACAGCTCTTCAGCTGTGAATTTTTTTTGTAGATAATCATGTTGCTCTTGGTCCAGTCTGTTTTTAACAACCTGCACAGTATCAGCCACATTAGTAATATTTTGGTTAGTAAATAGTTGCTGGAAGTGGTTTATGAAGATCTTTTCAATTTCCTCTTGATCAGTTTGTAGGAAGTCCATAGAGTCTTTTATATTATCAATGGTGTTCCTCCTACGTCTTTGGCTAGCTTTTTGATGAAAGAATTTTGTATTTTTATCCCCATGAGTGAGATAGAGAGCCCCAGACCTTTGACTCCACCACATTTCCTCTTTTTCAAGCAGGTCATCTAATTCCTGTTCTTTTTGTTGTAACATTTGGGATAGGTTCTGAGTGTTTTGGTTTTGTTGTAACTTGTAGAGCTCTAATTGGGTATCCTTAATTATCTTGGGAATGATACCAAAGGTTTTCCTACCCCAATTATGAAGGGGTGTTGTAGCTTCCTGTCTAGAGAACCTTTGTGCGTCCAAGCATCCCTGACAATGTGTATGTGGTTTTCATCAGTAGTCTAGATTTGTTCAAATTTCCTAGTAGTTTGTTTGGTATTTGTAGCCATGTTGCAAAAAAAAGTGAGAGAACTCTAGCAGGAGAGGGCAGTGATCAAATTTATATCTAACAAGGTGATTATTAGCAAACACTGGGAAAGTAGAAATCCAATCAGAAGTGGCTAGGAAACGATCTAGCCTGGACTCTATGAGACTTTCTCCTTGGTGCTTGTTAGTCCAAGTGTAGGTACTTCCCTTAAAACCAAGATCCTGCAAATCACAATGAGCTAAAGTATTTCTAAAGCTAGTAGTAATGTTGGGCTCTATGGGGTTACCCCCAGATTTCTCCTCAGTTGTTAGGACCAGGTTGAAATCCCCAAACACCAACCAGTTAGCACAAACATTTATACAAGATAAATCATTTATTAAGCGACAAGTAAGATACTTATTAGGAGCTTGAGGGTAGCCATAAATACCTGTAGCCCTCCAGCTATGATTATTAAGGGTGCAGTGGAGTAACATATCAATGTAGTTAAAATCAAAATTCTTTATTTCCATGTTAACAGTACAATGGTTCCACAGAAGAGCAATTCGCCCCGCCCTCCCCCCACCAGTAACTGAGCAGTTAATAATGTGAGAAGTGTAGCTATCTCTATAAGCGTTTCGGAAGTGAAATTGAGAGTCCACCAGTTTTGTCTCCATAAGAAAAATAACACCAGGCTGGTGATTGGTAAGCAGCTTTTTTAGAGCTCTCACTGTCTTGGGGTTACCAAGTCCCTAACAGTCCCAAAATAAGATTTTCATGGTTGTGGGCTAGCCTGCCTAGCAGAGCCTACCCTTGATAGTTCCTCCATCTTCTGCCTTTTTGCTTGGAAGCTAGCATTTTGAGGTGTCATTTCTTGTGTTCCTTCCATGTTTTGAGCTTCATTGTTGTATGTTAATCTATGTGCTTTTTTGCTTTTTTCAGAGACCTGTAGGGCAGTACCAGTTATGGGAGGCTTTCCCATGTTCTGAGTTTGTTGGTTTTTTTGTTGTGTTTGATTATGCTCTGTTGGGCTCTCATGTGGGGTGTGGACCTTCATAGCAGCTAGCTTTTCTAGGAGGTCTGTGGGCACAAGGGGCTGTAGTAGCCAAAGTTCTTTGAGTGTGAAGGGTTGCTGTAGAAATTTTTGTCTTTGTCTTCCATTTTCCTTCTGCCATACTGGTTGGATCTAATCCAAGGTCCTAGGGGAGCTATGTCCAGATCAAGAGCCTGGTTTCTGCATAGGCTTTCATTATGTCCAATCAGACCACATTTGAAGCAAGCTTGTGGGAGTTTTCATATCTATAATTAATCAAGTTGGTGCCATCTATAGGATTTCCCACATGGATTCCAGAGGTGATTGGGTTGTGTATGTTGATAGCCACTTTAATCTTTATTATAACATTCTTCCCTGGATACTCATAAAATTCATAAGCTTCCACTTTCCCCATTAATGCTCCAATACTTTCACCCATTTTTTTTTAGTTTTGCAGTTTGGAGGGAGTCCCCAGAGTTGGATCCAGATAGGTATGTGATCAAAGTCCAAAGATTGTAGCTCTGTTCCTCTATCCCAGGGTTTAACCACTAGCCATGAGTTCCTAAAAATGCAAGGGTTTCCTAGAAGGATCCTGTCTTGATCAACATGGTTTTTCATAAAGAATTGTAGGAGTCTTCCCTCCAGTTCCTGGATTTTTAGGCCTTCAGGTACTCTCCAAATGCTTTCCAAACCATGTTGGATAGAGCTCACATGGATTGGCTTGTCTGTTAAGATTTTTCCTATGATGCTTTTGGAGCAAGCAGAGACTCCCCCATCAATCTCTGTGTCAGAGTAAAGAAAGGACTTTGGGAGACTTGGTGGTGGGGGTGGATGGTTCCTACTGTTGGAGGATTCAGGGGTGTCATTATGTTGGTTTTGGTATCTGGTTTCTTGATTTTTATTGATACTGACAATAATATTTTGGTGGGGAAAGGGTTGATTGATAATGGTATTTCTAGGTTCCTGGTTAATTTGAGGATTAATGGTGAGGGTTTGGGGTGGTTGGAGTGGTCTTTCAGAGGAGGTTGAAGTTATAATCTGAGGTATTTTATTCATGTTGCCGGTAAAAAAGAAACAAGGGGGAATGGTACAAGGAAAAATTTAAGAAAAGGCTAATGGTGTTGGATCAAAGAAGGGAGGAGAGAGTGGAGGAGCTAGAGGGGGGCTAGGCAATCAAGGTTATCAGAACAGAAATCAAGAGGAAGAAGATACCTGGCTGTGATCACTTTCTGTGGGGTGTTTTGTTGCTGAGGATGGAGAATGGTTTTCAGGACTGGTATGCAGAGGGTAAAAGGGCTAGGATCTTCAATTGTTGGTGACCATCCACTAGGGAGACAACTACTAAGCATTAGCTGCAGAGACTTAAGAGGGATTCTTCAGGATGAAGATGGTTCTTGGATGAAAGAGGCGGATCTTGGAGCGTTCTTGTTGTCCTTTACCAAAACAAGTTTAGAAGATCAAATTATTATTATTAACAGCAATGCCCAGGAAAAAAAAGGTGCTAAAGATATGCTACTTTTTTTTTTGACACAAAGATATGCTACTTAAAGTTAAAACTTAAAAATGCGTAAATAAAACGTGATTATCGTAACCAAAACTTTAAATTCTTTTAAGACGAATTGTTAAGGAGAATTCAAATTATATTTTTAGTGAAAATAATTATTGGCTAGATTTTACTTATCTCGCAATCGGACTCTGAATTATTGGGCCCTTCCCTGAAAATGAGAAGGTCAAAACAAAAGAAAAAACTTGATTCTTGTTATTTTTTTTACTAAAAAATTTGATTATTGTTATTTTTTACTAGTATATTACTCACTTTATTCCTTTTTATTTGTCGTTTTAGAAAGAAAAAAACCAAATTAAAAAAGTGTGATTTTGCACTGTATCTTCCTATTATACTCTAATTTTAATCCACCGGTAAATTCTTTTTTTCTTTTGCACACATTTTCTCTTTCTAAAAAATTAATATATTATGTACAAAAAAACAACAAATTTAATATGTTATGTACCAAATTTTTAGATTATTTTACTATATTAGATTCTTTAACTACTCCACCCGTCCCAATATATAAGACTTTGTTCGACTATGTATGGCAACACACAATTTTGATCACTAATATCTTTAATTCTTTATTAGTAAAAATTATAAAAACTTGATATTTTGAAAATACTCACTAAAACAAATCAAACGAGATCTTATATGCTAATATTTATATCTATATATTATTAAAAAAATATTTTCAAAGCAAAGACAAATGGATAGTGTATTAAAAATACTAGAATATTAGTATATAATCATCTGTAGACAAGGTGGTGACTGGGGTGCATATCAAAATGAAATTAAACTTCAAATTAAAATTAAAATCAAAGACGAAATCAAATCAAATCAACATTTGAAATAATGCTTGTGTAGATTTAACTGGAGTTTCCCCACTTGTGGGACTAGGGGTTGGTGATTTTACTGTGGGACAGGCAGCCCTCAAAGCTGCTTCAAGCAAGATGAGCAAACATGAGAAAGCATGCTCTGATAATCAACACGTTTTTATACCGTTTGCATTTGACACTTTTGGCTTTCTCGCACCAGAGGCCGTAAACCTTTTGAAAAGAGTTCAAAAGGTCATGCATAGTAATGTTGTGTCGCCTAGGTCTATGAACGTAGTTTTCCAAAGATTAGGTTTTGCTATACAGAAAGGTCTAGCGGCGCAGCTTGTTGCCCGTCTACCTTTGATTCACGTGTAATTATCTCATTATATATATGAAAAATTGCCAATTTTAAGGGAAAAAAAAAAAAAATAATGACATCATTGCTTCTTCCTTTTTTTGGTGGAATGAGATCATTGCTTCTGCCAATGGTATAATTGACATTTCCAAATTCAACAACCATGACTTTTATTTGTACATATATCCTCCAAACTACTACTATAAAATAAACACAAAATACTAATCTTTCATATATCCTCCATTCTTCAGCCTAGAAATATTTTCAATTACTCCCATAATATATTATTTTCTACTTTCTAGCAATTCAGCAAATGAATATATTACCTCATTTTCTTGTTATACCATTTCCAGTTCTAGGACATGTGAACCCTCTTATGCAATTCTCTCAAGTTCTAGCCAACCATGGATGCAAGGTCACTTTCGTACATACCGAATTTAACCAAAGTAGATCGAAATCCGGTGATTCTCGGCATGAAAATATAAAAGTGGTGACACTCCCTGATGGTTTGGAACCTGAAGATGATAGAAATGATTTAATGAAAATTATGTTATCAATCAAAAGCACCATGCCTAGTAGACTTCCAAAGCTTATAGAAGATATTAATGCTTTTGATGGTAACAATAATAAGATTAATTGTATTGTTGTTACATTTAATATGGGTTGGGCCTTGGAAGTTGGTCACAAATTGGGAATTAAAGGGGCTCTACTTTGTCCAGCTTCTGCCACTAGTTTGGCATCTGCTGTTTGCATACCTAAATTGATTGAAGATGGAATTGTTGATTCCGAAGGTAATAATTACAGTATTTACTTTTTTTTGTTTTGTTTTGTAGATGACCATAATTTTCACAATTAGAGATTTAGTATAGAAGAGATTTATTTCTGTCATCCTACCAGTTTTTCGCGCGTCCTACGCCTTTCACGTTTTACCCTTCCGTTACTTAAGTAGCAAGTAGCGGACATTATAAAGATATGATGTTTTTTGGGGGTGTCCGCTACCTAAGTAACGGACAGGGGTATTTTGGTAGGGCGCGTGAGAAAATGGATAGGATGACAAAAGTAACTCTCAGTATAGAATACCATAAATCAGGGACGACAAAATGAGTTGGTTTCGTTGGGTCGGTCCGTTTAAACCGCTATTTTTTGCGGGATGATTGAGATTTTGAATTCATCACATATAGTTGGTCTGTCCCGTCTAACCCGCTAAAAAACAGGACAGTAATGGAGTGGGGCGGGGTGGCGTGTCAGGCCTAATAATAATAAAATTAAGTTTTTTTATCACGTCTTATTAAGTATATTTCACAAACCTTTTTTAAAATTTTCTCCTAAATTTGACTCATAAAGCTGAGAAAATAACTCTTATGATTAAATTACTCTAATTTTATGACTTTTACTCTCATCATTAATTTTGTCATTTATTTCTTTTTTTAGCATGCTTAACTAGTGCCACGGGGGCACTATTTAGCATGACCCTTTATATAAACTCAATACATCATACATATTTTTTTTTTGGTTACATACATCATACATATTTTTACATTGTCTTTCTGAATTTTTTATTTAAAAGATATACAGGGTGGCCCGCCAGCCCGTCTGTCCGCCATAAATTGGAGCAGGTGTGATTTTGAACCCGCTACCTGGCCTGCCCCGCCCCGCAATGTTTTGGTGGGACGGGTTGGCCCGTTTTGCCATTACAACCATAAATCTAGTTTTTTTTTTTAAGCATTTATTTATTTTTGTGATCATCAATCATATCAAGTTTTCTTATTTATGAAGTGAATATAGTTTTGGAAAAATTTGAGATACTTATATAAATGTAACGATTTTTTTAATTAATGTTATTATGAAATATAAAAAAATAAATTAAAGTAAGTTTGTATAAATATAATTTAAATATAAATTAAAGTAAAACAAACCAAAAAACAAGTTGTGCTCAATTCTTGAAGTAGTAAGTTGTTCAATGAAATTGTGGGACTCATACCAAATAGACACTTATGATTGCTCCATATTTTTTTTCAATTAAAATTTTAAGCCAAGTTGAAATTAACGTAAATCAAACATTTTATAATCTCCTTTTTGCATTGTAGGAAATCCCACCAAAAAACAAGAAATTCAAATCTCCCCTAATATACCTATAATGGACACAACAAATTTCCCATGGCATGGCCTAGGTAAGGTCTTCTTTGAGCATATTGTACAAGAGATACAAACTATAAATTTTGGAGAATGGTGGATTTGCAACACTACTTGTGATCTTGAGCCAGGTGTATTTTCCATATCACAAAAGTTTCTACCAATTGGTCCATTGATATCAAACGACAACAACAAAAGTTCATTTTGGCAAGAAGACACAACTTGCTTAGATTGGTTAGATAAACAACCTCCAAAATCAGTCATATATGTTTCTTTTGGTAGTTTGATTGTAATGGACCAAAACCAATTTAATGAACTAGCTTTAGGACTTGATCTCTTAGACAAGACTTTTCTTTGGGTTGTACGTCCTAGTAATGACAATAAGGTAAACTATACATACCCTAATGATTTTCATGGAAATAAAGGTAAAATTGTTGGTTGGGCACCACAAAGAAAAGTATTGAATCATCCATCTATTGCTTGCTTTATAAGTCATTGTGGTTGGAACTCTACTATAGAAGGTGTACATGCTGGTGTACCTTTTTTGTGTTGGCCATTTATTAGTGACCAATTTCTCAATAAGTCTTATATTTGTGATGTGTGGAAGATTGGATTTGAATTAGAGAAAGATGATAATGGATTTATATCAAGACATGAGATAAGGAAGAAGGTGGATCAAGTACTTGGTGATGATGATATAAAGACAATGTGTTTGAAAATGAAGAAAATTACAATTAATAATATAGAAGAAGGTGGCCATTCATCAAATAATCTCAAGAAGTTTATTAGTTGGGCGAATTATTAATTTATTTTATGATGTATTTTTCATTGTTTGGAATAAGTGGTGTTCTATCAAATTTGTTTAGACCATGCTAAATTCAAATTTGTTTAACAATATGAGGAGTCAATGAAATAGCTCATTGATCTTAGAGCAACTCCAATAATAAGAGTGGTTTTGCCTTTGTATGTATTATGGGTCCTTTGTAGTATGATTCATTAATAATTGCTCATAATAAAATTGGATAATGATATTTGTTACTTTCGGCCAAAAAATCTAGTCCATTTCGAAGACCTTGTTCGTCTCCAAAATTTTTAAAAATACACCCCTCGCTACTTAAGTAACGAATTCAGGAGGCGCAAAATCCGGAAAAAAAACAGTTCGCATCATAGAATGCAAACTCAATCGAACCATATAAAATAGGGGGCGAAGGAAGGGGAGAGATACAAAAATATTAAATTTTATAAGGTTCACATTCTATAATGCGGACTGAGTTCACATTCGCATTCTAGGATGCAAACTATTTTTTCCCCAGTTTTTGCTATTTACACACTCGCATCGTACGTTGCGAGGAGGGTAAGATTGGAAGGTCGGGAGTGCGTGCGAGACTCAAGGGATGCGAGAAGAAAATCTTTATCTAATGGGTGGTTCAATACAGAAGCTTACATTGGAATGACTATTCAACCCAACAATATGAGCCATTTATCATCAAATATATTAGTACCTTGAAGTATACCTACATTAATTTGATAAGTGCATTGGATGAAAGTATAGTAAGCCTCTTAATCCTTTTATAAATTAAAAAAAAAAAGAAGACACTAATGAATATTTTAATTAAATTTAAAAAGGCACTGCTTCCTTTTTGTTAAAAAAACCTATTATTATTAGCTAGTGCATCTAATATCAGTAATATATTATACACATTTTACCTAGTACAAAATAGATGTATTGAAGTTAATTGTAGCTTTCTTTAGATACAAAATATATAAAATAATAATAATATAAATTTATGTGCTCATCCAATCCAGCTTTACACACTGCTCTTTGCAGACAATTTTTCCCAGCTAGATGAGAGGTCCCCTGGAAAATCAAAAACCATAATTCAAATCAGATAAAATTTATGAGATAAAGTTTTGTTAATCAATTCTATAAATATTAATTTCCTTTCTTCATAACTAGAATCTAGAGTTATTGAAGCCACTAAGTTTGGTCTAGTGATGAGGGGTTTGAGTAGTATGCTCTGATTCTAAGTCTAGTATGTGAATATGTAAAATGTGATGTCTCGCCTAAAAAGTGATGTCTCCTATATATATATATATATATATGCCCTCAACCTAACAGTTGTGGCGAGAATATTGCTTAGTAGGCGGGGAGTAGTTAGCTCCGCTCCTTCCCTCTGACGTGCCCTATTTCTCCGGGCCTATCCCTTTAGGTATGATTTCATCCATCCTTGTCTGATGGACTGGCGCACGGGATAATCATTAACCTCTTAGGCGTGTTGAGCCTTCTGTTACTGTGGCAGCTCAAGCCCAAATAGAGATTAGAATCTCACCCAGTCCAGTAATATATGAAAGTCGGGGAAATAAAAATAAATTATAATTTATAACAATCTGTTAATTATGAAACAGTGTTTTCTTTATTTTAACTATCCTGCTTAGAAGTATGAACTGAAATAAACAAAACAGTGACATATAAAGGTAATCAAAATGGTAGAAATCAGAGCAAACTGTATAATGTCAATAAATCATTTGTTCGTTATCATTTTTCTGTTTACCTTTGCAAATAGTCCTTCACAGTAGCAAAGAAAAATCAATAGCCAAAACTATCGACCAAATCTTGCTCTTTCGGCTGTACCACACACTTAACAAACATGTCTTTGAGCTTTTCGTGCTGCATCATCTGATCAAGAATTCTATCTTCAATGTTCACAGCGCAGCTCTTTGACTCATCATCATTATCGGCATTTTTGGCTGTAAATACGAGTTCAGATAACCGGTCCTTATGGGACTGTTTACAATATTTTGCGTATTCAGCAGTCCCTTGAGTGAGAAGATGGTAAGTGTACACGACCTTCTTCTGTCCAATCCGATAGGCTCTGCTGATAGCCTGTCGTTCTACGGATGGATTCCATACAACGTCGAGAAGCACAACCCTTGAAGCACCAACTAAGCTGATTCCCTCAGAACAAGCTCTCGTTGAAGCAAGCATAATCTTTGCTTGGCAATTTGCATCATTGAAGCTATGGATTCGGGACTGCTTTTCCGTTAGATCAACATTTCCATCCAAGTACAGAATTTCCTTTCCCTGGGTCCATTTAAAAACTGAGTTTAATTGGTCTTCAATTAAGCTTAAAGTATTGAGGAATTGGCTGAACACAAGAACTTTCTCATTATAAGCATCGCAAAGTTTAACAAACTCCAACAAAAACTTTGTTTTGACACCGAGATATAGATTTAACCATTGCTTTTCTAGCCGATCCTTGTCAACAACAGATTCTTCTTCTTCCAAGAGTTTGCATTGGAGGAGAAGAGATGGATGGACAGATGCCATTGTCTGCTTACGCTCAAAAATCAATATGTTCTGATCACTTTGAATGCTCTCGATAATTTGCTTCTGCAAACTGTCCGGCTTTAAAATCAGTACACAATCTCTTAACCCGGGAAGCTTCTTTTGAAGGATTGCTCCTTTGTGCACATGAACAAAGGGATCCATAAGCATTTTCAACTGCTTGATCTTAACATCAGAAGGATTGCTCCATTGTGTACTATCGCCATAATCCGCTTCCCAACTCCATTCTTTCGATGCATTTTTGCGTTCGCAAAATTTTTTCAGCTCATGAGGTATTGTGTTAGGAAAAGAAGGCTTCACTAAGCTAAATGTGTTGTAAAGTTCCAAAAAGTTATTTTGAAAAGGAGTTCCGGAAAGGATAATTCGCTTACGCGCTTGAACTTCCGATAACACCTTCCAAATATTACTTCTTCGATTTCTAGGTGTGTGTCCTTCATCTAGAACTAACAAACGAGGAACTTCAAGTAGAACCTTTCGCATAACATCATTTTCTTTTCTCTTCTCCACATATGCATGTTTTTCATTTTTCATTTTTTCAGCATGATGTTTTTTCTTTTTTTTCTTATCTTTGAATTCCCCACTTCCGCCGGCTAGGATCTTGTACAAAGCGTAACTTATTCCCAGAATGCTCTTTTCTTTGAACCACGAAATCAGTTTTACCATCCTAATCTCGTCCTTACTTTGCCGTGTATTAGACCAATTAACGGCATCACCGTGCTCTTTACCAGATAACTCAGAACTGTTAAGATTATGAAATGGAACTCCAATGTCCCATTTTTTGAACTCGTCTTCCCAAGTAAGTAACATACCCGCAGGAGCAACAATAACCGGAAAGCATTTCGGGAACACTCTCATATATGCCATGAGAAACATTATTGTCAACCTTGTCTTTCCAGTTCCAGGAGCATGGGAGATAATGCAGCCACCCTCTCTGCGAGGATCGGCGTTCTTCAACTTGCGAAGACGAATGTTTCCTGCCAAGTTTTTCCAAATGAACTCAAAGCCTTCTTGTTGATGAGGATATAAAGTTTGTTTCACACCAGGAATTAGATCCCAAACTGTGCCTCCATTATAAGAGAAATTTGGCACTGATTCATTATCAGAAACATCGAATTGAGATCCATCAAAGAGTGAGGTGTTAACTGAATCATCAAATGAAGTTCTTTTTCCAGAACCTTCGTAGGGAAATCGATCCACCTGTGCATGTACAACACAAGTATGCAAAAGTAAGTTAGTGCCTCTTATCAAGATATCTCATATGAATCTCACAGAAATCAATTGCTGTTTCAGTCATTATTTTTAAATAACTTGAGAAAAAAACAAAAGAACTCATACTTTCAACACATGGTGGCGGTGTCCGACACCGACACAACATCGACACATAGTTTTCTTAAATCACTTATATTATTTTGAATTATTACCGATGTCTACATGTCAGTGTTGTGTTTGATATCCGTGTCAGTATCGGTGCTTTAAAGATTAAGCTAGTTAGTTTTTTTACACTAGTTTTCATATGAATCAACATCAAACCAAAGATGCAAACAGCAGTGCCTCCTATCAATGAATCGCATAACCGAATCAGAACATACATAAAGCAACTAAGGTCGTTTTTCACTACAACATGGAAACTAAATGACAGCATAATGGCATAAATCATAATAAAATCAAATTAAACTTAAATATATTTAAACAATATATGGATACTGCAAGAAACAGTTTGTCAATAGCAGATCGCAAAAATAGCGATTTGTTCAAATTACCACTTTAGCTGCAGTTAGACAACACTTCGCATTGAATTGCATATTGAGGAACTATAACAGTTTTTTGTTCAAACTATGCTAATCAAGACCAAAATAAAAAATTAACTAAGTTATTTTACATAAATCAATATGAAACCGTGCTTACCACCAGTGGTGAGATATATTTGATCTCAGTGATAACCACACCACACCATCTGCAATATACACCAATCTCATCGTCGAGACGAGTATCATGTTCACAGAGAGTGGATGAATTTCCCATGTTTTCTTCTTTAACTTCATTTGTCCCTAAACTTCCAATCTGCACATAGTAACACACTAATTTCTTCTTATACATATCATTTAGACCAAAGTTTAAGCATATAAACAATTTAAATTTAAAATAAAAACCAGCCTAAGCACTAGTCCTATAGTTCACAAATTAAAATTAAAATGCAAAGTTCAAATTTGAATGTTCTAAAAGAGGAGAATTACCATGGACTCAGCTTCTAATTCTCTAAGGGATGTATCCACTTGATCCCATAACATTTCCTGCTCCTCCTCCTCCTTAGTCTTTTCCACTTTTTCAACCTTTTTTAGGCTCCATATCAATGATGGTGTCTCTACACAAACCGGTGGTGGCCGTGTATCTCTACGATCAATGGTGTCATCCTTGATCTCCAATAGAATTGGATCATTCTTCATGTTATCATTCTTGTCGCCCAAATAGCACTCGGCAAGGAGTTTAGCCAAACGCAACTCCTTCCGCATAAATAGTGTGCTATTTACCCTTCGATTCAAACCACTGTTTTCCATGGTTGCCTTCTTCTCACCATTCCAGATGCTAACTCTGCATTTATAATCCCTTCCTTTGTTCTCCGGCATTTTTTGTGCATCTGAAAACCTCTTCTTTTCTTGTTTTGCTTGAAACAAAGAAACTCCTTCAACGCCTAAACCTTTGACATGTTTTCCTTCATAACAATCATCAACATTCACAATGTCATTAACTTTAACATAATCTTTGGCTTTTGCTTTGGCATTATTTGTCTCACCCTTGTGAAGCTTAGAAGAACCAAAACTCTTGGGATGATAAGCAATAACTTGAACATCATCACAAACATTTTGCATCTTTATGTCTACACTTTTTGACTCGCGCTTCTTGGATGTTTTATTCTCAGTATTCTTCTCAGAAATACCATTTCTTTTATCATTCACATCCTCCACCACACTGTCATATTCTTGCCACAACTTTTTCATCTCCTCCTCTTCGTCCTCCTCCACCATATCGTATTTTCTCCAAACCTTCTCCTCCTCCTCACCATTATTTGTCTCGCCCTTGTGAAGCTTAGAAGAACCAAAACTCTTAGGATGATCAGCAATAACTTGAACATCATCACAAACATTTTGCATGTTTATGTCTGCACTCTTTGATTCGCACTTCTTGGATGTTTTATTCTCAGTATTCTTCCCAGAAATACCATTTTTTGTATCCTTCACATCCTCCAACACACTGTCATATTCTTGCCACAACCTTTTCATAGCCTCCTCTTCGTCCTCCTCCACCACATCGTATTTTCTCCAAACCTTCTCCTCGCCATTATTTGTCTTGCCATTGTGAAGCTTAGAAGAACCAAAACTCTTGGGATGATCAGCAATAACTTGAACATCATCACATACATTTTGCATGTTTATGTCTACACTTTTTGACTTGCGCTTCTTGGATGTTTTATTCTCACTATTCTTCTCAGAAATACCATTTTTTTTATCCTTTACCTCCTCCAACACGCTGTCATATTCTTGCCACAACTTTTTCATACCCTCCTCTTCGTCCTCCTTCACCACATCGTATTTTCTCCAAACCTTCTCCTCCTCCTCCTCCTCCTCCTCCTCGCCATTATTTGTCTCGCCCTTGTGAAGCTTAGAAGAATCAACACTCTTGGGACGATCAGCAATAACTTGAACATCATCTTCATCACTGACATTTTGCATGTTTATTATCCCTACACTCTTTGAATTGCTTTTCTCGGATAATTTATTCAGGTTGGAAGAACTCTTCATTGGGTCAAAACAAACCATTTTCAAATCATTGTTGTTAATAGAAAAAGGACTACTCTCAATCTTTACCTCCTCATTATTCTTCTCAGAAATTCCACTTTTTTTATCCTTCAACAGCTCCTTCTCCATCATGGCACGTTCTTGCCACAACTTTTCCATATCCTCCTCTCCTTCCTCCTCCGTACCATCATCAACATTGTAGTATTTTCTCCAACCCTTCTTCTTCTCCACTTCCTCCTCCTCCTCCCCCTCTGCATCATCATCATCCTCATCAACTCTAAAATCTTCATCACTGGTCTCATTTTCCTCACTCTCATCTTCTTCTTCATCATCATCATCATCAGAATCAACATCAACAAGTTCTTCATCATCACTTTCACCAGATTCATCTGAAAACTTTTCATCAAAGTTTTCATCTTTATCAGCAATCTCACCACTTTTAACTTCCTTTATAACATCAACAACACCCTCAAGCATCTTCTCACAACATTGCTGCAACCCCTTTTCATCTTCATCATCAACATCATTATCATCATGGATGGAAATAACCTTATCATTCTCAGGAACCACCAAAACTTCTCCATTTACCCTCATTTTTCGAGATCCAGAAACAGATATCAAAGCCATTTCATCTTTATCATTCTTTCTCCTCTTTGAAGATAAACTATCAAGTGAAAGACAACCGAACAATGGAACATTTTTGCTACGAGTTCGGCTAGAAACACCGGCCACACTTACTGTAATCGGGTTTTCCGGTACCAAACCACACTTTTCATCAACAAAGTTTCCATCTTTATCAGCAATCTCACAAATTCCTCCACTTTCATCAATTTTTACTTCCTTTTCAACATGAACACAGCCCTCAAACATCTTCTCATCACATTGCTCCGACCCTTCCACATCATCAACATCAACAGACAGTTCTTCATCATCACTTTCATCAACAAAGTTTTCATCTTTATCAGCAATCTCATCACTTTTCACTTCCTTTATAACATCAACAACATCACCCTCAAACATCTTTTCATCACATTGCTCCAACCCTTCTTCATCTTCATCAACATGGATGGAAATAACCTTATCATTCTCAAGATCCACAAAAGCTTCTCCCTTTACCCTCATTTTTCCAAAACCATCAATTGAAAGACAACCAGAAAATGGAACCTTTTTGCTACGAGTTCGGCTAGAAACACCACCCACACTTATTGTAATTGGATTTTCAGATTCCAAATCACACTTTTCATCAACAAAGTTTCCATCTTTAGCATCAATCTCACCACTTTCATCACTTTTCACTTCCTTATTAACATCAACATCACCCTTAATCTTCTTCTCATCACATTGCTCCAACCCTTCAACATCTTCATCAGCATGGATGGAAATAACACCTTCATTTACCTTCCTATCTTTAGACCCAGAAACAGATTCCAAACCCATATCATCTTCATCAGTTTTTCTCCGCTTTAGAGATGAACCATCAAGTGAAAGACAATCGAACAACAACGGAACATTTTTGCTACGAGTTCTGCTAGAAACACCATCTATCATCACAAAAGGTTCATCTTTGATCCTCATTCTTTTAGACCCAGAAATTGAAACTGAAACAGATTCCAAACCCTTATCATTTTCAACATTCTTTCTCCGCTTTGAAGATGACCCATAAAGTGAAAGACAACCGAACAATGGAACATTCTTGCTACGAGTTCTGCCAGAAACACCAACAATCTTGCTACGAGTTCTGCTAGAAACACCAGCCATCATCACAAACAACAAATGAAAAAACGAAACAAACAGAACAAGGACAATAAAAATGTTGATACTCTTTGTGTTGTTTTTAATCAATGTGTCTCAGTTATGTGAGTGAAGAAGAAGAAGAAGAAAAAGTGATGTTGAAATGAAAAAGGGTTTGAAGGGATGATGATTGATGAGGAGCAGAGCAGAGTTAGGTTAGGAATGTGTCAATGTGACGTGAGAAGATGCGAAAAAAGGATCGCAAATCGCAATAGAAGATTGTGTAAGATGAGAGAGAGAGAGTGATGATGATGGTCAGAAAAGTGTATTGATAATGGCGCCAAACTGGAAGAGGAATTATTACTTACCGCCAAACCAGTTACGTGATGGCGCCAAATGTTGTGACTAGGACTGCGTTTCTTTAAACTAAAAAAAAAAATTATGATTTATCAGATGTTAGTTGGTTCAGTGGTGATAGACGTTGAATTTGGTAGAGAGAATCACGGTTTGAATCTCTGCAACTATGGTTGGAATCACTTGATGGAGATTTATAGAGACCAAAGTTAGAACTTCGAAGTAAATTTTTAGAGTTACTAAAGATAAAATTTGATATATTTATAAAGTTATCTTCTATTATACAACAACATCACATTTTGGGGTGTTTGGCTACTTGGAGAGAACCGGATGCTCTTGCCAAATTAGTTCATAGCGTGTTGGATAATTATGGACATGCGGGTCTAGGTTCTGGAAGAGAGAATATTAAGGAGGAGAATTATAAGATGAACACTAACATCAAGCAATGTCTCCGTAAAGTTGCAGATAGACACTTCACAGCTGTCGTGAAGGTGTTAGGATCATCCGGAGTGTCCCCCTATAATGAAGACACCTTGAAAATCTTGGAGGAAAAACACTTGTACATGTCACCTCCCTTTGCACCAACCACCAGGTTTATTGAAGCTCCCCTTGTTGTTGAAGTTGACATTGTTCTCAACTGCATTCAATCGTTCCCTAAAGGAACATCTTGCGGTAGAGATGGGTTGTGTGCCCAACACTTATTGGATACGATGTGTGGAGAAGGTTCTCCGGTGGCAAGAGACCTTTTATATGATATCACCCTAGTGATTAACTTATGGCTTGGAGGGAGATGTCCAAGCAGTCTGTCAGAGTTTGTAGCTTCCGCACCCTTGACCCCGTTACTAAAGCCTGATGGTGGGATATGACCTATTGCAGTAGGTACTATTTGGAGGTGTTTAGTATCCAAGATCGCTATGAAAGGAGTCAGAAAGGATATGGCTAAATATCTCAATGATTTTAAATTTGGGGTTGGAATATCAAGCGGTGCAGAGGCTGTTTTGCACAGTGCCAACAGGGTGCTAAGCCAGCGACATGAGGATGGTTCTTTGGCTATGCTCACAGTGGACTTCTCGAATGTTTTCAACATGGTTGATAGGTCGGCACTACTACAAGAGGTGAGGGTGAGATGTCTATCAATTTCTTTGTGGGTTGAGTTTCTTTATGGTCAGACAGCGAGGTTATACCTTGGGGATGGTCATATTATGGCTGTCACTGGAGTGCAACAAGGCGACCCGTTGGGACCCCTTCTTTTTGCTCTTGTGCTACACCCTCTCATTCATAAGATCAGAGACAACTGAAAGCTCCCTTTTCATGTTTGGTATCTTGATGATGGGACTATCATAGAGGATTCTGAGGAAGTGTCTAAATCCCTTGATATCATTAGAGAGACAGGTCCAGAATTGGGCCTTCTTTTGAATATTCGGAAAACAGAGGTTTTTTTGGCCTTCTTGTGATGGAAGCAAACTTCGTAAGGGGTTGTTCCCTTCGGACATTGGGAGACCGTTGTTTGGGGTAAAATTGCTCGGGGGCGCTGTTAGTCGAGATAGATGTTTTATTGAGGAGGTGGCCATGAAGAAAGTTGTCAGAACTGTTGAGCTAATGCTTCTTCTTCCTAAGTTAAGAGATCCACATAGTGAGCTTCTTTTACTTCGGTCATGCATGAGTATCGCCAAACTTTTTTTCGGCCTCAGGACGTGCCAACCAATTTACATGAAGACAGCTGCTTTGTTTGATAAAGAGTTGAGAGTAGCGATTGACAACATCGTGGTTGGAAGGGGTTCATTCTTTGGAGACCTCCAATGGAGGATTATTTCTTTACCCATTAAGTTTGGGGGTTAGGGTTATATTCAGCAGTAGAGGCCACTTCATATGCTTTTGTGGCTTCCAGGGCCCAATCTTGGATTTTGCAAGATCATATATTGAGAGACAGTGGAGAATGTGGTATGAACTTGGATTTTGACAATGCTTTGGACGGTATTCAGGATAAGATTCCAACTTATGACTTTAGCAATTTTGCTATTAAGGACACCGTCCCCCCTAAAACCCAACATGTTTTGGCGAGTGTTCTTTTTGGCAAAATTGTTCAGGACATGGAAGTTGATTTTAACATGACTACTAGGCAAAAAGCAGTTTTTGGGTGTTTAAAAGTGGCACATGCTCAAAACTTTCTCCTCGCTATCCCATTGATGGGTTAAGCCAACACATGTCACCGGTTGAGTATCGTACCATCCTTAAGTATCGCCTCATGATTCCAATATTTCCTAAGGATGAGATTTGTCCTGTTTGTTGTAAAACATGTCTCGACATTTTTGGGGAGCATGCAGTTCATTGTAGGGAGCTTCCCGACTTCAAATACAGGCATGACTTGGTGAAAAATGTGCTTTTTGATATTTTTAAGCAAGCGGGAATCTCTGTTAAGAAAGAGGCACCAGTGAACTTCTTGACTGACCCACAAGAAGCGAGATCGACACTTCGGCCAGCGGATGTTCTAGTGTTTGGATGGGTAGGTGGGAAACATGCTTGTGTAGATTTGACTGGAGTTTCCCCACTTTGGGACTAGTGGTTGATGATTTTACCGTGTGACGGCCAGCCCTCAAAGCTGCTTCAAGAAAAATGGCAAAACATGAGAAAGCATGTTCTGACAATCAACACATTTTTATACCGTTTGCTTTCGACACTTTTGGATTTCTAGCACCAGAGGCTGTAAACCTTTTGAAAAGAGTTCAAAAAGTTATGCATTGTAATGTCGTGACGCCTATGTCTAGGAATATAGTTTTTCAAAGATTATAATTTGCTATTCAAAAAGGATTAGCGGCGCAGCTTGTTGTCCGTCTACCTTTTGTTAATGTGTAATTATTTTTTATAAAAAAATAAAATTATTAAGATGAATTGTTTGGAATAAGGACTCAAGTTTGATTTCTAATAGAAATAAATTTTTGTTAGACTTTACTTATTTTGCTACTGAACTCCAAATTACCTTAATCCCTTTTCTCCATGTACTTAAAAAATTGAGATTTAATACCACGAGCCTTTCTTCGTTCATTTATTCATCTAAAAAAAAATTGTCATAGCTATGAATTCGTAGACATGGAATTTTTGAACTAAAAAACACACGATATGACAAAAGTTGCACAGTATGATGTTGAACATCTCCCTGGCACAAAACACAAATAGTACTGTACTAGCTAGTAGGTACAAATTAAAAATGGAGCAAATGTAAACTTATTTACAAATAAACCATGACTCAACTATACAACATTACATTTTTCTTTTTTGTCCAAAAAAAAAAAAAAAAAAAAATTTCAAATAATTTAGTTGTTAAAATTTGACCTTTAAAAAGATAATTAAAATGTTCGGAATTTAATTAAACTTCAACTTTTACATAGAAATTTCATATTTCTACTAACTAAGCTAATCTTAGGTAAACAAACAATGTTACATATATACTGTATTTAAGTAGAGTTTTAGGTCATCACATTGTGCGGACTTTAAGGTGGGGAATACAGAAAAATACGGAAACTTATGAATAAATTTAGACTAAACTTATTCCAAGTTTGAATAAAAATTAAAGTTTCTCATTAAGTTCTATTTATTCTTAAAGCCGCCCTTAATTTTTTAGAGAGATAAGTTCTTCATTCTTTCTAAGTTTTCTCATCATCTCTCATCGAAGAGTTGGAATCCTCTCCATTTTAGGTTTTCTCCATTTCTTCCATTATTAAAGTTTTGGAAATATAAATATAATGATGTGACATTTGGTGGATCAAATTATCAATAGAAATCATAAAACTCTTTAAAACTATAGTAATGGAGAGGAAAAATGAAGAAGACAAATGGAGAGGATTCTAACTCCTCATTGAAAATGGGTGGTTTTGGATATTTTTTGACTCGGAATCACCCATGTTCACAGGGGCGGATCCAGTGTGGTGGCAGGGGTGCACCTGCACACCTTGAAATTTTGAAAATTGCACCAATAATCTTACTACTTTTTAGTATTTTGACCACCCTAAAATTTTTACTTTGCACCTTGAGTCTAAAGGTATTAGACTTAGACCCCAATATATATCTATCCGTCGTTTATGACCATCTGTCACAAACTTTGCTTTTCTGTTTCTATAGCATAGAGGCGCATGCTTTTCTTCTTCTTTTATTTTCCATATTATTATTGTTTAATTTAATATACTATGCCAAAATAATGGATGTTGGGGATCGAACAGGTTTTCTATATGAAAGTAAAAATGAATGTTGCCACCACACTATAGTGAATAGTGATAATAATGTTTGATTCTCACAAATATAATATATATTACTCACTCTGTTAATTTTTAAGTGTTATTTTAAAAGAATTTTTTTATTTCTATTTAATTGTTTTTTTCATAGTTTAAAGTTATAACTTATCAAGTCTCACAAATATAATATATATTACTAACACCGTTTGTTTTTAAGTGTTGTTTTAAAAGAACTTTTCATTTATATTTAACTATTGTTTTGATAGTTTAAAATTACAATTTATCAATTATAATTTTATTCTCTCAATAACAAATGCTTCACATTTTTAATAAAATTAATTCCTTCTTTTTTGAAATGAGGATAGAATAGGAAAAAAACTCTAAAATTCACTATCGTAATTGGAGAACTTTATCCTAAAACAACAATTAAAAATGAACTCTTTTATATTCCTTCTATGACAATAATCACTAAGTGCTTATATGCTAAATATTTTAAAAAATAATGGAAAAAATAATAATGGAAGATACAAAAAAGAAATTAGTTTTTTTTATCAAATAGCTTTGTAGTCAGAATTATATACATTATCCGGAGAATTGTGGGTATAAACCAGCGCCCTAGCACATCAAATGTACCTGCAGCTATCAACTGAATTGTATTTATGAGACAAAATATTAGTTATTTAATATGATAAAAGCTGACAAAATTATAAATTTAGTAGTGTGTATATTTTTTTATTTATATATTATAATTATTAACTGCATTTAAAAGTCTCCGTCAAAAACAAAAAAGAAAATTACATTTAAAAGTCTGCACCCCCTGACTCAGGGTCCTGGATCCGCCACATGATGTTCATCTCTTTTAATTTGTTTTAATCTAAATAAGTGATTTTCACATAGATTGAATTTTTTTTTTGTGATTTCGTCGTATCAGTGCGATGTTGTTTTATATCCCTTCTTGGTGCGGTGTTTGTTTGTTTTTCCGTCTTGTTGCGGTGTTCGTTTGATTGGATCGATATATCAACTTCGACCAACTACTGATTCACACAGTGATTAAGTTCGTCAACGATGCAGATCTGAAGGTATAGGTATTCCGGTTACTTTTATTTTACCACATTATTTGTAGGCACGAGTATGTCATTTTATGCTATTAACTTGAATGTTGTGTGTTTGTTCGCAAATTTATCCCATTTAATTTGTACTTGAATCTAATGTACTCTACTGGTTTGAAAGAGTTAATCTTTTATTTTAGTAAAAAAAAAAGTCTAATAAAAATCTATTGATTGATTTCCGTGTTTTACTAATCATCTTATTGTTTATTATTTTTTTATTTCCTTTATCAACCAAACAATTAAAAATTAAGCAAGGACTAAGTTGTCTCGGTTTATTTTTTTTCCAGAAACTAAAAATTACATTCATTTTTGTTAAAGACTAAATTGGATCTTAAAGTTTTTTAGGGACCAAAATATATCTTCACTCTTAATTAAATCAATATTTGAAGACACTTGTGGTTATAAGATGATTTCATAGTTTTTTTTTTACCAAAAATAATAATTTCAGAGTTAAAGTGGATGCATTAAGGAGTAGTGTGATAAAGACCTTCAATTCCAACATAATACTAACAATACTAATATTGTTTCAAAAAAAAGTAATTAATGATGACACTTAACAATTTATT